>PVHT021183523.1:13732684-13862684 GCA_004024745.2 Catagonus wagneri | reverse complement strand
TGTTGGGGCTTGTATCGTATGTATTGAAATAGTCTTTCAAGTTTATCCTTCCTTTAAAAAAATCTTCTTTTCCATTAAGCTCTAAAAGCAAACAATCTGAAATAAACATAAAAGGAACTGGGCTGGTATTGTATTTCTGGCACACTGATTTCTGGCTCCTCTTTTGATTTTCACCACATATGGTTTGGGCAGCTTTATGAAACATTTACGCAGACTCTCACGATACAGAATTGTGTGCAGTGGCGAATACAGGTAAGTTAGATAACTATGGCGAGGATGCTTTGAAATTTAGCTGAAATACGTTGAGAGTACTCCCAAGTGGTAGATGATACATTCTCCCACTAAACTTCTCTCCAAAAAAAAAAAATATATATATATAGACTGATTTCCTGCTTGCAGTAGTGTCACATATCCATATATATATACCTAGGAATTTAGTCAGTCTTATCAATGAAATAAAAATCAGCCAACAAATGTTTGACTGTCATGAAGGCCATCGTCTTCCATGTATTACTGAGGTCTTTAGAAATTCATGAAACAAAAAGCAAAAAAACCCCTCAAAACAAAACAAAAAACATAACAACAGCATTAATAGTTTCAGTGTTAAGTACTTTGTACATTGTTTAATTAAAATTAAATCACTTTCCAAAGTCACACACCTGGAAGAGGCAGGGTTGGAATTCCAACCCATGGTTGACTCCAGTGCAGATGTATTTCCACTATATCATGTGCCCCTTGAGGAGTTTGCAGTCTGATGATTGGCCATGACTCTCCTGATCATGCTTTAGAATGACAGAAGCTGTATTTCTTGCCCCGTGCCACTTGCAGAGCTGTGCAGTACTGCTGTGATCTAGACCCATAGCACACTGGACCCCAACAACATACCTATCATAACATAGGAAGAACAAGAGTATTGCACTGTTCACCATAGCTCTTTATTGATCAAATCGGTTAAACAATTATTAACTTTTTTGTATGTGTCTCATAAGTGTTAGGAATATTTGGAAAGATTGGCAGTGTTAATTTAGAGAAGCAATGTTGTTGACTTAAAGCAAGCTCATTTTCTTTGTCAGATTTTCAAAGGGTGACCTCTGAAATTGTAGCAACAACTCTTCTGCTTTTATTGCCTGTTGACTGGGAAAACACAGATGACTAACCTGGAAAAAAATTAATCCAGATTAGGAAAGACTCTAAGAAGCAAGTGTTTTTGTTATATTGTGTATTTGAAAACACGTCCTGGTTCCTCTGTTATCAGTATGCATGTGTTTGAGAAAAAAGGAAAGGAGGAAGGGAGGGAGGAAACAGAAAAGGAAGAAAAGGAGAGAGGAAATATACTGCAAATTATATACAGAACTACATTTCCCAAATTCCCTTAACCTGTCAAAATAATTTCATATCATGTTTTTATGCTTAAAAAAATCCAATGATTTAGCAAACATAAGTTTTTTTTTTCCCCTTAGAAGTAGATGGAAAACTTAGAAAATCATGGATTGGGAAATTTATACAGACTTTGCTTTGAATCCAGACTCTGTCACTTGGTAATTTGAGACTTCAGATCATTTGTGAAAACTTCTTAAGCTTTACATTTTTCATTTGTAAAATGTAAAATACAAATCCATATCGTATAGGATTATAGTGAGAATAAAATGAGATTAAAGAAAGCAAAGTATCAGATAATACAGCAGGTGGTCAAGAAACGTCAGTTCTCCTACTTGTCCTGCGTCACCCAACTGAGGTGGAATTGACTGTACTTTTGGTCTCCTCTGCTTTTAAGCAGGCGAGCAGAGAGACGTTAAACCAAGAAGACTTAATTCACTAACCATATTCAAGCAAGCAAAGATATTGCCCAGCTCCAGTGAAGGCTTAGCATTCTGACCAGAGGAAGTACAAGAATTAGCCAATACATGAACAGATTTTTAGAAGGTCTTCATCATATTCTTTGGTAGCTACTGATTACCTCTTCCCCTTCAAGATTTATGTTTTAGTGTTACTTCTTTTTGAAAGTTGTTATTGGGCAGGGAGATGTCCACCAGAAGTTTCTTAGTGCTGAATCCCGAGAGCATATCCCTTCCATGTGGTCTCAGAGCTCTCGAGTTTACATAAGAAACTGCTTCAAGCTGACGAAAAAAGGCAGTGCCCAGAAGACTCACACATACTTTACTTGAAAATTCTTTTTTATCACTTATCTTGAAAGTCCAAAAAAAAAAAAAAAAGAAAAAAGAAAAGAAACAAAGAAAACAACTCCAACAAACACTGAACAAGAAACTACAATGTTTTTATTTTCCCAAGGGTTGTTTTCTACAGAGAAGAGCTTCATGAAACTGTAAACACTTTTGTGGTGTGATTCAGAGAAGATGCATAGCCCCCACTGGGTCTTCACAAATCCCGGTGCTCTTCCAAGGGACGCCAGGGGTGCATCTCTTAATACGGGTGTGAGAGTTATTAAAACTGTCCCGGCACTGGGAGCTGTTGCTCGCTGACCCAGTCCTGGAAGTTACAGGCACTCCTCACAGGTGCTAAGGGTGCTCACTGCCTTCTCAGACATGAAATCCCACATGGATTTGACCATGACCAACTAATGCCACTTGCCGGTGATTCACAGACTTACGGAGGAGCCAGTTTTAAAAGAGAAAATCATAGCAGCATAGCAATTATCCAGGAAATGATAAGGTCAAAATCTAGGAGTTCCCGTCATGGCTCAGTGGTTAATGAATCCCACTAGGAACCATGAGGTTGTGGGTTCGATCCCTGGCCTTGCTCAGTGGGTTAATGATCTGGCGTTGCCATGAGCTGTGGTGTAGATTGCAGACGCGGCTCGGATTCTGCGTTGCTGCTGCTGTGGCTATGTCATAGGCCAGCAGCTGTAGCACTGACTAGACCCTTAGCCTGGGAACCTCCATATGCCATGGGTGCGGCCCTAAAAACCAAAAAAAAAAAAAAAAAAAGGCCAAAATCTAACACTAAGTGTATGATTTTTTGATCCCAATGACAACTATGTCTGCTCAAGATTTCGTTGATGATATGCTGTAAACATCCGTTCTCTCGAAGTTTGTGTCCTTGTCATGTGCTATTAAAGAGCCAAATAGCCAAGCAATGCTTGGTAGTAAGATGTTCTAGCAAAAGTTCTATGAGGTACTTAAGAAATACTATTCCTGTGTTCATATAAGGTTTTGAAGAGCAATTTTTAAGAGCACTTAATAGGTTACTAATACTTAGCTTTGAACTGTATATAAAAACTCAAACCTATGGAATTGAACTGTCAGCAAGAATTATTAAAGAATTCCATGTTTAAAAATCAGATGACTTTTCAGGAGAACCTTAGCCATCCCCTAGTGATTTATAGATCACACTCAGTAATCTTAGCCGTGACAGTATTAATACTGAATATGTGTATCAGCCTGGTTTGCATAACAAGGTATGTTTAAATTGTCCGTGTTTTATTTTAAAAAAATATGTGCATATTTCAAGATTACAGACCTAACTGTTGCAGTATGTCTCTATCAGAAAAGAGCAACAGTCACTCTCTTTAACATGCATCTTACTTGCACTTTGAACGCAAAGGCTAATCATTATTTAATTCAAGGTAGATGTTCTCTCCATAAATACACAGTTCAGTGGGGAAAATAAAATCTTTAAAAATACTCTGCATTGGCATTCCCGTCGTGGTGCAGTGGTTAACAAATCCGACTAGGAACCATGAGGTTGTGGGTTCGATCCCTGGCCTCGCTCAGTGGGCTAAGGATCCAGCGTTGCCCTGAGCTGTGGTGTAAGTTGCAGACGTGGCTTGGATCCTGTGTTGCTGTGGCTGTGGTGTAGGCCAGCAGCTACAGCTCTGATTAGACCCCTAGCCTGGGAACCTCCACCTGCTGCAGGTGCAACCCTAAAATGATAAAAGCCAAAAAAAAAACTCTATGTTATAGAATACCCAAGGATTGATATAAAATATGCTATAGACCTTTGAGAATTAGTATCTTTGCAAAAAAAAAAAAAATAGTATCCTGGTGACCCAGCAGGTTAGGGATCCAGCATTGTCACTTCGATGGCTCTGGTCATACCTGTAGGGACAGTTCAGTCCTTGGACTTGGAATTTCTGTATGCTGTGGGCATACATAGCCAAAAAAAGAGTTTAGTAAAAGGGCACAGGAACTTTAGAAAATATAAATAAGTGGAAAGTTTGGCAAATAAGGGAAGTATGAGGTCAGAGGAAAGATGAGAGCCAAGAATTTCTCCACCAGATGCTTCCTAGAAGGTAACAATGAGAAAAGCCTTACATGGAAACAACTTACATGTCCATTGACAGATAAGTGGATAAAGACGTGGAACATATACACAATGGAATATTACTCGGCCATTAAAAGGAAAGAAATAATGGCATTTGCAGCAACATGGATGGACCTAGAAATTATCATGCTAAGTGAAGTCAGTCAGACAATGAGACACCAACATCAAATGCTTACATGTGGAATCTAAAAAAAAAGACACAGTGAACTTCTTTGCAAAACAAATGTTGACTCACAGACTTTGAAAAACTTAATGGTTTCCAAATGAGACAGGTTGGGGTGTGGGGGGATGCGCTGAGGGTTTGGGATGGAAATGCTATAAAATTTGGTTGTGATGATTGTTGTACACCTATAAATGTAAGAAAATTCATTAAGTAATTTAAAAAAAAGAGAAAAGTCCTTTCTGCAATTAGCTGTAAGGAGTAAAAATTCCAGGTGAGGGATAGATAGGGCAAACTCCAGATTACTGAAGGTTAAGGGTGGAAGAGATAGACTGCAGATCATAGCATTCATTAGAAAAGCTCGGCAATATGGATGAGATGAGAAAAAGAATGACATTTTCTTAAGCCTTTATTGATGCTGTCCACCCACATTGAACTTGACTTTCTCTAAATCCTTTTGTGCTTAATGAAGCAATGCTTTATTATTTTAGAAAAGCATTTCCAAACTTGCTCAATCATAAGTCTCACTGGACACTTATTAAAAATATAGATTCCCAGGCTCCACCTCAATGTAGAGAATCTCCAGTGACTAGACCTGGAAACATGTATTTTTATAAAAGAGTTCCCTGTAATTCTCATGATTGGGTAACTTTGAGAAATAAAGTATCAGCATATGAAGCCATATCATAAGGTTGCCTTTTTGGTCAATTATTTAATATTTTTGGTTTCCCTTATCCAAGAATTGTATTTCTTGTGGGTAGGATTGTGCCTTGAATTCTCATATTCCAAAGGACAATGATAAGGTCATGTTAAAATCAAAGTATGTTAATAAAGGGATGTTGATTTATTGTGTTTCATAATATATATTTTGGCCGCACCTGCAGCATGCAGAAGTTCCTGGGCCAGGGACTGACCCCATGCCACTGCAGTGACCCAAGCCACTGCGGTGACCATGCCAAATCCTTATCCACTGTGCCATAAGGGAAATCCTAGGAGCTTATATTATTCATCCGACCAGTCTGTTCATAACGAAAGTTTTTGAGCATGTCTTTATCATTGGTTCCTTATAAATCCAGTGTCATAAGAACCATGTTGCTTCCTAATGGCATTACATACTCTGTGAAAATCTTCATCTGAATGGTGAGGAAGTAGTCTCAGAATTAACTGGAAGAGGAGAAGCTCAGTCAGGGGCTGAAACTATTTTGCTAATTAGTCTGTCCCTGAATCATCTTCTGGGAGCAAAATAAACAAAATTGGAAATACATTTTCTCCATGTTGCCCAGATTCATGGACTCTATTGACCAACTACTTTAGACAGTTATTCAGTCATGCACAGCCCTCCTTCCTGGGTTTGGCTTTTTTGTTCTATTATTCTCAGCACATCTTACCCTGGAAATAATTCACAATACTCAGATCTCTTCCCCCCCCCCTTTTTTTTTTTTTTTGATTTTCAGGGCCACACCCATGGCATATGGAAGTTCTAGTTTAGGGGTCAGATTGAAGCTACAGCTGCCAGCCTACACCACAGCCACAGCAATGTGGGATCTGAGCCTCATCTGCGACCTACACCACACTTCACCTCAATGCTGGATCCTACTGAGCGAGGCCGGGGGTCAAATCCACATCCTCATGGATACTAGTGGGATTCTGCTGTGTCGTTTTTATTCACTCCAAATATACTTTCTGAGCCCCTATTAAGTTCCAGGCGTATTTCTAGGCACAGATACAGAGGGGATAAAAGACACAAAGGGCTTGTGCTCATGGAGCACACCCGCTAGTGGGAGAGATGGGTTATAGATAAATAACCAAACTAGGAGATGCCAGTGCCCTGAAGGAACAGAAAATAGGGCAAGGCTCAGAGTGAACACGGAGGCAGTCTTTGTGATGAGGCGGTCAGGGAAGACCCCTGCTGAAGTTCCCGGAGTGAGTGGAGTCTGGGAGGAACCCTGGGGAAGAGCAACGTGGCAGGATGGATGGAAGTTACAGATATCTTAGGCTGGAGTGGATGGGACCTGGAGAGGATAGGCTTTGTGGAGACAGGGGTTTTGATCCAGAAAGGCAGTGGGGTAAGAAGGCAATTTTAAGGGTGTATAAATGTATATGTCAATTACTGTGTCCCAGGTACCATTTGAAGAACTTTATAAATGTTAATGTAGTTAATGCTTGCAACCACTGAGAGTGAGCACTGCTCTTCTCCCTATTTTAATGATGAGGTTCTGGAGAGGAGTTCATTTACTCGCCTAAGGTTACCTCTAAGTTTACCCAGGCGGTGCTGTCTCAGGAGGCCTCTGAACCCTCTGCGGCATGCGACTGTTCTAATGGCCTTCAAACAAGTTTTATTTTATGAATCCTCCTTTGTCCATCCTACCCTTGCTTATAAAAAGGAAATAGGCATAATGTGTGTAAAGGAATGAGACATCTACATGTTGTTTACCACATCTCATCCTCTTTATCAACCCTTATTCTGATCAGGAAGGATTGGGAAGATAAAGGAGACCGGACTTGTGTAGGGCGTCCCAAGGTTAAGTTTCAGGCTGTAGAAAACTTATTTTCTTTCATTTTCCTAGTGTATTTTTCTATTTATTTCTATTTGATTATTGATCTAGGGTCCATGACCTAGGTACTCTACAGACAGAATTTATGTATTGATTTAGCCCAAAACATATATAACTTCCACACATTATTTCAGGGAGGGGGTTATGGTCAACCAGGCACACAGCCTTCACCTACGGCCATTCTCTTCGATCCCTTTTGGGGATGCTCCTTGCTTTTTGTCAATCCAGGCCTGTCAGTGCAGATGATAGCATTCAGAGAAGCATCTACAGACACAGCTGCCAGGAGTCTCTTGTCCCAGAAGGTTTCCACCATTTATATTTTCAGGGAGAAAATGGAATTTAATGTGTGTGTGTGTGTGTGTGTGTGTGTGTGTGTGTGTGTGTTTCCTATTGATTCAAATGTTACTTAGAAAAATAATCTCAAGTGTCTCTTCCTTTTTCTTTAAAAATAACTAGGATCCATTACCTGGAATAAAAAATGTCTGGACGTTATTGAAGGCAGGGGATTTCAGAGCATGAGTTGGAGAAGGACAGAGATGGTAACGAAGATCTCAATTCTGTCTGTGACACATAACGCCAAGGAGGTAGAGGAAAGAATTTGAAAGTGAAGGGTAAAAACATCAGAGAACAGACAATAGAATAAGGGAGGAATATGGCTTTGTTCCTTAGTGCTCTCTTGTGGGAACAAAAAAGTGAAACAGGAATAGGGAGATTGGCTTCAAATGCTAATATTTTCCTGACCTACCGTGTGACCTTGGACAGATCACTCAGGTGTGTGGCTCATCATAGCTGTGACCACAGGCAAGCTCCTTCATCTCTGTCTGCCTTGGTTTCCTCATCTGTAAGATGGTAATAATAATAAGAGGATCCATCTCCTTGGGTTGTCGTAAGGATTAATTAGTTACTATGTGTAAAGCCTTAGGATGGAGTCTGACAAATAGTAAAAAAGAAATGGCCATTGTTATTATTACTATTGCTAATTTCTCAAAAATCCATTTTTCACCTACAAGGATGGACTTTTAATTTTATAGATGCACGGTTTTTGCACAATTTCTTCAAATTCTAGAGAACTCCTTTACTCGAAGAATGAACTCTTTTCCTCCTTGCTCTCAGCATCTGGCTAAGAAATGTACATGAGATCTTATTGTTTATAGAAAAAGGCCCAGACTCCCTAGCCATGCCTTCAGAAACTTGGGAATCCAGGGTTACCGAGACATTCCAAACTTACCCCAGTCATGCCTGTTCACACAGCCTATCCATTAGGAAGAGGGGGCCACCTGCTCTTTCTTATATGTGCCATGGGATGTACTAACGCTTTGACCTTACTTCTACTCTGCCACCTGCCTTTTCCTCAACTCAGCATCTCAAAATATGTTCTATCCATCATTCCAGGCTCAACCTGAATACCAACTCTTGGGAGAAAATATTTTTTTAACTTTACCACATGGAAGTAATCTCTTCCATTTTTAAACTTTCTGAGTACACACTTACATCTCTGTTATACCAATAGTTGTTTTCTACCTAGCTTTATAATCAACTTCATGTTAGGACCATATGTTGTGCATTAAAAATGGTCAGAAATTCCCTGAAACTTTTTCCACTGAGAGGTGGGTTTTATGTTCCACCCCTTGGAAACCAGGTGGAATGCTTGACCCACAGAATATGGTGGAAGTGATCCATTATCCTGTACCCATGTTTAGATTTGGACCTCAAGAGATTGGTTGCTTCTTATCTCTTGAACACTTGCTCTGGAAAGCCCACCACCATGTAAAAGTCTCATGCTGTGGCCACTGTGGTGGAGAGGACGTACAGGTACACCTGCAGACAGCCTGCCTGAGCTCTGCCTTCAGGACCCTTCCAAATCTCCAGATATGTGGCCACTCCAGCCCGTCTACCAGCTCAGTGCCAGTGAGGGATGTCTTTTGGAGGAATTCTGTTGACACCATGCACAACAAAGAATGCTAAGCTGGAACCTATCTGAATTCCTTACCATCAAAATTGTGAGATATAAGGAAACAATTTGTTTTAAGCCATTCTATTTCCGGGTGTTGTGTTATGTAGCCACTAAGAATCATAACACCTTTCTCCTGGGATTTGAGATCTTTGATGCCAGAAACTCTGTTCTACTCACTTTTATATCTCTACCACAACCACCATGGAGCCCAGGCACTTGCACAAGATGGGGATACTTTTCCAGAAGTGTCTTTAGAGTCTCACATGTGTGTTTCTCTTTTTTATTTTTATTTTTTTGTCATCTTTTGAGGGCCACACCCATGGCATATGGAAGTTTCCAGGCTAGGGGTCCAATTGGAGCTGTAGCAGCCGTCCTACACCACAGCCACAGCAATGTGGAATCCAAGCTGTGTCTGCAACCTACACCACAGCTCACGGCAACGCTGGATCCTTAATCCCCTGAGAGGCCAGGGATCAAAGCTGCGTCCTCATAGATACTAGTCGGGTTCGTTAACTGCTGGGACACGATGAGAAACCCCACGTATGTTTTTCTAAGTCAGGGGTTTTCAACCTTGGCTGCACACTGGAAGCAGAGAGATTTTAAAATCCTGCAGTAGGAGTCAGGCACCTGTGACCTATAGTTAAGAGTTACTCCTTTATAAAATGGGGAAAAAAGCTGAGTGAAACAGAAAAGCACACTTTTTTTTAATGTTTGAGAGATAAATGAATAGCTGGATGAGACATTTCTATTTGATGTCATGGAGGTATGGAGTGTTTCTTTTGAATCAGTAATTGGTGAAGATTCTCATGTTTCCCTGAGCTTTGGCTTCCCTCCTTACACTGGGAGATGTGAACTGCATTTAAATCGAATAGATATAATCCTATTAGTAGTTACTTATGGACTATTTGCTATGCATTTGACCCTATTCTGAACAGAAATATAAGCTAGAGAAAATATATAAGACCCTGATTTTGTTCCCGAAATGCTTATCATCATGTCCTATAAATTACATTGAGAAAATAGAAGTAACATATATGGAGTTCCCTTCGTGGCTCAGTGGTTAACGAATCTGATTAAGAACCGTGAGGTTGTGGGTTCGATCCCTGGCCTTGCTCAGTGGGTTAGGGATCCGGCGTTGCTGTGAACTGTGGTGTAGGTCGCAGACGTGGCTCGGATCCCGCGTTGCTGTGGCTGTGGCGAAGGCCAGTAGATACAGCTCCTGTTAGACCCCTAGCCTGGGAACCTCCATATGCCGCGGGTGCAGCTCTAGATAAAAAGGCAAAAAGACAAAAAAAAAAAAGAAGAAGTAACATATATGACTCAATAAAGGTGATATTAGTTGGAATATGGGGTTTTTTGGTTGAAGTTATCAAGTGCAAAGTATTGAAGGAATTTGGAGGAGGGGAGATACATGAATGACAGAATGAACAGAGAAGTAAATGAGAGGCATAGTTTAGCTAAGGAAAGGGAAAGCCAGGCAATGAGAAAAACATATGAAGAATCACAGACAAAATAAGCTTGGGATATTTCCCTTGTTTGAAGGCAGCAGAGATTAGCCTGGAGTGTGGGCACACTGGGGAGAGGGGAGAAGTGAGGCTGAGAGCAACTTTCATGGAAGAGTATGATGAAAGAGATCTCATGAAATCCTTCAAGTCATCTCCAAAAATACAGTTCTAGTCTATGACCTGAGTAGCACGTATGCCACTCAGTCCCCGGTTATTTAAGCAAAGGTAACACTTTGCACCAGCAAACTGGTCATATCTTCACGGGCCTTTTCAGCTTCCTAGGCTCAGTCATTAACCTGACCTTTTGCCCGAAGGAGGTGACTCTCTCACAAGGCACCACCTCTGCCCAGGCCTGAGCAGGGGACAGATGCAGAAAGCACTTGTCCCTTTTGGGCAGTTGCTCATTGGTCATCAGCATAGTCTCTGGCAGAATATCTAAATATAGGGCAAGGAAACAGCTTTCTCAAGTCCTGACCACCAGGTTTGTAGCAACTGAGGACAGGGGCGGGGCAAGGAATTCTAGCCCTGTGAAATCGCCCAGGTGCTGAGGAAAGGATTAGGAATCTGTTCATTCTGCATGCAGGTGCCTCAAAGCCCACTTTTCTCTGACTAAAGAGCCATTGGGTTTTATACATCCGTTGTCTGACCACTACTAATACTTCTGGTATATGTCAATATCATACCTGTAGCAGACTTAACGTATACTCGGTGTATTTCCATGTGCTAAACACCCTGTGTTTGCTAAAGACAGAACAACAAACACAGGAGTCAGGAGGATATGAGTAAAAACATTGAGCAATGAACTCTTCTAAATTTGATAAATTCTTTAGTGAAATGCAGAGCATAAAGGAGATTTACCAAACTGAGGAGAATGTTCTGATCACAACCACACAAGAACACAAGTCCATATGAGGGTTAGTTTATAAATATAAATAAATAAGTGTTCTGATCCGACACCTCAGTTCCATAAACATGATTTTTTTTTGGCTACACCCATGGCACGTGGATGTTTCCAGGCCAGGGATCAAACCTGTGCACAAGCTGCTGCAGTGACAATGTCCAATGCTGGATCCTTAACCCACCTTGCAGCAGGGGAACTCTTCATTAATGTGTTTATGAAAGAGGAAACTGCTCACCACACAGATGAAATTGAGGGTAACAATGACACAGATCTCTCAGGAGCTTGGGAAGTGGCTCCACCTCCCCTGGGGACTGACCTTTTCCCTGCGACAGATTAATGAGCCCTTTCCCTAAAAGGCTACACTTATTAAGGAAGAAACAAACCTAATGTGCTTTTGAAAAACTGCCTCCAACAAGAGTTAAAACAGAAGTGTTTATGGTCAGATAAATTAATTTTATGATTTAATTAGCCACAAATCTACTCTTTTCCCAGTATTTTTTGTGTCTTTGGATAAATCACGTCAAGATATTGGTCTTCGGGAGAATACTGGTGTAGTGGCAGACTAATTCCAGGATTAAAAAAGATGGACTTTTTCTTTCCATTACAATTTAATAATAATCCATTTTTTTTTTAAGCCATACTTACCATCTGAAGAGTTTGGGAAGGGTACAGTGATGATTCTTTGCCTGTGAAATGAATATTCTAAAGGCATCAGGGTATTTGCAAAAATGACCCGGAAGGAGTCATCTTTCAGGCTCCAGTTCTGAGTGTTGTTCGTAAACGTCATTACTAAAGATTCTAGAGTATTCCCTCTTCTTCTCAGCAAAGTACTCTCTTTCCAGGGATAATACAACCATTTGAGGAAGATTTTCACTTATTGCTCAAAATGTAATTTTAGCTGACTTAACCTAAAGGTTAGTGGAAAGGCTTAGCATTTCAAAACACATAGGTTTTTACGTCTTTAGAGACAATTTATAGAGGACAGTGCAAATCCTAAGGGTAAATACTAAAATTGGCTGCTGCCCTGAAGCTGTACCTCTTTTTGACCCAGGTCACATTTACTGTAATTGGGAAATAAACTTAACTTTTGAACTGGTCTGTGTGACCTTCGGTCTCCCTGCTCTCCACGCCATCCTCTCGTCCACACTGGCTTTGGGTTCCCGTGCACTCACGAGGGGGAGCCTCTCCTTTCCCATTCTTAGGTTAGTTTCCTGTGGCTGTAGTAACAGGCCGCCACAAATTAAGTGGATTAAAACAACAGAAACTTATTCTTTCACAATTCCAAAGGCCAGAAATCTGAAATCAGGGTTTCAGAGACCTGTGCTTCTTCTAGAGGTCTAGGCGAGAACCCGTTCCCTGTCTCTTCCAGCTAGTGGCGTTTGCGGGCATTCCTTGGCTTGAGGCAGCATTCTTTCTGGGTCTGCCCTTCTCTTCCCATTGTCTTTTCTTCACTGGGTCTGTCTACTCCTCTTCCCTTTCCTAAGAATGCTTGTGATGGCATGTAGGACCTGCCTGAGATAATCCAGGATTTTTCTCTTCATCTCAAGATCCTTTAACCTAATCATGCTATGAAAACTTTGGTTCCAAATTGGGTAACATTCAGAGATTCCAGGGATTGGGAGTTCCCATCATGGCTCAGTGGTTAAGGAATCCGACTAAGAACCATGAGGTTGCAGGTTTGATCCCTGGCCTTGCTCAGTGGGTTAAGGATCCGGCGTTGCTGTGAGCTGTGGTGTAGGTTGCAGACGTGTGTCAGATCTCACGTTTCTGTGGCTTTGGTGAAGGCCGGCAGCTATAGCTCCTGTTAGACCCCTAGCCTGGGAATCTCCATATGCTGCGGGTGCAGACCTAGATAAGACAAAAAGACAGGAAAAAAAAAAAAAAAAGAGATTCCAGGGATTTACCTGGATATCTTGGGGAGCCATGTTTCCACCTATCATACTCACCACCAGGAGTTGATAGTGTTCCACGTACATAAGCCTCTGTTTCCTGCAAGAATGCAATCTTCTAGATGACAGGGAGTAATGAATTTTTTAATCTTTTCTGGTGCCTTAAACTGTACTGAGCACATAACAGGGAGTTAATGCTTGTTAAATTGTAGTAAATACCTAAGATTGCATTAGATAGCAGATGGAAAAAAATTGACTTCGGGAGGAAAAAAAAAAAGAGTTGTATATGATCACAGTCTAAAAACAAATTGCCATGATGGACCATCTAGCCCACTGCATCATCACCAACTCATACTAGAAATGATGTAGAGGGATGCTAAAGACCAGCTCACAAAGCCCTGTTGTCCTCATTCCAGTCACATCGCCTCTCCCAGTTCCCCATCCACTGCCTCTCCCTCTGGGGGTAAATCTTTCTTCCCACTAAAATGTACCTTTTGCCCTGGGCGTCTCCCTACTTTATACCCCACCACCGAAACTTACCTAAGCTGACTCTAGGCTTCTTCGATCTCAATTAGCTCGTGTAATAAGCCAGCCTTTCAGAGTATCTCATTGATCCTACTAATCAACCTTAGTAAAAAGAGCTTGCAAATAACATATGCTCTCTAATTGTGGCCAACTTGAAATAATAGTGCTCTAATTTTGTATTGAGGGCTCAGAGGCTCAAGGGCAGTGGGGCTGTCTTAATGGGTTTCCTAGAATCACGTCTAACAAATGGCAGAGCTGGTGCTTGGATCTGTTGATGCCAAATCCCCTCTTTCTTCCATTTTACTACAACTGATTTTAACCCATTGTCAGCTCAGAGGTGTCCCAGATCTGACCGTATTTGCCCCTGTGGTAGGGGTGGCCTTTCTCCTAACATTGGAACCATTTAAATTTATTTCCGAATCAAATCCATTTTCTTATTCCTTTAGTGAATTTTTAAATGTGAATTGGATGTGACTCTATTTCTTTCCTTTGGCTTTTGGAGGAGAGAGACAAAGGAATGTGTTAGGCCTCTTGTGTCAGTGGTGAGGACCATTATCATACATCCTCTTCTTAATCTTACAACTTAGAAGCACAAGAGTGAAACTTTTTAAAAGTTCATTTTATGACATTTCCCCCTTACAGTCATATAACTTTAAAAAATGCCCCAACCAATTTATTTACTTAAAAAAAAAAAAGTAGTAGAAAATTTCCTTCTGGACTTATTTTCCATGTGCTGAGTTTGAGCCTGGAGCACATTTTTACTGCTGGAAATAGGGGGTTATAATGAAAATGCTGACACAACCTCAACCATAGAGGTGCTAGCAGGCACAGCTATAATAAATAATGTGGGAAATATTTTACACTTCAAGGCAATTACATGTTCAGCCATCTTTAGGATAGCTGGCCCATGAAGGGTAGGGATTAGGTTTCTGTGACAAGTGTAAAAGACCCATGACTCATGAATGCCGGGAGGTATGAATGAATTACAAGAGCTGAGTGAAAGCCACATAATCACCTACCATAGGTTTAAAAAAAATATTCTGTTTATTTGCAGGGGAGAAGGAGGGCAAAATCCAGCCAGGGCACTTCTGCCCCAGTTTGGGCTTTGATCAACAAGGCTGGAGGTGCTGAATATTGGGCAATGCAGTCTATAGACTGTAGGGGCATTGCCACACGTATGAAGCAGCTGGTTTTTATTCTTGACCTTTCTTTCACATAAATGTGTTTTCAGTGAACAGTAGAGTGATGACTTATGTTCCTGGAAGGGTGGGAGTGTCTGTGAACCTAGAGATAGTAACTTGACCCTGGGGGCACTGGGGATGGTGACAGAGCATTCAGCTCTGGTCGTACATTCGCTCCTTGGCATGCCTCCTCTTGTCTTTTGATTGCTACATTCATTCCTTCCTCTGTAGCTGAGAATAACGGCAGTGGCTGTTCAGGTGCCTCTTCCCAGAGGCTATTCACCGGTAGGGGTAGGAAGTTTGCTTTTACTTCTCTTCCTCTTTAAGCACCATAAACAAATCTGGTGGTAATGAATTAGGTCCTAGGAGCTGCAGATTTGCCTGTGTCTGGATTAGGTGCTCCAAAACAGCTTCTGATCCTTCAAACAACACTTAGTCCACTGTGTTTCCATTGCTGTGTCCTTTCTTTAGACTATAAGCTTCATAAAGATAGAAACTGCATCTGTCTTATTTTGGGTTGTACTTCCCAAGCCTAGCATAGTGCCTGGCATTATGGATTGATTCATTACAGAGTGAGTGGCCTCATGGGTTAAGGCCTCTCCTATGTCCAGTTATTTCTCAAATAATATTGTACCTGATCCTATGCAAGCATTAAGACATTTTGGTATCAGTGAATCATACTCCTTGCCTTTGAGGGGCTCTCGTTTGAACAGAAAGCTTAACTGAGTGAATAATCACAATATAGTCTGACAAAGACTATATAACAACTGTACAGAAACAGAAAGAAAGTTGGCAAGAGGGAAGAGTGACTGATTTGGCAAAAATCTCTTATTACCTATAGAAACTTGGAATCTTTGGCCTTGTATCATTAGTTCTCAGCTCATTTATGTGCTCTCTCACCCCAAATAATCATTAGCCATATTTTGTACATCTTTCTAACTTTTCAATACCTAGAAGGGAGCTTTTACAACTAGATAATTACAGAATAGGACATTTTGATGGGAGCAGACGGATTGGGAACAGGATAATTAATTAGGACTGGGTGCAGTCTTGTTACATATCTTGAGTACGTTTGTTAAACTTTTTGGAAGCATCTGTTTCCTAACCTATAGCCCACAGTTTTGTTTTTATAAGTAGATAAATAGCAGTTAAACTGTGTTGTTCAGTAAATGTTGTGTTCGGTTCTAGTTTAATCTTGTGTTCAATGAATGTTTTTATTTTTGCACCTAAGTAAATATGTGCCAATTTGTTGATGGTCATGAGATAAATAACATATTGAACTAAAAATATAGAAGTTTAGAAATGGTGAAGGTGGTGATTTTTTTTTAAATGGCCTGGTATTTTAGGGCATTTAACAGTTTGACAGTGCTTAGTTTAGGATGCATTATATGATGGAATGGAATTTGTTTAGATTCACTATTGGGAGGTTTGTTTGAGTAACTGTCTTCAAATCACTGTCTTAGTCTGTTTATCTGTAACCGTTCATCAAAATTCTCCATTCAATTTATAATTTGAAAATGCACTACAAGTTGGATGAATCACTATCATTCATTACTTTACTTCCCTCATTTTTATCTTCATCTGTGGGAAAGAATATATAATGTCAAAGCAAAGAAGAGAGAGATTTTATTTTGTTGACCAAATTCTTTAGAGTTTCTGATAGGATTCTTGATGGAAGAACAAACAGGAATTAGACATTTCACTGTGTGTGTGTCTGTGTGTGTGTGTAACAATAGTGGGAAAAATGGTAGTGTCAGACGTATAGGGAAAATAAGAGCATCTTATGACCTTAACAACAGATGTTTTATTCTGCTTATTATCTTGTGTCACACAGATTCTGGGACCTTTTACTCTGGACCATGAAGGCTAAGGCCAAATGGTCTGATCCCTCATGAGATCCATCTTGTGTTCAAGCTTGTTGACTCTGGGAAACAATAAGAGAGCCTTGGGACCACAAATTTATTTATCATATTTAAATTTTAACATGGAAGAGTGCAGTATACTAGATTATAATTTGATTAAATAATTGCCAAGCAGTTGCTTTGACACACAGATTTCCAAAACGTACTACTTTGATAACAGACAACCTGGAGAATTAAATTATTTTAAACCCATCCTTCTGCTCTCTGAGCTATGAGTAGATACCTTTATAAATACTGTATTTAATTTTTGCTTAATAAAAACGTAAAAGTGAGCTGCAGTATCTCAGAGAGGTTCTCTTTAAATATTTGCAAGGCTGTATTAAGTAACATATTAAAGTGCATGTATTATTGCATATGTATACATTTTTCATTCCCAGACAAAGCCATGATTATTCAAGACGTTTAAAATAACCTGCACTAATTTATTATCACTAGTTATAAAGACTTTAGAAGGGTGCAGTGAACATTATGTTAGCATTGATGTGTCAATCTTTTAGTTGAAGGATGGCATGTCTGAATCCCAGAACAGCCTTAATTAACAGAAAATAATTAGCATCAGTTCCCCAGTAGAGAATCTGAGGGTTTTTTTTCCTCCAACGGAAGTCATTGATTGATAATTAAGGAGGAGTTAGTTGTAATAAAACTCCCAGTATTGCAATTTCTAATTGGCCTTTCAGGACATTTTACAGTTACAGTTACTTTGTTCCAGGCATTTTCTGCCTTTTGAAGAGTTTTAATAAGAATCTTTCCTCTCCAAAGCCAAGGCTCTGCAGGTGACGAAGGAAAAGGACGTGGTAACACACAGGAGTGCACTAATGTCAGGTGGGCAGAGCTGTGGCTGGAGAGCTGTCGATTTTCTTTTTAGATTTTGTGGACACCCTACTTTCCCCCTTCAGGGCTAAACTTGTACATGGGACAAGTCGGATCTACCTGAGGGTGTCTCTGCAGGAAACATTCTGCAGTCTGGAACCATTTCTTCGCTTCAAATGATGCACAACTCTCTGATCATCTCCACTTTAAGCACTTAAAGCTTTTCCTGAAGATATAGTCTTGGTACAACTTCCCACCCCACCACCTCCAACAACTCTTTTTTGTTAATTTCCTAACTTTCTCTGTGTCTGCTCCTTTGTATGCAGGATACACAGAGGAATAAATTTGATATTCATGTTGCAGAAAAATTAGAAACTGTAGTAAGTAGACTAAAGAGGAAAATTTAAAAAAATAGGGACTTCGCTTCGTGGCACAGTGGAAACGGACCTTACTAGGATCCATGAGAAAAAAAGACTTTTGATAGCCTGTTTAAAAACATATCCATTCATAAATCTTCCCATAGGTTACAATAGATGTTCAATTTAAAGGAAACAAGGAAAGAATAGGAGTTTTAAAAAATCAGAAGGAGTTCCCGTTGTGGCTCAGGGGCAACGAACCTAGTTAGTATCCATGAGGACACAGGTTCCATCCCTGACCCCACTCAGTGGGTTAAGGATCCAGCGTTGCCTGTGGTTTTCATTCTCCTGGACCAGGATGCTGGTGTCTGCATTCTGGGCAGCAGGATGGATAAAATAATGAAGAACAGTGGGTACGCAATGCACCCAGTTGACTTCTGAAAAGAAAGTGTACTCCCTGATGCTACCATAGACACTTCTGTTTATTTCCCATTAAATAGAACTTAGTCCCATAGCCAAATGAAGATGCCAGGGAGACTGGGAAATCTAAGTCTTTATTCTGAGGTCCCATCCCTAGGTAAAAGTCAAATATGGGGAAAAATGGAGAATAGTAAATGGGGTAACCAAACGCTTCATGGAAACAATAAAGAACCATGATTTAAATCAGGTTCCTTAAGAAAGAGAGCTCAAGACAGGTGTCTGAGCGTATGATGAACATTGAGAATGCTCTCAGGAGAAACAGGGAAGAGGTGAGATAAACAGGACAAAGAGAATATGGAGCTATAGAAGAATATGGTCTCATTTCAGGTTAATCACGTGGAAGGTTCTGCAGCAAAAACTGATCACAATCTGTCTCAGTTAATATAAGGAAAGGGTACTTTTGGAATAGTAACACGGTCATGGGCCACTGCTTTTTTTTTATCTCTCTCTTTTTCTCATTAATAACAAATGGGTGGTGCTGTAGGAGAGGGGAGGTAGGTAGATTGGGAGGGCAGGGTGCAGGCAGATGAAAGTTTCTTTGTTCTTTAGAATTATAGTGTCCGATGTCAGGAGCTTGTGGCCACTTTACTGAGTTACTTATTTGATTAGATAATTAGGAAAAAAATCTATTTAGCATAGCATCTCCACATACTTACCCTTAAGTACGAGCAAATGAATAATCTGCTATAAGAGTTCCAATATTCTGGCAAGAAGATTCAGAAATAGTTGATGATTCCTTGGAAAAAATAAATACACTTGAGTATAGGGAGTATTTGGTAACTTTCCTCCCTCCTCCTCCTCCTCCTCCTTTCTTCTTCTTCTTCAGTGCTCATTTGTTTGCCTCATCTTTAATGCCCACTTAAAAGGAAGACTCAAATGGATTATAACTGCTAGAATTTTTCCCTCTCCAAACAAAATAAAAGAATAGTGCTCTTGTCCATAAGGCTATCAAAAACCAGTAGGAACATTTGGTGCAATCAATCTATTACAAACCAATTTTATAGCTAGATAATGAGATCTAATTGCTGCTTTATTAGTCTGGCTAATATTAAAAGTGTCAGTAATTGCTTTGCATTGAAGTTGGCTTTCCAATTTAAATTGCATGTCCAATACATTACCATTAACTTATGTACTTCTTTTATTTAATAGATTTTTTCCTTTATAGTCTACATTTAAAGGCTTTCCCCTTCCTATCTAGTTGAAATGGGGAAAGGAGAAACAAGAGGATAAATGAGAATTTCATACACTAAATGCTTATATTTCTGGGAAGTTATAATCGATTTTTCATACTGTAAAACCCAGTGGGGTTTGGGAGGTAAACTATCGATCTGGACCTTGACCCAACTGCATGCAAATGAAAATCTGAGCAAATGAATTGTTTTATCATAAAGTATAAAAAGGCTATTATTAATTCAAGTAACTCGAGGCATTTTTTTTTTTTTTCTCTTTTAGGGCCCCACCTGTGTCATATGGAAGGTACCAGCCTAGGGGTTGAATCGGAGCTACAGCTGCCAGCCTACACCACAGCCACAGCAACATGGGATCCGAGCTGTGTCTGCAACCTACACCACAGCTCACAGCAACACTGGCTCCTTAACCCTCTGAGTGAGGCCAGGGATCAAACCCGCAACTTTATGGTTCCTAGTTGGATTCGTTTCCACTGTGCCATGACGGGAACTGCCAGTCTGATCATTTATACAGTTATTTAAACTGCTGTGGAAATAGAGTCCATGGACTGAGTACCCATCATCAGATTCTGTGATCTTATTGATCATATCCTCTGAAACATTTATTTTCTCTCTCTCTCCCTCTCTCTCTCTCTTTTTTTTTTTTTTTTTTTTTTTTTTTTTTTTTTTTTTTTTTTTTTTTGGCTTTCTAGGGTCACACCCGAGGCATATGGAAGTTCCCAGTCTAGGGGTTGAATTAGAGCTACAGCTGCCGGCCAACACCACAGCCACAGTCACAGCACCACACCTGCAACTTACACCACAGCTCACAGCGACACCAGATCCCTGACCCCCTGAGTGAAGCCAGGGATCGAACTTGCATCGCCATGTATACTTGCCAGATTTGTTTCTGTTGCACCACAATGACAACTCCTGAAACATTTATTTTCTGAAAATAGTGTATATTTATTTCTTTGTTCATCCATGCTGCTTTGAGATAAACTAAGTAAACTTTCTGTGAAAGTCAGCAGAAGCCTTGTGTTAATTGTGGGGAAATTTTGTGTTACATGGATAGTTTATTGAACCTGAATTTTCATATCAAGGACTATGGACCAAAAAAACAAACAAACAAACAAACAAACAAACAAGGACAAGGAAACAAAACTGACTCCTGGAAGCTGCAGGTCTGACCCACTCCTTTCCCTTCATGAGGTCAAGTTTGTCCCCCAAGTATCTTCTCAGATACGTGCCTCCAGCTCCACCATCTGTATTCATCAAGCTCACTGCACTTGCCTTGTAAAGTTCTTACACAGCTCCTTTTACCTTCACATTGAAACCTAAATTCTCTCTTTAAGACACTAATTTAGCCATGTCATTTCCTTCTTTAAATCTTTCTGTATCTGCCCATTTCTCTCACGATGAGGCCACGTGCTCCACGTGGCTGACAAATGCTTGTGGACCTGGCTTAGACCCTTCCCTCTGCAGTTGAGGTTCTATTCCCATTTGTGGGATGCTCTTTCCCTTAGCTCATTAAGTGCTTTGTTTATGCTCATTCCAGGAACTCAGCTTAACGCCTAAACCGGGTTGAATGTCCTTCAGAAGCTCAGGCCTACTCAAAACCTGTGACAGTGACTTTATCTAGAAATAGGATCTTTGAAGATGAAATCAAGTAACAATGAGGTTATAACAAGGTTGTAACAAATTAGGATGGGCCCTAAGACCAATGACTGGTGTCTGTGCAAGAAGAAGGACATTTGAACACAGTGTCATAGGGAAAATGCCATGTGAGGAAGCAGAGATTGCACTTATGCTGCCCCAAACCAAGTAACACCAAGAATCGTGGGCAACTACCAGAAACTGGGAGAGAGGTATTGTTATGGACTGAATTGCTGTTATGAACCTCTGTGGTTTAAGCCACATAGTCTGTGGGCTTTTGTTACTGTAGCTCAAGCAGACTAATACAAACATTGGAACCGTTTAGCCTGTGAGCCTCCAAGAAGGACTTAGTCATGCTAATGCTTTGATTTTGGCCTCCAGAACTGCAAAAGAATAAATTTCTATTGTTCTAAGTCATCGCATTGTTGCTAATTTTTTCCAGGAGCCCTCAGAAACTAAAACACTGCAAACTTCTTCTCTTTCCATTTGTCCCTTTCCACCACACACATAATTGAAAGTTCTCCACATCCTTCAATTCTCTGCTCACTTCCTCAGAGAAGGCTTTACAAATTCCTTACTTAAATAAGGTATAGGTTTCATATAATCAATGCAGCAAAATTATACAGAGGTATGTATGTATGTATGTATGTATGTATGTATGTATGTATGTATGTCTTAAATACTAGGTTTTAAACTCTCAAGGGTAAACAGCAACCTTCACCATTTTATCCTTCCACCATTCTGTGAATGAATTATTTAGGGGAGAAAAAAAGAATAGCTATGGATGATTTAAAAAGAACCAGAATGTATCAATAGTTAATTTCCCAGTTACAACTGTTTAATTGTTATGTATCTTTGAGCAAGTCACTTCATCTCTCTAGGAATCTGTTTTCTCACTTGTGAAATAAGGCAAGTGAACAAGATTATTTTTGAGGCCTGATACAATTTTAACATTCTATGAGGTTGCAATTTCTTCTGCTGTAAATTATTCCTGAGACACTGGCCACAAATACATGGTCAGGCTCATATGTCTGTGAAAAATAGGTCAGATTCAAGACTAAATTTTATAGTTACTATTGATGTGCCATTTACCATGGTTTGAATGCAGTGGACGTTCAAAAAAATGAGTGTTTGCATGTTATATTCCAGAAACCTAGCACTGTGCCTGATAATTTTAGGTACTCAGTAAGATTTGCTGAATTAATTAAAGCAGGGACTAACTTTATGTGTGGAATGGAGACTCGTTACATTGGAACACCAGAGTATACTCAAATTGTAGCATCACTGTTCTCTTTTACCCCAAATAGTGGTGACTGAAACCAATATGAGTGTTTACAAGATCAATATTTTTCATTTTTTTCTTATTCTGGTCTTCTAAATGCCTTTATCATTGGAAAAAAAAGACACAGAAAAGAATCAAGGAAGGTTAAAACCTAAAACCAGACAGCTCAGATAATTAGATTCATTCTATCTCAACTCCATCATCAGCTGGGTCCTTGGAGTCTATCAATGGAGACTAGAGAAAGAAAAGAGAGATTTTCAGAAAGTTACTTGGCTTCATGCAGGATTTTGAAAGCAACCACTTTGGGGCTTTTTCTTCTCTTTTTTCCCTGCCTGGTCTGGTCCTGTATCTCCATCCAACATGCTGTGATGCTAGTAATTTGTTAAATATCGTGCAGATCCTCAGCTCCAAGTGAGGCTTTATATCTTGCACATGTTGGGTAGTAATTGGGGATTTGTATTTTCCATGGGGAAATTTATCTGAGTAGTAAGGTTTGTTTCTCTTTTATGAAAGGATTGCTTTTTTTTTTTCCCTGGGATTGGCTGTTGTGATCTCAGATTGGTTTTTTAAGGGATGACCTGTAACAGCCCACTATGGTGATTATGATTTTGAATGCTGATTATTTATTGCCTTGGGCAATGGATGCCATGATCCCACCTTCTAGAAAGAAGCATTTCAGGGACCACTAAGAAAGTAAAGTGTTGACTTTTACATGCTCCTAACTGAAATAAACTGGTCTTTTCTGTAATACTTATTAGAAAAAAAATTCAGTATCTATGTTCATTGTTTAATGGTCATCTTTTTTTGCTAGAATTTAAGTTCTCTGATAGGGCTAAAGCTTGTTAAGAATGCCATATGAGTCCAGATACTTGGAGAAAGACAGAATGCACATCCTTTTTTTGGGTTCAAATTTAGACTTCCTTACCTTGGCTTTGGGAGGTTCTTAAAGAGTGAGATCCTAACCCACATTCCCCCCAAAAGTAAAGCCAGAGGCAAAAGTTCAAGTGCAGGAGGTTTCTTTGAAAACGGATACCAGGAAATAGAAGTGGAAGATGGGAAGCGTGGAATGATAGGAGGAAGAAAAGCCGTGTAAGGATGCATCGAGTTGACCACTGCTGTGGCTATCTGGTGTTTATTGCCCTGGGCCATTCTAGGGTGTAGGGTAGAAAACATAGGAGTTCCCATCACTTCTCAGTGGTAATGAACCAGACTAGGATCCATGGGGATGTGGGTTTGATCCCTGGCCTTGCTCAGTGGGTTAAGGAACCATCATTGCTGTGAGCTTTGGTGTAGGTCACAACAGGGCTCAGATCCTGCATTGCTGTGGCCAGCAGCTGCATCTCTGATTCCATCCCTAGCCCTGTCAACTTCCATATGCCTAGGGTGTGGCCCTAAAAAGGAAAAAAAAAAAAAAAGAGCATCCCATGTTCTCATGTTTGTCACTCTAGGATTAAAAGGAAAAAGCATTAATCACTGGCCATGTTCCATTATTAGAGTTGCCTTAAGTTTAAGTGCCACATAGCCGAGCATTGTGTATGTGTAAACACCAAGTGGGTTCCAACAGCAGGTGTCCCAGAAGCACTGGGCCAAGAGCAAAAATCACATCGTCCATGTTAGAGATGGGTACTGCTGGTGTGCGTCTAGCAGGAAGTTTCCACAAAACCATTGACTCGTCATGAGTGGATGAAAAGGTGAGTCTGAGAGAAGATGAGGTAGTGTAAAGATCTGACCTGATGACAGCAGCCGCTCTGTTCACGTCTACCTAGAGGCTGGACAACATATGGCCTCTGAGTCAAGGAGTTCTTATGTCTGTGTGGTACACAGTGTTTAGCTTGCTTCTAGTCCACAAGAGCAACCAGCAGAGGATTAATCCAAACCCATATCCCAGCTTGTTAGGGTGGTCTGGTCCTGTCCATCAGCATGGGATGGGAATCTCCTAGTTCCATAACTTCCATGGATCCCTAAGTAGAAAGATGGTGCATGGTGCTCTGCTGATTAATACCTCCCCAGGAGAAATGCAAGCCTCGGTTTGCAGTGGTGCCCATTTCCATAGTGCGAATACCATCACCACGGCCAGTTTCAAGCAACCAGTGGGAGGTCACTTACTGAACATGTCTCTAGAGCAGACACGCACAGTCTGCTCTTGAGAGTTAATACTACTCAACACCCGTGCACCAATCAGGGTGTCATAGGTAACTCAGTTAATTAGAGCAGGAAGCTCTATAACAAAGTGGTTAAGATCATAGGATTTGATTCCTGGATGCAGGTTTAAATTCTGACTCTATTACTTGTGCCACTAGAGCAAAATTTCCTGTCCTCTCCATGCCTCAATTTTCTTTCTTTACAATGGGTGTAATAAAAGTATCATCTCATAGTGTTTTGGGGCAGGTGGAAATTTGCCATTTATCATGTGTAGGTGGCAAATGGTAAGTGTGGGAAGGAGCAGGAGGGTGAAAGAGGCAGTGCTGAGGTGTAAATAAGCTGGGAAGGAACAAAGCGGGTGTAATGAAATTTTGAACTTTTCCAAAAGTAAGTGAGGACAGTTTAGGAATATTGCCACTCTTCTCTTCCATTCCACTTGCACTGGATATGACATAAAATCAAAGTGATTCTTATATAGAAAAGAGGTATATTTGACTAGGTATATTGATAATGGAGGTATATTGATAATGGAGAATAATGTAATCAAACTAAAATATAATTTTTCTGTGGGTCATCTTCTGGGGGCCTGAATATTATTTCCTTCTGAGGAAATTTTGTAAGGATGTATAGATGGATGTGTCAGCCATATTTTTATCAAGACAATAGAATAAGGAAAAAAAAAACCTTAATTAACAATGAAACTACTTAGTGGTCACATTTGCATTTAAACAGTAGATATACTAATTTTAGTGTGTATATATATATATATATATAATTTATTTATAAGTAGTTTTATAAGAATACAGGTAATATTTTCTTCTATTTAGAGAATAAAGCTGTTTTACTATATGAATTAGTATTAATAAAGGTATATTATCCTTCTTTGTTGAGACTTTAATTATAATAGCCTCACAACACATAATTTTCCCTGATTTGGGCAAATTGATGAGGTTTTATCATGTGATATGCCAGATAAAGAGATGGTACACAGAGTCTTTTCAGCTTTCTTACTGAGAAAAATTTTCCCAAAAATGATTCAAAAATTATCTCTGTCCAATAATCTTTCTCTCTGCCATAAAGCACGAAACTTACAATTTATATACCTGGGTATAATTCCTCTCCTCTCCAGGCTGAAAGTGAAATATAAGAATTCAATATTTTCTACAGTCTTGCCTCAAACTGACATTTTGGCCCATCTCCCATGATGTGGCCTTGTCAAGTAATTCTCAAGATCATTACCTTCAGCTTTTGTGATTTTTTTTCTGTTTTAACATGATACTTTAAAAATAGGCCAGCGGAAATGTACAGATTAAACGGAAAGAAAGAAAAATAAAGGCTAAGGAAACCGAATGTACAGCACAGGATAATCTACCCACTACTGTGTAATAACCTATGTGGGAAAATAATCTGAAAAGGAAGAGATATATATATAGATCTAACTGATTTACTTTGTTGTACACCTAAAACTAACACAAATTTGTAAGTCAATTCCACTCTAATAAAATTTATTTTTTTAAAAAAGACTCAAGAAACATTAAAGAACATAGCATTTTTTTATCCTCCAAATTCACTAGCTGAAGAGTTGTGAAATATCAAGGGCAATCTAATATCTATAAGAACCAGTTTATTTTGGTTGATTTTTTTTTTTTTTCCTACACAAGGCATGATAGGTTAAGGAAAGTCGACACGTGCAGTGATTGGGGGATGGTCTGGGAGTCCACTTTCTGTGTTGCCTTTGCCTTGTCTGCTCAATATGCAGGAAGAGAGACTAGGAAAATGAGTGGCCATAAATTGAAAAGATCCCATTTTTGTCTGAAAATCAAATGCAAAGTTATTTAGTCCATTTACTTATCTAAAAATGAGGACTTAGCAAAGCTCTAAACACAATGCTTAATTGAGAAAAAAAAAGGAAAAGCTTGGGTGTTGCCTTGAGTCTGTCTTCAACTTGTAGTGCATTTTAGAAGTGTTGTGGATTTCAGTGTGGTATCATGTAACGAAATGAGCCAAAATATCATTTACTGTAATCAGTGAATAAACCATCTAATATTTCAATTTTACTGAGTTATTTTTCAGGAATTAGGTGATCAGCTTCTCTCAGTATGCATTCTATATAGATGATTACATATCCTCGAAAATTTGAGGCAGTCTCAAAAATTTAATGAATGCACTTCAATGTTTAGACATTCTTGAGTAGAGTGAGAATAAAGTTATAAAAACAGACATGCCCAGCCATATGCATTTAAAAACAGTGAAACAGTATTATTTAGATTCATGGGAATTTAGATATTGAAATGAGAATTTGGGGTTTTAAGGGAAAAAGGAGATGTTTCTATTACTCAGTGTATGGGCCAGTGGATTGTGTCTGCAGCAAACACTTGACATTTGGTTAGTCCCAGTTTCTGTTCCAGAGTAAAACCATATTGAGTAAGTTGACCCTCTTACCTTAAAGGTTACTATTGCTTAACACATTGCAGATTTTTAACCTGGGGCCACAGCATGAGCTGGAAGAAGGATTTCAAAACCTGTGCCCAACAACACAATCAGCTCCATTATGTGACTTGTTTCATGTTACATCCGCGCTTGATGGAGTCCTTCTTCTGACACATTTGTTTTAAAGGGATTTCTGTGTTTGCTGGCCATTTCTCCCCCTCCGCCAGAGGAGATCTGTGTTTCTGGGAAATCATTTTTATTGTTGTTGTTTTCTTACCCTCTAAAACACGGATCAATTTGGAGAAGTTAATCTCTGGAGCACCAACACAGCATTAACTTTGAACTGCTGAAGGCCAATTAGCGTTTAGAATAGTTAAAAATTCAGAGCCCTGCACAGTGAGTCCGTCTTTAGGAAAGGGTGAGATGCTTGGGGAAAAAGACTGAACTGGTGTAACTGTTAAAAAGTATTTTGTTCCTAAGTCTATGCAAACACTTATAACATTCTTTTAAATTATATATGCCTGTCTCGCCTGCCTGGCTGTGAGCTCCTTCACAGCAGAATCCATTGATCACACATCTCTGTATCTGTATCTGTCCCTAGCTGGGCACAGTGTGGGTACTCAGTAAACGTGTGAGTGGGTGAAAGAATTTTAAATGACTTGACCTTCCCTTTGAGCTCATGGGAGTATAGCAGCACACAACTTCATGGAAGGCGCTTAATAACTCCACGCCAATGTATGATAGCAAGTATATTATCAATAAGCAAGGTTCCCTTTTTTAAGCACCAACAGGTGAATGCCAAACCCTTGGGCACATAAAGAGGTGCAGAAGCTGAAGTTCATGGTGCTATAAGTTGAGGATATGTGAGAATGCTACTCTTTTCCTGCCAAGAATGTAAGCTAGGAGCAAAATGAGGCAGCTCTAGTCCACACGTAATGTAAGACATGGTCTGTGGGGGCCTCAGGGATCCCTGGAACTTACTTGAGAAGTAATTCATCACCTATTCACTGAATAGACATGTATTGGGTGTTGGGCATTGTGCTAGGAATTGAAAAAGACATAAAGAAAAATAAAGATGTGGCCCTTGCCCTCAACAGGTCACAGTTCAGTGCAAAACGTATTAACTCTTTGGTTGCTATGTTATGCAAACAAATGTTAATTAATATTATTACTAACACAGTTGGGCATGATGCATGGTGTGCACCAAGTTCACATCAAGTCATAGAGCCATTTGGTGCTATTTATGTTCTTTTACTCACTTGGCACCCTAGATGTAAAAATGAAGATGTGGTATTTGCATTCGAGGGCTCACAATGCAATGATATTGTCAGAGTACAGGTCTACAAAATACTGACGTGGAAAGTAGTTACAACAAAGCCAGGGTAGGAGAGCAGACATTAGACAGGTTCAGTGTGTCTCCTAAATAAGAGAAGAATTTAATATAGTTCCAAAGAAGCTTCATGTGGGCAGAGCAAAACGTCTGACTCTACTAGTCACTGGCTCCTAGGTTTTGGATAGACTGCATCTCTCAGATTTTCACTTAAGTTAGAGAAACTCTAAGGCATTTGGGAATTTGAGTGATAGGTGAATATATAGGTACACATCATAAAGTCACTCTGGCACCACGCAGAACTGAAGGTAACAAAAACCTCACCTGAGCCTGTGGTCTTAGAGCGAAGCCCAGACTCGGGACCTCTGAGGACACTCATGGTGTGTCAGCCACGTCAAACTCTAAATCCAAAAAGATCCACTAAGTACATTTTTTGCCTACAATTTCCTGATGAGATACAATTCATGGAAAAACAGGAAATGTTAGGACACTGAGTTTTGCAATTTTCACTAGATGTGAATCAACCTTTTGCAATTTCTAGTAGAGGTTTGGGAAAACAATAGAACACTGATGTCTTTACATTGTGTGGGAAATCCTATTTTTCTACACATGAGCTCTCATATCTCTGTTACAGTCACAACTTGGCCAACCTTTAGCAGCATGCATTAACATAAAGATAACAAATCAGCGGAGAAAATAAAGTTAATGGTGCCAAGCCTAGGGCGTTTTTCCTCCCTGAGAATTGCGTGTTCCACTCTTGTGTGCTCTGTGTAGTTTTAAGTTTGGGGATCCCTCCCTCCCCCCTAGTTTTGAGCAGTAAGGGTCTGGTGGATTATTTGGTACAAAAGAAGTTTGAGTGTTCTAATAACCTCCACTGCCTGTGCCCCACACCCTGATAAAAAATGGTCCTAAGCCACATTCTTTGACTATCCGAAGGCTTCTCAGGTTACTGTCAATCACTGAAAAAAATTTAATCTACTCTGCATCTACATGGTTAAGGCCTCTACTAAGTCTTTTCAAACTTTTCATTGGAAAATAAGAAAAAAACTTTAGTGGCTTTTTCTTTTAGCCGAGTATTTGAAAAATGTCTCCCACATTTTCTTGGCCTAGCATCTCTCTCCTAGCCTAGTAACTTGGGGACCAAGACTAACCAGGGACACTGAGGGTGGTTGTGGGGGATCCACTTTCTATGAAGCCCAGCTTGCTCATGTTCTTTCATTAGTTGCTCCAAAATTGTGCCAAGGATTGAGGTAAAGTTAACTCATTTCCCTTACTCTTCTTCCTGAAAACTGGGTCACTATTTGGCCATTTCTAATGGATAAGTCTTATAGTTTATGACAGAATTTTGATATTATTCATCAATGCTTTTAGGCCATCGAATGAAAATTATGGTGTTTGCCCCCCCCCCCGTCCTATAGACTGTAAATTTGAGAGACTCAGTGTGAAAAATAAGACTGTACTCACGCTGATGTGCATCCCGATTTTCTCCCGCACCAGGCCTCCCTTCCCCACCCGCCTGATGGAAACGACTCACCTTGCAAACCTTTGCTCGAGCTTCTTTTTGATCTATCCCAAGGATGTTTTCCAATCCCGCATATGTGTCAAAAACAGACTTTTTAAACACCTCTTCAGTCCAAATCATTTATGTTTAATGCCTGAGCCCAGCCCATCCAATTCTGTGAACTTGTCAAGGGCAGCAAAGTATGTTTTCCTAAGAAGACAGAATCAGAAAGACAGAGAAAAGTCTGTTTACTCAGAGCTCTAGTGTCTGACACATAGGAGGCAGTAAAGCTAACTGAATGTAATAAGTAGAATTCAGGCTCCACTCTATGAATCAAAGATCCAGTAACTATTATAATCTGAAAGCTGTTTGTTCCTTCTTTCTCTCTGCCTTAGTAAATACAAGTGACATAACCTTCTAAAGGTGATAGAGAGATAAATGATACAATTTCTAAGACCTCACCATAAATTAGTAAGGTTGCATTTTCAACTATGGCAGGATATTTATCCAAATGAACATTATCTATTTCCAAGTAGGTACCCTGGAGAGTTAACTTTGCCATTGCTCCAAATAGTTTTGGAACTTTGCAAAATTGCTTTTCCAGTCCTTTTGGAATCCCTCCTTATGATAAATCTTATTTTTTTGAGGCTGGATTAGATTTCTGGGACATAGTCATAATTTGGGAGGAGATAGGGTTGACTGAAAAAGTGAACGCTTAAGCTGTGTCATGTCATTTTTGGCTATTTTGTATACTCCACCTGGGGAGATGGTGCTTCATACAATTAAAATTTACCTCCACTGGAGGAATAAGGAGAGGAAAACAACAGCTGGCCTGCTTCCTCTCCTCTTCAGAATTCCATCGTATGTAGACTGCTATGATTGATTAATTTCTACAGAATTAGTAAATAGTGCCTTTTCAAGTTATTTTTTGATTGGAATTTACGCGTGTGCGCACGCGCGCGTGCGCACACACACACACACACACACCCTGTCCAGGTCTTATTTGGCTAAGTCTGCTCTTCATAACCCCAAATATGACATCGTAGAAAGAGTTCTGTTCTTGTAAGTCATGGGCTGGACTATCAAACAAGCCTTGCTATTTACTAGCTGAGAGACTTTGTGCAAATGCTTGAGCAGATGTGGTATGAGTATATATACATATATACTCACAGACAGAAAACAAACTTACAGTTACCAAAGGGGAAGTGGGGGAGGGATAAATTATGGGATTAACAGATACATACTACTATATATAAGATAAACAACAAGGATCCTACCTTATAGCACAGGGAACAATAATCAATATCTTGTAATAAGCTATAATGGAAAAGAATTTGAAAAAAATAGGTGATAGATATGTAAATTTGCTATACACCTGAAACTAATACAACATTGTAAAAAAACTATTAAAAAACATGCATCACAATGCCTGGCCTATACTCCTCAAAGACTGGCTGGAAGATCACGCTGGAAAGTGAATGAAGGCACCCTGTACACAGCAGAGGCCTGTAAAGCCACATGATGACGTAAAAGGGAGCCTTCACTGACCTACACCACAACTTGTGGCAGCACCAGATCCTTAACTCACTGAGCAAGACCAGGGATCAAACCCACATCCTCACCGATACTATGTCGGATTCTTAAGCTGTTGAGCCACAACAGAAACTCCCAACAACTCTCTTTATATGAACTTATATGATTGTACACAGAAAAAATAAACTTAATGAAACAACTGCCCATATGTATACAGATAAAAACAATGAAGTGTTGGTTAGTTACTATGTGAATTTAATTCAACTGGGTAATTAATATAGATAACTCAGTTCTTACACTCTTGTCCTCCAACACAGATTTTATTTTTTGTTGTTTGAACTATATGCAAGCAAGGACAATTTATAAGTTCCTTCTAATAGCACCATAAACTCCAGCTTGAATTTTACTTTGCGCTCCACCCTCTCCATCCTTACAACATGAAGAAAGCTCTTGGTTTGCAGAGCGCCTTGAGGTCAGGAAGGAAAGATGTGGTAAGTCCTCGGCATTATAAGTACAATGTGTTTAAAGTGGCCTAAGCCGTTTGCACAGGAAAATAACACGTTCTAATCCATTTAAGGGCCTTTGTAAGTAGTCAGGCCTCCAACCCTTAATCTGCCTCATTATGCCCAGGTAGTGAAGCACACAGTGTTTTAGGTACCTACAATTACGGGCCGATAAGGTACACTGACAACCAAAAGACAGGGTAGGCAATGATATTCTGAGCAAAGCACTTCCAGCCTATGATCACATGACACAGAGAGGGTTGGATTGGGCTGGGCGTATGCTGAAATGGCATATCTTCATGTGCAGTCTGGTCTGAGTTTGCGTGAACAGTCCCTAAGACCAAGCCATCAAGGGAGGGACTCGCAATTGCTGTCCTCATTGAATTTCAAGCATCACTAATATCCCTAGAAATTCAGGTCACACAATTTGTTCTCCCAGGGTTTGATTACATACCTAGTGAGCTCATTTTTCTTAGATATAGGATCCCCCCAAAAGCTGCCTTAAATATTTTCTGTCCAGGGCCTCTCTCTGGTCTCTAGTATTCATCCTTATATACTCTAATTAAAAAATCATGTCTGGAGTTCCCGTTGTGGCTCAGTGGTTAATGAATCCGACTAGGAATCATGAGGTTGCGGGTTCGATCCCTGGTCTTGCTCAGTGGGTTAAGGATCCGGCGTTGCCGTGAGCTGTGGTGTAGGTTGCAGACACGGCTCAGATCCCGTGTTGCTGTGGCTGTGGTATAGGCCGGCGGCTACAACTCCTGTTAGACCCCTAGCCTGGGAACTTCCACATGCCGCGGGGGCGGTCCTAGATAAGGCAAAAAGACCAAAAAAAAAAAAAAAAGAAAATCATGTCTAATGATGTCCTCCCATCAGAGTTGTTTGCTTACTGTGTGTTGGATGACTGAGCTAGGACTTTGGTCAGCAGCTCCGCAGTGACAGTCTTGCCTGGACACATCCAGGGTCCAGACAATGAATGAAACAAACTCAACTCAGCACAGTCACTCGCTTACTGGACCTTCCATTTCCATAAACATGCACTGACACCTTTATAAATTTCAAACCAGGTCAATATCTTTTAGGACAGGCATGAAAACTTCAGATACGACTTCTCTGCTGTGGGTCAGTAATATTACTCCTTTGAGAAGACCTCTATCAGGAATAATATAAGATTATTTACTGGTCACTTTGACTTTTTCCTTCATATTTTACTTTTGTAAAATAATTTGTTACCATCCATCTGCTCAAAGTCAGTAGAGACCACTGGTTACTTTTGTAAAGAAATATTTTAAGGTATTCATTAAACTTTATTTGGTAGTCATCAAGTACAGCCATCCAATATTTGCTAGTTGGATGCTATCACTCATGCAGTTCATGGAATGTACTTAATATTTAATGGAATCCTAAATTAGGATTAAATTTCCTGTATCTTGCTATCTTACGAAATAATGGGTGAGTTATGGACTAGCGTATTTTAATGCAAATAGACATTTATAAGCCCTGTGAACTGTTGTTTCATCGATTTGATACTTTCTATAATTCAACATTCCTGACTCTAAAATTTGAACTTTCTCCATATTCTCCACCTTTCAAGTGTTTTCTTCTCAAATTGAGTACATGAGTAAGATTGTAAACAAATGAATATTGGTAATTCTAATGTGTTGGTCTGTTGATTATCTTGGGACTGGAAGTGCCACTTCTTGGGTAAACCTTTAATTTGAGTTACTCTTTGTCTTGTGTATTTGAATGAAATGCGGTACAACATGATTCAGACAACTAAATCACACTGACTTCCCCCTTCTCCATACATGAACATATGCACACAAGCAGTAGGATGATTTTGATGCTGCAAACACTGCTCAGGGCTGGTCAACTAAGATGTTCAGGTCCTCAGGACTTGGGGGGTGGGTGTTCTCAGTGACAGTGTGAGAAACAGAACTAAGATATTTATTTATTTACTTACTTAATCATTATTTTAGGAATCCTTTCAGCAAAGGCTCCATCATGGTAAAACCGAAGCCAAAGGTTTTTCTGGTCTTTTAGACCACCTGGGATCTGGCAAGTCACGTAGGAGGAATTTTTCCAACTCTCAAAACTTCCCATCCAGTTCTTGGGGTATCTCATCCTTGTGGAGTGCCAGTGCTCTTACATTTAGGCTGTAAATGGGTAGTGAGGCTGGCATGTTCATGTTCTACCTTCTCTTTAGGGGGCACCTTTCTAGCCCATCATACTTCTCAGGCCTCTCCTATCGACTTTAGTTTTCCATGGTTATCAGGAATCTCTCTAGACAGGAAGTCAGTTAGTGACCTTGGCTCCAGATTTCCTATTTCTTATTCTAATCAGTGTGTCTGCTTTATGTCTCATACCTTTCCATCAGGTAAAACTATAACAGCACCCAAACAGATAAGATGCTCTGTGCTGGATGCTTCTTCTTCTTCTGGTGTTGTGGATTTTAACAAGGACTTTATGGAGGCAGTGGTAGAAGGTTCATGTAATGTGGTAGCTGGTAAGCGGAACCTACTGATCAGCTCAACCTCGTGGTAGCCCTCCCAGCACACCACGTGGGAACGGGGTATCATCGTTCAGTTGTCTGACTGGGAGAAGTCACCGTTCTGTCCTGAATGAGTGCCGCTAAGAACAAAGAGTATTTTCAGAGGGCCTGAGTGAGGTGCAGGGGGGTACACACTTCCTCAAAGATCCTGGTAATTGTTTTCAGCTAGGGCTAATTGTGCTGGAAATTGTCATTGCACTCAAAATAGAAGACAAAATGAGGAGTAAGGGGGGAGATTGGCAAGGATTTGGGGGGACTGATATGGAAATGGTCACTGTTAAGGAACTTGATCCACGTAAGTTCTGGTAAGAACACAGTATCACTTGTTCCCAAATTCATATTTTCTTAGTCCTATCTTATTTCCTCCCTGCGTTTCATTATATCTTAGCATAAATTCATATGCGCATCCACAGGGATGTATGAAGGCTGTATGCCAGCGTTCTGCTTCCTGGTAATGTCCATATTTTTAATAAGGACTCTCTGAAGGAAATGCCTTGACTGCAGTACATGACTTTGATGGTGAAAGTTTCATGAACAGGGAAGGCTGGTGAAGGAGAGATATCTGAGGGATCAAAGCTTCAGGTTACTCCTTATAGCACTCCATGTATGACCAGGGCACCCGAATGTGGTAATGGCCCCAGGAAAGGACCCTACTCAGTCCACTTTCAGCATGCAGTACTCACAGAGGTGCAGGTGAGGTAGCTACATTCTCATACCTGATGATCCAGGCTAGGGTTGTCACTGTACTCAGAAGACACCGATGTTTGGCAAGAACCTTAGGTCAGGTGGGTAGTGGTCATTGGCGGCATCTGGGCAGAGCCAGTCACAAGGAGGGAGCACAGCTGAGTGAATGTCATAAGTGTAGGTCAAGCTGAATAATCATGAAAGGACAGAGATGACTTGCTCTCCATAGCATGTGCTGGGGCAGCTGGTGGGTCTCGAGTCTGTGCAGTCCTTCTGTGGAGACCCAACATATTTTGGGGGGCATGGTTCTTGGAGCACAATTATGTAATAATGATCACCTCCGTGTTTACCGCACTCTCCCTGGTCTGACTGAAACCTTATAATCGCTGAGAAACCAATATACATGCAAAAAAGAAAAAAAAATCAACTTAGTGGAGAACACCAATGAGCTTCTTTTATGGTCTAGACTTTTTACCATAAGGAGGTAGGGGTGGTGAAGTGCTAATAGCTGAATGAGCAAATAAATGAAAATGTCCAGAACACTCTTAATAGCCAAGTTTTCTTTTATATCTGTAATGTGGAATGGTATTGTTATAGTAAGCTATTATAGAGTTCCCTTGCAAGCTTGTTTTTTGTCTCCAATATTATTGCTATTTCAATTTATAGTGCATTTAGCATAAGTGATTATATTATAAAAGAGAGAGATATACTTTTAAAGCTATTGTCCTGTACTTAATTATCCCTCAATTAGGCTGGAAACCACTATAATATTATTAGTAGAATTAAAAAGACATTAGGGGAGTTCCCATCGTAGCTCAGCGGTTAGCGAACACAGCTAGCATCCATGAGGACGCGGGTTCGATCACTGGCCTCACTCAGTGCGTTAAGGCTCCGGCGTTTCCGTGAGCAGTGCTGTAGGTCGCAGACGCGGCTTGGATCCCGCGTTGCTGTGGCTGTGGCGTAGGCCGGAGGCTACAGCTCCAATTAGACCCCTAGCCTGGAAACCTCCACATGCCGCAGATGCTGCCCTAAAAAAAGACAAAAAGACAAAAAAAAAAGACATTAGGGAAATGTTTTAGATTTCTCCATTTAAATACACAAAATATCTTGAAAGGGACTTTCCCATTGTCTTTTTTTGCGTGCAGTGTGTTTTGGGGAACATATAGATTATGCAGAAGAATATAGAACTAGTTCATGTTTATATTTCCTTGCTGCTTATATTCTCTTTGTAATGGTGTCCCTCCCCCCTTGTATGTGTTATCTGACTGACATTTTTACAGATGGTGATGAAAGCCTAATGACACATTAGATCAGAATTGTGTATCTAAAAGAAAAGGAAAGGATGACAGAAAGATATGATTACATCACCTAGCTTTTAGTGTGATCCAAAAATCATATTCTTATACTAAAGGGAAATTTTAACTAAACACAAATGTTTAATAGGACAGACATTGAATCCAGGGCTTTGACACTTGTAAGCCATTGAAACTCTATGAAAATAGAAAAAATTAAGATTGCATCATTTCCATTTGAAACTTTCCATATTAAAAATTTCATAATATGCTTCCTAGTTGTGTGCGTGTGTGTGAGTGCTTGTGTGTTTAATCAAATCTTGACTTACAGTTAGTTATTATCAGTATTTCAAAACTTATGTAATGACCATTTTGATTAATGTCACCTGTCCAAGATAATTATTTATGTATTTGAAAAATTATTTTAAAGCCTCTAAAACTTTATCATTTTTTCAAAAATTTTCAAAGGCTCATCATTTCTCTATAAATTCAAAAAGAGAAATATATGTAATAACTAAGGGGCTTATATGCTTTGATTAATATTTTCACTCCCTGAAAAAGATGGGAAGAAATTTTATGGACGATAAGTTAGAAACATTTTTAGGAGATTTTTGAAGTTAAAAAGTAAAGGAGTTTGTCTTAGTGAATTTGAAAAATATCTGAAAATACACACATTTCTGGTGATCGATGTATAAATTGTAGATCTGCTATAAAATAATTTGACATTATCTGTAGCCACTGAAGATATCCATATTACTACGACCCAGAAAAATTCCACCTCGGTATGTATGTATAACCTATAGTCATTTTTTCTCAAACTTTAATGTGTGTCTATATCACTTGGAGATCTTGTTAAAATTCAAATTCTAATTCAATAGGTCTGGGGTGGAGTCTGAAATTCTACAGTTCTGACTATTTCCTAGATGATACCTATGATGCTGGTCCAAGAACCGACTTTGAGTAGTGGTGTCAGGTCAGTGGTGCTGGAAGCGTATCTTAGACCAGCAACATCAGCATGACCTGGTGACTTATTAGAAATGTAAATACTTGGGTCCCACCCTAGACCTGCCAAATCAGAGACTGTGGGGGGACCCAGAGATCTGTGTTTTAACAAACTTTGCATGCAATTCTGACACATGTTAAAGTATATCGGGTATATATAAAAGAATACATAATGGTATTGACCATAAAAGCCCCAAACTGGAAAAAATCCAAACATCTATCAAAAGATGATACGGTAAATAAATTATATATTTATACAGTTGAAAACAGTTGGGCCCCTGTATCTGCAAGGTCTGCATCTGTGGATTCAACCCCTGCAGCTTGGAAGTATTCAGGAAAAAAAAGTCCAGAAAGGTCCTAAAAGCAAAATAAACTTGCCCTCGCTGTGTGCCAGCAACTATTTACATAGCATTTACATTACAGTCACAGCTATTTCATGGCATTTACATTGTATTAGGCATTATAAGTGATCTAGAGATGATTTAAAATAATATGGTATGGAAAGATGTGTGTAGATGATATGCAAATATGCCATTTTGTATAAGGGACTTGAGCATCTGTGGATTTTGGTAGCAGTGGGAGTCCTGAAGCTGTACTATACGGAATGCAAATAAACATACAGTATGAATGAATGCTTGTGAACAATATGGAGCATGAGAAGTAAAACATAAAAGGACATTTATACATGATTCCATCTATACAGATTTCAAAAACAGTTACCATATTTTTAGGCAAGCCTGCATCAGGGGTAAAACTCTAAATAAAACAAGGAAGTGGTAATCATAAAAGTCAGGGTGAGAACCACCTACCTCTAGTTAAAATGAGAGGTGTGATGCAATGATGGGGGATCTTGGAGGGCTGGTAAAGCAGTATGTTTTGACCTTAGTGTGGTGGTTATATTGGTAATGACATGAGTAGTTACTTTGAAATCATTTATTCATTGTTAATTAATTTTATGTACTTTTATTTTTTTATCTTTTTGCTTTTCTTTTTTTTGGGGGGGGGGTCGCACCCATGGCATATGGAGGTTCCCAGGCTAGGAACTGCAGCCACCGGCCTGTGCCACAGCCACAGCAACACATGATTCGAGCTGCGTCTGCAACCTACACCACAGCTCACAGCAATGCCATATCCTTAACCCACTGAGCAAGGCCAGGGATCTAACCTACATCCTCATGGATACTAGTCAGATTCGTTAACCACTGAGCCACAACAGAATCTCCCTAATTTTATGTCCTTTTAAAATTTGCAAAAATATAAGAGAACAGATCAGATTTATTTTATAATATTGTTTTTCTTTGTTAATACTGAAGAATTATTCTGGTGGGAATTGTTGCCTACAAAGAGTTATTTCTAAAGCAAATAGAGGTTCAGTGTAGTATCTCATGATAGAACATTGGGAAAGTGTATTGGTGAATTGGAAAAATGTATTTGCAGCATTTTGCTATATAATATATATTGTTTGACAGTGATTGATTATAGTATTAGAGTGAGCAGTTTTGTGCCCCTGTATTGTATTCTTGGTAAAACACAGAGTAGAGGCACAATTTACATGCCACAGTGGACATAGGATATTTACCTGCACTGCTTCTCTTTTGCAGATGAGCTGTGCTCCCTTTTACCATGTGCTTCTGGCAGGACTGCCATTCACAGTGCCATCCTGCCCTTACCAAGATGGTCGTGTTGGTTATGCGATCCAGGCTTGCCTGGCCAATCGTGGGGCCCTGTCTTTCTCCCTGCAGAGAAGGTGGTCATGTGATCTAGTCCTGGCCAATCACAGGGCTCTAATTTTCTGTCCACAATGAAAATTAATGCAGGACTAGTCTTTCTGTTGGATGGACCATATGGATGCTGCAAGTAGAGTTCTTTCTATGTGTCAGGAATGATGATTTGGGGGGCCATTAAAGACAACACTAAATGGCCATTTTCCTTCCACTTGGAAGAGGCTTGATAACAGTTTCACAGCGAAGAACACAGAGTTAAATGCTGTTGGAAAAGAAGTGTGATTTTATTTATTTATTTATTTATTTAAGCCATATTTTAATCCTCTGGTCAAGCCAATTAAGTTATTGTTTTTTTTTTTTTATGTTATCGTTTGAGCTACTTTTGAGTTCAGTTCCTAGAATCTACAATGGAAAGAGTCTTGGTTAATTTATAAGCCCAGTTTAAAATATTTTTATCATTCACAGTCTAAAATTGCTAGATTTCTTTGTGTGCTTTGGCCTTTTGATCAACTTTTTGGAATAATAGAATTAATTCATAAATACTTATGCTAATGAAAAAAGGTAAAACAGTACTCTTAGCTGTTATCGTCAAGGCTTTAAAACAAGACTTTCCAAGAGTTCCTGTTGTGGCTCAGCAGGTTAAGGGCCCAAAGTTGTCTTCTTGAGGATTTGGGTTTGATCACTGACCTCGCTCACTGCGTTAAGAATGTGGAGTTGCAGTGGCTGCGGCATAGGCTGCAGCTGTAGCTCCAATGTAACCCGAAGCTGCACTGTAAGAAGCAACAAAAAAAAGAGACTTCCCAGCTAGATAAAATTAGGAATTTCCTTTTTAAAAAAATATTCCTTCAGTTTAACCATTAAACATTCATTTTTACCAACCATTACCAACATACTTTTCTATGCTCCTGAGAGGACAGGTCTGTTTTGGTCTTTAGGAAACATTCTGTATCGTGAAAAAGTTGTAAGTTTACTTTAGTTTAGCCATAATTCCTTCATTCTTTCGTTAGAACTCAGGTTTTCTAAATCACTAAAAAGGTGCATTTTGAACTAATCTAGGAGTTCCCATTGTGGCTCAGCGGGTTAAGAACCTGACTAGTATCCATGAAAATGCGGGTTTGATCCCTGGCCTTGCTTGGTGGGTTAAGGATCCGGTATTGCTGCAAGCTGCAGCATAGATGTAGCTTGGATTCCACGTTCCCGTGGCTGTGCTGTAGGCGGGAAGCTCTAGCTGTAATTCAACCCCTAGCCTGGAAACTTCCATATGCTGCAGCTGCAGCCCTAAACAGAAGAGGGAAAAAAAAGAAAGAATCTAAATATTATTGTTCTTACCACATTATATTCCCACCTCCTAGAAATGGCCCAGTGTTGTGTGCATCAGACAAGTACAAATACGTACTGCAAGTGTGTATAATTTTTAACTCATGCAACCATATATTCATTTGCTTTTCTCTCTTATATTGTTAATCTTGAGTATTTTTCCAGGTTAATAAAACTGCTATTAAAAGAGCATACAGTGGTATTTTTTGGAAGCATCAGGATCTCCTTCAATGAGACTTCCTTTCTGTGAAATAGAAATGGAAATGGAGTCATTGAATAGCCAAGTGGGCTGCTTTCGTCAAAGCCAAGCCTTCTCTGTTTCCATCCCCCGCACCTACCCCCTTCATTCAGTACACCCCAGATGAGGATCAATGTCTGTTCTTGTTCACCTGCGCCCTCCTTTCAGAAGACATTTGCAAGGCTCTGAGGTTGCCTCATTGCTTTGAATACAGATTTCATTCAGAGAAGTTCCTGTCAAGCCACTTTGCCCTGCATGTTTCCCATTGTGAGCAAAGAAAAATAGATTTAGCTCTAAAATCCACCATCTGTGTCAATATGTGATGGTGTAGATTTAAATCTGAGCATGTGTGCGGCTTTTAATTCCAAGGCATCTTGAGCTGCAGTCGTGGTTTGGTCAAGCCCTCCAAAGAGGGATCTTCCTGGGATTGCCAAATCCCTTCTTCAAAGACAGCTGGAAACATCTGCCAAAAAAGACCTCTCTTGGGTGGACGCTACTTCCTGTTTGACGTGCGGAGTGAGTCTTTTTATACCAAAACCAGCACTGGGTTCAAGGCCTTTGAGAAAACAGTTACAAGTGAGCTTTTTCACCGTGCGTACCCCAAGTCCTTTCTCGGAGGCCCTATGCTTTACATTAAGCTTGCTTACAACACAAACATTTAAGGTGAGTTTTGGATCCTTTGCTGCCCCCACGTTGAAAAGATTCTTCCTCCTTTGAGCCAGGATGCCAGGAATGTGGAAAAGCCAGTGCAGTTTTAATGGGATTAAACTGTGTATCCCTCTACCCCCAACCTCCTGACTGGCAACGTTCTTGACAGCTTAACTAACACAATAATACGCCACAAAGGGGACGTGCCATCCAGCGGGGCCTCCTCCTTACCTGGGGGGAACACACCTGGGCCAGCTGCGAGTGGCACAGAATCACAGGGAGCTGACGGCAACCCCCACGCGGATCCCATCCCCAGCTCCCAGGCTTTGTGCATTTTGGAGATGAAATTCAAACCTGAAATTTTAGCTGCTCAGAGTGATTGGATTCAAAAGGCACCTCCTGAGCTAGTGGCGGAAGTGCCAGAGGGGGAGCAAAGCCACTTCCCTAGTCTTTAATTCCCTCGGCCAAGAAAAATCAAAATCTGTCCATTTGGCACGTTTGCGAGGGGGGGAAAGGGCAATACAAATTTCCCTTAATAAAATGATGCTGACTGTAAAGGAGCAGTCTTGCCGATGTCACCTGATGCCCTTCTCCCACAGGGCTGGCAGGCACGCGGCCAGGGTGTGGGCAAGTGCAATTGCGGGCATTAGTTCCACCACCTTAGGTATGGTGGCAAAATAATATTTGATAAATGAAAATAAATCCAGGCAGACACAATTTCCAAATAGTTTTTAGAAGTACCTGTCACTTCCAGACTCTCTTCTGAAGCGGAACCCATGGTGAGCGAATCCATTTCACTGCTTCTTCCAGACAGAAAATTTCCGCGTGCCCTAAACGAATTCAGTGTTTCCAGAAGGAGGGTGGTGACTGCATTTTCATGAGGCTCGGGGACTCTCTGTGAAGGCTCCTTTCAGGAAGTTCTTACTTGAAACCATGGGGGTGAGTGTCTGCACTCTCATTTAAGAAGCTCTAAGAGAGATGGGGACCCCGAAAGTATTGCCTCCCCACAAACAGGAGAGTGAAGATCCCAAACACAGGGGAGCTCCCTTTTGGCGCAGTGGGTTAAGGATCCGGTGTTGTCACTGCTGTGGCCCAGGTCTCAGGTCGCTGCTGTGGCGCAGGTTTAAGCCCTGGCCTGGAAACGTCCACATGCCATGGGTGTGGCCAGAAAAAAAGAAAAAAGAAGATCTCAAATTCCTTTCACTGGAAGATACCCTTGTCTTACCATGAATAGAGCTAAAGTTTAAACCCAAATGCCCCTAAGCCAGGTCGCTCTGCTTCAGAATCCCCATTAAGGTATAAAGTGCTTCTATCTGATCCAGTTGGAAGGTCAGGCTTTGCTACTGGAGAAAATAAAAAGGTGGTGATATGAAGGAAGATGTAGCCTAGGGATCCGTACGTAAACCTGATGTCTGACCGTGTTCCCTACTTACATGTAATAGATCTAATCTGATAATATTGGGAAGTCTGAACCAAGAATCCTAATAAACAAAAGGTAGGGAAAATAAATATATAACAAAATTTTTTAAATTTAAAAAAATCTTTTAAAATGATTTTTTTTTCCGTTCTAGTTGGTTTACAGTATTCTGTCAATTTTCTAGTGTACAGCAAAGTGACCCACTCACACATACGTATATATACATTCTTTTTCTCACATTATCCTCCATCGTGCTCCATCACAAGAGACTAGACATGAGCCAGTCATACCTGCATATATATCTATATATGTATATTCTCACAATAAAATTAAAATGTCCTGTGGGAGTCTAATTTGACATAATTCGGAGTAGCAGTCTTTTAACTTTTCCATGGTTTAGGTTCACTCTACCCAATAATACTGCAGCCAGTTGCTACCACAGATGTGCTAGGAAAGCTGATTGCCTTAGAGTCAGAAGCGGTAGAGTGGGGAGCTTCCAGGACACCTGTATCCCAGGTCCAGTGTAGTAGCTATGTGACTGAAAGTTGTCGCTTAAATAGGATGAGTACCTGCTATGTCACTGGAACCATGTTACACACATCTGAATATTCCATCTAGGTCAGTCTAACTAGAGAACTCTAGTTTGCTCACAAGACAGGCTTCTTATTGTGGGGATTGCATTTAATAATGCGGGAGAAGCAGTCAACCTTTCTTTCTTTCTCTCTCTCCTTCCCTCCCTCCCTCCATTTCTCTCTCTCTCTCTTTCTTTCTTTCTTTCTTTCCTTCCTTCCCTTCTTTCCTTCTTCCTTTTCTTTTTATTGATAAATTATCCGGTGTTCCTCAGTTTCCTTAGGTATAAATCGTGAATAATAGTAACGCCTAACTATAGAAGGTTGCTGTAAAGACTTAATAAGGAAATGCACTTTGATGTCTTAGAAAGGTGCATGGGACATAGTAAACAGCAATCAAGAATCAGTGTCTATTAGAGGCAACATTGCGGCTTGCATCTAAGCACCTTGTGTTCCGGGGAGGACTGGGTGCGAGAATACAGGCTTCTCTGCTGACCCCTTGTCTTTTTCTTGGTCTTTAAACATGGGAATTTGGTCTTAAGATGACCTTCCACAGCAGAACACGGTAGGAGAAGCCTTAATGAATGAGAAGCATTCCATTTCATTGAGGCAGCTGGTGACCTGGGTCACCCTGACACAAGTGATTGGCAGGAGGCAGTGGTTCCCTTTTTCCGTTGGAAAACTCCCCCAAACATAAGTAGAGGCTGGTCTGCACCATCTTAAAAAACCAGACCCAGACAACTCAACTTGGAATGCCACAGGAGCCTACTGCCAACAAGTACAAATCAGGGGGAAAAGAAAAATCCAAACAGGATAAACCAACCAAATACAATGAAAACAACCCCTGACCCTTGAGAAACAGACCTGAAATAAGATGTTTTCCCCCAGAGCTCCAAAGTTTAGAAAGCCTGGCCTTAGTGGAAGGCATCAGAAGGGTAGTTCATGGTTATCTTACACTGTAAACCTTTGAACAATAAAATTTGAACCCCTGGGACTTGGATTGAAGGCAATTAATAGAAAGAAAGAGGAAAGAGTGCTTAGAGCAGGAATTATTTACCTGAGTCTGTGAACCCATAGCGGATGTGTGGATTGAATTCAGGGGGTTGCTGACAACTCTAAAATTGTAAGCAAAATTTAGTGGGTGTATGCTGCCTATTTTGTAAAAGGGGTTTATGACTTTCATCTAATGTTCAAAGAGGTCTAAGACTTCAAGAGGGTTAAGAACCCTGGACTAGAGAACAGTATACCTAGATTTATAAATAAAGATCATGATCTTTTTTATCTTCATGTTGTACAAGAAAGTTCCAAAAGTCCCTTACAATGACTTGGCTTGCTGGCAAAAGAGCTGTTGATTCTCATTTTGTTGAGAGCCAACAGGAACTGAGTGAGTGGGTGGGGCCTGGGTCTTTGGCCTCCATTGAGGACTTCAGTTTGTTCTCTTGTGTTGATTGGCTCTGTCCTAGACCCTGGGAAGATCATTCAACAGTGGCCATAATTTTAACCTGAAGGTAATCTGAGTTCTTAGAATCACTCCCCCTTCCTTCGGAGCCCTCTCTAATAATCCTGAGGAAGGCGCTGGCTTAAATTTTTCTTGCAATTCATGTCTCAGGCTTTACCTTGAGACACTGTGACTATCCCCTTCCACTGGTCCCCAAGACGATGGGGTGGGAGAGACCGTGAATGACTCATCACAACCCGTTGCCGTCTTGGAGACCCACTAAGAGCAAGTGAGGAAGGGCATCTTTTATACAGTGTCTTATGTTGGATGTAGTATGGATGATTTTCCTTAATATTAATACCCATCATTAATGAAGCTTATTTTTATTGTTCCAAGCATGATACAAGGCGATATACAGTCATTTTCCCATTTAATCCATATAATGACTTTATGAGATTGGTGTAATTATCAGTTTGCAGAAAGTGAATCAGGGCTCAGAGAGCTTCAGTTACTTGTTCAGTGTAACACAGATAGCAGAACAAAGTTGAAATGCATGTCATAGTCTGTAAAACTTCAAAGACTAAGCTTTCAACCACTAATTAATGGTAATAAGTTATTTCTATTAGACTGTAAAGTATCCTACAGTTTTGCTTATCTCTAGTTTATTTTGAAAGACATGGAACTGTTTGGTTTAAAAGGATCTTCTCAAAACACAAGCTGCCCTTGATTGAAGAAGTGATTCCTCCTTCTGAACTTTGACATCGCGAGCTATAAACCCAGATACTTAAGGTGGGAGACATGAGTGAGGGAAGCTGACTGAGTGGTACCCTGAAACACTGGCATGGATGCTCTTTGTATCAGCTGGGATCACCTTTAACAACCAACAGAAGAGCCGAAAAATCACATCTTAAATAAGTAGGGCTTTGATTTTCACGTTTAACAAGAAGCTTTGAGGTGGGCAATCCATGGCTCATATAACTCAAATGTGCCATCAGAGACCAGCCTCCCATCTTTCTGTTTCACTACCCTCAGCTTGTGGGCTTTTGTCCTCATGGTCATAAAATGATGCTTACTCTGCCAGCCATTGTGTTTATGTTGCAAGAAGGAAATGCAAAGAGCAAACAGAACACAGAGAGCATGTTGCCAGGTCTGTTACCAGACCTAGTCCCGTGGTCACATCCAGCCTGGGGAAACTGGGGTTGTGACTGCTGGAACTAAGCACACCATCTTTCTAAACAGCTGTGGGGCTCTGTTAGCAAAGAAGAAGTGGACTCAAGTTGATAGTAGACAACAACATGGGAACAATAACATTTTGCAAAGGGAAACAGCCTTGAGGCAGTTCGGCAGAAGCTCCTGTTTTCTACAGCTGCAAGTCACCGCAGCCCCATAAACCCTGTGATAAAGCCTACAGGGGACATGCATATTGTAAGGCCTCAGGTTTCCTATGGGATCAGATACAAAGGACTCATGAAAGAAACTGGGCTCAATGCAATTCAGTTATACAGGGACTTAAATTCAGAAGATCCAAGTTCAAGTCCTTCATCTGCCATGTGCTATCAACATGACCTTAAGCAAGTCATCAACCTTAAGTTCTTCCTGTGAAAGCAACGATGATATTATTACCCAAGTCCTGGATTGCTATGAGGTTTAAATGAGGTTACATGTGCAAAGAAATTCAATGGAAAGCTGAACATAAATACCACCTATGATGATGACGGTTTTCATTTGAATAGTGCTCAGCTTGATGCAGAAGTCACTTCATCTTGATAAACTGACCTTGAAGCCCTCGCTCAGCGCAAAGTGTACTGCTGTGCACTGATGTTACAGAAGGAGAAGTCTGTAGGTTTGTAACAGGCATCCTTGGGGTGCTCTCATCCCAGAGTCTGTTCTCCCATCAGATTCTCCAGAATAATTCCTCTTTGGAACTCAGCATCCAACTCAAAAACACCTTCAGGGGCCTTCCTCTCCAAGTCCTCAGTAGACCTTTTGCTCCCCTGGCTTCCATGACTGCACTGTCCCGGTTCTCCGCTTCTCCAGCTTTCCTTTTGTGGTTGCTTTTGTTTTTTTTCATTTCTTCTCTTTCATGGACTCCTTTCCTTCCACTAATGCTTGGAGCATAGAGATTCCCAGACTTGGACTGGGTCTCAGCCATGACTCTTCTTGACTGATCAACCCTGCAGGTTAAACTCAGCTGCATTTATGATTTCTTCAGTGGGCTGATGACTCACTAATTTTGTCCATGGGGGTCAGATCTGTGTCCAAGCCGCAGAACCACACACCAGACGGCTTACTGAGCGTGTCTCCCAGAGCTGTTTTAAACCCCTACAAATGCAAACTGTTTGAAATAGTCCTCTTCCTCATCCTGTGGATGTGGTCCGACCTCTATATTCTCAATTTCTGGGAGTCCTACCATCTACCTAGTTGTCTAAACTACGAGCTGCCTAGTCAGTCTTTGTCTCTCTATTTTTCTCCCCCATCCAAGCACTTCGGAGCTGTTATGTTAGCTCTCACATTTTTTTTTTTCTCTTTGTCATTATAATCACCCCTATTTTTTTTTTTTTTCATTTTTAGGGCCTCATGGGCAGCATATGGAGGTTCCTAAGCTAAGGCTGGAATTGGAGCTATAGCCGCCACCCTAGGCCACAACCACAGCAACGCCAGATCTGAGCCATATCTGGGACCTACACCACAGCTCCCGGCAATGCTAGATCCTTAACCACTGAGAGAGGCCTGGGATCAAACCCACACCCTCATGGATACTAGTCAGATTTGTTTCCACTGAGCCATGATGGGAACTCCTAACCACCACTATTGATATAAAAGCTCTGGATGCCTTCAGCCTGAATATTTTCATGGTTTCCTATTTTACCTCTGACGCCATTTTGCTGGTTACAGCTGCTGGAATAAAGGTGACCCAACACACACGAAACCTACTCAGTCCCTCCTTCGCTAAGAGCCCTTTGGCAGCCACTGTGGTGCCTCTCACTGACCATTTCCACCACTTGCTTCCCACCACAGGAGCTTCAAGCTCAGAGCATCCTTGAGGTGTATGGAGACTCCTCTCGTGCACATTCATATCCTGTGTGCACATTCATAATCCGTGGCTTCACATCACCTATATTCCTCAGTCTAGGGCTCAGTCTACTGGGCTGTACTCATTAAGCCGTGTATATATGTATATTTTTGTCAAATAATTTAGATAGATTATTTTCATCTTAGTGAAAATATTCGGTAGCGTGTTTAACACTCAAGTGGCTTCATTGAGGTCTAAGTTTCTGAAGACCTTTTTTTTGGGGGTATTTTTTGGGGGTCCCTCATATTCTGTAAACTTCTCATGTAACATTCCAAAGCAGAGCCAGGTAAGAACATGATGATTAGAAGACTGATCAGAATACCCGAGTGTTTATTTGGCCTCCCTCGAGATTTTTTTTTCCCTTCCTCTGTTAGAGCAGAACCCATTAGTATCAAGGGCTTGAGCCGTTCAGATGAGTCACTCTGCAAGACTGTGGGTAGGGAAAGTATGCCCTTTGATGTTCAGCTTCCTGAAAGGCGCCTATGCCCTCACTCCACATATGATGACATCACCCCTTTGTGCTTGTGTAAATGGGCTGGATTAAGGAGATTAAGGAGAGAGTGGGTCAGAGGTAAAAGTGACTGAGGGGCAGTGCAGGGGAGGTAGCTAACCCCTCCTGTCCTTTGAAAAGAGTCATCACTCATGCCTTCATATGTATTTGGGGCTGAGAAGCAGGTACGTTTCTGAGTTACAACCTCAGCTCTGGGCTCTGAGTCCAGTTTTTAGCTGTGATTCTAGCAAAGGGAGGATAAGGATCACGACCACGTGAGGCCTTACGTACTGCTCAAAGGGGAAGGTGGACTATACACCCTTCTCACTAGGGGATACAAAGAAGCGTATGACATGTCCTTGCAGAGACTGAAGGAAAGGATGCTACCTGCACTTCATGGTTAAGTGCTTGACGTATTAACCCTCACCCCCTTCATCTGGGACCTGCATGCGAGTGGATAGTTCCAGCTTTCATTTCAGGTTTTTCAATACCAAAGGCAAAAGGATACACATTCTATAGCATATATAAGAATGTGAGCTTTATATATTGTGGTTTCTAATTTTTAAAGAAGTTATCAATGTGTATAGCTATTTCTTTCCTCAATGAAAATGTTACTAACTTTCCTCAACAGAAATGTTACTGATAAATGTTACGGTTGTCAGTTCACTACGCCAGCCAATAGGATCTGTGGGGAAAAAAAATTAAAAAAGGGCAAATCTATCCATAGCATTTTGAAACTCATCAGTGTCTATAGGATGAGTATACAACCCTTTACTTTCTTTTGTTTATATAGTTAGTCCTTGTTGCTTGTCTAAAAACCATCTACTTTCTGGGCTCTGTCTTTCCATGCTTACGTCTCCCTGCCACTCATCTACACCATGACCAAGTAACACACACACATGCACAAAAGCACATGCACATAAGCACCTGGGCACACATCTCACACAAGAACACACATGTACCTGAAAGAAGAAAACAATATAAAAGTAAACAAATATTTTGTTTTATTTTATTGGTAAGATTTTTATGTTTTCTGTTATAGTGGCTTTACAATGTGCTGTCAACTTCTGCTCTGCAGCAAAGTGACCCAGGCATGCACATACACACACACACACACACACACACACATTCTTTTTCTCACATTATCTTCCATCATGTTCCATCACAAGTGAATAAATATAGGTCCCTGTGCTATACAGCAGGACCTCATTGCTTATCCACTCCAAATGCAGTAATTTACATCTGCTAACCCCAAACTCCCAGTCCGTCCCATTACCTCCCCTTCCCCTTTGGCAACTGCAAGTCTGTTCTCCATGTCCATGAGTTTTTTCCTTTACTGTAGATAGGTTCATTTGCGCCACTTATTAAATTCCAGATACAAGTGATAGCATAAGGTATTTGTCTTTCTTTTTTTGAATTACTTCAGTTAGTATGAGAGTCTCTAGTGCCATCCGTGTTGTTGCAAATGGCATTATTTTGTCATTTTTATGGCTGAGTATTATTCCGTTGTGTATATATACTACATCTTCTTAATCTCTTAATCTGTCAATGGACATTTAGGTTGTTTCCATGTCCAGCTATTGTGAATAGTGCTGTGATGAACATAGGGGTGCATGTATCTTTTCAAGGAAATTTTTGTCTGGATATATGCCCAGGAGTGGGATTGCTGGGTCATATGGTAGTTCTATATTTAGTTTTATGAGGTATTTCCATACTGTTTTCCATAGCAGTTGTATCAATTTACATTCCCATCAACAGTGAAAGAGGGTTCCCTTTTCTCCACACCCTCTCCAGCATTTGTTATTTGTTGAATTGTTAATGATGGCCATTCTGACTAGTGTAAGGTGGTACCTCATTGTAGTTTTGATTTGCATTTCTCTAATAATTAGTGATGTTGAGCATTTTTTCATGTGCCTGTTGTCCATCTGTATATCTCGTTTGGAAAAATGTCTGTTCAGGTCCTCTGCACATTTTTCAACTGGGTTGTTTTGTTGTTGTTGTTGAGTTATATAAGTTGTTAGTATATTTTAGCGATTAAGCCATTGTTGGTTGCATCGTTTGAAATAATTTTCTCCCATTCCATAGGTTGTCTTTTTTTTTTCTTTATTGTTTCCTTTGTTGTGCAAAAGCTCGTAAGTTTGATTAGGTTCCATTGGTTTATTTTTGTTTTTACTTCTATTGCCTTGGGAGACTGACCTAAGAAAACATTTGTACGGTTGTTATCAGAGAATGTTTTGCCTACGTTCTCTTCTAGGAGTAACAAACAAACAAACAAAAAAGACAAAGACACACATGTATACATACAAAAGGGCATGCACACAGTATGAGTACAGGTATACTCATAGGTGCACAACACACAGATGTGTACCCGTGGGGACACCAGAAGTGCTCACAGCTGCACACATGAGGACACACATGAGTGCATACATGTGGGCAATATCCACACACAGGCACATGTACAAGACCACACATGAGTTCACACACACATACACTCATGGGGCTACATAAACAGATGTCCAAAGATACACACACCCTACACTCTAGCTCCTGCAGATTACTCTTTGTTTCTTCCTTATGTCTCACTCCCAGCAATAGGATGGTCCTTTATTCTGTTTGTGAGCTAATCAGACTTCTTGCTTTTCCCAAGGGCATATTAATGCTACTCTCATTTTAGCTGATTTGCTAAAGCAACTGTATCTCGCCCTCACCAAGTGCATAGAAGCCCTCATCACCAACATTTGTCAGGAAGCCCCATTTGAACTCACCATTCTTTAGAAATAGGTCTTTCCATAAAGTCATCTATAATGCTCTGTGGTCTACACATTGCTCTAGATCAGGGGTGTCCAAAAGAAATACAGTGAGAGCCACAGACGGGAGGCACGAGTGTCATTTAAAATTTTCTAGTAGCCATATGGAAAACAAAACAAGAAAGAAAACAAATAAAATACATTTTAGTAATGTACTTTATTTGAACTATTACAAAATGTTGTCATTTCAACATGCAATCACCATAAAGTTATGAATGAGACTTTTACATGTCTTTTGGGTGTACACTAGTCTTTGAAATTTAGTGTATCACAATTTCGACTTACAGCATTTCAAGGGTCAGTAGTCACAGGCGCCTGGTGACTTCCACGGTGGGCAGTGTGGCAAAGATGGCAAATCCTCTCCAGATCCAAAGGGCCAGTACAGAGCCAGGCATTGAAATCTGGGGAGCTTAGGGAGTGATGTGAGCTTCACCTCCAGCAAATCTTAGTATAGAATCCAGGGTGCATCTTTTGCAAGCTTACCTAATGCTTCGTTCTCCTCTACCTAATTTTTAAAAGTTATTTTGATATGTTTTGCCTTGCCATATTAAATGCTTATCTTTAAGCCATTTTAAGTCCTTTTTACTTTGTGGTTGGTCAGTTAAAAGAATGGAAGACCAATGGAGTTCCCATTGTGTGTCAGTGGTAATGAACCCGACTAGTATCCATGAGGATGTGGGTTCAATCCCTGGCCTCACTCAGTGGGTTAAAGATCCGGTGCTGCCATGGGCTGTGGTGTAGGTCACAGACGAGGCTCAGATCCCGTGTTGCTGTGGCTGTGGTATAGGCCAGCAGCTGCAGCACCAATTTGATTTCTAGCCTGCGAACTTCCATATGCTGAGAGTGCGGCCTTAAAAAAAAGAGACACATGAAATACCAAGAAGATACTCACGTTCTTCTATATCCCAGCAAGGCTCTGTATTTGTCTCCCAGGAAGGCTTCCTGCATCTCTCCTTCCCAACTCCTATCCAGGAGCCCTGTGTTCTGCGTACTCCAGGGCTTACAATATAGGCCATCCTGTAATCATACCAGAGACATGCACCTGCAAATCACTGTGATGAGCAAAATCAAGCAATGAAAACTGTAGGACTCTGGGGGGAAATGGGGGTGGGGACACAACATTACAACACTTTGTCAAGTGACTCATTGTCACAAAGAAGATGGAAACCTAATAAAAACAGCAGGGTTATTTCACACATGCCAAACGGCTAAGAAATACAGACATACCATCAATATGGTACTGGACCTTGAGAAAGACCTGAAGTTTGCTGTGGAAGTGGTGGTCTGATGGGTTCAGCTTGTGAGTTATGGGAAGTGGAGGGAGAAGGACTCTCTGCATTCAGGGAAAGTTGGAAACACCAGAGGATGAAGCATGTGGTTCAGAATCTGCTCCTTGACCTGGGAGAGGGATGCGTGTTAAGGGTGTGTGTGTGTGTGTGTGTGTGTGTGTGTGTGTATTCAAATATTCAATTCATCCCATCCGGGTGCAGGTCTTTTGCAATCACCTAGTGTTTCCTGCAGCTGAAATTGCACATAATCAGATGCGAAATTCTCGTTATGCTCAAATCATTCCCTAATATAACAATCATTAGAGCAAATTCATCTTTTTGAAAATAAGCCTGATAGCATAGCCGACTGTAGCTACCTCTACAATCATCATATTTGCATCTGTTTTCAGTTGCTTTCAGGCAGGTCCTAGCTCTCTGGTCTAGACTGTGAGTTCTTTGAAGGTGAGAATCATGTCTCATTTTTGTTTCATTGGTCCCTCCTTGGTCCAGTTCCTGACCCATAGCAAGTAGTCAATGGATCATTCAGATTTGTTTAATCTGGAGTTCCCGTTGTGGCGCAGTGGAAATGAATCCGACTAGGAACCATAAGGTTGCAGGTTCGATCCCTTGCCTCGCTCAGTGGGTTAGGCATCTGGCATTGCCATGAGCTGTGGTGTAGGTCTCAGAAGCGGATCGGATCTGGAGTTGCTGTGGCTGTGGCATAGGCTGGCAGCTGTAGCTCCAATTAGACCCCTAGCCTGGGAACCTCCATATGCCGTGGGTGTGGCCCTAAAAAGCAAAAAAAAAAAAAAAAAAAAAAGTTTAAGTGGTATTTCTTTTCTTTCTTTCTTTTTCTTTTTTCCTTTTTTTTTTTTGGCCTTGCCTGTATCATGGGGAAGTTCCAAGGCCAGGGATCAAACCCTCACCACAGCTGAAACCAGAGCCACAGCAGTGACAACACCAGACCCTTAACCTGCTGCGCCACAAGGGAACTCCAATCTAAGTTCTTTTTGACTGGGAGTTCCCATCGTGGCGCAGTGGAAATGAATCCGACTAGGAACCATGAGTTTGCGGGTTCGATCCCTGGCCTTGCTCAGTGGGTTAAGGGTCCGGCGTGGCCGTGAGCTGTGGTGTAGGTCGCAGACACGGCTCAGATCTGGCGTTGCTGTGACATAGGCCGGTGGCTGCAGCTCCGATTAGACCCCTAGCCTGAGAACCTCCATATGCCGCGGGTGTGGCCCTGAAAATGGCAAAAGAAAAAAAAAAAAGAAAAGAAAAAGTTATTTTTGACTGCCTCCTATTAAAATTTGAATTCTTCTGGTGCAAATACCACATGGTCATGTACATCTCCAGGCATCTTTCTGTGTGAAACTTGCTAAGTTCAGAATCCAACGCGTAGAAGCGTGTGCAGTGAGAATGCTCATTCACCCACCACCCTCTGCCGTTCCCTTATCTCCAGCTGAGAGACTTGGCCCATCCTAAGAAAATGTCAGTGGCTTAGTCAATGGACTCAGTGTCTTTACAGAGCAGACTGAGGGGAGCCAAAGCAGGCCCAGGGAACAGTGGTCTGCATTGTTCTTCCAAGTCTTTCTCCCAGCATGGAAACCCTTCCAGGCTGCTTTCCAGATCAGGACCAAACCCTCAACAGCCCTATAGAAATGCTTGTGCTCAGGACCGAGGTAATAAAACGAGTGAAAACAGCATTCTTTTCCCATTGGCGAGGTCGGAATCACTCCTCACCCTGGGCACATGGGCGAGTGAAATTTCGAATAGAGAAATTAGAACATCAGGTCATTGACCCACACTGGAAATACCCAGTGAAGTCCAAGGTCCTTCCTACAGAGATAAATTGCATAGGTAAATAGCAAAAGAGATGAAAAACCCCAGCCAAATCCAGATAGATTGCTTTCTTTTGTTTGCATAAGACCAAAATATTTCTCACTTTTTAATTTTTGGTTTTGGTGTCTTACAAAGAATCTGTATATCTGTCCATATGTCATTGCCCTCTACTGGATAAATTGGGTAATGCTGCTTCACTCTTTTCCCGATATTATATCGAACAATAGCTCCTACTTGCCTGCATTTGGTCTTTTCATTTGTCAAATATTCTTATACATAGCACTTGAATTCATTCTGATAATAAGGCTTTGAAACAACTAAGCTATTTTCATTCCCATTTTACAGATGAAAAAACTGAGACAGAGAGATAAATGTACTCCCTGAACGCACACTTCAAAGAAGCTAACTGCAAAGAACTATGCTAGGCAATTTGCAAAGATGAATAAGATGGAATCTGATCTCCAGGAGCTTATGATATATTGCAGGTAAGATATATTGCAGGTAAGATACACAATTAACTATAAGGAAGATAAAATTTGTGTTATATGAATAAATGAAACTAAGATGTATTGAATGCTCACTCTATGACAGATGCTTGTTTAGTTTTTCCTCTTAAGGACCTTTCGGGTACGTAGTATGTACCCTATTTTACAAATGACAGAATAGGAGCTGGGTACATATAAGTCATTTGTCAGATGCCCAGAGCAAAAAAGCATTATGAGAAAGGAGGATAGAGAACTGGCCAGTGGTGCCAAGTAAGCAAGGCTTCACGGAGGTGGTGGCGTTTGACTAGGGGCCTGAAAGGTGGGCGAAAGGATACATATATTTCAGAGAACCTGTGTTTATGATGCGTGCAAAGTGTGGGGCGCGTGGGTCCTGCAAACAGAGTGGAGCTTAGGCTGTGAGCAAAGAACTTGTCCTGGTGCGGAAGGTGCATCTGAAGGAAGTCTGCTGAGAGCGAGAGGGAACGCCAGAGTCCTGGCTCCAGCTCGGCGCTGGCAGGAGGCAGCGGTGTGAGCATGCTGAGGCCATAATGTGGTCTTTTATGAGGTTATGGATATGGTTGCAGGTCTGTGGGAGGCTGGTGTGGGAAGCGCTCCTGGGAGTCAGGAGTGTCACATAATGAGGGCAAATCAGAAAATCATTCACTTTCACATTAGAGGTTGCTGAACTCTCGCACCTCCTCTTGTCATGAACAACCTGGACCAACAGCCTAAAAAGCCACATAAAAAAGTCAAAATGAAGACACTGTAACAAATGAAACAGGGCTCTCTTTGTCCTTTGAAGGCGATGACAAGCCTCATTGAATAAAGGACTTGGGTGATTTTTGCCTAGAGTTTTCCTTTTATGCCTGACAATTTTGCAAGCCCTCCAGAGTAAACCGTCACCATCCTCCACATACTCTGTTCCCAGGGGCCTCCCGGAGAGTCCCTGGGACAGGATAAATGACAGGTGCTGCAGAGTGTTCTCAGAGCTTACCCACGGCCCTGCTGCCAGAGGATGAAAAGGGTGAGGCTGGGCATTGGAAAGATACAAGGGAAGCAGAAAAGCTAAGTCAGAATACAAGAATGGTCTAATACTTTGCAAAGGAAACATTGGTTTAGAATTGTTCTTTTTTTTTTTTTTTCTGTGAAACTTTTTTGCTGTGACTCCTCCAAGATACCGAAAAAGTAAAGTAAGCAAGAATGAAAGATGAGAGAAGGATGGTGCGGGGGGTGGGGGGAGATAGGGAAGGAGGGAGGGAGGGGGAAGAGAGAGACACACACATACCTACGTACAGCAGAGGCAGAGAGAGATAAAACAAATACAGTCTTATAGACAAAAATAAACCTTGAGTGATCAAGCTATTACTCTGACTTTTCCTTAAGTATACCTTCTTCCACTGACTCTGTATTGACCATCAGTAAACACGTCGGCTAAGACAGTGCATTTTCTTTGTTCTGTGCATATTTATTAAACATATTTCACGCCTCTCAGTTTATTCTATTCCAAGAATCGATTGCATACCTCGTAGGTGCCAGCAAAGGTCTTAAGAGCGGGGAAAACAAAGGTAAATAAACTAACCCTCTTCCCCTAACCAGCCCAGAGCCTTTGCCTTGCCACCTGATGCATGTAGATGTGTGATAAATGGATCAAGTTGCATGGGTAGTGTCTCATCTTGGGAGGGCTGGGAGCAGCAGCACAGCTGCTTCACGGGCCTGACCACTCAGCGCGTCGTGACTCTCTGTCCGTCTTGTTACAGTCTATCCAAAGCTTTGAGTCTGGGAGAAAGAAACACATCATTGGCATAAAAGACAGGAAAGCAGCGAAGTGCAGGTTTCTGCCTCTCTGGCTGAGCAATAAACTCGTCTCATCTTCAACTCACCACCACCATTTCCATCGCTGCTGTCTTTGTTATCAGCCAGACCCATAGAGGGGTGGCCACTAGAATGAGATTCATTTCGTGTTCAGTTACTGACATGCCGAGTTTCCTCTCTCCATCTTGCCTGAGACATGTTTTGAGCCAGTTGTTGACATGGGTGGGGGGGAGTGGAAGGTGGTTGACAGCTGCACTGGGTGGGGCCTCATATCATCAGGAAAGGCACCCTGCAATGGGCAGGGCTGGGTTTATCCTTTAATGTAGAAAAATAAACGAGCTTGGAATAGCAGTCCCTCCTTTTGGGGCTCCTCATCCCCTGCAGTTCTGTCTTCGTTTCATAGAGGTGGTTCTCATTTCACATCGTGGAAAAATGTCTGAGCAGGGTCAGGTTCTGGGGAGGTCATAAAACAGGCTGTTTTCCTGTGGTTTGAGCAATTTGTCAAGAGCAAAAGTGGATAGAGGAGAATTAGACGATGACACAGAGCTAAAGTTAGCATTTCCAGGATTGGGGGAAGAGGGATTCTTTTAAAAATCCACTGAAAATTTCCAGAATCGTTCCTATTACCAAATTGTACACAGACCAACCTCTAAACTGTCTATTCAATTAGGGCTTCCCAGATTTTGGTTTTTGAATCTTTTGAAAGAAAAAGACTTCTCGTTGTGACTCAGCAGGTTAAGGACCTGACATTGTCTCTGTGAGGACGTGGGTCTGATCCCTGGCCTCAGCTCAGTGGGTTAAGGATCCTTCTTTGCTGCAAACTGTGCTGTAGGTCACAGATGTGGCTCAGATTCTGGTATTACGCTGTGGGTGTAGGTTGGCAGCTGTAGTTCCAGTTTGACCCCTAGCCTGGAAACTTCCATATGCTGCAGGTGCAGCCATAGAAAAGAAAAGAGAAGAGAAGAAAAGGAAAAAGTCTAAACAATACACGAGGAACTGATGCGGAACACCAATTCTGAGTTTATTTTTCTAAAAAAAAAGGCATTCACAAAATAGCAATAGCTACTATCCACTGGCATCATCGCTTCTTGACTGGCATTTAACATCAAAAAAGGAGGAAGGAAACAACTTCTTAGGAATGGATAGTCTTTCTAATTTAATCTGTTTAGGTTTGCCAAAATTTCACACCATTGGCTTTGTGATTTTCACTGTGGAGGAACCAGGGATGGGTCATGGCCAACCGGCTCTAGAGCAGCCTATGGTAAACCCTGGCCTGACTTAGAAATCCCAGTAATCTGGAAGGAGGCTGTCAGTGCTGGTAACAGTTCCACACAGGCCTTCCTAGATAGGACTCTGGCTGTGGGACAGGTGGATTCTTGGATAAGTTACTCTGAACTTCAGGTTCCTCATCAATAAAATGGAAATGCTGAGACTTGCCTTGAGAGACAACCTGTTGCTCAGTCAGCCCACGGGCTGAGGCACCAAGCAGCGGAACTTGTGAGATTAATTCCTTTATCTGCCTCCCATTTTTATTTTATTTTTAAAAATTTTTAATGATTTTTATTTTTTCCATTATAGTTGGTTTACAGTGTTCTGTCAATTTTTTACTGTACAGCAAGGTGACCCAGTCTCTCTCTCTCTCTCTCTCTCACACACACACACACATATATATATATATATATACATACATATACATTCTTTTTCTCACACTACCCTCCATCATGTTCTATCACAAGTAACTAGATCTAGTTCCCTATGCTATACAGCAGGATCTCATTGCTTATCTCCAAATGCAATAGTTTGCATCTCTTAACCCCACACTCCCAGTCCATCCCACTCCCTCCTTCTCCCCTTTGGCAACCACAAGTCGGTTCTCCAAGTCCATGCTTTTGTTTTCTGTGGAAAGCTTTATTTGTGCCATATATTAGATTCCCGATATAAGTGATATTGTATGGTGTTTGTCTTTCTCTTTCTGACTTACCTCACTTAGTATTAGAGTTTCTAATTCCATCCATGTTGCTACAAATGGCATTATTTTGTTCTTTTTTATGGCTGAATAGTATTCCGTTGTGTGTATATACTACATCTTCTTAATCCATTCATCTGCTGATGGACATTTAGGTTGCTTCCATGTCTTGGCTATTGTGAATAGTGCTGAAATGAACATACAGGTGCATGTGTCTTTTTCAATGAAAGTTTTGGCTGGATATATGCCCAAGAGCGGGATTTCTGGGTCATAAGGTAGTTCTATATTTAATTTTCTGAGGTACCTTCATACTGTTTTCCATAGTGGTTGTACGAATTTACATTCCCACCAACAGTGAAGGAGGGTATCCTTTTCTCTACACCCTCTCCACATTTGTTATTTGTTGAGACTTAAATGTAAGAAAAGACACCATCAAACTCCTAGAAGAGAACATAGGCAAAACATTCTCTGTCATCAACCATACAAATGTTTTCTTAGGTCAGACTCCCAAGGCAACAGAAATAAAAGCATAAATAAACCAGTGGGACCTAATCAAACTGACAAGCTTTTGCACAGCAAAGGAAACCATAAAAAAACACAAAAGACAACCTATGGAATGCCTCCCCTTTTTTACAAAAGACAGGAACCGTGTTCTAACATCCTCTAGAGCACCTGACTTAGGAAGTACTCAGTAAAGTCTTTCCCGGACTGAATTTGTATGAATATGACTCATAAGGTCACGTCTGTTACAGATCACCTTGTACAGTCAATGCCCGTTACCTTGACCCCCTTACAAATTCTATGTACTTTTCTGGTTAAGGATGATTCCATCTATTTTTCTACTATCCACCTCCTGCCATGGTGCCTGGGACAATGCAGGTTATATCCTCAAGGCTCTATAAATACTTGAGAATCATTCACTGATTAAAGCAGGCAGGTTGCCCTTTTCTCTGGATGCACCGAAAATCCTTTTGTGTGTGTGTGTGTGTTTGTGCACGCGCGTACACATGCACATATTTATTCTCATGGGCCTTTTATTTCTAGAAATCTCAGTCCACCTCAGAACTCCAGCGATAATTCTGAGTTTACAGACATTCAGCAGGGATGATCAGATTGCACTTTTGGAAAAATCTATTTCAAGTGTGATAGCTTATGTGCCAAGGGCAAGGGTTCTTTCTTTTGCTGCTAATAACTCAATAGGGACGGCAGGCAGTAGCACTGCTTATGGTTTGGGTTCTTCATTCTTCACAGGTGAAGGACTATTACCTTGTATAGGCAACTGCATTTTACTTACTTAGCGGTGATCTGATTACCTTGATCTTAAGCATTTTAACTTTGCGCTATCTAGGCCCACAGAGAGTTGGGCAAAATGAGAAGGGCCTGTGGAAATACACATCTAATTTTATATTGCGGTTGTATTGGTAATTGCAGCTTAACCAGTTTTCCTGTAAGTTCTGGAGGGAAGTAAAATTACATGCAATAATATGATTTTGGGGGGAAATGGATATGATACATAATACAAGAGCCTTCCTTGATGAAATAGCTAATACTAAGTACATATATGGAAGTCTAATAAATAAGTTTTTTATTAAGGATAATTTGTTCAGTAGTCACAGTAACAAAGTAACTGGGAAGGACCACCCAGGGAGAGTGTGCTTTGTCCCCGCTCCTTTCTGAATTAAACTGATGTCTTTCCTTTAGTGTGTCTTTGCTGGAAGGGTACATAGAGACTCAAATGGGAAGGAGAAAGGACATTACAAGTACTTTCTTTGGGGGGGGGGAAGCACCCAAGGCATGTGGAAATTCTTGGGCCAGGGATCGAACCCACACTACTGCAGTGACAACACTGGATCCTTAACCTGCTGAGCCACCAAGGGATTCCCATTTCGAGTACTTTTGTAGACCCTTTGAGATTTAGAGACACTATAGTGACTTGGATCCAATGATATTGATCCTAGGAAATTCTCAAGGAATGATCCCATGATATTGGTGGGTCGAACTTGATTACTAACATCAGTATTTTCTTTTGTACCATCTTGAATACCACAGTTGGATCAAGAGATTTTGAACAAACAGCTCTAGTAATTTCTTCTGGTGTTAAAAGATGGGCATCCCACTGGATTTGGAAAGGGTCCTCTGTAACCCACAGAAATGAGTCAAGCTTTCTGTTATCCAGTTGTTGCTCTGTTATTTACTGAGTGTCTGCTGTGTGCTTACAGCTGATTTGGTGTTACTCATCTCAAAGTCTCAATCCTAGGGACAGTTCTGGCTCAGCATATGAGGGGATCAACAAACAAGTACAAAAGTGAAAAAAAAATTATCAGTGGAAGCACCAAATCAAACCTGATGAATTCCTATTAACCTCTCACTCAGCTCTCAATACTGGGACCAAAGGACCTTTGAGAGGAAAGAGGAGAGTTTTCCTTCATAAATTGTGGACAAACCCTGAACCAGTTTAATTTGCTTTTAACAATTTGTTATGCAGCTCTCATATTTGAATTTATCAAAACCCTTCCTGCACTTATTTTTACCTTCAGCTCATATAAATAACCAGCGTAATAAATTCCACATGTTACCTTCTTTGCAGTTAAAGAACTGCCTTTCAAACTTCAAGTATGTCCCTCTAAATTTGCTCTCATGCGGTTGGGGGAAAAAAGATGTCTCTAATCATTATCTCCTTTTCATTTCTATCACTATCAGATTGTAGCTGTATCATCTTCCAAGTCTGTTTGGCATCGGAAACAACAACAATATTTTACAGAAATTTTGCCTTAAAAAACTGTGCTATATAAATGCTCAACTCAGCTATCACTTAAGGAGTTGATCCTGGTGACCAGGCAAGAAGATGCAAAGTAGAATAAAATAGAGCTCAGGTCTTCCCAGAGTTCTCAGCTGGTCAGAAAGGTTAGGAACAGAAATTATAAGGCAAATGTAGTTGCGTTTTGTAAGAGGTTGTGGATAGCAACGCAGTTGGGTAAGAAATGCTCTCTAAAGATGGGAATTTGCAAAGGCGGGGGAAGTGGGGAGACACTTGTGTTTGAAAGGGAGGGGAAGCCTTGTCTGAAAGCTAACTGGTAAAAAGCAATAAATACAGAGATTAAGAACACAAGGTTTGCAGTCAAAGAGAGCAGAGTTTGACTCAGATTTCTGCTGCTTGGTTGATGTGTAACCTTGGGCAAATTGCTTTACCTTTTAAAACCAAGGTTTTCTCTGAAATAAAGTGAAACCGATGCTGCCGTTCTCCCCCTTCAATCACTGTTGTGAGGTTTCCCCGATTTGTTATGTTTAAAGCCTTAAGCGTTGTGCCTCATGCGCCGTGAGCATTTCTGTGATAACCGCCATGGCTGCCTGTACCACCCATCCGATCATCCAAATGGAGAACCAAGTTCTGGCTTCATTCTAAGTCTTCAGAGAAGCATCTTACTGTCCTTTCCCCCTTCATGGTCCCCTCCAGCTTCTCACCATAACTTCCTGCCAGACCCCATTTCTAATTCCATGAAGTTTCCCTTGAATACATTCCCATCCTCAACTGCAGGTCAGTCTGAGTGAGATTTCAACATTTATGAAGTAGATATCCTGCCTTATCTCTTCAGATTATGCGTCTGGTGTCCACATCTGTTTCTCATCTTTCTCTCTCTTGTCCTTGCCCTCTCTCACAGTTTTACCTGGGTTGCTGACATTGATGTAGGTGGTGCTTGGAAAAGGACCAAGTTAGTAAGTTATGGGTTTGGATATGGAAAGACTGGCTAGATGCTGATATCCCAGCCTTGCATCTCACCCTTTCTGTCTTAGGAAATATTTATTAATTTAAGAATTAAAGATTTATGCTCAATCCCATTGGATATTAAGTGCATTACAATTGTTTTGGTGGTTTCTTAGACTGAGAGGTATTAAGCTTTCTAGAAGAATGAAATAAAGATGTACAGAATGACTAGCTACTGGTACAAAATCAAAGACACTGACTTAGCCTTGGGGAGTTCCTGTTGTGGCACAGCGGAAATGAATCTGACTAGAAACCATGAGGCTGTGGGTTCAATCCCTGGCCTCGCTTAGTGGATTAAGGATCCAGTGTTGCCATGAGCTATGGTGTAAATCAAAGAGGTAAAGTAAAAGAGACTTGAACTCAGAGCCAAGAAACTGGAGTTCAAGTGTGGCTCCACCTCTAAGTAGCTGTGGAAAGGGATCAAATTCACTTTACCTTTTAGGACATCAGAGTCTGTACTTCAGGAGTTGGACTAAATGGTGTCTAAAATTCTTTCCCTTGTCATCATTCTAGATACATACAAGTTCGTAATTCCCCCCTAAATACTCTGAACTCTGACTATTATGGAACTGTGGTTGAGGACAAGTTTCTGGTCTGCATCGTGGATTTGATATCTACAATTTATATGCAGTATTATAATACAGAGTGTCTATTATAAATATACTAATAATATACTTTTTGTATTGCATTTATGTGTTACTTGATAGTTTTACATTTTCACATGTTATTTTATAATCAAAGCAACCCTTGGAGATGCGTTGCTTTCTCCAACCCATAGGGATTGCTTTCGATGTTTCAAATGAAGACACTCAAGCTAGGAAGTTTGGATGATTCACCCCAAGCCACCCTGCTGACAATATACCATGGAGATGGAACATCATTCAGTTCTCTTCCCCCTTAATCCACACAACTGCTCAGATTTAAATAGAGAAGATAACTTTGCTATGGGTGTTAAGTAAGCTTAACAGCTGTAAAACCAAAACCTCACCCCAAGCATCACCTCAATGAACCATGGTGTCTAATGATGTTAAACAGAAGCTATGACATCCCACGGCTCTGGGGAAGATGAGCATAACTGTCGAGGCTGCCGCTGTGTGAGAAAAAAAAAAAAAAATGAAAAGATCTAACATTTGTATATAACTTTGTTTTTCAAAGGACACTCAAGTATATCACTATAGAGAGCTTTTAAAAGACACATTAGGCAAATTATTATAGGAGGGAAACTGAAGCTTAAAAACATGTCATCCGACACAGAAAGCAGCAGGGACAGAGCAGATTGGTTTTCTGGCACCTAAACCCTTGCCTCGTTGCATCACTTGGAGTGACCTACTGTCCCATTTTGCCTGAGCCTGACAGAGCTCCCAGAACATGAAACTTTCAGTGTGAAAACTGTAAAAATTTCAGGCGAAGTAAGATAAGGATAATTTGTATCCTACCACTGGATCGCCTTATACTGTCATAAGCTCTGACATACACTGTCGAAATTCAGATTTTACCACCAGGCAATCAATGGTTAATCAGCGGGTCTCTGGGATTGCTAAGTGACCCATCTTGTTATCAAGATGAAACAGGAATAATAATGATAATTGTGTAACCAAGATCTTGATTATGATACTAATCAAAACATTTGCCATAACAATGTCAATTATCATTAAATAGCATTTCCTTGCTTATAGTATGGAACCAAGCCAACAATATAATAAACCACCCACGATGGAGTGAAGGATGTTGTTGCCTTTGTTCTGAAAAAGGACCACATAAAATAAACTCTATAGAATTATTTATAAACTGATGCAATAACTTTTTTTTTTTTAATGGTTAGGTCCTTTAAGTGCACTTCTGTTAATCCCCAAACAGAAGAGTATCTTTCATTGAGAACGGGAATTGATTATAAAATGTGGTCATTTGGAGAAATGGTATTCCCTCCAGTCGTAAATAGAAAACAACTGCCTAGAATTCTTACTATTCTTATCTCTTGTATGGTACTCTCAAGAGTTACCACATTTTTAAAAACTACCCCCAGACTGGGGAATGTATTTCTGTTACTCTCTCAATTCTGATGTCACTGGTGAATTTATTCCAGTACTGAGCCTTTTTCTTCCCTGTCAGCTTAGATTAAGTCAAATTAGTTCTCATTTCAATATTGACAAAGATTTTGTTTGACAGCAAGAGTGACCGCTGGTTTCCTCCCAAGGACATCTTATCTATAGAATGAATCATAAACTCTGAGAGAGGAAGGCTGAGGCACTGATGGTGTTTCTATTTAGACTGAACCCAAAGGAAAGGGCTTAACATCCTGCTGCAGGACAAACACGCTGGACAAAAAAAAGACTGCCTGGTTTAATGTTTGGGGAATCCTGAAATTCCTTTCTAATTTAAATCAAAGAATCTCCTTGAGTGGAAACTTTGAAGGAAATGTGTAAGCTAGGTTGATTTGAAAGTAGTTCTTTTTTCTCTCCCTCTTTTTTTTTCTTTTTAGGGCCACACCTAGGGCATATGGAAGTTTCTAGGCTGGGGTCAAATCAGAGCTACAGCTGCAGGCCTACACCACAGCCACAGTAACGCAGGATCTGAGCTGCATCGGCAGCCTATGCCAAAGCTTATGGATTGCCCAACCCACTGAGTGAGGCCAGGGATCGAACCTGTATCCTCACCCACACCATGTCAGGTTCTTAACCCGCGAGAAATAATGGGAACTCATGATTTGAGAGTAATTCCGACCCTTATTGTAATGGATAGTAAAGTTTTATTGGAAGGCAAGCAGTGGTAATGAGATCGTCACAGGAAGATGAGAGCATGACCACATTTGGAAAGATTATGACGTCACAAATCAATTTCTATTTTGAATTTAGGCTCCTAAAGCTGAAAGGCATCTCCAGTCCAGCTTCCTTCAGTCAGCCTGCTGAATTTCTTAGCTTTTGTGTCTTTCCTGTGAAATCATTTTCCTTCTAATTCCTTAAGACAGTACACTATGCAAGTGAAAAGAATGACAGGTATTAACTAGCAGAAGGATTTTGTTTCACAGATGAGGATACTTAGACTCAGAGATATCAAGTGATTTGCTCCAAACCACACCACTGGAAATTTGCAGAGTAGCCCCGAATACAGGCTTCTGGCCTCGTTGTTCCATACCTTTCCACTGTTCTTTCCTCTGGTCTCATTGGCTGCATTTAAGAGGTGTTTTCCCCTCACTATGGGACAGTGTAAGCTTACATAACAGTCTAAGTCATCATAGCAGGTTGGTGAACTCAAGAGAAGATAAGTCATCTTTGCCTCACGTTTCCTATTCTAGGTTGGAGTCCCCAGCCACGTTCACCTCAGTGATGCTGCGTCTTTAGTCCCCCAAGTTCTTGAGGCTTCCGCAAATGTCCACAGCATTTCACTAGAGCTCAGAGTGAGGGAACCACTTTGTTCTGCAGGGTGGTTAGGGAATAAAATGTGTACCCCCAAGATAAGAAGGCAATGAGGCTATAGAGCAAATTTTCGTGAATACAAAGTGTAACTAGAACATAATAAAACTGATTTCTTTTTTTAAAATTTAATCTTATTGGAGTATATTGACTTAATAACGGTGTATTAGTTCCAGGTATATAGCAAAGTGAATCAGTCATACATATAAATAGATCCATTCTTTTTTTCCATATAGGCTAAGGTAGAGGTTTAAATGAGTAGCAACTTGTGTATCCAGTCTATTGAAATCTGTCTCCCTTTTTTTGAGCTCCACTTTGGAAGGCACCCTCAGTTTCACTTTTTTTTTTTAAGGCACTCAGAGCTATTTAAGAATTATAATGGGGAGTTCCCGTCGTGGCTCAGTGGTTAACGAATCCGACTAGGAACCATGAGGTTGTGGGTTCGATCCCTGGCCTTGCTCAGTGGGTTAAGGATCCGGCGTTGCCGTGAGCTGTGGTGTAGGTTGCAGACGCGACTCGGTTCCCGCGTTGCTGTGGCTATGGCAAAGGCCGGCAACTACAGCTCCTGTCAGACCCCTAGCCTGGGAACCTCCATATGCTGCGGGTGCGGCCCTAGATAAGGCAAAAAGACAAAAAAAAAAAAAAAAAAAAGAATTGTAATGGGAGTTGTCATCTTGGCACAGCAGAAAAGAATCCAACTAAGAACCATGAGGTTGTGGGTTCAATCCCTGGCCTCACTCAGTGAGTTAAGGATCTGGTGTTGCCATGAGCTGTGGTGTAGGTCACAGACACGGCTCGGATCCTGCATTGCTGTGTAGATTTGACCCTTAGCGTGGGAACCTCCATATGTCGTGGGTACGACCCTAAAAAGAAAAAAAAAAATTATAATGGCACCTACGTTTTAATAAAAAAAAAATGTTATCTAGAGGATCACCCCCCCTTTTTTTTCAGATTTCTGCCTTGTTCACCTCGATTCTTGTCACATGATGTGAGCAATATATTTTTGTCTGATTCAATCAAATGAAATGTAATGGACGAAGAGCTGACTTAGGCCAACTCCTCCTAGAAGGTACATTTGAAGATATTTGAAAGAATGTACATTGGCTCTGAGGACATTTGCAGAAAGGAATGCCAGAGACGTTTGAAATAATAGGAATGCATGTATCAGCTTCAGACTGATGCCTTCGGAAGGGAGCGTTTTCTGATGTGAATTTCCAGTATATCTGTTGAAACCTCAAACTGTAGTCCCTATACACTATAACTTACCACCTGTTTACATTTCAGTGTGACAGGTTTGTTAACAGAATCAGAAAACGTGTTAACTTACCTGTCTTCCCAGGCTCATCAGGACAGTGCTCCAGTGACTTAAAATGAAAGATTTTGTGAGATTTTCTTATTTTCAATTGTATAAAAAATGAAAATTGGACTTTGGTCTCAAATCAGTAAGCACGGGCTGTCTAGTTGGCTAAATATTTGCACTTTGACATGGAGTAGCATTCAGTTACTGTGTCTGGATCCAGATATTCTTAATAGCTGGGACAGATGTATTTTATTAAAAGAAAACCCAGGCAAATGAACTATTCTTTAATTATAATTAATAGGCAGGTGGGAGTTCCCACTGGGGCTCAGAGGTAACGAACCCAACTAGGATCCATGGGGATGCGGGTTCAATCCCTGGCCTCGCTCAGTGAGTTTTAACTCCACTGTTGCTGTGAGCTGCAGTGTAGGCTGCAGATGAAGCTTGGATCTGATGTTGCTGTGGCTGTGGTGTACGCTGGCAGCTGCAGCTCCGATTTGACCCCTAGCCTGGGAACCTCCATATGCTGCAGGTGCGGCGCTAAACCAAAAAAAAAAAAAAAAAAAAAAAAAAAATTAATAGGCGGAAATCTAGAGAAATCTAAACATCTAGAGTTTAAGCAGTGTTTTTCAAAGGATGTATGTAGGAACTTGAGAAAGGCTAATTTCTCTGCGCAGAGCTGTCCAGGCTCTGCGGGATGTGTGGCATGCCTGACTACACACTAAAATCCAGAGGAAACTCGGACAGAAGTGTGACAGGCAAAATGTTCCACACATTTCCAAATGCTCCTTGGAGGCAGGAGAATGGATAACTTCAGAAAGTTTTAATAGCCTGGGTGGAGTTTAAGGAGACCAACAAGAGGTGTGCCGTACCCCAGAGCTAGTCACATAAATGGTGAAAAAACAAAGTAGAGCTTATTATTAGTTGTGTGGCCTGAAGCAAATTACTTCTCCTTGGGCCTCAGTTTCTTCATTTGTGTAATGAAAATAATAACAAGGAACCTCGTAAGATTATTGCTAATGTGACCATAATTAATGAATGCAATAATGCATATAGTTCCTGGTGAATCACCTCATGAATAGTAGGCAAATAGTATATAATTAATTAACTTCCATAGCTTCTTTCTCTTTCTCATTTAAAATTTTCCTTCTGCAGGAAAGGCTGGACTTGATTGCTGGGCTGTTGTGGGGAATGTGTCTAGACATGAAACAAAGGGCCTCAGAAAGCTGGTTTGGGGATGTTAACTGTTCCAGAAATGGAACGTAGTCTCTAGAATAGATTGGAGAATCTCACTTGGTTTCAACTTGTGTGCATAGTTCGCTCACCTAAACATTTAATTTTTACTTCAATAATCAGGTGGTCGTGCTATCCTGCAAATTTGTTTCCAATCTGTCAGAGACCAGCTTGCAACCAGCAGGAAGCTCCTAGGAGTAGACAGAACTCTCAGATTTTGTCATTTCAGACAATGGCTTTTATGATATTAAAAAAATTCAGATTGAGTATGTTAGCAGTCATTTTCTTGAAAATTTGGCTTCTGGAAAAACAGCAGTCTTTGGTAGGCATGCACTCCAGTTCTCATCTATGTTGGTTACTTTGAAGTGTTATAGCTGCTGGATTCTCTTCAGTTCTGTGTGTTTCTAAAGCACAGTCGACTGGAAATCCTCAATGCATTTTTTTTTCAATGTTGTTCAGCCTGTTGTAACTTTTTAACCTGAAAGTGTTTCCCAGTGAATCCAATCTATATGTAATCCTACTGTCTGAGCCCTTCATGTCTCTTCAAATTCAAGTCCATAAAAAAAAAAAAATCAAAGTGGAATTATGCACCTCAACGGCTTGCAGTGAGCGTCTCTTTGGACATGGAAAGGTTTCCACAGAAGACAACATTTACTACAAGACTCTTTCCAAGATTCAGTAGACACTTAACTGAAAACGCACTAGTGCTAGGGAGACCAGGATGAATAGCGCAGATAACCTGATGATGCAGATTGAGTAATAATAATCACAATGACCATAATAGTGTTTATTGATTCAAATGTTCCATACAGTGTTCTGAGCACATGGAAAGTATAGACTAATGCAGCTTCCGCCGTCATCCCATGAAGGGGTTATATTATTGATCCTATTTTACAACGAGAAATCTGACGCCCCAGGAAAGTGAAGCAAGTCATTTGAGGTCAGGTCCTATAATCACTGAATGGTGAAACCAGGATTTGAACCCGTGCAGCCTAGCCTCAAGACTGTAGCTCAGGGAAGGTTCAGGACTCACTAACTAGAGGACCAGAAGGGAAGCTTGCACAGAAGAGCTGTCCATGATGTTACGTCTCAGGGGATGAATAGATGTTTCCAGGCAAGTGAGACAAGGATGTTGGGCAGAGGAGACAGAATCTGAATAGGCTTAAAAGTTTTATCCACTAAGAGTGCTGTGGAACACTCAAAATGGATAATTTCAGAAAGTTTTCTTTATACAGAGACTCACTTAACAGCTGGGCTGGAGTTTAAGGAAACCAGCAAGGGGCGTGTGATGCCCCAGAACTAGTCACATTAGGAAGTCATTCATCCCAATGCCTAAAAGAGGTGGGGGAGAGACTGCCCAGAACCACATGGAGTAGCTGCATGGAAACAGGAGCCAGACAGGGGCCCTTGGTAGAGAGATGCAACCAACGCATGGCACACTAGCATGAGGAGAGCAGGGAGTACATCTCAAATGCACACTTTTCTCACCCTCTAAGCTCATACCTATGCTGCCTATTGGCTGAACCCAGCAAGAAGCCATAAGGCAAATGAACCCATGGATGCTGTCTATAAGGGTCAGCCTCCTTGGGTACGGATCAGGGTAGGGATAGTGGACGGTTCTTCTGGAGGGGCGAATGGACAATCTCTAGAACCTTAAACCAGTATATTCTGAGTTGTGGCATATTTTTAAATGGTTTTGGACATATTACATTTTTGAGTAATTCACAAAGGTCAAGTATGCTGACCGACAGTGGAATACCTATCTTGCTCCCTGGAGAAAGAAGATCATAAGGCCATAGTTATGTTTGATGGGAATCTGTTCCCAGATGTTCCTGAAACCTGATGCCACACAAATACAGTAGTAACTTAATACTGGCTCACATCGATCAGGTTCAAAAGTAACTTTTCTCAATTGCCCCTAACTTAATTAATATTTTCATAATTAGCCAGGAGACTTCCTGAGTAAAGATGAGATACTTGGATACTCTCAGCTCTTAGTGAATTATCTGGGCACAGAAACAGCCCTATGTTTCTTTCAGGCAGAAAAATAAAATAAGTTACTTTCATCTGCTTCTAATTCAAAAGTAGACGGAGTGAATTCAATTCAACATTATAAAAAAAAAAATCACCTTTTGGCTGAGATCATGCATGGAAAAATTCAACCCCAAAGGACAATTTTGGAACCTAATATTCAAGCAAAAAAGTGGGCTGAGTGGAAAGAAAGGAAGAATATTCTAGTTGAAATCTGTAAATGATATGAGCTTACCTATTAAAGTTCACTTTTGCAAATAATCTTAGAAGAGGATTTTACTGCTACCACCAGGGAAGATGGAAGCTCTGTCCCTGTAGAGAAGCTGAGTAGAGTTTGGATAATTGAACGACTGAATAATTATAATAGCTAACATTTGTGTTTGTCCAGACACTATAATAAACACACATTCAATCCTCTGTCTACAAGGCAACTTTTATCATTAGCTTCATTTTATATATAGGGAAACTAAGGTTTATAGAGAGCAAATGACCTTTCAAGATTTTATATTGAATAAATGACTTTGTTGAGGGACAGACTCAGGTCTTTTTGACCTTAAAATTCAGCATGGTTGTGTTAAGAAAAGGAGAGTAAATCCCTAAGTAACCCTACAATAGGTATACTGGTCTCTAATGATTTGCATGAACTGATTAGAATTTCTAGTGAACTTGAAAAGAGAACTGATGACTTATTACCTCTATAAATTCTGAATACCTTGCATTTCCTGAGCTCAGAACCATGGGTAGACTTTAGGGCCATAAAACTCCCAAAGCTAGGGTGAAGCACGGAATATTTTTTTAGGAAGGATCTGTGAGTGTCCATGATAAGCCCAAAGCTGACCTTGACCTCTGTTGTGTTTTAGAGAGGGGTGCCTCAGGAACTTTGTTCAGTAGGACCTGGTTTGTCTGGTAGGCTAAGAACATGGAAGGTTGGTGATATTTCCTGGTCTACCTGGTCTTAAAAAATGGCAGTCTCTCAAATGATGAAGGTGATCTATCAAATGATACAGGTGAAAATATATAATAAACATAGTAGATTTAGGATCAATTGATTAATACAGGTAAAAATATATTACATTTTTTAGTTTCCAATTAAATCATTTCTTTAAATTTTGTGTAGTAATCTCATATATCTGCTATTTTAAGATTAGGTAAAATAAGTCTTGGGCATATAAAAAGCCCTCAAAACATGAATAGTTACTGAATGATGATTTCCTGTGGTAACTGTCTTCATGCTCACCCAATCCATATTTCTATGGTAATTGAACTTGATCAGCTTCCAACCCATTTTTATATTTATGTATTCAAAACACTTATCAACATAGAAAAGATGTCTGTGTCGTAAAGTGACATGTTACTTTTTTCCCCCACTTCTTTGCTTTGAAATAGATATGGTTGCTGTTTTTGGGTGCAGGCGGGGTAAAGGCAGCACTTTGAGGCAGTGGGGCTGTGGTGCATGGTTATTTATCTCACTCATGTTAAAAGCGTCTGGAGGGGCCAATGGAAAATCTACAAAAGATCTAACCTCACCATCAACACTGGCAGAGAAGGAAAGAGCATCTTCTCTCTCCCAGGCCTAGCAGGCCAACTTCATAGCACCTGCCTAGGTACATGCTTTGAGGCAAAAACCCTTCTCTGCCTCTCTGGGGAGTGTGAGACAATTTAGAATGCAAGAGAGTCATGTGGCCCTGACACTGCAGCTGCTGCTCTGCCTTGGTGATACATTATCAAACTCCTGGAATTCTCACCTTTGGGAATTTGCAAAAGCAGAGCTTTCTCTCCAGAAGAACCCTCACTAAAATGTGCATTAGGTTACCTGGGAGAGAAAGATGGATCAGATGGTCTGTAAGTAAATATGAGCTGCTTCTGAGTCTGATGAACGGTGCCCCATGCCTGCAGCTTGAGAGCAGGGCAGAGTCATTGCCTGGGGGCTTGGGGTTGTCTTGATGGATGCAGGGAGAAACTGAGTAGGGAGCTGAGTCTAGGACAAGACAGTCTCAGACCAAGGAACTAGGAGAATGACTGGGGCGTGGCTTGCCATTGTAGGATTAGAAAACAGACCCAGTGATCTGACCAGACATGAGGAAGCTCCCCAAAGGAATAGCTGAACCTCTTTTCTGGTTTTCCAGTTTACTTTTGATCAGCCCTGTCTGTAAGGGCAGCATGGCCTCTAGTAGTTTATGATTACAAATGCCTGCCTGCCTGCCTGCCTGCCTGCCTGCCTGCCTGCCTTCCTTCCTTCCTTCCTTCCTTCCTTCCTTCCTTCCTCTCTTTCTTTCTTTCTTTCTTTTTCTTTCTTCTTCTCTTTCCCTCCCTCCCTTCCTCCCTTCCTTCCTTCCTTCCTTCCTCTCTTTCTTCCTTCCTTCCTACCTTCCTTCCTTTCTTTCACATATGGAAGTTCCCAGGCTAGGGGTCAAATTGGAGCTGTAGCTGCCAGCCTATACCAGATCCAAGCCACGTCTGTGACCTACACCACAGCTCACGGCAACACCGGATCCCCAACCCACTGAACAAGGCCATAATCCTTAATTTTAAAAATGCAAAGAATGAAGAGTACCTGTCATGGCTCAGTGGCAACAAATTCAACTAGTACCCATGAAGATTCAGGTTTGATCTTTCACCTTGCTCAGTGGGTTAAGGATCCAGCGTTGCCGGGAGCTGTGGTGCAGGTAGCACATGTGGCTTGGAACCCACATTGCTGTGGCTGTGATGTAGGCTGGCAGCTGTAGCTCCAATTTGACCTCTAGCTTGGGAACTTCCATGTGCCATGGGTGTGGCCATAAAAAAGCAAAAAATAAAATAAAAAAATAAACTTCTGCTTAAAAAAGAAAATTCACTTACAAAGAAAAGGGAATCAGAATAACATCAGACTTATCTATAATTCTGGAGCGCAGAGATTATGACCAGCAGCAACTATTTAGAACAAAAAGAGAAGGATTCAAAAAGGTGCCATTGGAGTTCCCGTCATGGCACAGCAGAAACGAATCCGACTATGAACCATGAGGATGCTAGTTAAATCCCTGGCCTTGCTCAGTGGGTTAAGGATCCGGCACTGCCATGAGTGGTGGTGTAGGTCACAGATGCTGCTAGAATCTGGCATTGTTGTGGCTCTGGCATAGGCTGGCAGCTACAGCTCCAATTAGACACCTAGCCTAACCTCCATATGTTGTGGGTGCTGCCATAAAAGGACAAAAAGACAAAAAGGTGCCATTAATCCAAGGAAAAACTCAGAAACATATTTTGAATGCTCAAGAATTGATTCATAGCGGCAGTGTAAAAATGAAGAGAAGTGCAATTATTGACAAGCAGCAAATGATGTAATACATAAGTTAATACAGACGGTTGAGAAACATGAAAAATTTATAATATGTTTGCTAAATAATGATTTTTGAAAGAGAAGGGGCATTCTGTCATGGGAGCAAATCAAGCTAATAGCCTGGAACTAAAGTTTATCTCAACAAAATCTTAGAGTTGGGAGTAAAGATGGGACACAGAAAAATGACGTTGGAAATTATATTTCATTTTTTTGAACTGTATACGAAAGGTCTGGATGTCCACCTCTTATATTCAAATACTTTAATAGAGGAATAAACATTCCATATAACAGGAAAGAGGAAATAGTAAGTATTCACATTAAAAGGCATAGTAGTACTTCCAAATTATTAAGAGGGACAAAGGGAATGAAGAGCAATTTAAGCCAGAAAACTATTAAGATGGGGAAAAGAGAAAATGATAACAACCTCAACAGTCAGGAAATGTAACAGGGTAGGAGTAAAATCATTCATTTTGTTATTTCACTAAATATGAATGGGGTGAAGTCCTCTTCTCTAGCACAGGATGAGTGAAGGGTGGTCAAGGAATATATTTTTATACGTTTTAAAAATCAACGTATAGTTGAATTCCAGTATTGTGCCAGTTTCTGCTGTATAGCATAGTGATCCATAATAATATATATATTATTTTTCTCATACTTTCTTCCATCATGTTCTATCCTAAGGTATAGGATATAGGTCCCTGAGCTGTAGAGTAGGACCTCATTGCTTAGCCATTCCAGGTGGAATAAGATTGACATTGACCTCCTTGCATGAAGACAGGAATATAAATGCTGTGTTGAAGGAATAAATTTCCTCGGTTTACCTCCCAGGTTAGTTCATATGTCCACCATGCTGTGCAACCCCTTTTGTGGCTCATCTCCAAGGCGGGGGGCCCTGTGTCTCCCCGCTGTGGTGGACCTTGGTCTCTGAGGATGGAAATGTGGCCCATGGGATGAGGGGATCTCATGGGTCCCAGGGTCAGAGAGATGTGAGTGCAATGCTGTCTCTGCTGTTCACTTGTTGTGTGGCTTTAGAAGAGATTTTACCTTAGTGAGAATCAGTCTCCTCCCTTAATGATGCAAATGTTGATCTTGGACGACAGGTGTGAAGATTAGTTTTCTTAATGTATGTAGAATTCTTCTGAAATTTCTGGCACAAGCAAGCACTCGGGGAATATCAGCTAGTTTATTTTTTCCTTTTTTTTTTTTTTTTTTGTCTTCTGGGCTTACCTGGTACATCTTCCCAAACACAATCAACAGAGAGGAGTAAATCATGTCATTCAGGTTTAACATAGCCAGGAAGAATAGAGAAAGGCGGAAGATCAGAAAGACTCCAGAAATCTTCCCACACCTGGGGTTGCTGTGGCTTTGGTGATGCAAGGAGCAGCAAAAAGTGCACCTGTCTAAACAATGAATTTCATGCCAAAGCAAATGTCTTCACAGGCAAACTCCAGTTCAGCACTATCTCCGCAAACTTCTTCTAATGCTCCCTGGAATATTTTCTTTTTCTTTCCTTTCTTTCTTCCTTCCTTCCTTCCTTCCTTCCTTCCTTCCTTTCTTTCTTTTTTTCTTTCTTTCTTTCCCTCTCTCTCTCTCTCTCTCCCCCCCCTTTCCTTCCTTCCTTCCTTCCTTCCTTTCTTTTTTGGGTGTGTCTTTTTAGGGCCACACCCACCGCAATTGGAAGTTTCCATGCTAGGGGTCAAATCGGAGCTGAAGCTGTGACCTACACCATTGCTCACAGCAATGCTGGATCCTTAACCCACTGAATGAGGCCAAGGATCGAACCCACATCCCCATGGATACTAGACTAGTCAGGTTCACTACTGCTCAGCCATAATGAGGACTCCTCCCCTCAGAATATTTTCTGTTTGTTAGTCAACCGTATTCCATTTATAAGCATAGCTTTGATGATAACTTATATCTCGCAGTGATTATGTCCCTTAGATGCCATTACTTGCTAAGATCACTGAATAATTAAAGGTTACCCCTCTTCCATCTCTTCTTTGCTGTATCTTTTAAAATTTTCATTTCAAAATCTGTCAAAACTTGTGTTAGGCATTTGTAATTAAAAGATATTTTTAGAGATTAAGAAAAAAATTAAATTGTCATTTTGAATACATCTTTAAAAACCCTATTTGGGAACTTCATTTTAGTTTCTTTCCACACATATTTAGTGGATGTTTATTTTGCATTGGACCCTATTAAAAGGAGGACTTCAAAAGCCAACATGACCCCAACCTTATAAAAATCAGAATATAATGGGAGTGAAATTTGTTATAGGAAGAACAAACATGCATAGGGAGAAGCCTGGGGAGCATCTCTAGCAGGTGACTATGAGCCTCTTCTAAGGAAGGCTTGGATTCAGTAAGACAACATGAGTGGGATGGAGTGAAGTGGAGAGCTCGGAGGTGAGGGGTGAAGAGGGGTCAAAGGCAAGGCAGGCACTGGCAGCAAAGAAAAGTGGAAGTAAAAGGCCAGACTCTAGCTCTATAGAATGGCTGTGGACGTTGATGAACAAGGACTCCTTACTAGAACCTCATAGCATTGACTATCCCAAAGGCCTGGGTTCCCAAGTCCCTTGACTTCTTCACCAGAAGGGTCTGTGATTCTGACTCCATCTAACAAAGTGCTTGGGGTTCTGCTGTCTGGGGACATGTTCCTCTGGAGAGAGAATATCAGAATCTCTGGGACAGGTAGAAACACATGCAGTTTTGAGAGCATCCTGTTTGCTATCCTCCCCATTAAGAATCGGAGTTCATGTTGTGCCGCAGCGGAAACGAGTCTGACTGGGAACCATGAGGTTATGTGTTCGATCCCTGGCCTTGCTCATTGGGTTAAGGATCCAACGTTGCTGCAAGCTGCAGTGAAGATGGCAGATGTGGCTCTGATCCAGTGTTGTCATGGCTGAGGCCTCAGCTGAAGCTCAGATTCGACCCCTGGCCTTGGAACTTCCATATGACACAGGTGTGGCCATAAGATTTAAAAAAAAAAAAAAAAGAGCAACCCCTGAAGAGCTGACTCAGTGCCCATCCCCCAGCTGTACAGAGGTTGTCCTCTTAGGAGTCCAGAAACTCCTCGCCCATCTCTGGATCCATCTCTTGGCCACCTTCCCATTCTTTTTTCTTTTCCTTTTCTGCTCTTTAGGGCTGCACCCAGAGCATACTGAAGTTCCCAGGCTAGGGGTCCAGTGGAGCTACAACTGCCCACCTACACCACAGCCACAGCAACAGGGATCCGAGCTGTGTCTGTGACCTACAGTACAGGTCACAGAAATGCCAGATCCTTAACCCACAGAGTGAGGCCAGGGATACTCATGGATACTAGTCAGATTCATTTCCGCTTCGCCCCAATGGGAATTCCCACACCTTCTCTTTCTTAAAACCTCCAGTCTACAAGCACATGACACTTTCCCCCATGTGGTTAAAAATCTTTCCATCCAGGGCTTTACTCATCAGCTCCTGTAGGTTTACAGCCCTGTTTCCACGTACCGCATGTTCTCTGTTCGGAATCCCTACACTCCTGTATCAGGTGAAAACTCATTCTTGGTCACTGTTAACGGACAGTAGGCTTTTAGGTCAACTCCCAGGGCCAGGATAGCAAAAGTGTCACACAATCAGAACACTCATTGGGCGTGAAAGGTCTTTTGTCCCTCTTCTGAGATGTCAAAGTTGGTTTGTTTAAGAGTAAAATTTTAAAAGTTGGGAGGAAGGGAGGAAATAAATGTGGATTTCATTATTCCAGTAATTTTATCAAAACTGTATGTGCTTTTATGCAGATACTGTCATTTTTGTGCACAAAAAATATTCATTAAAATGTACATGCGTGCACATATGCATATCCCAGAGCAAAAAAGAAATAAACTCTTCTAATATAAGGCAACATTCAAAGTACAGAAGCGTTATGTGGACTTTATGAACCATGCATAGATTGAAAAGAAAAAAAATGTTTTTTTTAAAGTTAAAAATTATAATCTTAATATATATCTAAATCTAATTATGTAAATCTTATAGCATTCTTCTCTTTATGGGAGGAACCAATGATTTCTCTTTCCCTTATGGTTTTCAGCAATCGTTCACATGCGCTGAAGCATCAGATATCATTATTAAATACAATTTTTCATAAGACTGTGGTCGATTTGATAGTAGTTGGGGAAAATAGTTTTCTTGTTGGGTTGGTAGGATCTGCCTCCCTGTTATTTATTTCATCTCTTTAATGTGACTCTAGTTAAATCTGCAAGGACAAACCATTAGTGGTCTCTCCTAGAAAGATCTAGAAACACGATTGGTAGATAAGTTATCTTCCGTGGGGCTGTGTAATTGTGACTTAATGAAATAGGAGATTTTTTCCTTTGTTCATCTGGGTGACAGAAAAGGCAGGGGCACTGAAAGTCCAACTCCAACTCTTTCATATGCTTCTGTTTCTCGTGATTTCTTTTTCTGTCTTTTTTTTTTCTGTCTTTTTAGGGTGACACCCTCGACATATGGAGGTTCTCAGGCTAGGGGTCTAATCAGAGCTGTACCTGTTGGCCTGCACCACAGCCACTGCAATACCAGATCAGAGCTGCATCTGTGACTACACCACAGCTCACAGCAATGCCGGATCCTTAACCCACTGAGCGAGGCCAGGGATCGAACCTGTATCCTCATGGATCCTAGTCAGATTCATTTCCATTGAGCCACGATGGGAACTCCTCTCATGATTTCTCATCTTCCAGCATCCACATTTCTTTCCTTCTGAAAGAAATAATTTGCTTTATGAACCATGACCAGCTGGTAAAATCTTCAGCTGGATCACAGACAAAGCTGCCCGCTCATGAGAAGGGCAGCTCCCCACAGCTCCAAGAGGTGGATGTGGCTTTTTTTACGGGAGACCACGTTCATATGACTTACAGGATTGGCCTTGGACTGGTTTAGTGACAGTGATTCTCAGACGTTGGAGTGAAGAACAAGGAGGTGCAGTAAGTCACTCTTAAATTCAGAGGCTCAGAACTTTCTCTTCCCTTGGAGATTCATAGCAGTGGCAATGCTGATGGTGATTGCATTAATCGATGATAAAACAATATGTCAGGGGATACCGAATCCTCGTGAAAAGAAGGGACATTTGAGAATTGGGGAAAATTTCAAAGATCTCCTAGCTTGTCACATAAATGGATGAATGAATAAATAAATGAATAAGAAAAAATCCAGGTTGAAGGGCAATTCAGTCAAGCCACCCTAACATAGCCTGTATTTTTGTCTATTCAAATGTGTTTGCCCTGGAGCCAAACAGCCAGCTGTGTTCTGCTGGGTGATGTATGAAGCAGAAAGAACACTGTCTAATTTTTATATCCAGTTGAGCCTGAAGTACCTTGAGACGGGAGGGAGGTGGCACACCTCACTCCCACTCAGGAATTATTATTCATGCAAGAGTCATTCATCAGCTATCCTGGTAGCCCTCCCTAATTCCATTAACCCCTCAACCACTGGGTGGTAAACACAAAAGCCTTATAATCTAATTAAAATTAATTGGCTGCATTCCGATTAAGGAGGAGCTTTCTGAGTTTTGTTTTATTTGAAGAGGGTGGCTGTGTTTTATTTATTTTTATATTTCATTCTTGGCAGTGGTAGATATCCTCTAGCCGTCCTCCCATAAATTTCTTTCACTTTTTATTTATTTTGGATAAGTCACCTGTATTGGGGTTAAGTGCTCATGCAAATAAATGAATGTCACATACTGCTTATTTAGTGATCTCCTCAGGTAGACATTCTCATTGGAAGGTTTCTCTCTCTGGGCGATTTAGCTCAGTCATCACACTTTGGTTTTTATGGGATTTTTAAGAAGTTGTTGTTTAGATGTTATACTTCCCCAGTCACTCAGCAAAACACGTGCATAGAACCATTGAGAAATGACCTCAATTTAAGTGCGCAAGAAATTGAACAAAGGGCTCCTTGCCTTTGACAAAGACCAAACTGAGAATAAGACATGGAATTATCTGGCCCGTGTCTAGATCATTATTAATTATTTGAATACTGCTTTTACTTGACAGTGGAGTACATCGAAATAACATCTACAAGAAGTCTCTGTAGCATGTGTAGAGTTAAAAAGGAGAATGAGGCTATATCTATATAGTGAGATAAATTAAAATTCCAGCACAGTGCACTCAGGCTGCTAAACCAATCAATAGGATTGTAGCATGTCTGATCCAATTGTGATGCAAGCTATTAAAGATTGCATAAAACACTTAATAGGTACTAAAAAAAAGTCTGTAAATTTCATAGCCATCTGTAGATAAGAACTTGTGGAAACTCAGATGTTAAAAGAAAGGTGATATATGGGTTTTAAAACAACACTGCTGCTTTCCAGCTCACCAGCCACTGGGAAGGCAGTGTGACCAAGCCACACCGTCCAGTGTCAGGAGGCAAATGTCAGGAAGAAAGAGTGGACAGCCTCCCAGCTTTGTTAGGGCTGCCACATACCACTCACTGCTTCTGGGGAGTAGAAATGATGGATTCTTCAAGAGGAGTTGTAGTTCCAAATAGAGTATGTTTGCCTCATTGGGAAACACAGTGGCACTCTATTGGCTAAGAGTATGGATTATGGAGCCAGACTGATTGGGTTCAAATCCCAGTTCCATCCCTGTGTGACCTTGAGCTAAGAGCTTAATGTCTCTAAGTGCCATTTTCATTATCTGTAAAATCATGACAGCAGCAGTACCTATTTCATACAGTTATCACATGGATTAAATGCATCCATCTTTATAAGGAACTTAGAATGAGCTTCACACATAGTACTGCTGTTTTATAAATTTTTATTTTAGAGTAAGTAATGCCCTTTTAAGAGGGCATATTTTTGGTTGCTGCTGTTGCAGATTTTAATATCAATATTTCATACTAAGTGAAATGCCTTTAGCTCAAGTCCCACCTTATTTGTAAAGAAGTTCCTGGTCAATCCATCCCTCACTGAACTCCTGTATCTTGGAACTGAAAAGCAAATAAAGGAGTTCCCGTTATGGCTCAGCAGGTTAAGGACCCAACCTTGTCTCTGTGAGGATGAGGGCTGGATTCCTGGCCTCGCTCAGTGGGTTAAGGATCTGGAATTGTCTCCACCTGCACAGACTGCAGATATGGCTTGGATCCCATGTTGTTGTGGCTGTGGTGTAGATCTCAGCTGCAGCTCCAACCCCTGGCCCTGGGAACAGCAGGTGCGGCATAGAACCCACAAAGGAAGAACATCTATGTGGAAAGTAGATCTCTCCCCAGCAATGCCAGAAGGAGAAGACAGTAGGAGGAACATTTTCAAAGAACCGAGTGAAAAAAACGCATCTAATTTGCTTAGGCAAAGATTAGGAGGTTCCCATCTATGGAATGTGGCTGAATGAGATATTTTAAATCAGACAGAAGGAAGTTAAACCTCAAGAGAGATGGTGTGATGGTGAACAGAGAACTGAGATGCCGTCAGCCAGAATGGCGTCCTGTCTAGGGTGTGAGGCTGGTGGACAGACAGGGTTCTGGGTATGGGAAGAATTCAGGTCAGCTTCCATCTCTTAGAGGAGGTTTGAGTGGGGGAGCAGTGGCACCTCCGCTGTGCCCAGGGGGCAGCCTTCTTCAATTTTCCAGACAATTTTTAATTTTTAAAAGTTAAATCACATACACACACACACACACACACACACACACGCATACGCACAGATACACACAGATACATATACATGCACATATGATATATATATGTTTATACATATACATGTGTGTATGTGTATATATACATATATATTTAACTTTATTGAAATATAGTTGGGTTACAATGTTGCACTTCATTTTTGGTGTTTTTCAGTTTTCCCAAGATACGTCTTAGGTGGATTGCTTTTCCTTCAGCCTGATGGTTCATTTTGTCATCTAATTTAGTAAACTAGCCGTCACTCTTGTTTCACCTAAATATCTTCTGATCACTACTCCCTTTCTTCTCTGCAGCTTCTCCTCTGAATCTTCTCACTTTAGGTCTCAGCCTCTACATCATTTGTTCTTTTTCTCTCTAAATACATTTGGAGTAATTGCCTTAGATATGTATTTCTGCTCATTAATGCTTTAGCTAAGTCTAACCCAGATGGTTAACACATCAAATTAGGTTTTAAAAGAATTTCAGTGACTGTCTTTTTTGTTTCAAGAAGTTCTACTTGAATTTTTTTTCAAATATGCCTATTCTGGTTCCTAATGGGTTTTTAATTTCCTCCCTCTGACTTCCAAGCTATTTTTATTATTTAAAACATCCTTATTTAATTGCTTTTGGATTTTTCCACTATCTCAGTGTCTTAGGATCCATCATTTCCTCACAGAGTTTATGGTTTTTATTGCAAGTTCATCTTAATAGTCTGTTAACCTTAATAGCTGGAAATTGTGGAAGTCTTGCTGCAAAAACTTTTGCATTTGTTTCCTGCTGGCACTCTAGGAATCTCACCAGCCCAGGGTAGGTTTTATAATAATATATACCCTTGAGGAAAATCCTGTAGCATGTTTGTGGCAAAATTTGAGGCCACGCCCATCACTTGTGCAGGCAAGTCTAGTTTTTCAATTTCTCATAGAATTTTTGTCTACCCATAGCCCAAGGTAGAAGAATCCATCCAGGTCACTCCCCTGTGTTAATGGGGAGAATTATAGTTCTATCACTTAAGAATTCCAGCTTTATGTAAATTCAAATTCTCCCCCTCACACAGACCTGAAGCCACAACTGTTGACCTTATTTGGGCTTTAAAGCACAATTCTTTATAGAGTCCATATCCAATGTGATATTCTTCTTGGCACTGATAGCATCATGATACCTGTGTTCTGGCTTTAAATTAGTATCCCCAGGGGGCAGCCTTCTTCAGTTTTCCAGAGAATTTTTAATTTTTAAAAGTTAAATCATACACACACACACACACATACATACGCATGCACATGTGATATGTATACATATACATGTATATGTATAAACATATATATTTAATTTTATTGAAATATGGTTGATTTACAATGTTGTGTTAATTTTTGCTGTACAACAAAGTGACAGTGTATATATACACATTCTTTTTCATATTTTCCATTATGGTTTATCAGAGGATACTGTATGTAATTCCATGTGGTATACAGTAGGATTTTGTTGTTTATCCATACTGTATGTGATAGTTTGCAGCTGCAAATCCCAAACTCCCATCCCTCCTTCACCATCCCCCCAACCCTTGGCAGCCACAAGTCTGTTCTCTATGTCTGTGAGTCTGTTTCTATTTCATAGATAAGTTCATTTGTGCCATATTTTAGAATCCACATATAAATGATATCATGTAGTATTTGTCTTTCTCTTCTTGACTTTGTTTAGTGTGATAATCTCTAGGTCCATCCATGTTGCTGTGAATGGTATTATTTCATTCTTTTTCATGTCTGAATAATATTCAACTGTGTCTATATACCACAACTTCTTTATCCATTCATCTATTGATGGACATTTGGGTCTGGGCTATTGTGAATGGTGCAGCTGTGAACATAGGGCACATAATTCACAACATATTTATGAATTATAGTTTTGTCTGGATATATGCCCAGAAGTTGGATTGTTGGACCAAATGACAACTCTATTTTTATTTTTTTGTGGAACTTCTGTACTGTTTTCCATGGTGGCTGTACCAATTTACTTTCCCACAACAGTGTAAGGGGTTGCCTTGCAAAGTCAAATTTTAAGCCTTGACATATGCAGTGAGCACTAGGATGATCATTTGCTGGAGTTGTCAGTGCTCAGGCTCTTTGCTTCCTTTTGGGTCAACCTGGTATATGGGAAACGTAAGACTCTGAATAACAAAGAAAACATTCCTTAAAACATTGCACATCCCATCCTGGCTCTTCACCACTCCTGGCCACTCTCAGGCACCAGTACCTCTAGAACTTGGGTTCTTGGTCTTTCATCAGCTGGCTTTGAGTCATGCACTTGGTTTGAGTCTTGCACCTGCCTCAACTTTTCTCACCCCTGGTTTCACTCTCTTTCTACTTAACTGCCCCACTCCCATTTTCTCCAGCTCTCTTCACCTAAAATCTCTGAATTTAAACTCAGTCTTTTGTCATTTGTCACATTTCTACTTCTGAGTGCTCACTGACCCCACAAAACTCAATTATAACATTTGACACTCTTTGTCTGTCTCTCCCTTCCTTCCTGTTGGCTTATGGCAGTAGTTATCATATTTAGGGTACATCAGAATCCCATGGAGGGATGGTTAACACATTGCTAGGACACATCCCAGGGTTCCTGACTCACTAAATTTGGAGTGGGGTCCAAGGATTTGCACTTTACCAAGTCCCTAAGGAATGTTAATGCTGCTGGTCTGAGGGTCACAGTTTGACAACCACAGGGAGTCCCTACTCTTTGGAAGAAAACCACCTTTCTCTGCTGTCTTCCCAGATCCCCCATGTTTATGCACCCTCAACGTTTTGTTCACATCACTGCTGTAGTATTATAGTCTAGTCTAATATAATACAGTACAGTATATTATATCATATTACGTCATATTAGCCATAGTATGTGAAAATTATTTGCCAGTAACTTTATCCAGGTAAAAGCCCTTTTTGTAGCTATTATCCAGTTATCTTAAAAGCTTGAATCATCTCTTTTACTTTTTCTTCAAATAAATGGTAACCCAATATATAGCCACTGGAAATACAGGCATAGGAAGAGGTAGGAAGTCTGGGTTGCTATCCTCAGAGTAGACTCAGGGAGCTGAGGGGCTGAGAGGATTAAGATCATGCTCTTAGCAATAACTACTTGTTTTTCTGTAACCTTCTGCAGGCTACCATCCACAGGCATTGTTAGCTCACTCTGCATGCTTACCATGTGCTTGACCCCATGCTAATCCTCTAAACCTCTAGTTTGTTCCCATGAGAACTGTATGAGGAAGAAGACACAGGAAGGTCAAGGAATCTGAAGATCTCACAGGTGATGAGTTATTAACTAGAACTCAAAGCCTGGTCAGAATAAATGCCACATCCATGTTCTTGGCCATGGTGCTATCCTGTCTAACCTCGTTTTTATTACATGAAATTACACGGGGAAGGGCCAGCGTATGACTGCAGGTACAGGCTACATGGGACATCCCTGGGAAGAATGAGTTCTCGTCAGGGTCAGCGGTCGAGGGAAAGCTGTTGATATGAATACTGGATTACTGTATCCTACCTTACCCAGGAAGGGGCACAGCTAGTGACTACAAGGATATGATGGGACAAATCACACACAGTATCCATCAGTCTCTCAGTGAGGAAAAATCTATGAACTTCTTAGAAGATAATGCTTTGCTATACTACTGCATGCTTTTGATAGCTAGCATATGCCAGAAAATGAGTGGTTTCTGACACTTATAATGAAGAAACGTTAATGCACTTTAATCACCCTGAGTAGTTTTCGTTGGAGAAAACATCTTCTTTGGTGTTAGTTTCAAAAGAATCCAAATATGCAGAAAGCTGCCTCTTTCTTGACCTGGTTTTATTGCTAATAGTGAAGAACTATGAGATCAGGTCTAGTCATCAATGTGTATAATTGCTAAATGGTTTTTGATAGAGTGAGAGAATTATTTTGGACTCAGGACAAAATGACTTACATTTCACCAAGATAACTGCTGTGGCTTTTTGCAAGAACTTTTCTTTTTTTCTCTTCTCTTCTCCCCTTTCTCTCTTTTTCTACATCTGTCTTCCTCCCTCTCTCCTTCCCTCCCTCACCCCTAACCTCCTCCCTCCCTCCCTTCCTTCCTTCTTTCTTTCCTGTGGTTATTAGCTTTCATCTGCATTTTTAAAATCTGGAGGACCTCCTTGAACTTCTTTTGTATTCATTCAGTCTCACTTAAGCTCAGGTCAAAAGCTGGAGGAGAGATGCCTGACTGAATAACATTGATACAAATGATATGTTAGAGAAGTTGAGTTCTTTTCCCCTGGTTAGAGAATTAGATAAGGCTAGCCTTCATGTCAGTAAGCAGCTTAAGGAACAGCTAGAGTCTTGCCTCTCAGATGGCATTTCTTTAAGGCAGTTGTTCCAAAACCTATTTACTTGAATGACATGAGGCACTGCCAAAAAATATCAATGCCCAGTGTTTTCCCTTACCCCAAGATTCATATTCGGTTAGTCTGGACTGAGACCTGGGATCAATGTTTTTTTTAAAAAAATCAAAACAGAACAACTAAAATTATTCCAAGTGACAGGTGGAGAAAGGGATAAATTGGGGGTCTGGGACTGGCAATATACACACTGTGATATATGGAATGACTGGAATTTATCTATAGCACAGGAAATTCTACCCAATATTCTGTAATAATTCACAAGGGAAAAGAATCTGAAAAAGAAAGGGTGCATGTATATGTATAACTGAATCATCTTATACAGCAGAAATCATCACAACATTGTAAGTCAGCTATACTTCAATAAAACTTAAAGAAAAAAAAAAACCTCCAGGTGACTACAGTTGCTTTAAGGCATCAATCCCCAAGCATCGTTTTCTTCTTATCTAACACACTATAAATGAAGCACCGACCCAATGAGTTACCATAGAGTCCGGGAAAGGGTCTGTTTAGAACTGCTTAGATTAGCGATTCTCAAAGTGTGGTCCCTAGACCAACAGCATCAGCCTTTGTCTGGGAACGTGTGAGAAATATAAGTTCTTGAGCCTGAACCCAGAACTCTGGGGAGGGGGCCCAGCAATTCACATGTTAAGCTCTCAGGGGGATTCTGATGCTGACGTTTGAGAACGCCTGCACTGGAGTCTTATTTCTCTGAGTGTCTTCCAATCTCAGCATCCTGTGAGAGCATGTTTAGAAAGTCAGGCACTACCTCAGACTGAACAGATGAGGACCAACATTTTCACAAGATGCCCTAGTCATTTTTATGAGTATTAAAGTTGGAGAAGTACCGTGTTAGGAGCAGAAGTATGGGTATTTTTAAAAATTGATCCCTTCTCAAGACGTCTTCATGAAGGCAGCACTCTTGTGACTGTTGTGACAGATACATTCAGACTTCTGTGGCTTAGTACAGTGCAAATTTATTTCTCATTCAGCTTCAAGTCTAATCAGTGGCAGGAGCCACTGTGTTTGTAAAGCCGGAGCCTGGAAATGACAGGCTGCTGTTTTCCAACTGGCCTTCCAAAGTCACTTTGAACATGGCAGCATTCAGAGGACAAGGGGGTGGGAAATAGGGGATTCCTGGGAGGTTTGCTTGGTCCTGGAAGCAGTGGATTCTGCTTTCTTTCACGTTCCATTGGTCAGCACTCAGCCACACGGTTCTGCCCAGTTGCAGGGTGTGGGCTGTGAAATGTAATCTCAGATGGGACAGGTGCTACTCAGCAACAAAACCACCTTATGCGAGGAAAGCTTGGATCTTCAGCAGTTAGCTGCCAGCCACCAGCCTTTGCCACATAGTGGGTTCCAAACTTTGACCACATAAGAAGAGAAAGGTGGGGCTGATCCCATTTACTCAGGATTACTCTTAAGGGCAAAGCCTTTCCCCTTACAGTGACTTCTTCACATTTCTGTATGGATCGCAGGTACCTTTTTATGGTTTTTAAGTCTTTTCTAATACCAGATTCAGAAGCTACTTATTACAGAGATTCGGATGCAATAAAAATATAATCAGAGAGCACTTAGAGGAGAGGAAAATACAAAAAGGTGGACTGGTTGGCCAATTCATACTAATTGAAATGTGTGTTTCCAATGCACCGTCCCATTTATTATGTTTTAGATGCAAGGACCTCATTGACTCAACTCAGTGTAATTGTCTATAATTTTCATAGAAGGAAATCAGTTCCAGAGGCTAAGAAATTTTCCTGAGGTCACAGGGCATATTCTCTATGGCCACATGACATGGCTGTGGCAGGTGAACTTGAAGGCCTCCTGCATTATCCTTAACTCTTGAATTTACACCCTTGTACAAACCCCTCTATTTATAATTAATTACTATAATTTCTCAGCTCAAATTTCCAACAAACACATGGAAAGTACTGGTATATCTTCTGGTAGTACATCTTGACTCCTTGATGCTGTTGTCCAGTTAATTTTGAGGTATTTTTTATCAGAAATGTTCTTCCATTTATAGCAGTTAAGGTAGAAGCTGCCTCTTTGTGTTTATAAAATTTCACGAAATGTTATGGATCATTGGTTAGTAGTCAGATTCGTTTCCGCTGAGCCACCACAGGAACTCCCAGATTCTTCTATTTTCTACCACCAAGCAATTGTAAGCTAAAGCCGGTACTGATGCTGTATGTGTATATCTATAGATAAACATTAGATATCAACATTGACTTTTAAAAAATATCTATTGGCCTTATTAAAAATTGCCTTTTTAAGACTTCCTTAAAGGATATCTACATCAGTATACTAATAGGTAAATTTTGTTTTGTGTATAAAAATTGAAAAGTAAATTTCAGGGAGTTCCTGTTGTGGCTGAGTGGTAAGGAATCTAATATCCATGATGATACGGGTTCAATCCCTAACCTTGCTCAATGGGTTAAGGATCTGGCATTGCCATGAGCTGTAGTGTAGGTCGCAGACACGGCTTGGATCTGGCATTGCTGTGGCTGTGACATAGGCCAGAAACTACAGCTACAGCTCCAATTGGACCCCTAGCCCGGGAACTTCCATATGCCACAAGTGCTGCCCTTAAAAAAAAAAAAAGGTAAATTTCATTGTTTTGGGTACTGTTGATTTAATTAATAAGGTGCTATCTGGGCCAAGTACAACACTAAAATAAAGACCAGGGATCTTGTCCTCCATATGTTCATTCGTTATTTCATTAATCCAACTAGTATTTATTGAGCACTTACTAGGTACCAGCTGCAGCCTAACCAGGAGTTTGCAAACTATAGCCCACGGACCAAATTCTTTCTGCTGCCTCATTTTGTACATAGAGGAGTTTTGGAATACAGGCATGCCTACTCATGTACATATGGTCTTGTGGCTATTTCTCCATTAGAGACTATACGGGCCATAAAGCCAAAAATATTTACTAGCCGGCCCTCTGCAGAAACAGTTTGTGATCTCTGGCTTAGAGGATCTAAGAAATTATGTCCAGCTTAGTTTCCTGAGCTGAATAAAAAGAACATAAACACCTGCCTTGTGCAACTTAAGAATAGTCTTCTGTGTGCAGAAAAGTGATGTTTTAAAATACGAACAGTAGCTGCCATTTACTGAGAGCTCATTATGAGTCAGGTGGTTAGCTGAGCCCTTTACATGGATTATCTCATCGACTCCTCACAAGATAGCTTCCATCATTGATTCCATGTGACAAATGAAAAACAAAACAAAACAACAAAAACTGGTGCATCAAGATCTTAATTGACATGGCTAGAGTGACATGCCAGCAAGCCCCAAGCCTGGCTCCCCACTCAGGAAAACCCATTCTCAGCGGGCTTGTTGTGTGGCCAGGGTCCAGAATCTCAGCAGGGTTGGAGTAGAGGCAGAAGAGAAAGCCAGTATGACAGCCGAGACACCATCACTCTAGACTGTTCTAGAATAATCATCTTTAAGGATGATTTCACCAGAGCTACCCCATAAATTATTTAAATGTATTTGAAGAGCAAGTCACTCTGAGTGTCTTTATTCCTTTAGGAGCGCTTAGGTCCGGACACAGAAAAGAAGTCTTGGAAATTCTGCGCGAAGGGTGTAAACTCGTGTACTACTGCTGTAGTGTCTGAATGTCATACATGCAGCTACTTAACTCTCCCTGTCCTGTGTGGAAGTATTGAAGGCTACACACTTTCTGTAGAAGGCTCAATATTAAATGCTCCACTTTACACGTTAGACACATCTTAAAAGGGCATGTGCTGGGAAGGATACTCGCGGAAAGGGGAGGGCGTGGGCAGGGAAGGAACCGTCCCAAATGATAATGAATCACTCCACTTAAATGCTCTTCCGTTAATTCAAGTGACATTTTGACAATAGCATGCTGTCAGTCCAATGGTTTGACCTATACAACAACCTCTAATTATTACTAATTAAATAATTAATTATTCATAGAAGCGCGTTCCATTAGCATAGCAGAGATGTGTTGGAATATGAGTTATATGCGGTTTATGAATCTTCAGAAAATAGATTCTTTAATAAATTAATAAAGGGGCTCTGGGGTTTCATTAAAAGGTGGCTGGAGGGTGTGCTTGCCTGTTTCCAAGGAGACCACAGGTGGTTCGTTGCTTTTTTTTTTAAGTTAAACTTGTTTGGGCTAGATGATTTTTTTTTTTTCACCCTTTTCTCCCTGCTCTGTCCTCAGGCAGAGAATGGAACATTTTAATGAAACCCCTGTTGTCTTCATATCACTTTGATCCCCTTGTGTTCTCTCCAGTCCACACATTGGCCAGTCGGATGAAGGGCTTCGGATTTTCCCCCCCAGTATTAAAAACTGCGGCATGCCCTCCATGAATAAACAACATCACGGTGGAGACCCAGCGAAGAGAAAGGCAGAGCAAACAAAGGGATGAAGAAAAATGCATAAATTCAAATGACATGGGCCTCATTTACCCACTTAATTACCCTGACTCCTGACTCCCTTAGCCACTGCGATTATTTTTTCCAGTTAAGCCTGATTTAAAGAACTTAGAGGAAAAGAGCCTCATCCATTTTTCCCCCCTCAACAATCTCTTGGCCACATGGAGTTCCTCCACTTCGTTATCTCACCATAATAATGATCATGGTAATATTAATATCTTCCAGCACTGTTCACTAAATAGTGATAAAAATAGTCATATTAATGTTTTCTAACATCCATTTTTGATGCTCTGAGGCGCATTAGAAATTCTGTCTTTGTTTAAGCAGTGGGGAACCCACAAAATATCATTACAGTTATCATTAGAACTCAAGGGCACTCTCTGAATTCTGAAACCTCAGTCGGGCTATGTCAGCAAGCATTCCAGGGCCATGGATGGAACAAAAAAAAAATGAATAAAGGAGAATTTTTTATACTGTTTCAACATCTGACCTATTTTGGAAGAGATGACTTTTTTCTTCTTCCATATACATACCTGCTGATTTTTCTCACGAAAAACAGAGGAACTTGTTTTTCTGAAACCAACCACCATCATCCCTTCAAAGTCACCAGAACTCATTGGTTTTTTTTGGTTTTTTGTTTTCTTCTCCCACAGTCTTTCCCCTTCCTCTACAAACAGGACGGGTCTCGGATCCCCACTTAGCATCGGTGGTCTGCTCCCTATGGTCCGAGAGCAACGCCTCTCTGTGCCTAGGTACCTTTTTGTCCAGGTGAGGGCTGGCAGGCAGACAGAACAGTCCCTCCCAGGACTAAGCTGATGAGGTCACAGACGAAATGCTGAGTATGCGGTCATTATTTATGGGGCCTGCCCAGGGGAAACAAAGCTTTCCCTGGAAACCTGTAAAGAAAATACTCTTTAGCAATGGGCTGAATTTTCTGACATCTCCTTGTACCTTCACCTGCTCCAAATGAAGAACCAGCCTTGAGCTTTATGGTGCCCCACCACTCTGATGATGACTGTCAGTCACTGGGAGACTGGAGATCCTTCTGCACACCCGTGGGGGTAGTGGCAGTGGGGGAATGGTTATTCCATACCCTGGCCTTGGTCCCACACCATCTGACTTCTTCTTTTCCAGGTCCTTTGATAGTTTTTGTTTCTGTTTTCTTTTATTTATGTACTACTCATTTTTAAAAATCTCTTCATTCTCTTCCCAGCTCCTCCAATACATGCACGTTTTCACTTTTTTTCTCCTCCTTCCTCCTTTCCTTTATGCTCCCAGCATATTTCTGCAGGATTATTTTTGTGAAGCTGTCTGCTAAGCACAGAGTTGCATTTGTTTCCCCCTTTTTTTTCCTTTTTTTGGCTGCATCCTTGGCATGTGGAATTCCTGGGACAGGAACTGAACCCATGTCACAGCAGTGACCCAAACCCTGTAGTGACAGTGCTGGATCTTTAACCCACTGACCCATGAGAGAACTCTATATTTGTTTTCTTTTTTTAAAAAATTGGCAAAATATATAGATGATACCATTAGTTTATAAGTATCTGTACTGGAACATACAATCAAGAGAGGTAAAATAATATCAAGCCATTAAAGTTAATTACTAACACAAATGGATGTTTACTAATACTTCTGACAGGAATATGAATCATTTCAGGAAAATATTAGCAACCCCATAAGCATCCAGGGCTCCACCCCCCTTTCTAAAAAATGAAAGGAAAGATTAAAGCCCTAAATTAAACACACGCTTTATTTCTGTATTTAGTTTTCACAAACGATATCCTTTTAATATAAAACTGACATTCTGGCATCATTCACATGCCCAGAAGAGGCATATAATCAACAACAGTTTATAATAACATTGCACCAGAATAATTAATAAAGTCTGAAGTTCAGGGAAAAGTGTTTCCCCAATAACACCATGAGGGGATAGTCATGTCCACATGTGATAGTTAGAAGGTTGAAAGCTCAGAAAATTAGAAAAAGAAATGAAGTGTTTGAGGGCTTGCCATAATTTTGCCCACTCTATCCATTTCGGTTTCCTGTTTTTCTCAACTTCTTTTTTTGGTCCTGTTTCAAAGGATAAGATTTTTTTTTTTTCTTCTCAAGTTTTGTTAGCTTTCAAAAGTATACAGATCCTCTGTGTTGCTGTGGCTGTGGTGTAGGCCAGCAGCTGCAGCTCCGATTCGACCTCTAGCCTGGGAACATCCAAATGAAGCACGTGGAGCTCTTAAAAAAAAAAAAAAAGTATACAGACAGATTCTGTAGCAGATTCAAGCTATGTTAACATCAAGAGGAAAATGCCAGTGCGCTCTATGTTATATTTAATGATTATTTACATTCTTACATGTAGATAATTGCCCAATAGCTCCAGCTATGTAAAGAGAAGAAACTAGGTGATCTCTTGAAATTCTTCCTCGGCTTCTGTGATTAACTTACCAGCCTATGGCAGTGTCTGTGCAAGCCCACTGAATTCCTGCTCTTCTGGAAAAATCAAAGCAAAAGGTTGGTCTGTTTAACTCATTCATTAAAAGTATTGAAACATGAAGTGAGCTTTTAGAGACACTGTCTTTACCTATCAAAGGTAGCTACTACTGATATTAATTAGGCTGTATATTTATAGTCTTTCCATCTATGAAAACCTCCCCAAGTGCTGTGAGGAAGTCTGCTTTCTGAGTTTATTTGCAGAGTTTGAAGATGGAAATGGAAATAGAAATGAAAGCCTGGTGTAGTTCAGAAGCCTGTTGGAAACCCACATACAGTCTTAAGATTAGCCTTCAAACCTATCAGCAATCTTCTCTTTAAAGCAGATGGATCTTGCTACTCTCAAAGATGCGTATTCTGTATCTGTGGCCTCTGAGCCTCACGGAGTTGCAGGCAGAGAGTTGATAGGAAGCAGAGCCCTGCCGTTCATATTTTCCCTCCTGTGTGGTATAAATGGGATTGAATCATCCGCCTTCCTCATCTCCTTCCCTCAACCCTCTTCCCATCCTTTTTCCTATTGCCTTCTCACCACTGAACATGCTCATAACTGCTAGGGTGAGACAGTCTGGAGGGTATGGTTGCTGTCTTACTTTAGTTCTAGAATGTCCACGTTGAACATGTTGTTAGGCACATAGTAGTGCATTTTTGTTGTTGAAAAAATGGGTCAAACCAAGCCAGTGCAACAATATGGCACAGGTACACATGGGCACAATGAAGGGGATTTTGTAGATTGTTAAGAAAATATCACGGTTGCCAAAGGCAGACCCAACCAGTATTTTAAATCGGAGTTCCCACTGTGGCTCAGTGGGTTACAAACCCAACTAGTATCTATAAGGATGCAGGTCCAATCCTTGGCCTCCTTCAGTGAGTTAAGGATCCAGCATTGCTGTGAACTGTGGTGTAGGTCATAGATAAGGCTCAGATCCCACGTCGCTGTGGCTGCGGTATAGACTGGCAGCTGCAGCTCTGTTTCAACCCTTAACCTGGGAACTTTCATATGCACCTTCGGTCCTAGAAAGAAGTTTTTAAAAAATTAAATCAAAGGCTTTTGAATTTAATTTAATTTTTTTGTTTTGTTTTGTTTTTTTTTTTGCTTTTTAGGTTTGCACGTGTAGCATATGGAAGTTCCCAGTTCCCAGGCTTTGGATAAAATCAGAGCTACAGCTGCTGGCCCACGCCATAGCCATAGCAATGCAGACTATTTCACCAGAGTCTAATTACATTTTTTTTTTAATTTTTATTTATGTATTTATTTTTTTGCCACGCCGCACATATGGAGTTCCCAGGCTAGGGGTCAAATAGGAGGTGCAGCTGCTGGCCTATACCACAGCCACAGCAGAGTCTAATTTAAAGAATGCTTATGGCTCAGACCTTTTCCATCCCATGGATATACGTGTTTCTAATGGATCTTATATGTGCACCATCTCAACATGCGCGCGCGCGCACACACACACACACACACACACACACACACACACAGACACACGCATATGCAGCCTGAGTATTGGTCTAGCTTCTAATCCTTCTGAGCCCAGTGTTCCAGGAAGCCACTTCCAATGGGTTGAGGTAGTGTGTAAAATGCATTTAGGCTGAGGCAAAGTAGTGAACAGTTGGGACTACACAAGTCAGTTCTGGGGCTTTAAAATGGTCATGATGTACTTGGTTGGTTTTATATCTCAAATAAAATATGATTATTACTGAAATATATTTAATATTTATTTAAAGGAGGAAGGGTCTTATTTCTGTTACACTTCTAAGCATAGAATGTGTATAGGGAGTTCCCGTCGTGGCTCAGCGTAAACGAACCTTACTAGCATCCATGGGGATGCAGGTTCGATCCCTGGCCTCGCACAGTGTGTTAAGAATCAGGTGTTTTTGTGAGCTGTGGTGTAAGTTTCAGACACAGGTTGGATCTGCCATTGCTGTGGCTGTGCCGTAGACCAGCAGCTACAGCTCCGATTCTACCCTTGGCCTGGGAACCTCCATATGCCCTGGGTGCAACCCTAAAAAGACAACCAAAAAAAATATATGTATAAACTTCCAATTTGTTATTAATGTAAGAATTTTAAACAAACAGAAAAGCTGAAAACACAGTACAAAGAACAGCCATATATACCTTCCGTCTAGACTCAACAATGAACAATTGTGTTAACAATCTGTCAAATAATAATGTTTTGTCATATTTGTTTTATCTGTTTGCCTATTGTCCGTCTATGACTCATACTTCCATTTTTTTTTAAATTGCTTTGCTGATATATCATGACCAAAAAAATTCTCAGTAAAATATCAAAGACCCCATTGATACCTTTTTTTTTTCTGTATCCCTTCCCTATGGACTTGTCATCACCTATTTGATTGCTTCACAACCTAAATGTGGATGATCTAAAGATCTGACATCTTTTAAAGGTTTCTCCATCCCAATTTAATGAAGAATCTGGCTCCAGCAACTCTTACTAATGTCTTTCATCTTGGGGTCCTTCTATTGCCACCTCTAAGCAAGGCAATTCTTGATAACTGTGTGAATGGAGGACAAAATGCCCCTTACAAGCCCTCTCTAAGTTTGGGGGAAGCAAAGTCTCTACTTAGTTAAGGCTGAAAGCTAGTGCAAAAGGATGGTTCTTGGCCTGAATATATCTTGTAGTTTTGACGAGGCTACAACTAGGTTCAGTCAAAGACTTCCTCTGCCTTGGGGACCTACTAAGAAGCCCCATTTTCTAACCGTTCCCAGATGAAGTCTGGGAGGACAAATTCATGGCCAACCTCAGGGCTAATCACGTGAGAGAGAATTACCATCTGCTGGAAGGTTTAACCTCTGAGTTATATTTAGCATCAAGCCTTATAAACAGGGGTTAGTTCCCATATCTGATAATCCAGTGACTTGCAGACGGATAAGGAGGTAAAATAGCACACGGTGTCTGTCAACGGACAGACTCTCTGAATCTTTGGGAGCCAGCCTCTGTATGAGCTAGCCCTCCCAAGACAGCTTCTGGGCTTGTTCCACCTCCAGTTATTTCAATGAATTTATATCTCTAATTTCTCTAACTCTTGCTCTTTCACTGTGTCTTTGGGCACTTCCAGTGCTAGTCTTAGCTGGATATGGGAAATTGAATTATGTGCAAATATGAAAATGCAAATGAGAGTCATGGATATTTCTGGGCCTTTTGCCTCTGGCTCAGACCTACAAATGGGAAAAGATGGGGATGTAAGCAAACTGACTAGAATGTTCTGGTTTCCAATGCAGCTTCGGTCGTGTTAGCACTGATGAATCAGTAAGTACTGTATTACCTCATTCAGATGACTGCTGCCTTTTCTTCTCAAATATTTCTAGACTTGTTGAATATCATTTGAAATATACCCTGAAAATATGACTCAAATGCTAAGACTTGCAAACCCATCACTGCCCATGTGAGGAGAAAGATCAGACTAAATAAATATCAGAGCAAGACCTCACCAGCTACTTTATCCTCATGGGGCATCTCCTTATCATGAAAAATATGTTGTGGTTATGCTTCCCTTTCTATTATATAATTTATATAAAACATATATACCATGAATGCAGAAAGCAGTTATACCATAAGCATGTACATTATAAAGCAAATGATATGTACATATATTTAGAATCGTCACACATCCATCCAGCATGTGTACACATCCATGATGCTAGCACATGCACACATGTAAATGGCATGTAACAGGCACATGTGTAATGTGTATACAGATTCATAAGGCATGTGCACATGGTACGCAGTGTATACATATATGAAGCATGTTCATGTGAGTAGGTGAGCATATAACATATATAACATAAATAATATGTATAACATATATACCTATATAGCACAAATATGTAAAGCATATAACTTTTGTGACTATACTACATGTTTTATTTATATGACACATATACACAAATATGTGATATATAAAACAGGATATGTTTCAGAACATATGTATGTAACACACAGACATAACGATTTATAAAACTTTTGTGTGATACCTCTATAATGCTATAAATGTGCTCTTTTTTCTAAGTTGAAAGTTCATATATATACAATGTGACTTTCCATGCAATTTAACTATTTAATAAAATGCCCTTTTATAAAAGGAGAAACAAAAAGCAATGGATAATACTATAACTTGTATTTTAATTTGGAAAATCTTAGACATGACTGTACTAGAAGTCACGATGATGAATTAGACGTTTTCTTATATACTTAAAATGACTAACTCTGGATTGGGGGCTATGAAAAAGATCAGAAGCCACTCCAGTCAAGCTAAACAGAAAATGAAAGAATAGAGGTGGAAGCAAACACTAGACTAAAACTAGGATTAGGCTACCTAATAACAGACTAGATTTATTAGCATATTATGAGAGGAAGAGAAAAATAATCCTGACTGCTGTGGGAATAACATGCCAAGCACATTACCAGCTCTTGGCATACGCGACAGTCCAGTGAGATACAGAAAAAATCATAAACGACGTAGGACATGTAGGAAAACTCGTCCTTGTGTCAGACTGTTCACACATCACAGGATATTTGCTCTCTGGATCTCACCCGCTAAGTACCAGTAGCACCGCCTAGTCACCCCCAAAGGTTTCCAAGCATGCTTGTGGGCTGCAGCTCTCTGGTTGAGAGTTCCTTCTACAGGGAATGAATTGCATGTTTCGTTTATCCAGAGCTTTGCTCTCCAACGAATTTTGTTTTGTTTGTTTTAATGGCTGCAGCCATGGCATATGGAAGTTCCCGGCCAGGGATTGAATCCAAGCAGCTGCTGCTGCAGTGCCAATCCTTTAACCCACTGCTCTGGGAATCCATATCTCCACAGCAACCCAAGCTGCTGCAGTAGGGTTCTTAACCCACTGTGCCACAGCGGGAACTCCTCCAATGAGTGCTTTTAATAAGCAATATAGTCCTATCTAAAATGTGCTCCTTTGAAATTCGTAATTCTTTTCTGTCCACATTTAAAGCAATTTTATGTTTCCATATGTCAAGATTTCTTTAGCTTTCACCCATACGTGTAATAATGTAGATGGGCCTGAAACATTCGGTGCATTTGGTCTGCTCAGGGCAGTCTAAAAATCTATGAGCAGTATAGCATGTTTGCCCTACCATCCGTAAGATAGCTTGAGCAATGAGGCTGCAGCCACAGTTTTAAATATACATGAAATTTCCCTGTCAAAAAGCAACCTCAATGGTTAGTATTTAATCTCATTGCCATGAGGTTCACGATGGCCTGGTAAACGTTTGCACATCATAGGGAAATTAAATTATAAATACAGGAAGGGATTATTTTCAAGGGGAAAAATTCACCAGAGCATAGTCCTTAATCTCAGGGATGTCAGAAAGGAGCAGTCTCTTAGCCTTGCTTGGTGGTTTGGGGGTGACTGTTAGAGGATACTGGTATATGAGTGAAGACTTCGTAAGGATTCACTTGCTCTCTCTAGGGGTTGTTGACCGGATGTTACCCAAACCTCCAGAAACAGGGTTTGGAATGACCGTTCTGATGCAATGCATCCTTACAGTAACTCTGGCTAAGTGACAGAAATTGTGACTAAAGAATTTGCGGCTGTATTCACCCTGGGTGACAACTTGTGATTCAAATGCTTCAAGGTCATAGAGAAGATATAGGTATAATTTGCATTTTGTTCTGAACAAAATCTTATGGCGTCATATGCCAAAAGGAGAAAACTCAGGGTCAGCGCCATTGCATAACTCACCTGCTCATGGATTATCTTCCATGACCGTGTACGAGGAGATGGTGGTCCTCATTTGACAGTGTTTTTTTTTTTCGTAATAAGAGCAAGCCTCTATCCAGCACTTAGGATGTGCCGGGCAATCTTCTAATTGTTTTATCTATGTGAACCCATTTAATCTTCACAACAATCTTCTATGGTACTGCTCTTATTTCCAAGTTATAGATAAGGAACAGATGCACAGAGAGGTTGCGAAACTTGCCCAAGGTTACACATCAATGAATGATAGAGTTAGTCTGAATCTAGCTAGTCTGGTTCCAGGCTTGTCTCTTTGAACCAATATACCCTGCTGACTCTTTAACTTGTTCTTTCCTCTCCTTGAAATGCATCTGCTGTGTTTTAAGAATCAAAGAGAAAAAATTGGTGATTGTTTTATCTGCCTGATTGTAAAGAGAGAACTGTAAGACTTGACAAGGATCCATTCCTAAAAGAACTTTAAAATTTCTCAATTTTTTTTTTCTCTTTTAAGATCAGCTGATTGACCAAGCATTATCCTGTGCATAACGGCAGCGAAACTCGTTCTAATGATTTCCAAGAAAACTAAGGCTAATTGGAATAATAATTTTGTGCTAAAGGCTATAGAAAGTATGCTCTTCTGGTCACCAGATCAGCAATTCTGTTTGCATCAGTCATCATCCTACTTATTTTTCTGGCTCCCCAAAACATTAGAAAGTAAGCACCTTCTCTTCTTATTCCCTCCCTCCCCTCCCCCGCCTCCCTTTAACCAGCATTAACTTTGGGCAGATTTCACAAGAGATTTTCCAAAAGGCCGGCTGAGTGTGACACCCAGGGCCCTTCCTGCTCACTCAGCCAGCTCCTCCCTCCTCCACCTCCCACTTCCCTCCTGACGGAACACACCACACCCCTCATCTTTTTGATCGTGTGCTTTCCCCTTCATTAGGGCTGAAGGCTCTGAATGGGCCTCTTGTGTGAGGGGAGAGACAATGGTCCTCCTTTAATGGGATTATTTACAATAGGAAAAAGAGCTTTAAAAAGAGAAAGCAGGAGCGACAGTTATAGCAAGAGGCCTGACTGGGAGCCCATTCTTCTCTTAGGAGTCTGGCAGCCTCCTGCACCTTTTCCTGGCCAGCCACCAAACTCTCATCGGCTGGAGGGCCGACTCTGAGTTTGGTTACAGTTTCCATCTGATGCTGCAGCAGCCAGGCTGGGTGGTGGGATTCCTTTCCGCAGCCAGTTCTCTGGTTCCTGAACAGCTCTGTCTTTGATCAAGAGACACCAGGGCGTCTCTCCCATCGCCAGTGTTTTCAGAAAACTCATCTTTTCCTGGGCAGAGCCGCCTAAAAAACAGAACACTGGCTGTGAAGGAGGAGCCGAGCCCGGCTGCCTCTGAAGAGTGTGTGCTGGGCTGGGAGACTGGGTAGCTTGGGCTCGAGGGCTGCCTTGGCGCAGGCTGGGATCTCTTGAGAAGGGGGAAACCTAGGCCGGTCCCTCTGGGCCAGTAGATGCGGGAAAGCTGCCTTCTACCCTGGCCCCAGCCTTCCAGCCCTGCAGTGCGGTTCCCACCACAGGACTGCGTGGAGCAGCTTGAGTAGATGATGACGACACCATCAGGCGTGTCTCCAGCGGACATTAGTGGCAGTGGAATACCCAGGCAGGGGTTAAGGCATCCCCTGCCAGCCTACGGTGGGAGTCTGAATTTGGGGTTTACCGTTTAACCCCGTGTAATTCTATTATCTTCAGCAACACTTTTTTTTTTTTAATTAGCCTGTTTTATATATATTTATATATATTTAAATTTGTTTTATTATTTTATTATTATTTTTTTTTTCCTACCGTGCCATCACAGGAACTCCCCAAAAAATTGTTTTTGGAGTTCCTGTTGTGGCTCAGAGGTAATGAATCTGACTAGTATCCATGAAGACACAGGTTCAATCCCTGGCCTCCCTCAGTGGGTTAAGGACTCAGCCTTTCAGGGAGCTGCAGTGTAGGTGGAAAATGCAGCTCAGACCCTATGTTGCTGTGGCTGTGACTGTGGCCAGCGGTAGCAGCTCTGATTTGACCTCTAGCCTGGGATCTTCCATATGCCATGCTTGTGGCCCTAAAAAATGAAAATAAATAAATAAATAATTTATTTTTTTATTGACGTGTAGATGATTTACAATGTTGTATTAGTTTCAGGTGTAAAGCAAAGTGATTCAGTAATATATATTCTTGTTCAGATTCATTTCCATTATAGGTTGTCACAAGATATATATGGTAGTGTGTTATCTGTTTTGTTTAGCTTTTTTTTTTCCTTTTTCTTTTTAATGGCCAAAGGAAGTTCCCCAGACCAGGGACTGAATCTGAGCTGCAGCTGTGACCGAAACTGCAGCTGAGGCAATGCTGGATCATTTAACCCTTTGTGCTGGGTTGGGGATCAAACCTATGCCTCCACAATGACCTGATCCCCTGGAGTCAGATTCCCTCTTTTTTTTTTTTAAGGGCCACACTCGTGGCATATGGAAGTTCTCAGGCTAGGGGTCGAATCAGAGCTGTAGATGCCAGTCTATACCACAGCCACAGCAATGTGGGATTTTAGCTCTGTCTGCAACCTACCCCACAACTCAATAGCAATGCCAGATCCTTAACCCATTGGGGGAAGCCAGGGATGGAACCTGTGTCCTCGTGGATACTAGTCGGGTTCGCTCCTGCTGAGCCATGACAGGAACTCCTGGAGTCAGATTCTTAACCCACTGCATCACAGCAGGAACTCTAGGTAGTGTTATCTGTTAATCCCAAAAGTCTAATTTATCCCTCCTTCCCTAGGGCAAGACATTTAAATGCTCCAATCCACGTCTTGGTTTTTCTTATCTGTGAAATGGTTAATGCAAGGTAGCATCTAATTAGAGGTCATTCTCAAGATGAGGTCAAAAAATTCAGAGAAAGCATGTACAACAGTGCCGGGTGCAAAGAAAGTTCTTAAATGTTGGCGGTGATTATATGTGAATAGCAGAATGTATCCTAGACTTTAGCAAAAATGGAAGTGTGGCCTCTAGGATTGCTAGCCTCATCCTTTCTGTATGTTGTTCTTTGATGCCAAGAATTCTCCCTATTTTTGAATAATAAGGATAATAACGCCTGATTTTATTGTGCACTTATCCTATTTCAGGTCCTTTTGTTGTGCATTTATCATATTTCAGGTCCTATGTTTTGTACTTTGCATATATGATATCATTTAGTCATCTCAGCATCCTTCTAAAATCAATTCTTCCTTCAACTCCATTTTTTTTCAATGAAGAAGCTGATGCTCAGAGAAGCTAAGTAATTTGTCTAGGGTCTAATAGACAACTAATGATTCAGGGGGCATTTGGAGAAACCCCTTATCCCAGGGCCCCACTACAGTCATCGCTGCTGATATCTGCTTCAATCTGCAGAATTCATTGCCCAATCTTTTTTCCTTCCCTCTTTCGTATACAAAAAAAATGTGCATCTGTTCCTATCCCGGCTTACTCCTTCCTAGAAGGAGATCATGACATTACGAGACTTGAAAGGCTATACAAACAGTTTGCTGTACCACCTTATTTACTAGTAAGAAGGAAATGATAAACTTATAAATAAAAACATCCTGCCAATGAGGGGATAAGTTAAAAATAAAGCATAATGTGTTGCCCCACCCCCACCCCCACAGCAAGAGGAAAGTGAGTGAAATCACATTCTCTTAAATGCCAGCCAGAGTGATGGAGACGGGGTGGGCTCTGGGGGTTGTCACCACGTGCTGGAAAATCAAAGCCTTCCCAGCCCCAACCAGTTTTGATTACTTTGAAGTCTGGTTTCTGTCCCATGTGCTGGCTAATTTTTCAAGTAATACATTCTTCTTCTTATTTTTAATGTAGATGGCTGGGCTAATAGACCAATTTTTTTTCTCATTCCTTTCCTGGACTATTGTTTCATTTGTCTCCTCCTTATTTTATTTATTCAATTTTCTTCAAATTGCACCGTTTGTTACTTGGCCTCGGGGAGCACTGGCTATTAAAACTACACTAATAATTTTAATTGACTTAAAATGATGTAAGAACAGCGCAGCTGCCAAGAAATACAGGGCCTCCAAATAGGTGCTAGAGCAGGAAGAAGGCATTAAACAAAGCAAGGTGCCAAAGGCGCTGAACCCCCAAACGGAGCAGGATGTTACCAGAGAGATGTTCTCATGTGGCCCCGTTAGAATGCAAATTCTACTCCAGCACACAGTACAGCAGAAACTTTAAGTTTCCAAAACAAATCCCGGGAGGCGGGCAGGGTGTGCCATGAGGTGCTACTATTTACTGCACCAATTTCTGACACTGAATAGGCCTTCAGCATATTTAAAATTTGATGAAAGGAATTTTTCATATATAATTACTCAAGCATGGATGTTGGTCACAGCATGAGATGTGTATCTGTACTTATCTGTAGCTCTGACCAACCCTGTTCTGATGTCAGATCTCACAAATAAGCTTTAAAAAAGAAAAAGAAAAGCAGAGGTGGTTGGGCGGCATCTGTTTCAGAAAGTAGCTGAAACAGCGGCACCTGAGAAGCAGGGGAAAGACATCTGCCTTTCAGATATTATCGGGCACGTATCGTAGTCTCAGTTTTCTCTTCAAAACACATTGGAGAATTTGTTGTACAGCAGAAATTGACAGAACTTTGTAAATCAACTATAATAAAAAGTTAAAAAATAAAACATGAGAGCGCTGGAGTTCCCTGGTGGCTCAGCAGGTTAAGGATCCAGTGTTGTCACTGCAGTCACTGCTGTGGTGCCAGTTTGATCCCTGGCCCAGGAACTTCCACCTGCTGCAGATGGGGCAAAAATAGAAAAAAAAGAAAAAAAATCAGAGCACCAGTACCTGCTTCAGCTAGCTGTGAGCTGTGTGCATAGAAAGAGGTGATGCATGAGAAATCATTTTGACAGTCACAAGGCATGATCTAGTTATGAGGAATTCCAAGGCAGTGCTTTGGGGAAAGCTCCGTAATGTTTTAGCGTAGATCCCCAAAGGCGGAGTCCCGTGCAGGCAGCACAGTACACAGGTGAGCGTGGCTATGAGGTAATGGCAGCTATTTACTCTGCCTGAAGATCAGGCCAGACAAAAACAGTCACACAGCGTGTTGGAAACCTGAGAGATAATCGGCTAAGTCCAACTCCCCTTTATGTCACGGCAGAAACAACTTGAGATCCAGAGAAAAGCAGTCGCTTACCGAAGGCCACCAGCTAATTACAGGCAGGAGCAATACCAGCGCTCGCGGCTCTCGGTGGTTGCCGCGCGGTGTTCCCGTGCAGTATTGCTCTCGGGCTTGGACGCAGTGTGGCTATCCCACCCCCCAGCACTAGCCCCAACTTTCCTTTGGTCAGGACTTATCTAACCTCCTTCGGAAGGAGTTGTGCATCCATGTGCAGAGCCACGTGGATGGAATAGTAATGACTTCATTCAAAATACTAGCTCAATTGCCTATTCGTCCAGCAGATAACAGGTACCTAATCAAAAGTTATCATGTGCTTCTTAGTAGTAACATATCACAGAACTGCAGTCTCTGGAGATTTAGGTTTTAGTCCTGACTGCTGCTATTTTTCAGTCTTGACCACAGTGCAAAAGACTCCCCTTCTCCTCCTAAACCTCCGTAGCCTGTGTAGTGTAGCTCTGTTGCGTTGTACGTCCACCTCCCCCTCAGGATGGCGGCTGGATTTATCAGTTATTGTTATCTCTAGGAACCAGTACTATGCCTGAGTACTGGACAGGTATTAAATAAAAATTTGAGGAGCAAAAATAAAATAAATGAATGAATGAGCATTCTTAGGAGCTCTGGCCCACTGGGCTGGGATTGAGGTGGGATAGAAGGCTTGGCGGAGTGTCCACCGTGGTGCAGTGGAAACACATCTGCCTAGGATCCATGAGGGTGTAGGTTCGATCCCTGGCCTCGCTCAGTGTGTGAAGAATCTGGCGTTGCTGTGGCTGTGGTGTAGGCCAGCGGCTAAAACTCTGATTTGCCCCCTAGCCTGTGAACCTCCATGTGCCTCAGATGCAGCCCTAAAAGGCAAAAAAGAAGAAGAAGAAGAAGAAGCATGGGACCATGGGAAAGTCATGGTCAGATGGAGGTTAGGATCATGCTAAGTTACTGGCTCACTGGGCTGAGACTGGGGGACTGATCTCACGTGGCAACATGGTAAGAAGGACTAGGAGGCACAATCAGGCACCAGCAAGTACAGACATCAAGGAAAGTCTTTTTCTAGAGGTTGAGCCCAAAAGATCAGCAACTATTCTCCCTACTTTAATGTGCGTGAAATTTTCCCGAATAAAACACTTGGAAAAGAGGTTATATGTTGTTTTTGAGCAACTAGGCTTACAAAAAAAAAATTTTAGATGTGGAACAGCAAAATGTGATTGGGGGGTTGGATCAGTGCTCTGGCAACACCAGGGAGAGCTCCTGACACCTTTTGGAGCTTCTCTAGAAGCTGGAAATGCGCTAGTCCATGAAGGAGCCACTGAGGTCTCCTCCACTAGCTCCTATGCCTGCTCGGAAGCTCAGGTTTGTTAGGGTTAGTCTTGTTCCTCCACTCCAGTAGATTAAACTCACATTTCATCCCCTGGTGCTTTGTAAACATTGGTATGACAGCCACATAACCTGTAGATAGTGTGGGGGCTCAAAGTTGAAATTTGGTTTCTCCTGAATTGGGTGATGGATTTTGCTCTTCTTTGCAGAATCTTTTTCATTAGATTCCTCCTCGCTGGGTCCCTTCCCAGTGTTTCAGTCTCAAGAACTGAGCTCTTAGTTAGAGCCTCGATAATGCCGGCTGCCACTCCATGACTTTGGGAAGGCGACTCTGCCTCTTGGGTCTCCATTTCATTATTTTAAAAATAAAGCATCTGAACCTGATCTGACATTTCAAAGGCAGACACAACTAATCAATCTTTCTATTCTTCATTGCTGAGCTCAGGGTTTATTTGAAAAAAAAAATCTCAGTGCATGTAACAGTTGGTGATATTTGGCAACTCCATCACATAATTTCTAACCTTCTCTTAAATGGGCATAGTAAAATACTAAGTCCCTAAGTTCTGGATTCTTATATTTTTTAGGTTAGCCTCTGGTCAAAAGATCAGGTGACTGGAGTTAGACAATCTTCTCAATATAAGAACTGATGATATCTTGCTTGCCTACATTCAAAATTGAGTCCATGATATATAGTCTCTCAAAATTATCTACTCATTCATATGCTCATTAAATGAAGATAGAATAACTTTACTGTGCATTATATTCTCCCATTTACAGACACATAAAAAGGTGAATTAGACAAACACCTTGCCCCTGGGGAGTTTTCTGTCTAGTAGGGGAGATAAAGGAAGTTCTAGGCGTATTTAAAATATGAGGCAGGGAGTTCCCTTTGTGGCTCAGTGGTTAACGAATCCGACTAAGAACCATGAGGTTGTGGGTTCGATCCCTGGCCTTGCTCAGTGGGTTAAGGATCCGGCATTGCCGTGAGCTGTGGTGAAGTTTGCAGACGCGGCTCGGATCCCGCGTTGCTGTGGCTGTGGCGAAGGCCGGCAGCTACAGCTCCTGTTAGACCCCTAGCCTGGGAACCTCCATATGCTGCAGGTGTGGCTCTACATAAAGGCAAAAAGACAAAAAAATATATACATATATGAGGCAGAGTGTGATCGATGAAAACGTTAAAGCACAGATTCAATGTTTGGGAGTTTAAGAAAAATATTTCTCATGAGTGTCAACCATGAAAAAAAAATTGGCCATGAAAAAATCTATTGGAAGCTCTTTAGTTTGGCTGACCTAAGAACTGGCTTTTGCAAATGATGAGCAAAAGTCCGCCATTAGTCAAGGAGAGTGATTTGATGGTCTGCACCAAGCCTGGATATGTACTACGGACTTTCCTCCTGTTTCCCATAAACTCAAAGGGACAAAGCCGTGTGAATGATCTACTGTGCAAGGTTACTTGCTACAGCTTGAATTTTATGGGAATTGGCAGTAGATTACTGACGAAGCCGTATAGCTGAGAGGCAGTGAGATGTGGTACATTCGTCTTGGGCTCTAATGGACATGCACTGATGGAAGCGGTGGGCATTTGGGGTGGGGGAGGGGGAGACTGGGTATTTGTGCTCTTTCAGGAAATGAAAGGATTAGTGCCAGTCTGAGACTTCTGTAGCACACATGAAAATGTCTATCACTGTGGTATTTAATAAGCTTGACATAGCTTCATCCCTTCAGTGAAGACACATACATGAAGAGAAGTGAGATGCATTAATCAGCCACTTGTGCTTCATAGGAAATCTTGGGCCAGAAAGCACAGTCCTTGATGTTCCAAGCTATCACAAAGTCATGATTTCTACTATGAATTTGTTTTGTCTTTACATTAAATTTCCATGAATCTGCCACCAGCCACCACCAACGGACCCAAATCTTTCAGACATTGCAGAAAACTTTGGCCTATGAATTTTTTTATTTTATTTTTTATTTTAGGGCTGCACCTGTGGCAAATGGAAGTTCCCAGGCTAGGGGCTGAATCAGAGCTGCAGCTGCCAACCTACGCCACAGACACAGGAACACCAGATCTGAGCCATATCTGCGACCTATGCCTCAACTTGTGACACCACCAGATCCTTAACCCACTGAGCGAGGCCAGGGGTTGAACCCGCATCCTCATGGATACTAGTCGTGTTCTTAACCTGCTGAGCCACAATGGGAACTCTGGTCTATTATTATTGATCAATCCACATTGTAAAATATCTGGTAATTCTCTTAAGCATCGAGAGCATTTTGTCAGAGCTAAGTCTGTTATTTTGACTTGCACTGTCTTAACCACCTAGAAAGTTTCAATTACAAGGATGTGTCAAAGAGGCCCAGAAGAGTACTCTTAACAAGGTGATGGATGGTTGTACTGAACTGAAGGTTGCTAAGATGTAATTTCAAATTGGTCTCCATGTGCAGTGAGCAGAGTCAGACTTACCTAGCTTTCTAGCCTAATGCTTCTGTTTTCATTGTCTTTTTTTTTTACAAAGTGGAAAAGCACCCTGTTAGCAATGTTTTTGAAAGTCTCGTGGATATAATTTCTCAAATGTGGTCTCAATCGGTTCCCTTTAAAGGAAAAACTTTTCTTCCCGATAGCAGCTCCATGTATTGGAGATGGATATCACATCCAATTTTTCTATGCCTTTGAAAGACATTCCCTTTCAAAAGGCACAGAAGATATAATTTCCTAAATGCGGAGGTATCTAAATAGATATGAAAAAGAGTTTCCAATGATAAAAATACAGGGACAGATAGTGTCTTTTGCCAGAGATAGCAGAGAGTTCTATTTAAGGCATCAACTGTCTGCTTTTTGCACCTGCAATCCACAGACGGAGCACGAAAAATGCAAATGAACATGAGGAGGAGTAATGGGTGTGGCAGAAAAGGAGTGTAAAAAATGCCTGATTTCATGCCTGCCCTCTAAATAACTCTAGTTTCAATTTCTTTTAACTTATTCAACCATGGTGACTTTTTTAGAAAAGCACATATAATTGGGCCCTAACTAATAAAATTAGTGTGTATAAAAGGAAGAGGCCCATGTATTAGGAAGAGGCCCATGTATTATTCTTAGTCTCTTGACATTTTCTACCACTGTCCCAATTCCCAACTGCTTCTTCTTTTCACTTTGCTGCTGCTTAATTTTATCCAGTTGAGTAAGTACTTAGTGTGTAGTATGTGCCAGGCACTGGACTTGACAATAATATTTTAGAAGTTTGTAAGATAGCACCCACGCCTCCAAAAAACTCAAAGCTGGATGAGGAGACAGAGCTTCCCTTACTGTACTATTGTTAATAACCCAAGGTGTAGTCCAGAAAGGGCTGGAAAATGGCAAGTGGGGATGGTGGTTAGGGTAAATCTTTCCAAATGAGCAGGTATATGAAATAAGTACTCAGGGATGAAAGTTACTTGGCTGGAGAAATAGGGAGGAAACAGCATTCCAGAAAGGTGCATAGCAGGGATAGAAATAGGGTTCTAAGGGAAGTGTACATAGTCCTCTGAGGCTGTAATGCAGATTTTAAGGCAGCAGTCACCAAATAATGAACACAGCGATGGATATGGGATCCCAAAAAATGTAAAGAAAAATAGTAATTTAAAAGGTAGTAAATGCTACTTTTCCTGTTTCCTTCCTTTCTTCCTTCCTCCCTCCCTCCTCTCTTCTTCCTTCCTTCCTTCCTTCCTCCCTTCCAGTGGCATGTGGAAGTCCCAAGGTTAGAGGGCATATAGGAGCTGCAGCTGCCAGCCTACACCACAGCCACAGCAACGTGGGATCCAAGCCACACCTGCGACCTACACCATAGGTCACTGCGATACCAGGTCCTTAACTCACTTAGGGAGGCCAGGGATTGAACATACATCCTTGTGAATGCTAGCCAGGTTCATAACTCCTTGAGCCACAAATATATGCTAAACATTACTCTGTGTGAGACACTGTTTCCAGATCGAGGGTTATGAATAGATAAGGTCTATGGTGTGATGGAACTGATAGCCAGGTAGGGGGAGACTAACACCTGAAATTAAGCAGAGAGATGAACGAGGTAGTTTCAGTTGGTGGCAAGGTGATAGTGAGTGCGTGGAACACAGTGGGGACCAGTTAAAGAAGATGGTCAGGGGATGCTCTCTCTGAAGAGATGTTTGCACAGAAACTTGAATCAATGCGAAGAAATGAAACATATGAAGGTCTGCGAGCCAAGTTTTCCAGGAATGGGTAATAGAAATTGACAAGGCTGTAACATGGGAATGATTCTTCACTTGTCAGGAGAAATACAAGAAAGTCATCATGGCAAGAGCAAAGTGAACACCAGAAAGAGAGGAAGGAACTAAGGTCAGAGAAGTTGAAATGAGCTTTGCAGGACATAGTAAGAAGTGTGGATTTTATTCTCAGTATAACAGCATCATTGGTTAGCTTTGAGAGGAGAGGTGGCATGATAGCATTTGTATGTTCCCTTTGAGACCAGTATGTGTGGCTACATCAAAGTGCATAGAATCCACACCCATCATTTAGGATTTATAGACTATATTTAGCATGTTTAGGACAGAAACAGTGCTTCTATGAGAGTATCCAGTAATGACTACTATAAATTCCTTTTCTTTATATATATGTATGTGTTGCTCCATGTCAGAGATCCAAGTCCCTGTTTTCTCTCCCCTTGAATTAAGACTGCACTTAGCAACTTGCGTGACCAACACAGTGTGGCAGAAGTGAAGATCTGGGACTTCAGGTGCCGGGTCCTTAAATTCCTCAGTTTTCACCTGAACTTCTTGGGATGCTTCTTTTTGGAATTTTCTCTCTAAAAATCCCTACCGACAGATTCAGGTGACCCCACAGCCAACAGCTAACACTGTCAGGCATGAGAGACCCATCCTAGATTTCCAGTCCAGTTCAGACTCGAGGTGACTATAGTCCCAGCCAAGACATTGACTCATTTCCTGAAAGTCTCCAAGCAAGAGTTTCCCAAGTGAGTGCTCAATTTATAAAACTGTGGGAGGTAACTGTTGTTTAAAACTGTGAAGTTTGGGGTGGTTTTACAGTGCAGCAGTAGTTGAGCAGAATAGTCTCTTGCCAAAAATTCTACTCTCTCCTCCACCAATTCTTACCAAATCTGGTTCATTCAGTATCACGGGTCTCTAACTATCTGTTTTTTTTTTCTCTGATTCTTCCTAAATTTCAGTTTGGTTTTCTTGTTTCTTGTTTTGTTTTCATGTTTGTTTTGTGAAATAGAAGCAGGTGCAGTTCCCTCACCTTGGCTCAATTTCAAAAAGAAGTCAGCCGTACAGATCTGAATGTCCCAGAGCTGAGCTCAGTGATATTTCCTAAGAGCCTGATCAAGCATTATCTTCCACGGCTCTCTCTGCCAGTGCTTCCCCCTCTTTCTTTTTGCAGTTTCACATATCTTTATTTCAGTATTTTATTGTTATGGTTAATCCAGCAAATGAGTTTTACCTTATCAGCAGGCAGTTCAGTTGGTGACTGCTTTCTTAGGTCACCACATTCTATAGATACATATGTTACATATGTTACATATGTTAGTTAGATATTCATGACTATAAAACATAGGGGGGGTTCACTGATTAATTGATTATCACGGAGTGAGAGCTCTTCCTCTTAACATGCCAAGATGACTCAAGTCTGATGATCTCATTTGCTATACACATGTTAACTTCAGCAATAGTGTATACCTAAAGTTAGCACATTACTGACAGCTTAAGAATCTGGTAACAAAAACCATGGTTTTTAAAATCTTATTCTGAATGACCAAGTCAGCAAGTTTATAGATAAGCATGGCTATAAATGTAACTCTTTCCACATCCGTAAACAGGAATAAAGGCAGGATTATGTACAACAGAACTGAAATAAAATAAAACCCCTGACTTCACATAACATTAAGATTCTTTTCAGAGAAAGAGGGGAAAAAATAGAGCGGATATCCTGCGGAACCTTCATGCCCATCAATTCTGGGAGGTAAAAGGCTAAAGCCAATCGCAAACCATTTTTGCTTTGGAGTTGCAATGACTTAGTTAAGTAAACAGCGCCAGCAGTCTGTTGGCTCAGTCGCCAACATGGAAGTCAGTCCCAATAAATTATTTTGATCTTTCTAATCTTACACAAAGTAACTCTTCATTGTCTAACTGGGTTTTTTTTTTAAGGCTCTAAATAGCTATCAATTAACTTTCTATTTCCTGTTATAAAATGTGAACATTATGATAGACTTGGGCCAGCCATGGACTGAAGGGGGAGAACCACTTTGGTCATATGACCTCCTTTACATGGGGCATAAATGTAGCCTTTATACATTACTAATCATAACCACAATGGGACCAATCATATTCCGATACCAAGTTAAACTGAGGACTTAGAAGAGTTCTTTTTATTTTAAGTCTTTGGAAATCTGGATACAACCCAGATATTAGGCAGAGGAGGTCTTCTTTCAAGGCCTTGTTTTCGCAAAACAGAGTCTGTGGAAGGGGCCTTCTGTGCTTGGTAGCTATCTCGTGTTGTTTCATATGTTGCTCTTGGAAATATTGAAGTTTCTTTTGAATTATTTTTTCCTAATGATGAAAAACAGCTGAAATTAATGAATGTTGTGAATTTAAACAGCATCACACCATTAGTCACAAATATCTCAATAGTGAGGAAGCATATAACCATTAACATTTAAAATGATCAACAAGCTGCTCAAGCTACATTTTTTTACTGGACAAATTTATCAATTTGAGATCGGCTTCTATTGTGTGCCTTGTCGATCCATTTCATTTGGCTGGGAGACACTCCAACATATTTTGTTTTGAAAAACTGCTACTTTTTACAAAGTGATCTATTTGGGAAGGAGGTGGCCAGAGGGAGAAGTGAGGAAATAGAGTTAACCTAATTACAATATAATGTTTTTTCTTTTTAGTAATTTATTTAGCGTGTCTTGAAATGTCTCCTTTTTTTTTGTAAATGTAATGTCTCTAAATATACGGAAAATGTGGGCTTTTCCTTTATCAGGACAAGGTAAATGAGAATGCTAATTTATTTCAAATGAAATTATTTGGGGTAATTTTCGTTTTTTGACATGTGAAGGAACAGTAGCCCTATTCACATGTAAATGGTGCAAATATGATATCCATTAATATTATTTTGGTCAGACCATTGAAGTTTTAAGAAGGCTGGGTCTTAGGGCCTCTCACCGGAAACAGAGAAGACTGTTTCCCTGAGGCTTAGATTCATGTGAGTTGCTCTGTCTGCAATTCTTTTCCTCCATTTGACACATACATACCTCAGTGCCAGCATCAGCTCAGAAGTTCCTTCCACTCTGAAACCTTCCCTCATAGGTTGAGATTTTCCACTACTGGCCTCCCAGAATCTCTATAGTATATCTCTAATAATTTGCTCATCTGATATGATTTACATGTCTTTCTCCAATGCCGTCTCCTTCTCTGACCAAATAAAAGAAGAAAATTTTGACCGTGGCTTCCTCAATGTGGAGACAAGATTTTACTCTTCATTATAATACATGGATTCAGCACCTAGTAACTGACCACGTAGATAAAAATCCCGGCTGGTAAAAAGCCACAGGCCTGTCCTTAAATGGAAGCCATACCAGAAGAAGCAGTGTTAGCTTCCAAATAGTATGATTATACTGGGAAAATATTGACATTTCTTAGCTTTCAAAGCAGTCATTGATATTGTTTTCTTATCTCTAGTGGTTAACTTTGGTCCACAAGATTAAGAGGTTTGAGTGCCCTATGAGAGGCATGCGAGTTTCCAAAAAGGATAAGAATCATTCCTCCCTGAAGTTGAGGGAACCGAAAAGTCTAAGACAGGTAACAGGAATTCTAGTTCTACATTACAGATGAATGTAATCATGCATAATTATTTAAAATAAAGAATGTTATGGAGTTCCCTTGTAGCACAGTAGGTAAGAATCCAACATTGTCATTGCAGTGGCTTGGGTCACTGCTGTGACATGGGTTCCATCCCTGGAGTAGGAATATCCATGGGTGAGTGCAGCCAAAAAACAAACAAAAAAACCAAAAAGAGGTGTTTTAACTAGTATGTTGCATGTTGACCAAACTGCTACAGATTCTGCTTCATCCACCTGGATGGAGATCAGGATTTTAAATGACTGTTTCAGCTAATTCTGCTACTAGTGCTATACACCTGAGCTTTGAAGAGATACTATCAAAGATGCTGAATACACTTCCTTTGAAGCCAGTTTGTCCATACAAGTTTGTGTGAATATATTTTTTTTTCCTCTCTTCCACTTACACTGTAACATCATCAAGACAAATACCAAGGCTTTTACTTTCCTTCTAACTCCACTGCACTGAATTCGGCACTCTGCCCTCATGGTACATCAGGACCTGCATGGATAAAACCTCATTTCTACTCTCAGTTTATATGAGGCTGAGAAAAGGAGTGAAACCTGAGTGGCTGACAGGCCAGAGACTTCACTTTTCTCAAAGTGCTATGTTAATATTTCTGGTTTCTAATATTTGAACATACCTGCAGGGCAGATGAAACCAAGTTGATGGGCGTCAACAGACATTTGTGCCCATCTTCACCAAATGCCCCTACCTCAGTCAGCCCTGGGGGCCGCCCATCGCATATCCATCCCCTGGCATCCAACTTTCACTGTCCTGCTTACAGGCTGTCAGTGGCTCTGCAATGAATTAGGAACCTATGGTCCTTTCCCTCCATGTACTCCACCTGCCTTTTGTCTGTAGAAAACCTTTAGTCAAAGAGTACATTTAATCAGAGAAGTGAGAAAATACAGAAACGAAGGGAAACAATCAGATAAGACCAAATAATAATAGTTTAGTCATTAAACAAAGTCAAGGACTTTAGTTCCTCCTCAAGGGCTACAGATTATATTCTGAGTCATATCCTTTGAGCTGTTTTAGAGATACTAAAAGCCCCACTATATGGAAGAAATTAATGACATGATGACCAGACTATAGCCATGACATAAGCTGCTACAATTCTGAGAAGTGGCTGCAAGGAAATTGGAACAAACTGACTCTGGAGCTGAAGATTAACTGTATTTAAAACAATCAAGATGACACTGATCAGATTACTATATGATCAATTTCAAGATGACTGTCAGAGCTGTGCTGTTTCTGCATGTAGCCCCCTCCCTCTTCCTGGACACCCTTGAAACTCCCCCTTTAAACTGTCTTACCCATTGAGGGTCAGTGGAGAGTTGGCTTTTGGACATGAGTCCATCCTCTCACCCTGGATGCCAGTCTCCAAAATAAAAGTAAATTCTCCTTTCCACCAAACTGGCTTCTCAAGAATTGGCTTTTGAACAGCCAACAGCTGAACTTGACTTTTGGTAACAGCTTTTCCTCCCTCTAGAAATGAGTCTAAATGAATTCAAGAGGCTCCTCTTGAACTGCCTCTTGTCTTCCTTTCCAGCCTCTTCTGTATCATCTCCATCAACACATGACTCTAGTTGATGGGACTTCCCTACTATTATAATAGACTCTTTCATAGTTTCCAAGGACTTGTCACCTCCTGCCAAGGACTTCACAACTTTGACTTTTCTACTCAGTCTTCGGTTATTACCTCCAATGGGAAACCTAGAGTGACAAGCCAACTACCCTTATGTGTATTTTCATTTGATTTCATTGAACAGTTTTAACATTTAATCATTTAATAATATTATGAGGCAGTTTCCCATCTCATAGTTGAGAGAATAGAGATACTGAGAGTTGAAATAACTTTTCATGGAATTAGTCACTGGAAGAGTTAGGATTCAAACTAATATATCCCACCTCCAGCTCTGTGGTCTTAGCTTTACCCCATGACTAAATGGCCTTTTACTTGTGCACTTTCTACTAGATTATGAATTCCTTGAACACGAGAGCTATGATTTGGTTTTCCCTAGATTCTACTTTCCCAGTAAACTGCCTAGTCCATAGCAGTTGTCCAATTAACATGTAATTGAATAAATCCTTCACTGATATCATATGCCTTTGCCTTGACAAGGATTGCAGAAGCAGTGGAAACAGAGAAAAAGACAAACTGAACCATCCAAACAGAGCTCATTAAGGTCACCCAGTTTTACCCTGTAGGGGCCATCTAGAAACTTTCATTTCTGCATTAAGCCAAAAATTAGTAAAATATAAGAAAATGAAATAGTGATTGATTTGTATTTGATTTCTAGAGACAGAGCTGTGAGTTGGGGATGATTTGATCTTTCAGTGTCCTGTAGCTATTTCTGGATTTCTCTGTGGCAAGGGACATTAGTTTTACCTCACTTTACCTCACATGCTGTGGGTCACCAATGGGCTCAGTGATCAAAGCAACAATGGTGCTTTGAGCTTATAGGCCTCTGACTATCTCGCCTTTCTGTCAGTATTCCCAGATAACACAGGTCAGCTCAGTTGTAGAACAGTTGTGTCTTCTGAACTTTCAGTGCCTAATCTCAAAAATGTTTTGTTAGTTGTTCTGGTACCTAACCAATTTCAACCTTCCCTAAGCATCTACTTTTATGCTTTGGGGTAGAATAGACATGGGTTTAAATTGCAGCTTTACTAATTAGTGATCTCATATGATATTTGTCTTTCTGTGTCTGACTTACTTCACTTAATATGATAATTTCTAGGTCTATGCATGTTGCTGCAAATGGCATTATCTCATTCTTTTTTATGGCTGAGTAATATTCCATTGTATATATGTATCAGATGTTCTTTATCCATTTCTGGATAAGATATATGTTACTTCCATGTCTTGGCTATTGTAAAAAGCTGTCTACCATATATGACTTTAGATAATATGTATGGCTTCTCTAAGCCATGGTTTCCTCCACTCTAAAATGAGATTAATAAGAGAGTCCAGCTAATAAGGTCATGATGAGGATTGCATGACAAAATGTGTATCAAACATTACTATACAAGGTCATGTATCTAAGTAAGCTGGGTTCAGAAAAATAAGCACAAGTTATCTGATCCCAGATTCTGAACTCATAACCATTAGTTGTTTTTTCAACAACATGCTCAATTTGCTCAGATATCTCCATTCCTTAACACTTCTGCCATTCAATATCTGTCGTTTCACTGCTAAAATTCATGGAAACAGAGTCTGTCCTCACTTTTACATCATGAACTGTTATTTTCATCCCATTGTCCAATGGACTCTGCCTTCTGTCACCAACCACCATAGCAATTATGCTCTAGGTGATGACTGATGACAGTTGACTCTGTTGATCAGCAACTACCCTGAATTTATTTCTTGCTCATCTAACATCGTTGAGTGGTTTGCGGTTAGCAGCGTGACTTTGTTCCATGCATTCATCTAGAAACTCAAGCTGATGGGAGCTTTCTTTGATCACTCAGGTCTTCCACTGGGGTCATCTTCATTGGGTCAACCAACAGAAAAGAACATAGAGGAGCTACAGAAGCATCCTGTGGACATCCTGTGTACATATCACCTCCACTCCACACTCCACTGTTAGAACATAGAGACTAATTGTGAGGCCAGGGAGGAGAGAAGAAGATAGAAACTTTTTGCCACACCTATTGAAGGAAGTCAAAGCAATTATTAACTTTAAATTTGTCCAGTATCAGGACAGTGTACCTTTTCAACACCCTTTTTGTTTTTTTGTTTTGTCTTTTTAGGGCCGCACCTGCAGCATATGGAGGTTCCTGGGTGAGGGGTCAAATCGGAGCTGTAGCCACTGGCCTGCATGACAGCCACAGCCGTGCCAGATCCGAGCCATGTCTGTGACCTACACCACAGCTCACAGCAATGCCAGATTCTTAACCCACTGAGCAAGGCCGGGGATCAAGCCTGCATCCTCATGGATGCTAGTCAGATTCATTTCTGCTGAGCCATGATGGGAACTCACCTCCAATCCTTTCTTGAATCATGTCCAGTCCTTTCTTGAACCATTTCTTAAACTTTCGCACCACATTGCCCATTCTATCAAAATGCTCAAAATCACTTTCTTTCACACTAAAACCCTTGAAGGCAAAACACATTACTTCTTTCGCTAAGCCTCCTCTCATCCTCTCTCTCAGATGGAGAAAGACAAATGTATACAGAAAACTTTTTCCATTTTAGATCATCTGAGGTCAAATCATATATGGTTGGCATGGGAAGAGACCCCAACAATGCTTACCCCAAAGTTTTCCTCGTGTGAAAGAAGGTAAAAAGATTGCCCAGCGCCAAACCAGAACTAGAAACCAAGTCTCTTAGATTCCATTCCTGTTTGTATCTTCATGGTTATCTCCTGGTTGTGCAGGACCAGTCCTATCGGGCAGTTTTATTCATAAATTTTTTTCAGAATTTCTATAATTAACCCAAAATGTATATTAAGAATAATATGTTAGGATTTAAAAATAATCCTGATAAAATCTTCTTCGTGTTGACAGATTAAAAACATCTTTCCCAGTTCTGATTTATGATCTTGTAATTTTTGAAAATCACAGTTTTTCCTGGTGAAAGTTCAAATTTCAGTGAGAATGAAGCCACATCTCTCTATCCATCTATCTATCTTAACTCGGCAATTAAGTCTCATGATAATTGTTTTTGTGCATTAGTCATAATCACTTTTTAAGCAGCAAAGCCTATTACTGTTACAAAGTAAGTTTCAGATGCCCTGCAGATTTGAGTAATTTTGGGTAATGCAGCTGTGTGTGGTAAAAAGATTTTACAACCCTATAAAATGTTGCCTCATGATATGTTCAACAGTGAATCTGTGGCAACATATAGCAGCTTCAGTGCTTTTCATTAAACACCAGCTACCGATTACATTTTGCAGTTTTTAAAGAAGAGCCATCCTTTGAGATCTGGAGGATCTACGAATGGCAAGGCATTTGGGCATTCTGGAGTAGGCAGGTATTAAAAACAACAAGCAAACAAACAGAAAACACTACCCGTGAGGAAACTGTGTTTCATCCACGTTGGTCTTAGTAGGCTCTCCCATCTTCCCATGAACGATGAGAAGATCTGACTTGCAGCAAGTAGTGTGCCTGAAAATACAGTTTCCCATGAAAAGAGATCAGAAGAGAATAAGAAAATCACAGTGAATTGTATAATATGTCTTCTTGTTATTTGAAATCATCTCTTTTGGCTTCAACTACCATTGGTGGTGTTATTATTAAAGGTAGGAGAGCAGATGTATTCATTAAACCTACCACTTATTCATCCCAACAATTCATACATACTTACTTAGCCCCAATGGATATCAGGCAAATGGACAGAAGCCCAAGATAAAAGATGGTTGTGAGGAGTTCCCTTCGTGGCTCAGTGGTTAACGAATCTGACTAGGAACCATGAGGTTGCGGGTTCGATCCCTGGCCTTGCTCAGTGGGTTAAGGATCCGGCATTGTTGTGAGCTGTGGTATAGGTTGCAGATGCGGCTCGGATCCCACATTGCTGTGGCTGTGGCAAAGACCGGCAGCTACAGCTCCTGTTAGACCCCTGGCCTGGGAACCTCCATATACTGCGGGTGCGGCCCCAGATAAGACAAAAAGACAAAGAAAAAAAAGAAAGATTGTTGTGAGAAAATAGGATGAACTTATACAGTGGTTTTCTGCCCTCCAAGAGATCACAGTGTTAGAGCTCGAAGCTCTGGCTTCTTACCCAAAGCCAAGGCCCACCTGATCATTTTTTCACTTGGATATTACAGCACCTCCTTAAACTCAACCCATTCAAATATAAGTTTATCATTCCTTTTTAAACCAGCTTTTATGCTTGACTAAAGGATATTGCTGTATCTTATAAAAGCAAAGCTCCCACACAAATGTTTCATTTCACTAGACTTATTCTTTACATTGGTGATTATTTAAGACACACACACACACAAATAAGATTTTTGGACTCATCATCCTTCCAGCCCCCAAGTTCAGTCAACTAGCCCAGCCCAAGCGCATCCTTTCTGGAAGGCTGCCTAAGTTCTCAAGGGAGGCTGCCTACAGGCTGTCTCCCTTTCTGATCCCCTCACTCTTTGTCACTCTGCTGCCCCTGATTCTCAACCACCGTGGTGTCATTCCAACTAGGTCTCAGACCCCTGGAATTCAGAGCCTGCATCGTAAGTCTTTTTTTCTCATCTGTGATGATGATTGGGCATGCATGTGGCTCTGAAACAAGTGTTCAAACCCAGATCTTGATGCTAACCAACTCTGCAACCCAGTGACACCCAAACAGCCTTCAAACCACTGTTTCCTCTTCTGTGATGTTAATAGGAGAATTAGGTCCTACTCACAGAGTTGTACTGAGAAGGAAAGAAAAGGTAGACTCTGCTGAAGTCATTTATAAATGTAGAGCCCATGCCAATGTAAATCCTCAGTATCATTGTCCACTGTTCCTGGTTCAGAACAATAAATATTAGTTGATTTATTTATGTTCACTGAGTCTTCTAAATGCACTAAGACCTTGGAAATGTTAGTACCAGTTGTTTACTTATACATTTGGAGGATAAACTTTTGAAATCAGTATTTTTGCTTTCTGAACAATATGTTCCCTGGACGGAAACACAAAATTCACAACATCCTTCATCCTGATGCAGCTCTCTTCGTGTATCCCATAGATGGATAACTTTTCCGTGACATCTACCTTCTCCTGGTGCATCTTTTCTCTCCAGACACTGGACTCTGTCAGTAAAATTGGGTTCTGCCAAGGAAGAGAGCAAAGGGATAGGATGAGGAGGCAAGACCCCAGTGTGAATGTCAGTGATCCGTGATGCCTTTGTAGAAACATGAGCGAGACAATATTGAACGTCAAAGCATGTTAGATACTTATATAAGGCTACTTTTAAAAATAGATGATGATGGTGATGATGGTGGTGATGCTGCTGCTACTGATGGCAGTGGTGATGATGATGGAGTTGTTTACTGTTGCAACTAAGTGGGGAGAGATTTTAATTTTTGAACTAGGTTTGCCCTGATCTTCTCATAACACAGGGAAGGAAGGTGGGTACCCCATAAATATTTGGCTCACTCTAAAGGCCAACCTGATCCATAGGAGCAGATAGTTTTACTTTGGCCATTGCAGATCAACTGTTTTTTTGTTTTTTTTTTTTTCTTTTCTTAAAGACAAGGCACTAAACTAAGGTGTTTATTGTGACCATTAAGCGATTCTCATCATTGGAGGGTTCTTCAAGTCTCATGTAACTGAATGACATTAAAATCTAAGCTGATACACTTTTTTTTTTTCAAGTTCTGAAGTCTGGTAAAGGAATTTCCCAGCCAAAGTGTTCGCATTTATTGTGAGTAATTTTTATTTAATCTTTTTAAGAAGTAAGCCAGTCTTGTAATATAGTGATTTAGTTTTACAGATAATTAAAAGGGAAAAGCCTCCTTCTGCCCAAATGATCTATGTAAACCAATAAAAGTCACTTTGGGGCCGAGATAATTATCTGGATAATTATCTCAACCCTTTTAAGCCTGCCGTTCTGGGCTTATAGTAGGCACTCAGTGGAAACTTGTTGATTGATTTGTTTTTGACTACGAAGACTTGACCCAATAATTCTCTTTTCCTCCATATTTGAATGGAAGCTTTCTTTTTCTTTTTATATATTGAAGGTGTACAATTTGATGATTTGATATACATACACATTTTGAAATAATCACCACAATCAAGCTAATTAACATATTCAGATAGTTGTCCTATGTTGGGGGGGTGGGGGGGAGTTAAGATCTACCCTCTCAGGAAATTTTAGGTATACAGAAAAGTAGTGTTAGCTCTAGTTAAATCGCAGTACATTAGATCTCTAGAACTTAGTCATTCTGCAAAACTGAAACCTTATGCCCCTTGACCAGTATTTCTCCTTCACCCTCTCCCACTAGACCCTGGTGACCATTGTTCTCACTTCCATGAGTTTGACTATTTAGATTCCACATATAAGTCAGATCGTGAAATGTTTATATTTCTGTGTCTGGCTTATTTCACTTAGCATAGTGCCCTCCAGGTTTGCTTGTGCTGCTGTAAATGGCAGGATTTATTTCTTTTTTAAAGCTGAATACTATTCCTATGTACTATAGTACATATATATATATATATATATACTGAAAGCTAAATGCCTTGAGCCCTCAGGAAAAATATATTTATTTATTCTTGCTTATGTTAGAATCATAAAACCATATAGAGAGTAAAAATTGCTCATCATTTAATCAGCCCCAAATGATGTATAAAGACATCATACGTGCTTTGGTAACAATTTCTGCTGTCTTATATGCTACTGGATCAAAAGTTCTCTCTTACATCTTTCCCCAGATCATACTTAATAGTCTCTGATTGGCATATTTAAATTTTGACTTTTTTCCCCCTTTGAAAAAATGAATTTTCGTGTTTCACTTACATGCTAGAGTCAGTGACTCTAAATAAGTTTTCGAAGTCTAGGATAACTCCTAATGCTTTGTTTTTTAAGGATGTCAAGGAGAGATCTATTTTGAATTAAATTCAATATGTAAGGATATGATCTCTCTCCAGATTTCTAATGGCACATGAGATGTATCCGTCGGAGTGTCCATTTTGGGCATTAAACTTCAACTCTCTTCTGAGATCATAGCAATTGATATGAAAATTTAATTTCAAAAGAAAACCTTGATAGAAATAATCATATCTTATTTTTAAATGTCATTTTGAGTCATCATTTCCATATAATAAAGTGCACAGTCTTTAAGTGCTAAAATTGACAATTGATATGCAACATTTTCATCTGCTTAGAAAGTTTTCTGTGTCCTCTGCCCCTTTTTGGGGAAGTCTTAACTCCAGGGGCAAATGTATTTTAATTCCTATTACTGCAGGGCATTTTGCCCATTCCTGTACTCCATAGATATGGAATCCTACAGTATGGATACCTTACTTGTGAAATAAAATTTACAAAGCATTTTTACTTTCATTGCTCCATTAGATCCTTACATTCACAGAGTGAGGTAAAGACCCCAAGATAAAAATTTTTATAGTAGGTCCCATCGTGGCTCAGTGGTAACACACCCAACTAGTATCCATGAGGACTCAGGTTCGATCCCTGGCCTTGCTCAGTGGGTTAAGGATCCCGCTGTATTGGTGTAGGTCGCAGATGCAGCTCAAATCCTGCGTTGCTGTGGCTGTGGCGTAGACTGGCAGCTGCAGCTCAAATTCGACTCCTAGCCTGGGAACTTCCAGGGTTACAGCCCTAAAAAGAAAAGAAAAGTTATAGATAAGACATGAAATCTCAGATAGCTTTTATGATAACATTATCCAGCAGAAGCTTTCCAAGGAAGAATTGAAGCTGTGTGCTCTGATTCCAGGTTCAGGACTCCTTCATTGAATTTCAGTGGCTCCTAGAAAGATGTGTGGACCCTTCTTCACCATAACAACCACAATGATAATGAAATAAGTACCTGAGTCTGAATCCCAGTGTGACTATTCTTTATTTGTGATTTTCAGTACGTTGTTTCATTTCAGACTCAGGTACTTCATCTATAAAGTAAGCATAGTAATTGCCTCATTCCTAAGCCTGTCGCTCCACTTTGTACCCTAAGACTGATATTTCTTCATGATTTCTGCTGGAGGTCCTATAAAACCTCAATACCAACAGGCAGAGTCAGAAGCTCACTGTTGGGCTCTTACACACTTGGTTTAAGTCATTCTGATCCTGTTTTATTTCCGTTTTTCTCTTCTGCAAATTCATGAGTTCCTTGAAAGCAGGGTCCAGTTCTTCCACAGCCCTATTCCTCAAGTGCCTCAGCCCACTGTCTGGCCTAGAAGTGATGTGCTGTGCTGAATTTGTTACAAGCAGCCAGCAATAAGCAGGCAAAAGCTCCTTTAGAGAAAAAACTATCCTCCACTTTTTATGTCAACACCTAGACTCGCCTGAGTGGATTTAACCAGATGGAAACTGTATCTGTCTGTAGTTCACGTGAATAGGGCCGTTCAGGGGAAAAGCTGTGGGCTCAATATCTACTAAGAGAGTATGAAAACTATAAGATTATTTTCATGGCTGTGCTAAAAGGGTTAAATCACACCATTCATCTCCAAGTCATCAAATTGATGCAAGAGGAGAGCGTCCCTCTACGTGTTGGAGTCGGATGTCTGTAGGGGCTGGGGAGGGACCACTGTGCCTAGCGCACGTTTCCTTACCTCGCCACCTCCTAAGTCCCTAGCCCTGCCTCGTGCCAGCCACCTATGGTTAACTGCAGTGCTGCGCGCAATATTAAGGGAAACGATCATGTCTGCTAATGCTGTCAACACCTTGGCAATATCTGCCTTTCTTCAATTACTTTTGTTTACAAATTACTCCTAATTTTGTTCTTAAAAGCTAGTTAAGAACAAATGCTGCTAGGATTGATGGGAAGCTAACTGCATGATTAAGTAATTACGTTTTTAAAGCTTGCCTTACACTACGACTAATGATATGTCACCCAGTAGCAGAAACTCCGGATAATGAATGAGATATGTTTATATGTACTTAGTTGCCTTTAAATCTCCCTTCACGCTAGAGCTGGTGCTGTGCATGGAGCGGTGGGACTGAGAAAAAGGAGTGACAGCTCGGCCTCTGCAGCCTCTGTGCAGAACCACAAACGCCCACCAAGGGCTCTTTTCTGCCCTCGATGATGCTGCATTTGGTGGAGGGCTGATTGTTCCGTTGGTTCCCTGATGAACATGCTACGTTGTTTTGTTGAATGAAGAGCTGCATGAATTTAACTACCAGGGGACTGTCCTTTCACCTCAGGGCCCAGAGAGCGAGAGCAGATCTTTCCAGTACATAATAGAACAGAATCCAAGTCGAAGCCAAAGGGGTCCTGCTTCCCATTTCCAGCGGGTGGGGTGAGGATTTGCTGAAGTGGGGGTGGGATGAGCAGGGCCCAAGGGATGGGAGAAAGGGGAGTGTGGTCCCCTCATGTTACACTTGGGGATTCTTGGTCATTCTTAGGGTGCCTGGCTTGTGGACTCCTGGTGAGCCTCAGCTCTCTTCTTCGGGCTGCAATACTGCAGTTAGAGTCAGAACTCATTTTGTGGTGACATGTAGCATTTCCTCAACTATAGCATAGATTCTCTAGTTACCCAGCTATTTCTTTTCTGAGTAAGGGAAATGGGAAAAAAAATTTATATGTGTATGTGTGTATAACATGTCTATGTTTTAATTTACTTTGTATATAGTTTGATGTGTAAACTATTTATGCATACGCATTCGTATGTAATATATGCATTTTTCCCTTTCTTTCTTTTTTAAAGCTGCATCTGTGGTATATGGAAGTTTCCAGGCTAGGGGTCGAATCGGAGCTGCAGCTGCCAACCTACACCATAGCCACAGCAACACCTGGGTTTGAGCTGCATTTGTGACCTACTCTGTAGCTTGTGGCAATGCTGGATCCTTAAGCCACTGGGAGAGGCCAGGAATCAAACCTGCATTCTCACAGACACTATGTTGGGTTCTTAACCTGCTGAGCCACAGTGGGAACTCCTAATTTAGGCATTACTTCATATATGCCTATATATAGTTACATATATCACACACATATAAAAAGCATAGCACAGCAAATATTCAATACGTTACTATAATTATATGCGTAATTTTGTTACTCTAATGCATGTCTATATATCACACATAAACTCAATGGCGTATAACAGCTATAAGTATAATTATATGTATAAATTTGTTACTCTAATTCATGTCTATTACACATATACTCGTGTATAACAGCTATATACACATATATTATACACATATATTATATATGTATATACACACACATAGACACATATATACCTATTGCATATCTACACATGTATTCTCAAAATATATAATTCACCAATAATGTTAGAAAATGTTCTGGTGAATGAGTGTGCTGTAGTGTAATAAGTCTGTTGGCTTACACTAAAGGTGAGTGAAAATCAGTTCTAGCTTTAAATTTAGGTTTACATTGGTTGGTTACTTCACTTTCTTAATGTCTTTCTCAGACCCCTTTACTTTATGAATTATAAGTACCAACCTTGAGGGGTTGCTGTGAGGAGTAAATGAGTTTATATCTGGAATTCATCCAACTGTCTCGCACATGATAGGTACACAATAAATATGCATTTTTTCCCTAAGAACTGCAATTTCTTTTACTCAAACATTGACTAATAGTGACCCCTAAGAGAAGCAACAGACTATGCAATTTTCTCTGCTAGTGAAATTCAGACTAGTTATCTCTTACTGCAGAGTAATAATGACTGTAATAAACGGAGGAGATTTCCGTTTAAATAAGTGGATGATTTTAGCTAACTCTGGAAGTGTAAATGGACCCTAATTAATGGATGCCTTAATCATTCTTCCTGTTTCTTCTTTATAGACACATTATTTTCTGCCTAAGGGTGAATGCATTCAGGGTACATACATTCAGATATGAATACACATATGCACGCACATTGTCAAGGTACCAGTTTAACAAAGAACTAAGGCTATTCATTAACTAGAGCTACAGAATTCTCTTCAAGGACTTCTATTTGCATCTGAATAAAGTCTGTTTCTTAGTCCAGCATTCAAGGCCTTCTGAATCTGATTTCAGCTACGTTTCCTGTGATACTCCCTTTACCCAAGCAATAGCCCCCTCTCTCCTGAATTTCCCAAGGCCTCATTCCCTGTGCTAATCATCTGACATTTTAAGGCTCTATTTGAAAATGTTTTGCTACCTAACTTCTCAGAGTAAGGCAACTAGCTATTGAATTTAGCTGACAAAGAATGTTCTCATTACTTAAAAATAGATATAATTTTTTCAGTATACAATTTTTTTCTGGCTTATGATAGAAAAATTTATTTTTATTTTTTAATTTTTTTTTTTTGTGTGTTTTAGGGCTGCACCCCTAGCATATGGAGGTTCCCAGGCTAGGGGTTCAATTGGAGCTGCAGCCACTGGCCTACACCACAGCCACAGCAACGTGGGATCCGAGCCACTTCTGCGACCTACACCATAGCTCACAGCAACACTGGATCCTCTACCCACTGAGCAGGGCCAAGGATCGAACCCGCATCCTCATTCGTACTAGTCAGATTCATCAGACTTGTTTCTGCTGAGCCATGATGGGAACTCCAGAAAAATTTAAATATATGGCACCATATTTTTTAAAAAGTAAAATGATCTGTCAAAGAGAGATAACCCTTGATAACACCAGAAGATATATTGGTTAACTAAACTTCCATCCAAGATATTTCCTTTATTTTTTTTTGGTCTGTCTTTTTAGGGCCTCACCACGGCATATGTTTGGAAGTTCCTGTTGTGGCACAGTGGAAATGAATCCAACCAGTATCCATGAGGATGCGGGTTTGATCCCTGACTTCACTCAGTGGGTTAAGGATCCAGTGCGATGCTGTGAGCTGTGGTGTAGGTCACAGACATGGTACATGGTTCGGATCTCCTAGTGTCCCTAAAAAACAAACAAAAAAAAAATAAAGATTTTTTTCCATATTTGAAAAACAAACTCAGTTAGGCTCAGGTGATTTATATATTCTGGATTATCATGAATATTTTGTGCATGATTTCACAATTTTGTGAAATACTATTTGGAAGTGTTTTTAATAACCACATAGTAATCTTATAAGAAAGAGTGTGATAGTCGATTTATGCCGTCTATTTATTCTTGACTATCACACTTTTATTACCTTAACCAGTAATGATGAGCTCTTTCAAACCAAGCCTTTGCTTGCAGCTCGAATTCTACCCTGAGAACAGATTTTTCTCAAAATTCAGTCTAAAGTTTTAAGAGTCTTAACACATATAAACAAATTGTTTTCCCAAATGTGTCACCCATTTACACTGGCTCCAGCAACATGGACTATTCTCTCTCTTATTACCACTTCAACATTTCAGAAAAAGCTTTGTTTGTCAGCTTAAGTCATTATAAATTTTACCTCTCTGTTTACTATTCATATAGACTTTTTAAGGTGTGGACTTCCGCAGTCAGGAAAAGAAATCTGAGATTAGCCTAAATTCATTTATTTAAAATCAGTTTTATTTTCATTTGTGAATTCTACCTCAGTAAAGCTAAAAAAATAGATAGGTAAGCAGATACGTAAAAATTAGTTACCTACCTCATCTGCTGTTTAGACTTTTTTTCGTTATTCCAGAAAAGTTTAAAGTTTTCCTAAGATGTCTTTATTTTCTTGAACCTGGTCAGTGATCTCACTGTGCAGATTTTAAGTCTGGGGAGGTCGATTATTATTCAAGGATAGTTAAAAGTAGTCTGGGGAGTTCCCTTCATGGCTCAGCAGGTTAACAAACACAACTAGGATCCATGAGGATGCAGATTCGATCCCTGACCTGTCTCAGTGAGTTAAGGATCTGGCATTGCAATGAGCTATGGTGTAGGTCTCAGACATGGCTTGGAACCCGAGTTGCTGTGGCTGTGGCGTAGGCTGGCAACTATAGCTCCAATTCGACCCCTAGCCTGGGAATTTTCATATGCCGTGGGTGTGGACTAAAAAAAAAAAGTGAAAGTAGTCTGTGGTCTCCTTTTGTTGGATATCTTAGCCTGATCTCCCTGTCTTTCCTTCCTCTACCTGCATCTAACTCTGGATGCACATTTTAGGATGGTGTTTATGCGCGTTCATGACCTTTCACTCCTGGCCACTGCAGGTTAGACATCACAGTCTCTCAAAGAGGGATCACACCAGAGGTCCTGATGGGGTTGTAAACAAAAGATTCAAGGATGAAACAGATACCTCTGAGCACCTGAATCAGTGGGATCAAACCCAGGCTAAGTTATTGATGGCGCAGTCCAGTTCTCTGACGGAACAGAAACTGAGGGATGAGCGCAAGTGTGCAGGGGAGTAAGTGCGGGCTTGTTAACATTTTACTGTATTTTAATGGTTTAGCTGAGTTACGTTGTTTTCCGGGTTTGTGCGTGAGCTGTTGATTAACCTTTCCCAATTTATCTACTCATGCTATAGTTGAGGTTAATTCTTATATAAAATGAGTATGATGAAAAAGTTGTGACTTCCCCTATTTTTCTGTTTTTACGGGTAGATGAAAATGAATCACATACATATTTCTAATTGCCACCATGCCCTGGGTCTATTTTAAGAAAATAACTATTGGGAGTAACATATACACTTTACTATATATAAAATAAACAATAAGGACCTACTGTATAGCACAGGGAACTATACTTAATATTTTGTAATAACCTATATAGGAGAAGAATCTGAAAAAAAGTATATATGACTGAATCACTTTGCTATATACCTAAAACTAATTCAATATTGTAAATCAACTCCAATTTAATTTTTTTTTTTTTTTGTCTTTTTGCCTTTATGTAGAGCCGCACCTGCAGCATATGGAGGTTCCCAGGCTAGGGGTCTAACAGGAGCTGTAGCCGCTGGCCTTCGCCACAGCCACAGCAATGCGGGATCCGAGCCGCGTCTGCAACCTACACCACAGCTCATGGCAACGCCGGATCCTTAACCCACTGAGAAAGGTCAGGGATCAAACCCGCAACCTCATGGTTCTTAGTCAGATTCGTTAACCACTGAGCCACGAAGGGAACTCCTCAATTATTTATTTATTTTTTTTTAAAGAGGAATTCTCTTAGTGGCTTAGCGGTTAAGGAACCCGACGAGTATCCATGAGGATTCAGGTTCAATCCCTGACCTTGCTCAGTGGGTTAAGGATCCGGCATTGCCATGAGTTGTGGTATAGGTCGCAAACTCAGCTCAGAGTTGGCATTGATGTGGCTGCAGTGTAGGCCAGAACCTGCAGCTCCGATTTTACCCGTAGCCTGGGAACCTCCATATACCATGGTGTGACCCTGAAAAGACAATAATAATAAAAATTTAAAAATTTAAAAAGAAAGAAAATAAGTTTAATTTTAGAAACACTTTTATATTTGGAGAATAGCATTTCAATGGCAATCATATTTCTCAGTTCAAATTGTTGTTTCTCCCAATCAATAAACGGTCATTCTTCCCAGTATAAATATCCTACTACACTATTTTTTTTTCAACTGAAAAGTACAAAGCAGAAATTATGATTTGTTGTTGTTTAATGGATTGGTAAAAAATACTTTTTGATTTATAATTTTGTTTTCAACTTCTAGCACATTAACAACTAATATTACTTTCATGTCTAGGAAAAATGACTACTGGGCAAGTTACTTAAGGTGGAAACTTACTTAAGGAGTCAATTATAATGATGCTACTTGAAGTCCCTTAACCCATCTCCACCCTGTGATTATGTGTTTTTCTCTCCTAGCTTGTTAGGGCACATGGTAGAAAGATGCAAGGATTGGTTTTCATTCATATTTCCAGAATGTTCAGAGTTGCTCGGAGACACTTGCTGACGTTATAGAATTCTATGGCGCACCCCAAACAATGAAGAGTCCTTCTGTCTAGCTATCTATCTTCTATCTATCTATCCATCTATCCATCCATCCATCCATCTATCCGTCTATCATCTACCAGTTTATTAATCAACTCTATCTAGTCTACTTATTTATATCTCTAGCCTATCTTCTCACGTCTATTATTTTCAGTCTATATTAGTGATAGCATTTGAAATGTAAATAACTCTAGGAAAAGACATAGGTTGACAAAGTTTTACTTAAGGATATGACATCTTTGGGATCTTTTTAGGGAGAAAGCTTTTCCCAGGGGGACTCAATCCCAAATGAGAGGCAAGTAAGTGGAAGAGAAAAGGAACAACTCACTCTGGTTTTTGTCAGAGCCTTCCACCCTGTGGAAACTACCACCTCAGGTAAAACGAAGCTTACAAAGTGCCTGCCTTTTCTCTTTTTTCCTTTTTTTTATATAATTTATTTATTTTTTTGCATTATAGCTGGTTTACAGATTTCTGTCAGATTTTCCAACTGCACCGCGTGGTGACCCAGTTACATGTACATATATGGATTCGTCACATGTGATTAGATATAGTTTCCCGTGCAATACAGTTGGATCTCCTTGCTTTTCCATCATTAAAGCACTAGTTATCCCCATTCCCTCCCACCCCTCCCCCACCCCTTGGCAACCACAAGTCTGTTCCCCAAGTTCGTGATTTTCTTTTCTGTTGAGATGTTCATTTGTGCAGTGTTTTAGACTCCAGTTATAAGAGATTTCATATGACATCTGTCTTTCTCCTTCTGATTTGCTTCACTCAGTATGAGGGTTTCTAATTCCATCCATGTTGCTGCGAATGACATTATTTTATCCTTTTTTA
>PVHT021183523.1:13716586-13731684 GCA_004024745.2 Catagonus wagneri | reverse complement strand
TATGTAGAGTTTTCTAAGGTACCTCCACACTGTTTTCCATAGTGGTTGCACCAGCTTACATTCCCACCAACAGTGCAAGAGGGTTCCCTTTTCACCACACCCGCTCCAGCATTTGTTGTTTGTGGACTTGTTAATGACGGCCATTCTGACTGGTGTGAGGTGGTATCTCATGGTAGTTTTGATTTGCATTTCTCTAATCTTCAGTGATGTTGAGCATTTTTTCATGTGCTTGTTGGCCATCTGTATGTCTTCTTTGGAGAAATGTCTATTCAGATCCATTGCCCATTTTTCAATGGGGTTGTTGGTTTTTTTGCAGTTGAGCTGCATCAGTTGTTTATATATTTTAGAGATTAAGCCTTTGTCAGTTGTGTCATTTGAAAAAATTTTCTCCCATTTCTAACACCTACAGATCCACATCACCTCTGCATACAAAGGGCAGCATGTTTGTATCACTGAACGAATAGTTCTAATGCACCTTTCCCTCTGAGATTCCCAAAGTTCAAACTGGGCTAGGGTCAAGGTGACCCTTTATTTTTTTAGGGGATTCACAACTGATATTCTAGCTCAAAGGAAGGGCACTGGAGAAAAAGGCAATGAAAGTCATGTTCCTAGAACTCTGTGACTGGTTGAATGAGTCAAGCTAATTCTTTCAACCTTCACATGCCAACACTTAAAAATACAGTATTGAGCTAATGAAACAGGAGTTGAGCTCCTTGAGCAATATAGATTCGTGTTATTATGGTGAAAATTATACCCATTTTCCAGGGCATTTATCCTTCATTTTCAGCCCTCTAATGAAGTGGTCCTCTTGGAATCAGAATCACCTGGGGGTGAGGGTAAGGAGCTTTTTTTGCATTTTTTTTTTAACCTACACAACAACTGCAGCAAAGCCAGATCCTTAACCCTTTGCACCACAGTGGAAACTCCCCAGGGGAGAATTTTAAGGCAAGTCAATATCTGTGTCCCACCCCCAGGGCCACTTAAATCAGTGGGGCCCTTTCATGGGGCCAGGGCATAAAGTGATTCTACTGTGAAGCCAGGGTTAAGGATCCCTGGGCTAATGGCACAGAATGCCAGGGGTTTTGTATCTCTGATTACCTTGGCGTGGGGATGGCCAAGAAGGGAGTGGCTTCACTGATTCGTGACTCCCAGCTAGCCCTGGCTCTTAGCACAAGGGGCATCTTTGAACTGCAATCAAATAAAGTTAATATGAGTCCCCTGTCATTTCTCTGGCCATTACAAGTGACATTTCTGTGCCTGGCGTTTCAGTCCCAAACATGTCACTGTCTTCATGTCATCACTCCTCTCCATGTTGCAGAGATCACTCCTGTCAGCTCCCATTCATCCGGAAGGGTCAGGCCTATGCGCACAACCTGAGGCCCTCCCTGTGCTTCTGACAATCTCTGTCACACAGCGGCTGTCACCAGGCCCGACACCCACTGGCTTCAGTCCACTGCTACTTCAGACCACGGTCAGCTGATTGTTAGGATTTCAACTCATCAACCACACTGTCCAACACTAGAACTGAAAATAAATGGCAAAGGAAATCACTTTGGCCAAGTAACCCAGAGGTGAATGATAAGCCGTTCTTGGCTCTGCCAAATCCCCTCCAGGCCCTAAAGCATATAAACACAGGGCTGATAGAGGATCTTTGAGGTAGTCTTGCAAAAATGTTCAGAAAAATCACTTGGTTGTTTATGTTCCCGGGTAGGTAGTAAAGCTGGAACTTGGGAAAGAGTCCAAGGGTTGGAAGAGAAGCCAGGCCTGGAGGCAGGTACACTGGCATCCTTTTCTCAGTCTTATTTCCCGCCAGTAGGGATAGGGGAGTAGAGAGTACGTAAGAAGGTAAGCAATGACTATGCATTGTTTTCCTACTTAATCATCTATATTTTCACAATGGCCTTGAGAGGGGATATAAAGTAGAAATTAGGAAGGTACTATGGAGACTTACAGATGATAAGGCTACTATTTGATGTCTAAAACTGCTTGGAAATGATCTCATCTTGCATGAAAGTATCGGGGGAAGACTGGGATTCACTTTAAGAAAGATGCCAAAAGCTGCCTCTCACCACGCGTGCCCCCACCCCACCCCCACCCCCTGCCCCCGATCATCCATCCCAACAGCTTGGGGTAAAGTAGCGGCACAGGACTCACCTAACACTTCTCCCTACTGAGTCACTCAGAAGTAAGAACATCCTTGACATCAAATCCCAGATTTTAACAAAACCCTGTTATCAACGATAGTCCTCAAATCAAGCGTTGAGGGCTCCCAGGGTTTACAAAATGTAGAGAATCACAATGGAAGTGATAGTAACACTTTATAGCATCTGAGGTATTAGAGCATAAAAACCTTCAGTTGACTTTTTCACTTTACCACTCTCAGCACTTCTAATTGAATAGGCAGATGCCATGAAGTCCACAGTGGCATAGTCATATATGTACACTCCTTATAGGATATCTTGAGTTCATGTGGATTATCCATTCATCTGCTCGATGCTTGGCAAATTGATCAGGAAAGTAAAAGCCACAAAAGCAATGTATGAACAAATCAAAATTCACTTCGAATGGAAAGTTCAAAATTTTATTGTATTTTTCCATACTAATTTCCACATGGGAAATCTTCTCTAAAATGACTGTGAATGTCAATGGAAATATGTGACCTTATATAAAACATATTCTCTTAACTCATTTATTTTTTTCAGGAAAAGTGCATTTTGACTATCGTACTCTTTGTAAGAATATACTCACCATCTCAAAGAGGTTAAGCACCAAATGAGAGCCTGGATTCCAAGAGTAGATGCATAACAAACACGCATTAGCTGCTAAGGAAGTAGTGAGGTTTTTAAAGAATGGAATCAATGTCTTGTTACTTAGCTTGATGATCGCATACATTAAATTTCCAATTTTCTTGTCTTTCTCAACTAGGCAACCGCTTGGGATGTCATCATAGAATCTGCAGATTCCATTGGCTATGCACCAAAAAATGATGACTCACTGTGACATATACACAAATTCCATTTCCTTTTTGGGGGAGATAACCTTAAATTGAAAATTTAAGTATCCATCATATTAGAAAGCTGGAAATGTAGAGGCTGCTTATTTGTTTATTTATTTTCTTTTTAGGGTCGCACCTGCAGCATATGGAGGTTCCCAGGCCAGGGGTCAGATTGGAGCTACAGCTGCTGGCCTGCACCACAGCAACGCTGGATCAGCCTACACCACAGCTGCTACACCTCTGCAGCCTACACCACAGCTCACCAGCCTACCCCACAGCTCACAGCAACACTGGATCCTTAACCCACTGAGCGAGGCCAGGGATTGAACTCGCATCCTCATGGACACTAGTTGGGTTCATTACCATTGAGCCACAACAGAAACTCCCGAGGGTTGTTATTTAAACTTTATGAACACCAAGGCTGCAATACACTCGGAGTGTACACACTTGGCGCAACACGGTGTTTTTGACACGGAGAGAGCTGACACCTCCTGGCAGTCCTTCATGTTCTCTGGGCAGAAACAGACTCCTGACCTGTCACACAATGTTCAGAGACATTTAAACAAGTATCTTGCCAAGAGCCAAGGAGTTCCATGAGCAAACACTTGAGTCTTGGCTACCACTGAAGTTTATTTTTTTTCATTTTTATTTTTCTGTCTTTTTAGTGCCGCATCCATGGCATATGGAGGTTCCCAGGCTAGGGATCGAATCTGAGCTGTAGCCGCTTGCCTACACCACAGCCACAGCATGAGTGAGGCCAGGAATCGAACCTGTGTCCTCATGGATACCAGTCAGATTCTTTCCCACTGAGCCACAATGGAACTCCCCACTGAAGTTTAAATAGGTGCACAGGCACCCTGTATCAGGAGAGCAGGGCTTTATCGAATGGGATCCAGACTGAAGTGGAGAAAAGTCATGAGAAAAATACGTACTTTTTTGTATCACATGTCTGCAAGAGTTAAACTCAGTAGCAGAGTCGGAATGTGGGGACAGAGAAGAGCGGCAGGTTGTATCCTGTAAGGGTCGGTTTACCACCCTCCCTTACCCGGCCCTCCGCTAGGAGGTAGGTACCCTGCTGAGACTGGGTAGTGAAACAGACTGGAAGAACTGATTACTAGGGACCCCGGCACTTCAGCTGTGGGTATCACTTCTGAAAGAGCCGTACACTAGAAGACGGTGTCTTTCTCCTTTTTGTCCAAAGATAAGGTGAGCGTTGGAGACCTAGAGGCACCCAAAAGTTGGCAAGGAATTCCTTACAGTGACAGTGCAGAAACTAAGAGGAAAAAAGTAACAATGCTGGCAAGCAGATTAAGGAGCATCGGAGTCCTAGGTTGGGCCCATCCCACTGGGTGAGGAGAAAAAGGGGGCCTCTATGCCTCTGAAACCCATAGCGAGATGGCTTCAGGGAAGGCTTGCAGCAGAGCTGTAGTGGGGCTGTGATGTGCTACAAGGCATCTCTCCTCCACCACGCCCGTCTCCTTCTTTGTCTCTCAATTGAGCACAGGAGGTGTGGGGGGAAGCTGCTGAGATTCGGTTGCATGGCTGATGGAAATGTTGATCAGCACACCTGCGGACAGACCGTGACAGTGACCTTCCCTTGGAATTTAGGGGGCAGAAACTAGAGACCACTTGACTTAAATGGTTGGCAAAGAGCACTTCTACGGACCTAGCAAAACACCTGTCCTATTTGATCAGCAGCTTATTTTCCAGTGTCCCTAAAATGTACGTTAAATTCCTTGAGTAAATCACACACAAGAATGAAGTCGCTAGATTAGATTCCCTGCACTGAGAAGTACAGGCCACACCTTTTAGATCACTGTCCCCTCAGTTACCAGCATGGCACAATACACTGAAGGTTGTGGAAGAAACGAATAAATGAATAGAATGAATGAATAAGTAGCCCACCAGCTTCTATGTAGAATTAAGATCCCTAAAATTACAGATGAAAATATATAATGTTTAGTGTACAATCTGTACAATATCCTTCCCCAGGTACAGCACAGATCAGGGAGGGCATTTGATTAATTTCAAAATTATACACAGGTTTATGGATGGCATTTCCAGTAATCACAGAGAATTTGTCCTGAATGCTTTATTAAGGGGCGGGTTCTTATCACCAGCCAGTGCTAACACATAGAAATGTATACAGGCTGCCCACATTACCTGAAGTTGTCAGTGGCTCATTGGGAGCTTGCAATTGGTGGAAATCAGATATCCTTCCATCCCCTTGTGTCCACATTCCAAATCAATACAATATGTTTTAAACTCTGTTCCTATCTTTCAGGCATGGAGTTGCTATACATAAATGAAGGCACTTAACATCTCTCCCCAGTTCTGTTTTATGTTCTCAGTAGTGAGAGCTGCTCACACTGTAAGCTCCCAATGAAGAGGAGCTATTGCACACAACACACAACTGGTGCACACAACACACACGGGTGGGTAAAAGATGACTTTGGAGTTCCTGTTGTGACTCAGCAACAATGAACCTGACTGTGTCCATAAGGATGTGGGTTTGATCCCTGGCCTCTCTCAGTAGATTAAGGAAGGATCCAGCACTGCTGTGAGCTGTGATCTAGGTCGCAGATGCAGCTTGGAACCTGCGTTGCTGTGACTGTGGCGTAGGTCAGCAACTGTAGCTACAATTTGACCCCTAGCCTGGGAACCTCCATATGCCACAGGTGCAGCCGTAAAAAAAAAAAAAAAAAAATTGAATGCAAACTGGGTTAAGTGCTGTGAAGGAAAAGTAGAAGCATGCGAGTATGTCTGAAGGTAATTCTAAGGGATGAATAGAGAGGACCAGGCACAGGATAGTCGGGGTTAGGAGGGAAGAGGGTAGAGAAGAAAAACTGGGTAGAGGAAAGAATATATGCAAGGCTTGAGCTGAGAAAGAGCATACTGACTTCTAAGAATGAAAAGAAAGATGCCATGAACAGAGGTGACAGAAGAGGGGCTCCTGAAAGTGGTGAACCAGAGGGGTAAGGGTCTTCTAGGTCCTTGATTCACCCTATGAGGATGCAGTTTCAATCCCTGGCCTCCCTCGGTGGTTAAGGATCTGGCATTGCCATGAGCTGGGGTGTAATTCGCAGATGTGGCTCGGATCCTGCATTGCTGTGGCTGTGGCGTAGGCCAGCAGCTACAGCTCTAATTCGACCCCTAGCCTGGGAACTTCCATATGCTGCAGGTGCAGCCCTAAAAAGGAAAATAATAATAAAATAAAAATTCTCTAGGTGATTCGTGTACCCAGGAGTTTGAGAGCTCTTGATCTAAAATTCATTAAAGATCTTTTTAGTTAATGCTTAGAGAAATGGAGAGTCACTGAGGAATTTATACAGGTTAATGGTCAGATGTATATATTTTTAAAAGGTTGTCCTGGAAGTAGTCCAGAAGAACAGACTGGAGTGGTGGGCAGAGTGGAATTACCAAGTCTGGGGAGGACACTGGAGCCATTAAGGCAAGAGACAAAGGGAGCATAGGTAGTATGGACTAGAGTGGGCGTGGGCTATGCAGAGAAAGTGGGTGGAGTGGAGAGGCAATCAGATGACGAAACTATGGGACCTCCTTAGTTTCACCCCACCTCCTTGGGGGTGAATGGTACAGTGGGTGAGGGAGAAGCCCAAGGGAAGTGCTAGTCTTCCAGCTTCACGAATAGGGACGGTCTTCACAAAGTAGGAAATACTGGGGTAGGTCAGACGCAGGGCTGCTTGTCTGGTAAACATAATGAGTTTGGCTTTGGGTACCTTGAGTTTGGAGGGTGTAAATGTGAAGAAGAGCATCCTGCATCACCCTCTTTTACGCGTGCGCAGGCACACGTCCCCCCTCCCCTCTCGCTTCCTCTCTTTCTGTCTCTGTCTTTCAGCCAGCGTTCCTTCTCTGGAGTTGAGACCCTCTCAGCTCAAGCATTTGAACGTATGCTTCCCTCTGCCTGGAAATGTTTTTTGTTGTTTTTGTTCTTCTTGTTGTTTTCGCTCCATTTCTTCCCATTCCCACAAATTTTATTCACTTGGATTACTTGTATGAGTGTGTATATATGTTTAAAGGCAAGTTCTGTGTGGGTGATAAATATTTGATTTGGGGGATTGGGGGGGATGGAAGAAATCACCCAGAGAGACATGGTGAGGATGCTGATTCTGCTGTGAACTGAGCAGATGAACTTCTAAAAGTTTAATAATCTGGAAAAAAGGAAAGCTAATAACAAATGTCTTACAGTGCTACGATGGGAGTAAAAATAGGTGTATATAAAAATACTTTGAGAAACACGAAGTATATTAAATTGTGTTAACGCTATGAGACATTTTGTCCAGATACAGTGTAAAAAGATTTAAAATCAAGCTGCTTATTACAGAGTCTCAGTTTTCTCATTTATTGAAAGAAGGTAGAAAAAATTAGCTGTTAAGGTTCCTTCCAGCTCTGTCTAGATCTAAGTGTGAAATATTTTCTCAGTTCTGCAAAAGTACAGTTCTTTCCATTACCTCTGGTGTACAGGGATTAATTTCCTGATCCTTTTGTGGAGACAGACATTCAATATCTTATATTTTTCCTCCTCTTTAGTTGAAGTCCAGACTCAGGAAATGGAACGCCGATGCTTTGTGTATTAAAAGGAAATTTTATTGATTGATTGACTGATTTTTGTCTCTTTAGGGCTGCACTTCAAGCATATGGAAGTTCCCAGGCTAGGGATCAAATCAGAGCCACAGCTGCTGGCCCACGCCACAGCCATAGCAATGCCAGACCTGAGCTGAGCCGCATCTGTGACCTACACCACAGCTTTCAGGAACACCAGATCCTTTAACCCACTGAGCAAGGCCAGGAATCGAACCCGCATCCTCATGGATACTAGTCAGATTTTTAACCTGTTGAGCCACAACAGGAACTCCCAAAAGGAAATTTTAGATCTTGGGGCTTGTGGTGGGGGGGAGTGTTCCCCAAATACAGAGGATCGCTTTATATCTTTTAATTAAAACTGATTACTGTAGTATTAAAGTAGGAAATTTTCAAATACTTATTAAGCGTTCAGTGTTTGCTAAGCACTGGGAAAGGCAAAAGTTGAGGTGTGCTTCTAACTTAACTAGGGACATAAAGCATTGATGTTTAAAACGATGCTGACAGAATAAAATAACACTGCATATAAAATACAGAACACACTATGTATTGCCCTGGTACTGGGAGCAGAGCTTCATGGCACGGTCCACATACTAGTCATGCTGAGGTCAGAAAGGGAGGCACTGTCCTCAGCCAGAATAGTCCGGTTGAAAAGGGTACGATGATAAAAGGATGAACAGTGTGTCTTTTGTGAAGGGAATTGCAGTCCAAGCCCAGAAATGGGAATGTATGTGCACAATGTATTGCACATTGTGAGACGTCTAATGACAGAATACACACAGGGAAATAGCGAGGAATCGGGCTGAAAGTCAACATGGCCTATAAAACTGGGGCCACATTAATATTGAGGTAAGCAGTTTGGATGAAGAGATATAAAGTGATCCTCTGTATTTGGGAAAAAATACTCCCAAAGTCCCAAGATCTAAACTATAAAACTCAAACAAAACTGTAGCTTGAAGAAAATGATCCAAATATATGTGTATAACTGAATCGTTTTGTTGTAGAGCAGAAATTATAAATTATAAATCAACTATACTTCTGTAAAACTTTAAAAAACGGAAAAAAAAATGACTGCTAAAAATTCACAAAACTGGAAGTTCCCATTGTGGCTCAATGGTAAGAGCCCAGCTAGTATCCATGAGGATGAGGGTGCGATCCCTGGCCTCGCTCAGTGGGTTAAGGATCCAGCATTGCTGTGATCTGTGGTGTAGGTCCCAGTCACAGCTCGGATCCCACGTTGCTGTGGAACTTCCATATGCAGCAGGTGCAACCCTAAAAAAAAAAAAAAAAATTCACAGAACCAAATAAATGTAAAAGAAATTAAAATAAACTATGAAATGGTTTGTTTTGGAAAGAACAAAAAATGATCCAAGCTATTCTTTGCATTTATACTATCTTACCCTTTTCAACTGAACGTGGCAGATGTTCTTCATATATGTTAAATTAAGAAATCTGAAACTAAACAAGAACCTACTGTATAGCACAGGGAACTATATTCAATATCTTATAATAACCTATAATGGAAAAAATCTGAAAAAGAAGATAGATGATAGATAAATAGATAGACAGACAGACAGGCAGACAGATGATAGATGATAGATAATCTGATCAAGGTGAGAGTCAGGGGACTTCTGATAAAGTCCTGAAATAAACTTGCCTTGATCAGGACATTTCCATCCAGAAGTTCCCGCTGTGGCGCAGTGGGTTAAGAATCCGACTACAGTGGCTCCAGCAGCAGGGTAGCTGCTGGTTCTACCCCTGGCCCCAGCACAGTGGTTTAAGGATCTGAGTTGCCACAGCTGCTGCTAGGATTCAGTCCCTGGTCCCCAGAACTTCCACGTGCTGTGGGTGGGGCCATTAAAACAAACAAACAAAAAACAAAAATACTTGCAAACCTCCTCTCTCTGGCTGGTTTGCCAGAGATGGACAGATTGCATTTTTATGCTAAACTTTCTTTCCAGTGACAGCAAGTTCCACCTAAAATGAGATGAGAGTGTAATTACCTCCCCTTAGGGTGAGACCAGGCATCAGGAGAGACTAAAGAGGAGTTTTTAACCTTGACCCTCCTTGATTTACCTTCACATGCTCACCAAGAGCACACATGTCTCCAGAGTCACTGAGTCCTCATGCTTCTTCCATCTTGCAGTCTTTCCAGTTTCTCTAAGCCTTTGATCTCTTACCTGTATGTGACTATATCTTTTTTTTTTCTTGCTTTTTAGGGCTGCACCTGAAGCATATGGACGTTGCCAGGCTAGGGGTCGAGTTGGAGCTACAGTTATTGGCCTTAAGTCATGGCCACAGCAATGCAGGATCTGAGCCACAAATGTGACCTACATCACAGCTTGTTGCAGCACCAGATCCCTGACCCACTGAGTGAAGCCAAGGATCAAATCCACATCCTCATGGATACAAGTCCAATTTGTTTCTGCTGAGCCATGACGGGAATTGCCACTGTATCAAATTTTTAAAGACAAGCAGCATCTTGTATTTTATGGTAAAATAATAAAAGCACCTATTTCAGTTCAAATTCATGATACAGTAATATTTTCAATTTAATTTAATTTTTATTTTATATTGGAGTATACTTTATTTCTAATGTTGTATTAGTTCCAGGTGTACAGCAAAGCAATTCAGTGCGTTTGTCAATTTTACAAAGCAGAAAAACAAAAATCAAAACGAAAAACATCCATTCCTTTAAAATCCTGTCATTCAGCTTGGTGCAAAAGTCAATGCTTTTCTCTCGATGTGCCACTGTTTTTCATTCTTTTCCTCTCTTCTACAGGAAGTACCCATTGCCAGTTACAGAGCGCACGCACACACACACACACACACACACACACGCACACACACGCACACCAAAATTTGGATTCTGCTCTTTCTAATTACAAATCACCACCTGTGGTAAAATTATTGAAAAACAGATGAGCTTTTCATTCCAGCAATAGCCTTAAAACAAGCAGCAGTTCCAACTGCCAGTGTGATGTATAGACAGCACAGAGGGCAGATGAGGGATTAATTAGGTCTGTCCTTGCTCATTGCCAGAGGAGCACTTCTGTAGAGGTGATTGAAAACTAGAAAGAGTGGCATTAGTCTTCATTGTTGGTTAAAGGCAACAAAAATAAAGATGCAATTGAGTTGACAAAGCTTCAAGGTATGTGGCTGAGTCATTTGGAGGTGTCAAAACGATCAAACTATAATTAATTATCTAAAGTGTTATATTTAATCCCTCAACTTTAATGAAGAATTCTGCATCCGAGAACAGATAGCAAAGGAGAGACCATGGGTTTCTGATATTTGTAAGGTCTGGGGGGGAGCTGAAGTTTTTCTCAGGCTGTAATGATCAACACCCCTGTTTTAATCTTAGTGTCATTTCCCTTTTATAGAACAGTGCTGCTGTTCTCTGCATTTCTATGAGGGGAGCAATTACCTACACACAACCCCCCACTCCCTGCAGTCTGTGAAGTCTTTTTAGGGAGGACCAGAAGACTGCCGTTTGGCTTTTGACCACTTGCAGACTCTCTGTAAAATTTTCAGCCAAAGAGTGAGTCTGTTTTGGAACATCAGGAAATATGCCTTTGGGCCACATAATCACAAATAATTCTTAATTAGAATCAAGAAACGTTCACTGAATGCCTGCTATGTGTGAGGCTCTGCTTCCTTATCTTAAAAAATATTTACACATGGGACCAGCACATGAAGTAAAATATTGCCCATAAAGATAACGATTTCTCTCTTTTTCCTGTTGTCTTTACATTTTGGGCCCACATTATTATTTTATAAATTGGTTTCTGAGCCCCAAGGGAGCAGGACATGGGTTTGGGTTATTCTCTTTTGAGGAGGGCCTAACTTGAGTCCCTAATGGTTCCCTGATGAGGCTAATGACTTAATCAGCTCCAAGTGAAGGCAGAACTAAAATGTACTCATATTCAGGATTTTTAACAAATTGGCCATAAATTTGCAGATTCTCTTCTTACTATTATGTAGTCTTTATATTGATTAGCTATAATTTAGTACTGGTTACCAATTTTTAAACTTGCAAAGTGATTTTTCTTTCTTATAAATTATTACTCAAAAAATTGAGGAAAAGCACTAACCTTTTATAAGATAAACAGAATTGCAGATGAAACAATCAATAGCATTTGTTTGAAAAAGCCATTCTTTTTTGCTTTTCCACCTGCCAGATCATCAAAACAGGCAGAAAACCCTTTGGAACAGGGATTGTCTCATATCATCTAATACAGATTTCATATAAAAATAATGTCTATTTTGAAGGCTCTATATTAAAACTGTTTTAGTACGGTTCAAAACACAAATCACTATTAAAAAGGAAGGATTTATACCACGTTGGTAATTATGCCTAGGACAGGTATTACCTCAAATATATTAATTAGTTCATTAGGCTGTTTAGATATTTTTTCTCTATAAATATCTGCTTGTCTAGAGTAATAACATAAAGTAGTGTAGTCACAAAGGAATCCATCTTTTCTCCCTTTCTTCTTTTTTTTCTCTTTTACTTTTTAGGGCCACATCTGTGGCATATAGAAGTTCCCAGGCTAGGGGTCAAATCAGATTCAGGGTCAAATTAGAGTCACAGCTGCCAGCCTATACCACAGCCACAGCAAAGCGGGTTCCAAGCCACATCTGCAACATGCATCCTCATGGATACTACTCGGGTTCATTACCACTGTGCCACAATGGGAACTCCCTTTTCTCCCTCTCTTAGCAAGTGAAATAGGAAGTTATCCATTTTGTATCTGAAAGCTGGACATTCTCTATTGGAAGAGCAATATTGCCTGAGAAATGTAGAGATTCTGTTCTTATTGCCAAAGAAATGTTTCTCATTGAGAATGTTTCTAAAGCCAAGACCCCAGGGAGTTAAACAGAATGATCTTTCTATTTCTATACACTTCTTCCCCAGCCTACACATAAGCCTTGTTCCGGTGCCCAAGGTTTTTTAAGTCTGTCATTTGTCTGTCACAAAATTATCTATTTACTTGTTCCTTGAATATTTGCACTTCACCTGCTCATGTCCATGCAATCATTACCTATCTTCACTAGGAAGTCCCTTAAGGATGGTGCTCATAACTGTCAACTGAAAAATGTCACAAAGCCAGCCAAAGTTATAACTAAGATGGGAAAGCAGAGCACAGTGTTTTGTGATCTTTCCATACACCAGGCACCTGCTTCAACAGTTTTCCTTGCTCCTTGTGACAAAACAAGCCCAGGGCCACAAGTAACTTGGTGAATTTCATGGGGATCGTGGCGGTAAAGGCTCCTTAGACAATGAGTGCAATCACCACATCCTTTAACAGGCTTGATAGGTAATAGCAGAGAGGACGCCTACTTCTGAATATCACCCAGCTTACTTTCATTCCACATCTATGATCTGCCGAAAGAATGCACTAGACACTGAGCTGCCATGTAAACAAATAACCATTGTTGTTAATAACATCTTACACTTAAACGCCGCTTTGTGTTTTCCAAGTGCTTTCATAGACCATCACATTTGATCCTCAAAGCATCGCTGTAAGATAATTGATATTACTTTGTTTTACAGATCACTCAAAAACAACCCGCGCGATTTCTCTAGCTGCTCTATCAACTAGGGGCACGTGGCTGCTCTTCTCTCTATCTCTATTGAAATGAAGTTTGGGAATAAACATCTTGCCTCATTTAAATCCCAAGCGCAGCTTTCTTTTATAGTGGTGGTAAAAAGCATTCTGTGAATTCTTGAGGTGTTTACAGTGTATGTTTTGCTGCTCTTTTATTTTGAAGGATGAGTCTATGACTCTAGCTTGTACATGGCTGAAAATACTAATAAGAGGTATCTCTCTACTGCACGGGGAGAGTCTAACCATCCTTTGGGGACCCCTTTGCAGGCTCAAAGGGCTATCTTTGCTTCAAAAAAGGACCTTGAACCATTCTTTATCAGTGAGAAGCAAAATGCATATACCAGCACTGGTGGCATTTGGAGTGGGAGTGGGGAAATAGTTATTTTCAGATTCCTTATAGGGAACTAGGATAACTGGTCAATTAGTTCCAAATACCAGAAAAGCTCCTACAGGAGGAAAGTCTTACTTTGGAACCAGCAGGTTGCCTTTAATTAATGCTGAAATGACGAACGCACCTCATTCTCTTACAAGGAGTAGAGGACTGGCAAAGGAGAAGAAGGGAGGGAAGCTTACAAAGATCTTTCAACAGAGAGGTAGAAAATCTCTTCACCCAGACCGCCTTTCTCCCCTCCCCCTACCATCCTGTTTCCAGGTACCATTTTCCAGACCACTAGTGCAAAGTCGAGGAGTCTAAAGGCATGAATTCTCAAATACATTATTCCTCAGTGACGTCTGAGTCTGCTTCTTAAGAAAACTGTGAGATTTAGGACAACTAAGTATGCTATCCCAGTGCACAGCACACAAGCAGAAAAATAAATAGGTCAGTAACATATTTCTGTAGGTAACATGTAGCGACACAGAACTGAAGAGGTTGGGCAAACTGTCCAAATGTGACAAAGTTACCTGGAGATCAAGGATCTTTGTAAGACGCCAGTTATACACCGTCCAGAACAGAGACTGTATTTGGCAAGTGCAGAGGGTCAGGCAGCCAGGCAGCTTTCAGTCCAGTTTAACCAGTTGCTCCAAAGGTGTAGCTTAGCCATTCAACTTATTTTTTCCGAGTTATGGAGGCTGTTGTGTAATAATTTTCTTTGCATATTTTGCAGCACAGTTCTGTAACGATCTTGACATATTTACTCATATTAACGTTTAAGTGCCAGTCACTCTGAAGAGAACACTGAATCTATGTATTGTCTTCGCGTTCTAGAAGCAGATGACTTTGGTTGTGAGGCCAGCATCTTCCTGTCTGTGATGTCCTCTTTCATGGCTCCAGCTCCATTAGGCTCTGTCTCTGAGCTACTGCTTCCTGGGCTGGCTTCTTTATCTTCTTCAATCCACTCTGCAGAGGTTGATATTATCTCCGTTGTCCTGAGTGGGGGCTCTGGGGCTCAGGAAAGGGAAGGAAGTAATTTGCAGAAGGAAACACAGTTGGGAGGAGCAGAGACTGATTTAGGATCTTGCCTTGGGGACCCGCAAGTCTGTGTGCGAGTCCCACGTCGGGGGGTCTCGGATATGCCTTCTGGGGCAGAGAGGGGGTGAGCCTGATCCAATCAGGGAGTAAAAAGTTGCCTGCATATTGGAGCTCTGAGCGTTCAGTGTAAGAAAAGCTAGGAGGGGAAGTTCCCATTGTGGCTCAGCAGTAATGAGCCCGACTAGTATCCATGAGGATGCGGGTTCGATCCCTGGCCTTGCTCAGTGGGTTAAGGATCAGCTGTTGCCGTGAGCTGTGGTGTGGGTAGCAGACGAGTCTCAGATCTGGTGCTACTGTGGCTTTGGCGTAGGCCAGCAGGGGCAGCTTCAATTCGACCCCTAGCCTGGGAACCTCCAACATGCCTTGGGTGTGGCCCTAAAAAGACGAAAGAAAGAAAGAAAGAAAGAAAGAAAGAAAGAAA
>PVHT021183523.1:13669618-13715586 GCA_004024745.2 Catagonus wagneri | reverse complement strand
AAGGAAAGGAAAGGAAAGGAAAGGAAAGGAAAGGAAAGGAAAGGAAGCAAAGCTAGGAGGTGAAGTTCCCATTGTGACTCAGTGGTAATGAGCCCGACTAGTAACCATGAGGATGTGGGTTTGATCCCTGGCCTTCCTCAATGCATTAAGGATTTGGTGTTGCCATGAGATGTGGTGTAGGTTGCAGATGCGGCTTGGATCCTCAGTTGCTGTGGCTGTGACTGTAGGCTGGTAGCTGTAACTCTGATTCAACCCCTAGCCTGGGAACTTCCACCTGACATAAGTGTGGCCCTAAAAAATTCAAAAAAAAAAAAAAAGAAAGAAAAAAGTCAGGAGGGGTCTCAGAGGTCTTTTCCCCTAAACCCTGTATGTATATCACAGGAGGAAATAAGTTCAGAGAGCAAATATAATGAGTACTAGGTACCCATCCCCAGCCTTTGTCCTCCTGTTTCTGTCCCCCCGAGTACCTGGAAGCATCTCTCCCTGTCCCCATAGGAGCAGGAACTCTCAGCCAGCATCTCTGGCTGGTGTCCCTGCTTTGCATTTCAGAGAAAAGGAGCCTTTTCTCTGGAATTCCCTTGCTCTCTGCCAAGACAAAGCCTGGGTTTGCTCCCCTTCGGGACACAACACGAAGCAGTCAGTTTTGCAAGCGAAGTAGAGACATTGCAGCCTTGCCTTTGGCCTTCCTTCTCAACTTAGCTGCTTAAAACTGAGTGCTCCATCATCATACCGACGGGTTAGGATTAATTGTGGTGTTTATTTTGGTACCTCTGCCTGAGGACCCGGTATGTGTTTTTACAAATCTAACAAACAATTTTACCTAGAATACTAGACACACTCTTCAGCCCCCATTAGCCATGGTTGGATTTGAACCACTGACCTCGAGGTGAGAGGCCACTCATCACATTACGGATGCCCCAGGCCATGGAGTTCACTCGCTGGCTGTTTCTTTAATGTAACTGCCAACAGCAAGATCAGCACTGGGAATTCTCCCCAGTGTGTGGATCCTAAGGTCTCAGAAATTCAGCCTTTGAGAGCTCTTCTTTTTGCCTTGGAGTTTGGACCTATTAACTAGCAACATCGCTAGAGAAACTGCAGAGGGATAAAGAACGGCATGCCTCCTGCACTGCTCTCCTGCAGAAAAAGTAGCCTATCAGGTTATAACCATCTGATTTCCTGGCAGGCTGGCGGATGGCTCAAGTCACCAAGGCCCACGTGAAAGGAAATATTCGAGAACAGTAATGATTTGCCGGTACCAAGAGATGCGATGAACAGTTTAAATATACTGCCCCTCGATGGGAGAAAATGTATTTCTATTAAGGGACCAGAATTGTGCTACGCTTGTTGGAATTTTTGCTTGTGCACAGGAATTTAGCTCCAGGTCTGTGTCTGTCACGAAAATTGACAACTGCCTATGGCTCTACACAATTGAAACGTAGATCTTAAATTTCACATCATTATCCAAATAAAATATATCTGCCAAGGGGGACTGGTATTACACAGTTAGAGAACTGTGATACCAGTTGTCTGATTAACATATTGAGAGGAATAGGAGAATTTCTCACCTATTTTCCAGAGGGAGGCTGGCTGGGGAGCTCCTATTAAATGGACTAATTGATCAGGCTCCCTGTGCTAGGTGCAGAGATGTCCGGCATCGTGACTGGCTGGGGAAGGCAGCGTTTCCTGTGATATAAAATATCTGTAATGCAGGAAACGAGAGGCAGGGAGCAAACCAGACGTTCATGAATCCTATCTTCTAAGAGGGAAAGATGGAAAACTACTGGTCCCTGGTTACCTGACCCCTTGCTCTCGGGCCTCCGACGTGCTCGGCTGTACTGAGATGGAAGGGAGACGCACCGGAACTTCCTCTTCTCAGAGCCTTTTTGTAGGATCTGATATTTGCAATATTCATGAAAAATGTCATGAAATACTAAAAATGGCTCTCTAATAAAAAAAATATATAGGGAGTTCCCGTTGTGGCTTCATGGGTTAAGAATCTGACTAGTGGACTCTCCATGTGGCTCGCAACATAACTACTCAGCATTGCTGCTGCAGTGGCTGTGGCTCGACCCCTGGCTCGGGAACTTCCATAGGCTGCAGGTGCAGCCACTTGTTAAAAAAATTAAAATAAAATAAAATGAATCTGACTAGTATCATGAGGGTGCAGGTTCAATCCCTGGCCTCACTCAGTGGGTTAAGGGTCAGGCATTGCCATGAGCTGTGGTGTAGGTCACAAACATGGCTCGGATCCTTCATTGCTATGGCTGTTGTGTAGGCTGGCAGCTACAGCTCCGATTCAACCCCTAGCCTGGGAATTTCCATATGCTACGGTGCGACCCTAAAATGGCAATAAATAGTAAATACATATGTACATACATAAAATAAAAGTAATGAAATAAAATAAAAATTGGAGAGGGTAGTTTACTCTAAAAGATATGTTAGCAATCACATGTGTGTTGTCTCTAGTTTTTGTTCTTCTTAATTAGGTCACCTGTTTTCTGACTTAATGCTCATTTCTAAACTCTGAAGGGCAGATTAGTATCCAAAGGCCACGTAATTCATAGGTTGAGATCACCCCGAGTTAGAGAATCTCAGATGTGTTTAGTTTTTCAACTGCAAGTAACCTTAGGGATCAATGCAGGTGCATTGTTCTGGATGAGAGAACCATAGTCCAGGAGCTGGAGTGACTTACCACCTAATGAGTGAGTGACATTTGTAATGCTCTGGCAACAACTGTTTTAATAACTATCCCCATGGCATCTGAGACTCATTCTGCCCTAGGTTAGCCTTGCAGAGGGTTTTTAGAAATATCACCTCATGAGAATATTCATCAACTCATAATTCCTTCTTATACTTCTTATGCTGGTGTATTTATGGCACATCATTCAAATTAAGCCAGTGTTGTTCTTCCACTGGTGGCTGATGTCCCACTCTCTGCTTTCTTCTGGATCTTGATCTTTGCACCGTAGTGTGTTATGATGGATTAAAAATGTAAGACTGTGAATCCCGATCTGGCTTTTTTGCTAAATTACTCTGAGACCAGAGGCAATTCTTTCTATCTCCCTTTTGCTACTATTTCTTGACAAGAAGTAGAATTTTTCAGGTACTACTCTGAATTGTGCTGAGTAGAAACACAACAATGAGAAAACATTTCTTCTACCATGACTTTAAGAAAAACAGTAATAAAGAATATTTTAGATCAATGTAACCATTCTGAGTCTTAATTTCCTAGTATGAAAAGAACAATACCATTATCTCAGGTTAATTTTCAGGAGTGGATGAGAAACATAGAAAGGCAAACCCTTGGCATTTTGACTGACATCTAAGATAATTTAGTATCCTTCCTGCTTAACTCTTTCTGGGTTTCAGTGTACACTTGACCCTTGAACAACTCTGGGGTCAGGGGTGCTGCAACCGCATCCCCGACAGAGTTGAATATCCATATTTAATTCTACAGTCAGCCTTCCTCAGGTTTTACATCCATAGAGTCAACCAACCACAGATCATGTTGTGCTGTAGTAGTATTGAGTGAAAAAAAAAAAAGACCCACGTTTAAGTGGTACCTGTTGCCCAATGCCATTCAAACTCCTGTTGTTCAGTGGTCAACTGAACTGTATTATCAATGCCTTTACCTATGAAACTTTTCATAGTCTATCTTGTGTTTCAGTTGGGGATTAATCCTTTAAAATCATAACCAGGTTGTAAATCCTCGGGGAACCTAGAATTCCATCCCATATACAGTTAGTTTCCTTACATAATCAATCCTGATGCTTTATTCACATGCCCAGGATAGTCTCTCTTTACTTACCAATAAATGGAAAGATAGATTCACACTAATTTAATAATATTCCTTCTAGGTAGTAACTTTACAGATGAAGGATTAACTAAATGGTTCTACTTTGGATTATATTAACTGCACTATTGTATAGACTTTCCTCTGTATTAGTATCAAAACTGGATGAGGCATTTGTCTCCGTTCCAGATCACGTAGGCCATGGGGTAGACAAAGGAAGATTATGACCCATGGGCAGGCTGACATCTGACTTTTATAAATAAAGTTTTATTGGAACACAATTACATGCATTTATTCCTATATTGTCTGTGGGTTCTTTGGCACTACAATGGCAGAGTTGAGTTAGTTCAGACAGACATCATCTTATGGCTTATGAAGCCAAAAATATTTATGATTTGGCCTTTTACTGAAAAGCTTTTCTATCCCTGGTATAGGTTAGACCAGACTGGATGGACTCTACTATAATGTCCTAGAATTTCCTACTGCCATGTGGAAAAGAACATACAACAAAAATGAATGTCATTCTTCAGCTTTTATCTTCTTGTGGCTCAGTCAAATGAGGTAAGACTAATGTTTATCAATTTATTCCTTAAAAGTGACTTTAAAGTAAAATTATATATACATACCTATGTTAAAATTTATTGTCAGACATTTCAGTTTTCATTTATGGCCGGCAGAGCTATGATGTATGAGGAACAGGCATATGATGATTTCTTGGTATCCACAAATCACCTTTAGTATGCGTTTATGTACCTTTATGCCAACTATTCCACAATTATATTAAACCGCCACGTCCACATGCACATGGTAAGAGCAGATAGAACTGAAAGTGTGAATTGCTTTCAAACCTGTCAGGACTTGACAGCCTTCATTTAATAAGACATTTCAGACCTGCCAATAAGACAGCCTTGGATTCCAGGAGCCTCAGCCCAATTCCTGATATTCCCAAGTCTCTATAGAAGGAGTTTGTTAAGTTGGGCTAGTAAAACAGATTTTGTCCACAAGGCTAGCTTTTGCTTACTCTGAAAACTCACTGAGTGTCATCTTTGTTGTTGTTACAACCTTGGGAATTGTGTATTTCCCTGGAGAAATGTTGGACGGATGGGGGCTACAAAGAGTTAAGAGAAAACAGAGAACTCGAGAGAAGAAAGAAAAATCTAATCCCTTGAGCATTTTATTTACTTTGCTTTAAAAAAAAATTCCCCTGGTCTTTACTGAGATTCATCAGTACTTTTTGAAATTATACACTGTGTTACCCTGTTTGGGACCCAAAGAATTTTACAGTACATACAACTTCCCCGTGGGTCTGAAATTTAGTGTGATCAGTATTCCACACTCCTCTGAAGAACAAACAAAAGCACAGTCCCACTGGGGAGACAGAAAATCTCAAGCATGAACTGGTCTCCTTTTGTTCTTTTCCTCTTTCCTGCCCTTGAATCCATAACCCAGCTCTGTCAAAGCTAAATAACTAATAAGTGACATGCAACAATAAAGCATCAGCCACTTGAAACTTCCATAGAAGACAAAAAGTAGTGAGATTGGGAACAATAATCAAATTACTTTCCAGGGAACCTTAAAAATATTTTTTTTTTAAAGACATGCCATCAGGATGGAAGAGACAGAAAGGACAAGAATGAACAAGAACGAGTTCCTGTTGTGGTGCAGCAGAAACAAATCTGACTAGTATCCATGAGGATGCAGGTTCAATCCCTGGCCTCACTCAGTGGGTTAAGGATCCGGCATTGCCATGAGCTGTGATGTAGGCCGGCAGCCATAGCTCTGATTTAATCCCTAGCCTGGGAAGTTCCATATGTCATGTGTACAGCCCTAAAAAGAAAAAAAAAAAAAATGAACAAGCAAAGCCAGCAGACAGATCAAGGATTTGGAATTGTTATAGATTTACCAATTGAATATTGACTTTGGCAACCCTGTCCTGTGATCACTTACACCTCCTTTGAAGGTTATCAGAAGTCAGAGAGACAGAGGCTTGACTGACCAGGTACAGAGAGCAAAGAGTTTGGCAACATGCTAATTTGCCCTGCCAACAAATTAATTGAAAGATGAAGGGAAGAGGAGTCCAGAAAGACTAATTCCTTTTCCCTGACTGTGTCTAACAGGAGTCATTTACCTAGCTCACTCACCTTGAATTGGATGGAGATGGTAAGACAGCTTGCATCATCCTCTATGCGGCCCCCATCTCTCACCATCCACCACCAGTTGGGTGTGAGATTGAACTGAATAGACTGGAATGATTCAGAACTCATTTTGGTCCATCACCTTGTCCAAGAATCCTTAGGTTCCTATTGGATTATGTAAGACATTCTGGGGAAATTGCCTATCCTGCCTTAATTGACTAATTGAAGATTTTAATGAGCTAGATTTGTTCAAGGATTTAGTTTTAACTTTTACCATCTTCCACCAGATGCTCTGTGGCTTCTTCTCTTTTCTGACGGGGGCCCAGAAGCCCTGTGAGAAATATCTCCAATGCTTTCAAGATGCTTTCATTTTTAAAAATGGTTCTAGCTGAGATCCTCATATTCCTCACAGCCTAGACTAAACATTTCAGCATGGTCCAGAAACACAATTAGATTTCTAGGGTTGAAAGGAAACTAACTTTGTACAAGTCAATTTGTCAGTCCACTTCCTATCATAGTTTTGTTCACTCATTCTTGGAAGTCAAGTTAACATCTGTCAAGACTAAGTGCTACGAGTATAAATTGACATGATGGAAACTATACAGGATGGAGGCTCTGATGCTGTGGGATCAGATCTGAACTCCACCATTTAAAGTTATGGGATAGTGGGCATCACTTTAATTTTATGAGCTTGAATTTACTGACCTGTAAATGGAGATGACAATTCCTTTTCTATCTATTGCATGGGTTATCACATGGATGGTATGAAGAAAGGAATGGAGTGGTAGTTTGAAAACTCCAGGAGAGACGCCACATGAAAGCCAGGGGCTTCTTCCCTTCCACCTTACACAGAACCAGCACGGCCTGCTGAACAAGGCAGTGGAAAGGGAGAGCAGGGTTTTAAGTGGCATCATGACTTCCATATCGGATTCCACCCATAAACACAGGCTGCTCTCTTGTCACACAGCAGTGAAGTCTTTCACGCTGCTTACCTGGAAATGGGTGTGGGGAGGGAAGAGTGTCAGGTGAATTATAAAATTAAGTTCCTTCCGTAATGCCTTAGATGACAGCTCCAACCTGGATGTGCCAAAAAATTCTGTTTTATTTTGCATCCGTTGGAAAAAGAATTTGCTCCTTCTCAATCTTATCTTAGAAGAGTTTCTCTTAGCTCCTGCCTGACTTACTTAAGAAACACGTAAGGGTAGCGTTCACATTCTGGAAAAGCATCTCCAATATGTAAAATTGCAGCATGCCCCACGCAGGAGCAAGACAAGGAATATAGCCAATGACACAGTCAGGTAAAATTAAGCTGAATTCAGAGATTATGACACTTCTCACCAAACTTTTCTTTAGAAGAATTTTCTAGAAATGCCAATTGGCTTTATACATAACCAATCCGATTGTAAAAATTAAGAAGGCTGGTGATAAAACTGAAAGAACATTAAAGAACTGGCATGAACAGAGACACAAACTGTATGTTCACTAAGTCCATTGCCCAATTAATTAAAAGTAGCTTTTGTGATCAGAACGATTGGTCCTCTGATTCCTTTATTTATCCTCAAATAAATGCTTGATAAGAGAAGCACTCTACCTTGTTCACAGCCCTGACCTGTGCTAGAAGCTTTTAAATGAACTAGTAACCTTCTAGGACTCTGACTGGTCTCACTTTGTATATATCCTTTTTCATATGCTTTTCCATTATAGCTTATTACAAAATATTGAGTTGCACTCCCTGTGCTATACAGTAGGTCTTTGTGGGTCATCTGTTTTATATATAGTAGAAAATCAAAATTCCCTCATATCTTAATTTACCTTCGCTTCATTTCAGTTTTTCACTTTTCACTCTCTTATTCACGTGAGTGTTCTGAATGCCAACTCTCCAAGAAGGCCAAGAAAATATAGTCTTTGTTCCCAAAGAATTTTGTTTGGTGGGAAATCAAACATAAGAGCTATCAGAAATATACAGAAAAATTCTTATCCTCCGAAATCACTAACCAAATTCTTCATATACCAGGAGAATAAGATAAATTGCCTAACTATTGAAGGCATATGAAGGACATCTCTCCTTATTCTGTCCAGAGTTCAGGGGATGTCTTGAATGAGCATGGGCGTAGCCAGATAATGCTGAAACAGAGAAGGAATTTCTTTATATTTCCTGGCAAAGGTGGCCTCTAAAACAAATGCAACAGGCAGACCCTGGAGCCCAGCTCCCGATGGTAGTAAGTTAATGGCCCATAAAACTCTTTCGCATGATAACTCCATAAAGATATCATCAGAAGAGATTTGCTTAGATAAATAAAAACGCATGCTCTTAGGTTTATGTAAAAGTTCTTTGCTCATAAAAGTGGAAGTAAAAGAGGAAACAAGTTATTTTCTGAGGAGTCTTTGATGTCCGACAACTCCAGCATTCTTTAGGTGAATTTTGATGGTGGTCTCTGGGCTACATATTATCAAAGCCTGAATTAATTTTTATTTTATATACGGTCCAGGCAGAGAGTTGGGGAAAACGTTTAAGAAGGAGGATAGATGTTGGCATTACCGAGTTAACTGTAGGCTCTGTAAAGGTACCACTATGCTGTTTTTGTTTATCACTTTATTCTCAAAATATAGCACCATCCCAGACTCATGCAAGCCACACAATAGACACTGGTTACATGAGGAAGCAATTTAATCTATTGTGATGCTATTATTCCAACTAATCACAGGAAAAACAACCTGTAAATATGGTATCATATTTTTAAATGGCAGGAATCCTTTTAGGCAGATGAGAAACTGATAATGTTTACAGCTGGAAAAAAAAAAAGTCAAGCATCATTAATAAATCAATTGATTCGGGAACCAACTCCCCATGAAACTCTTCCATTTCTATACATCATAGAAACATTTATCATAATCCTTTGTGAAATAAGCCCCCTTAACTTTTTTTTTCCATTTCTTTGAAGAATTAAATCAGGACTGATTTTATGTATTAATTAAAAGTGAGGTTTCACTTTGGTTTATGTCAAAATCATCACACCAGAAAATAGCTCTAACCTTGTCCTTCATAGATTAATGCCACTAGGATGATTGTTTATTTTGATTAGAATGGATTTGTTATTAGAGACAATATTTTCTCTCAGATCCATTACATGCAGCCACTCCCTCTGAGAGACAAAGTACATTGCTGTCGGGGAAAACCCATGAGTTCCCATTTTCCTGCCCTTCCGCCTCATGAGCATGATAAACATTTTATTCATTTGTCCACTTCCACCACCGAATGTCTACTTTCACTGTTTTCTAGCTGTTATTGCTGACACTTCCTTTCTCAATTTGGGCTGCTGTGGTCCCTCGAAAACCTTTTTTCTTCCGGCTTCCAATTCAACTGGCTTCCTTCCTTCAGAGGCAACTCCATGTCAACCCTAACAAGCAACAAAAGACTCTTACTCACGGAAACCTAAACAGCTTGCTTGTCCTACCTGCCAACCTTCTTAAAAACACACAAGGGCACCCAATGACCATAAACCCACAGAAGCATTTTCAGTGATGGTTGAAATCCTAAAACGTGGAAGCATCTTGAAAGCAAATGGTAATTAAACCCTGGAAAGCTGGGGTGGAGAAAGCAAGCGAGCCAGGGATTGGAATCTATTATGCGGCTGAGGCTTCTGTCTGGTGGATTTAAGCAGATTGAAGCCGAGGGGCCGTCGCACATAACCGCCTCAGGTGAGGGCGCGCAGTGTTCCAGTGGGGTTATCAAGCCGGCCGAGCCTGGAAGGCAGAGCAAAGCCCTTCACTGGGAAGGCCCTCCTAAATGCTTGCGCACCCTCCCCGGGATTATCCCGCCCCACTCGCACATCATCTGGCTTTAAACTTCAGGCCCTCTGGCAAAGAAGAGAGAAATGTGCTCTGAGCCCTCCTCCTTTCCCATCCTGTTTCCTAGCAGCCGCTGGCTGAGTCCTGTCCTCCTCTGCCAGCACCAGGCTGGATTAGCTGCAAGCCAATAGCTGGGGGTCAGGATTAAGAGGCCAGTGTGCACTTTAATACAAGCTGCCTATAATTAATGGCATTATTAATAGCTTGACTGAAAAATTCATTAAAAAATCCATTAAAAATAAATACCCTTTTACAAAAGGCATTGCCTTGGGTAAGAAAAACAGAAAAAAAGATAAAGGAAAATTGATTGGTGGCTTTCAGTTCACAGAAAGACAGACCATAGTTCAAACTGATTAAAATTGAACATTTTAGATTAAGCACCCTTGCCAAAATATTCTCTCTAGTTACCCAATAAGAACGTATGATGATGGGCCATGTATTTATATTTATACATATCAAGGGGACACAGGTAGCTGCTTGAAATAACTTTCTTCGAGTGAATATTCTTGACCTTCAGCAAAAGGAGGAATTCCCTGAAATGCTGGGTGACTGTATCTGATTAACTCAGAGCCTCAAAAGCAACGGATCTGTTAAGAGGTGGATTTTTCCCCACAATTTCATGACATGTTCAGCGACCTGATTGTTGGCTGTGTTAGCACGGATCCTTTTTTTCTTGTTCCCATCTTCTTTCTCCCTCTCTCTCTTTCTCTGCATTCATACCACAGCTCTCCTCCTCCTCCTCATACATCTGGCTCTGCAACTTGGAATCGATCTTATTGAGTTTCGCCTCAGCCCAAGTAAACAGTGTTGATGGCGGTCGGGACGTCTGTGGTTTGGATGTTTGCTCAGAGAATAGTGGGGATGGAACGGGGAGAGTCCTGTGGGGGAGGGAGACTCGCCCTGATTTCTCCTCTATCAGGACTTGTTTGTTGTGATGCTAAATCTGATCTTTCAGGTCCACTTTGCTCTGGGTCTAATCTGCTCAGTGGTGAGAGACGAACATTGTCTTCTAGAGGTACAGGCGACCATGCCCTCTCGGAAAAAGACCCCATTCATGAGCATATTTGCTCCAAGAGGGCTTTTATTCACTTCACCTGTTATGTTGGGCCTATAGAGCACAAAGCCAAGTAGAGATTAGGCAATTATCTGGTTAATAGGATCAACAGAGACAAGAAGTTCATTCAATAGGCGTTTCTGACTGCACACCACGTAGCGCTCCGTCCTCCATGCGATGAGAGATGCAGGGTGAGGAGGAAACACACTGCTGCCTAGTCCCTAACATGGTAAAGGAAATGGGACATGAACGCAGCCCACAATGGCTGCGTGATTTGCGAGCAAGGGCGGACTTGTATGGGATTCTCTGCATTAAAGTCAGGAATCAACAAGCTAAAAATGATAGGAAGCGGTTAAGCCGGAATGAGATTTTTGGAAAAGGCAAATCAATGTCTGTATATGTTCAGAGAGCTCCAGTTCACCACTTTCAAGCCTAATCATTTCCGACAGTATAGGGTCTTTCTGCCTTTTAAAACGCTTTCCAGCCCCTTTGTTGCTACTACACTAAGTCCTCCCCCCATTTTGTTTATTTATTTATTTAGTCTTTTTAGGGCTGCACCCAAGGCATATGGAGTTTCCCAGGCTCCAGACTGAATCGGAGCTGTAGCTGCCAGCCTACACCACAGCCACAGCAACGCAGGAGCCTTAATCCACTGAGCGAGGCCAGGGATGGAACCTGAATCCGCGTCCTTATGGACGCTAGTCAGATTCGTTTCCCCTGAGCCATGACAGAAACTCCCCCCATTTTTTTTTAAACTGAAGATTATATTTAATTCCTGAAGATTATAGTTAATATTGAGAAACTTGTTTCTATCTGGATTTTATGAAGTCACCCATGGATGTTAGGTGAAACTCCAGCGTTATGTCGGCTCTTACTTTTCCCTCCCTAATAATTCCTTGCTACTTACAGAGGTCTTCAAAGTTATCAGTGCAGTGGAGCACATATTCACGGAGCAGTGAGCTTCTCTTCGCAATAAAGACCATTAGAAAGCCGCTGATTCTCAGACAGTTAATCATATATTTTTCCATATTCATCATCCCCTTCGGGGTTTACAACTGGGCGTGTGTGTTGGGAGGGGGTGAGTGTCTTTACGGGAAAGTACATGGTGACAATTTTCTCATGCAGCGATTACCTACACAGGGCATTGCTTGCCTTGCACAATATTAGGGGATCTTGGTTAAGCCACTCTCACCCTAGCTCTGTTCTCCTGTGTTAATTCTTGGAAATCGTAACTGCAGTTTTAATATTTTTCTCATATTCTTCAATATCATGTAGGCAATCTGCCTTCTCCACACAGCTGTCATGTCTCCTCTAGTATGAATCAATATCTAATGCTTAAATGAATGATTTGGGAACTGGAAGAAGGAAAATGTTGAGAGGGAGAGAGAAAACATCTGGTCACAGGGAAACTGAGGGGGACACCATAGAAAGAAGGAAATGTGTAGGATGGAACAGCAAAAAGGCAAATGTCTCAGAGACTCAACATGGCTTTTCCAGGAAAGGGAAAGTGAAAGACTCTGGGGTGCTGAAGAAACTAAACTGACTCTTCAAACTCTAGGCGTCCTTCAGCCTTCAACTTTTGAGTTTCTTTTTCTAGCACTCTAAATTTGTCCAGGCAGGTATCTTATCCCATCTTCAGCAGCTTGTGTTGAAAATTTCAGCGTGCCCCTTCTTTTTCTTTTTCTTCTTTTTATGGCCACCCCTGTGGCATGTGGAAGCTCCCAGGCTCTGGGTTGAATCAGAGCTACAGCTGCTGACCTATGACACAACCTCAGCAACAACAGATCTGAGCCACATCTGTTACCTACACTGCAGCTTACACAGCCACATGGGATCCTCAACCCACTGAGTGAGGCCACGGGTTGAAGCTGCATTCTTAAAGAGACAACACCAGGTCCTTAACCCCCTGAGCCACAATGGGAACTTCCAGAGTATCCTTCTTGATAGCTCAATTCAAGAAAACCAGACTGGAGGAAAGGAGGTGTAGGCTCCACCTGCAGCTGGACTGAGGTCCCTCCTGGCTGCGTCACCTCCAGATTAGAGTTCCTAAAGGACTGTTTACACACAGCAGTGGGCTGTGCCTCTCCTCACTGACTTCCATCATCTTAGCCCACAACATCAAGTCAGCTCTGGGTCTCAGCGACATAATCACATGCACCTAGGCAATATCTAGTGCTGAGGAGACTTGGAGTAATCAAGCCTACATTGGGAATCAAAACCGCTAATATAAGAAAACTCTGCAGATTTTCCTACATCTTGAATTTAATGGGGGATATATCCCAAAGAGAAAAAAATTAACAATAAAGTAGTAGTGTGTGATGACTATTAAATGCACAAAGCCAACCCTAAATGTGGTGAGAGGTGGTAAGTAGGAGTGAGGCTTGGTAGTTTGGGTTCCAGAGCTTTTTTTTTTTTTTTTGGATGTATGCATTATTTTTTTTTCTTTTTTAGAATTTTTATTATAGTTGATTTACAATGTTCTGTCAATTTCTGCTGTACAGCAAAGTGACCCAGTTTTATAAGTATATATACACATTCTTTTTTTCATATTATCCTCCATCAAGCTCCATCACAAGTGACCGTACCATAGTTCCCAGTGCTATACAGTGGGATCTCATAGTTTATCCACTCCAAATGCAATAGTTTGCATCTATTAACCCCAAACTCCCAGGCCATCCCACTCCCTCCCCTGTCGCCTTGTCAACCACAAGTCTGTTCTCAAAGTCCATGAGTTTGTTTCTTTTCTGTAGATGGTTCATTTGTTCTGTATATTAGATTCTAGATATGGGTAATATATAGTATTTGTCTTTCTCTTTCTGATGTACTTCACTTTGTATGAGAGTCTCTAGTTCCATCTGTGTTGCTGCAAATGGTGTTATTTTATTCTTTTTATGGCTGAGCAGTATTCCATTTTGTATATGTATCACATCTTCTTAATCCATTCATCTGTCGTTGGACATTCAGTTTGTTTCCATGTCTTGGCTATTTAGGTTGTTTCCATGTCCTCTTGACGTGGTCTCCTCTTTGTCTTCTGGAGTAGAATATCTTTTTTGGAAATTTACAGTCCATTTGGTTGAAGGTTGCCCGGCGTTTGGTTGCAGTTTTGTTGTTTTTTGGGAGAGAAGTTAAGCTCCAGTCCTTCTATTCTGCCATCTTAATCCAGTCTCTCTGGATGTGTGCATTTAAATGGATGCAATAAAAATATATTTTCCTGGAAATACTGCATACCCCAAAAGAGAATACATTTTGTTTCTATCCAGGTCAAAATGTATTTAAAGAAACTCTCAAAATTCATCCATATGCCCCTGTAAATTCAGAATTTTTTTATTTAAGATTTTGCTTAAACTCAGTGGGCCAAAACTGAATCTTTTTTTTTAGAATTCTGTTGCAACAGGATGTGACATGTAATCACATAGAGGTGGGAGAATTTGACGAATGGACCTAAGGGTTAGTCAACCATGTCTTTTTCTTTTTATTTAAAAGAATTGAAATATAGTTGATTTACAATATTGTGTTAGTTTCAGGTGTACAGCAAAGTGATACAGTTACACACATTTTTTTTCAAATACTTTTCTGTTATGTGTTTCAGTAAGATACTGAATACAGTTCCCTGTGCCATACAGTAAATTCTTGTTGTTTTATCTCTTTTACATATAGTAATGTGTGTCTGTTAGTGTCATACTCCGAATTTATCCTTCACCCCCCCATCTTTTCCTTTAGTTATTCATCTCTTGATGTGGAACTGAGGTTGAAGAAGGATGAAAGACATTTTCAAAGGTCTGTGGAGCCTGGTCTTTCCAATCATTGGTAAGGCACTGATATAAGGTACCTCAGTGAATGAAAATAATTCAATACACATGTAATGAAAGTAAGTTTTTATTTTTGACAAATTGGGAGAATCAAGACATGTACCTATTGAAGATTTCCAGGAGACGAATGAAAGAGACATGCCCAGTGATTTGGCAAGAGCTCTTAAGGAAACAAGAAAGAACACCATCTCAACTTAAACATGCTGGGACAGGGGAGGAGACCAAGAATGTTGACTTTCAAGAAACACCAAGCCAGAACACTTCAGACATTTGAATTAAAGAAACACTAGCTTGAAGGAAGCTGATCTGAAGAGAGCAAATGTTTTCGAATTATTTCAAAACTGGTCATGAAGTTGCTTTTGGAAAATGTAGAAGACTTCTTAACACGTGAGCTTCCACGCTGGTGGTCCTGGGGAGGTGGTCCTAAGGCACAGGTCAAGACTGGCTTGCAGAGTAAGTGGATCTGCTGGGTTCTCTTTCGGCAGCATCCTATTCAGCTGCCCGCCTTCCTCTCTGTAATCGATTCTGCTCTGCCCTGCCCTTGCCAGGCAGACACATTCATTCTGATGGCATGTGACCTGCTCTGTTTGCAAAAGATATCCATGAGTATTAACTAAGTTTGCGAGAGGAATTAGGCTCCATAATAAATGCTTTGGCAAAGAGGCTTTAGGGAATAAAATTGTGTCTTCGGGCAAAATTCTCATAAACGAGACATCATCTTCGATTCAGAGTTTATAGTATTTTCTTCACTGTATCCAGTATCCCCCCCCAGCTCGAGGGCTTCTGCTCCGTGTGGCATGCTTAACTGCCCAAGGTGGGAGGGTAGTTCTATGCACTAACGTTAAGTCAGTGAAATTAGACATTGAAGAAAACACAAAACAAGCAGAACAGTGGATTTTTTTTTGGGGGGGTGGGGGTTGGTTTTTGCTTTTTGTATTCTTAGTAGTTACAGAAAACAAACAAACAAACAAACAAACAAAACAACCCATTGTCCACTACTCCACTCACCCAGCAGGAATCCATTTCAAACACTTGACTGCTATTTTAGAAAAGCTGACCCTTCTGTCTCTATTGATATTAAGAGCAAGATGAAGACCATAACGGGGAAGGTGTGTCATCATACTTTATACTGTGGACATCACAGATTCATTTAACCAGAGTTTTCAAACTTGGGAAAGAGAACCCATGAGGACAGACGAGGATGGATCTTTCAGGTTCCTCAACTCTCCATCAGATTTTAGGAGTAAACAAATTAGAGGAGGAAATGAGACAGAGTTAGACAAAGTTGATATAGCATCAGTTCTGCTCAAGGCACTGTGTGCTAGGCACAATGGCAAATTGTGTAAACCAGGTAATGTAATGATGGCATAGGGTGGAAAAAGAGGCCAATATCTGCTAAATCTCCAAAAGGAGATGAGAATCATTAATTACTAAACACATACAGAGGACAAGAAAGGAAACATAAGTGTTTTACGGGAAATTTTACTTTTATATATATATATATATACACATATATATAATTATGCATATTATTAATTACCTTAAAGACAAAAAAAATTCTCAGAGAAATTAGTTACATTAAAGACATAAGAATATTCTCCTACAGAGCCATATAAGTATATCTACACAAAGATATCTATACAAAAAGTCGAAATACTTATTTAGAGCTATCAATTTGGCAAAAGAGTACATGCATGGGCACATGTGATGTATAAGTTCCCTGGAGCTCATTTATTCAAAGAGACAAACAGTCAAATGGTCAAAAGCATCTCTGAACGTATTTTACATGGATAATTTTAATGATATTGTTACTAAATAGTTTATAAGTTAATATATAATTTACAAGTAGGTTCTAAAATAATGATCTCTTTGTCTCTCTTTTCCACCTTTCCAAAGTCATTTACAATTTACTAGAAACCATGGGAAAGTTCATAACTCTTTTTTTTTTTTTTGGCTTTTTGCCTTTATCTAGAGCCGCACCCGCGGCATATGGAGGTTCCCAGGCTAGGGGTCTAAGAGGAGCTGTAGCTGCCGGCCTTCGCCACAGCCACAGCAACGCAGGATCCGAGCTGCATCTGCAACCTTCACCACAGCTCACGGCAATGCTGGATCCTTAACCCACTGAGCGAGGCCAGGGATCGAACCCGCAACCTCATGGTTCTTAGTCGGATTCATTAACCACTGAGCCATGAAGGGAACTCTGGGAAAGTTCATAACTCTTTCCACGAGATGTTCTCCATGTATGTTTATTACAAGCAATATGGAAAAAAAAAAAAAAAAGCAAGGTAGTGAACGTGCTAAAAAAAATTGTGAAATTAAGATTCTTCTAAGAAACCAATAAACGGTAGGAGGAGTTATCCTTGGGAACTTTGGGAAGTCTGCTCCAATAGCCTGCTTTAGGGCAAACAGGCAGAACAAAATCATTCCATCAGGAAATTGTGTAAGTCACCCAGCCCCCCCAACCAAAGGCTGAAAACTTCTGCTAGGGTAGCTTTGCACCATGTTTTGAAAGGATTTATGTGACTTTAGTATGTATATTGGTTCCAGATTATCAGCTCTCTTTCTGGATTTGAGTTTTCTCATATTTTAAAAATGTTCATGAATTCCTGGGAAAAGCCCTGCTCTCACGAAGTTTAGGTTTTCCATAAAGCAGATATACCGATATGCCGACCAAAATTTAATTTCTGTTTCTTCACAGGACACTTCCTGGATGGAGGCTATTTTAAACTTTCTTTTTCTAACTGAACTTGAAACAACCAAGTATGAGACCCTGTGAATATTCACAACCAGTATTTATATTTGGAGCATTTCCCCAAAAGAAAAAAAAAAAGGCATATAGCATTTACTTTTCTCAGTTACACCATGTCTTTGTCTCAACCAAAAGGGCACAAGTATTCTTTATTTTAATAAAAAGCTTCATAATATCAAGGAAAAAACCCAATGTATTCTGTGGCAAATCTGTGTAAATTGAAAGTCACTGAACCCAAATTATAACAGCAAAATTTCAAAAAATACGTAGGGCCCAAACCAATCAAAGTAAGTAATAAAAGCTAAGGGGAAAAAAGAAAAAAGTATTTTCTTTTTTATTTTCCACTTCCTACAGTAATGATTCGAATGGATGCTATTAAAATTTGCTCACAAGTTCATTTTGTGTGAAATTGGGATGGGGATATGCAAGAAATAAGAAATGTCCTGCAGGAGCTCCCATTGTGGCTTAGCGGTTAGAACCCGACATAGTGTCTCTGAGGATGCGAGTTCAATCCCTTTCCTCACTCAGTGGTTTACGGGTCCAGCATTGCCATAAGCCTCAGCATAGGACACAGTTGCAGCTCCGATTCGTCCCCTGGCCTGGGAACTTCCATATGCTGAAGGTATGTTTGTAAAAAGAAAAAAAAAAAAATGAAAGAAGAAGATAAAGCCTCGTAGAATGGAGAGATTTAGGAGTAGACATTTGGGCTTTAGGGTGTATTTGGGCTTACAGTATATGAAAACTTTGGAAACAAATGTATATTCATCTACCAGCCCTAGAAACTATCTCTAAGCATCTTATTTTCAGATCATTTTCTAACTCCATTGTTTTTATGAGGATAGTTAAAAAGAAGAACAAGAAAGTCTTGTTAGGTCATGCAGATGCCTCGAACTCCCCTCCTCTTAGCCTGGTGGTCTCCTTTTCTGCAAAAACGATGGGAATCATGTCTTCCTGCAGCCTAAGGATGGGGCTACACAAACAGACCCCAAAACCCATGATGGTGTGCCTATGGAGATGGTTTCTCTCTCTTTCTTCCTATTAAGTTTTATGATATAACAAGCCCAGTGAAGGTGCAAGAATAAGGAGGGTTATAAATAATAACATAAAGAGGATATGTAGCAATTTAATAACATGAAGAGCATATGTAGGAGGAGTTTCTGCTTTTATATCTGGATCTGGGTGAATCCTGTTCTTCTCCAAGCCCTCCTCCCTACCAACAGCCTCTGAATACCACTAGAATTTAGAAAAAAGACAAACAAAAGATATTCCAAAAAACAACAGGCATACTTTGAAGATGGCTTTTTCTTCCTACTTAAAAGCAACAGCACAACCCAAAACAAAACAAAACGAAAAGGAAAACCTAATTAGTCAATCTCAGGACTTTTCAAGAACTCGTGGAACTTTCTCACCCTGGAGTCCCATTGGAGCCCTGAAATAAAGACAGAGTCGAGGATCTAATTCTGATCTTCCCGAGCTGGCTTTTGGCTTACTGTGTAGCAGCTGATGCTGTGAACGTGGCATCAACAAGGGAGGTGCCCTCCCTGTTTGTATTGTGTGGGTGTGTTAATCTACCACCCATGTCAAATTGCCTCAGCACTAAGTGTGTTTGAAAGGTTCAGCTTGTGAGGTGGCTGAGGATTTGGGGGAAGGGTAGGCTTTTCTTATCTCATTCAAATTGGTTTGTCCATCTCTGCGACCATGTGTCTCACAAACATGAAGATGGGTGATCTCCCCGGGGACTTCTGGTACCTTCCCCTCTGTCATTTGAGGATTATATCTTACAATCTGTCCCCTAGCACTTTAAACACACCCATTTAAAATAACTCCAGTAACAGGACCTTTAATTGACTGGGGGTGGTGGTGGGGCTTCCCAGGATGATTGTCGTTTTGGTTCAAAGGAGAAGAATGAAGTTGATTCTGTGCCTTGTGTCCGAGTAACAATATGTGAAAAGATTCATTTGGTTCTTAATCCTTATGGAGAGTCTGAAAAGAGCTGATCGTTTAACAGCTACACAGTGTTCTGCTTTCGAGCTGTTTTTCTTATTTATGTCTTGGTTGTTAAAGCTCTAACCATTCCCTTTATTGTTCAGTGGAGAAAAAAAGAAAGAAAGAAAGACAAATTGGTATTAGCAATTCACAAAGCAATGACTTCACACTTAAAAATGAAATCTACTAAAGTCTTGCAGGAAGAAAAAGTTTGGCCTGGAATATTTCATTAGTGATTAGAGAACAGCCTCCTGAGTGACAACTGGTTTCTTGTGGATAGATATGGGACAATTAAAAAAAAAAAAAAAAGAGGGTGAAGCTTTGAGCAAACTGATGCAAATAAAGTGAACTCTGGTTTTGCCCCAGCTGGGACTGGTCCAGGCAATGCTGCCTTACATGGGCACATGTGAGTCTTGAAACAGGTATGGGACTGTGTCGGTCTAGGCATTTATAGCAGAAATATTGGGCAGTTTGGAATTTCCATCATAAAATGTTTTGGGGGTGAGGTACACAGATAATAAACTTTTCTTTTCCACTCCCATTTTCCACCACATTCCCAGTAATAAGTCAAACTAAGAATATTTTTTTTACCATATTTGGGAAAGTGGAAAGTAAAGGGATTATGCAGGCTAGTGACTATAAACAAAATGATCAGTGTTCTCTTTTTCTTCTTTGCTTTTTTCTTTTCTTTTTACAGCCACACATGGAGGTTCCCAGGCTAGGAGTCGAACTGGAGCTCCAGCTGTGGCTTATGCCACAGCTATAGCAACACTGGATTCTTCACCCACTGAGCAAGGCCAGGGATCGAACCGGAATCCTCACCGATGCTATGTTGAGTTCTTAACCCAGCAAGCCACAATGGGAACTCCTTTCCTTTTATTCTTAACAAACGGTACTTATGTGTCTCCATCTGTTCTTGCCAGGTTGTACTGCTGTTTGATGTCACCTGGTGAGCTGTCAGAGAACCATCTAAACAAAAGCTTCGCAGATTTCCTAGGATGGGGAAAGGTAGGAGCTGGTGGAAAGTCTACTGTTAGAGATAATAGTTCCTAATTTACCCTGGAGTGCTGAGTGTTTCACCCACTCATATTAATGTGACCCCAAAGTTCAGTGAACATAGGACACAGGTTGAGAAACCCAGTTTGGCTGGGATATGGATTTTTCTTACTCTGTTGACTCTTGATTTCAGATAGGTACATAGGATTTATCCTGATACACAGCAGTCCAGGAAGGTAAATAAATGAATCAAATCAAAAGAAGGCTCATTTTTAATTCCAGTAGCATGAAGTCCAGTGAGATAAGGGCCTTACCCAAGGCACACTATGAACTATACCTAATTCCTCAAAAAACCAGAGGTGGTGTCTCATATCTGCTAAAATCCCAATTTGAAAATGTTCTTCTTTTCTTCCTTTTTAAAATTTTTGAAAGAATCAAAGAATTTGGGATTCTTTGTACCAAGATCAATTTCCAAAGGAAATTGGATGTCTAACTTGACAAGGCTCAGAGTGAGAGCTAGAAAAGCTTTTTTTTTTTTTTTTTAGGGCCACACCCGTGCGGCCTATAGAAGTTCCCAGGCTAGGGGTGGAATCTAAGCTGCCGCTGCCGGCCTACAGCACAGCCATACCAACACGAGATCCCAGCCACATCGGTGACCTACACCACAGCTCATGGCAATGATGAATCCTTAACCCACTGAGCAAGGCCAGGGATTGAACCAGCATCCTCATGGATACTAGTCCAGTTCGTTACCTCTGAGCCACACTGGGAACTCCTGAAAAGTTCTTGATGTTTTCTCATTGTGTTAAATGCTATATGTAATGATATATATAATGCAAATATAATGATCACAACGTAGATGAGCGGTATCGAAGAAGTCCTTCGATCTCCTAGAGGGGACTGCTGAATTAGTGCCAGTCTTGGATGTCAGCTTAGATCTCAGGTTGAAGGTTTTATTTTTAGTAGTAACACAATTGTCTCTTGCCAAGAGCATGATTTATTTTAGTCTTAGTCAGACTTCATATATAAACATTTAGGGCTTGCTTGAACCAATAAACCTTTATATTCTTTGAAAAACTGTGATGGATTATATGCCTGGAGAGTGTGTTCTTCCTCAGAAGAATAATTAAAAGCTTGTTCTTTTCCCATGCGAATCAAAAAACAAACCTACATGTGGCTTCCTAAGAGGATCAGGATACAAATTGTCAAGACTTGAAGCGTATTTCACAAGGGTTAGTCTTGAATAACAAAAACGAATTAACAAGATGCATGCAAACGAAACACAAATATCAGTCATCACTGTTTTTGTAATTATCACAGATAGAAAAACATAAGGAATTAGATTCGATATGTCAAACATTTTAATGCTTCAACAATCCTGCTATATATGTGTGTATGTGTGTATGTACGTATATATATATATGAATATATATACACACACATATATGTATATATAATTATATATATTCTTATCTCCATTTTCAGGTATAAAGTGTTAAATCATTTGTGTAAGAATTCAGACTAATTCTTTTGGATTCCCATGTCTAGTTTTTATTTTATGTTTTTTTCATGTTATACATATATTGTAGCAGAGACTGGCCGTGGAACACCCCAAGCAGGGATGTGGCAAGCAGACATTTGTGTTCCCTTGGGTTCTTGCTGGATAGTGACACTCCACCCCACCCCCACCCTGTGATGATCCCCTGAACTGATCCCCTGAACCTGTGGCTGTTAGGTACGTGGTTATGGTAAATTAAGATTCCAGGTGTAAATAAGATGGTTAACCAGCTGATCATAAAATAGAGGTTTTTTTTTTTTTTTTTTCTGAATTATCTGATAGGGTGCAATGAAATCACAGGGGTCCTTAAAAGCGGAAGAGGAAGAGGTGACTGCAAAATAAAGATCAGGGCAATGTAATGTGGTTGGCTGTGAAGACAAAGGAAGACGTCAGTGAGTCCAGGAATGTGAGTGGCCTGTAGAAGCTGGACAGTGCAAGAAAATGGATTCTCCCCTAAAGCCTGCAGAAGAAGAACACACCCTGCCAAAATCTTGCTTTTATCCCAGTGAGTCTTGTTTTGCACCTCTGACCTCCAAAGCTATAAGATAGTAAACTTGTATTAGGTCACTAAATTTGCAGCAGCCGCAGAAAACTAATATAGCTGGTGTGTACAACAGTCCCTCCTTCATCCATCTCCGTTGGTTTGTATCCAACCCACAGCTTCATCTTCCAGTCTGGTCTCCTATTAGTTTCTGATTCTGGACCTTGATGTTCGTTGAACACTGATGGTCATCTTTCTTGAATTTCCCCAATGGGCAACAGTGAAAACAATCCTAGGATCTGTTCTTTTAGGTTCGTAACAATCCTAGGATCTGTTCTTTTAAGTTCAAGTTCCAGGGATCTAATATTGGATAACTGGACACTAATAGCAGAACTCATAAGCATATAATGTGGCATCACCTAAAGTGATGTATAACATGAAAAAACATAAAATATTGTGAGTTAAGGTGAAAAAAATTAAATTACATGCTTTGAAATATTCATAGCTTATTTAAGCCTGGAAAGGATTTCTTATTTTTTAAAATGGAAGTATAATTGATATTGTATTGTCATATAAATTTCAGATGCACGTCATAGTGCTTAGATATTTATATACATTAAGAAATGGTCCATCATGGTAGGTCTAGCCACCATTTGTCACTATACAAATATTAATGATTGTATTCCCTGTGCTGTACATTACATCCTCATAGCTTATTTATTTTATAATTGGAAATACGTATTTCTTAATCCCTTCCCATATTTCACCTGCTTATCAGTCCCCTTCCCCTCTGACAGCCACCAGGTCGTTTTCTGTAACTATTAGTCTGTTTCAATTTTGTTTTGTTTGTTTATTTGATTTGTATCTAAGATATCACATATAAGTGAATTCATATAGTATTTGTATTTCTTTGCCAGACTTATTTCACCTAGTATAATACCCTCTAGGTCTATCCATGTTGTCTGAATGGGAAGATTTCATTGTTTTTATGGGTGACTAATATTCTACTATGTATATGTCACATCTTCTTTAGCTGTCATCTGTCAGTGCACATTTAGGTTGTTTGTACATCTTAGATATTGTCAATAATGCTGCCATGAACATAGGGTTACATACATCTTTTCTAGTTAGTGGTTTGCTTTCTCCAAATAAATAACCAGCAGTGGAATTGCTGAATTGTATGGCAGTCCTACTTTTAAATTTTTAGAGGACACCGCATAATCTTTTTCATAGTGGTGCACCTAATTTACGTTCTTAGCAACAGTCCACAAGGGTTCCCTGCACTACATATCCTGGTCAGCACTTACTTGTTGTCTTTTTGATAACTGTCGTCCTTACAGGTGTGCAGTATTATCTCATGACGGCTTTGATTGGCATTTCCCTGACAATTTGTGATATTAGGCATCTTTTCATGCGCTTGTCCATTCTGTATGTCTTATCTTATTTGGAAAAATGTCTGTACAGGCCCTCTGTCCATTTTTCAATAAATCTTGCTTGCTTTTTTTGTGATATTAAATTGTCTAAGTTCTTTGTATGTTTTGGATATTAATCTCTTGTTGTTTTTATTTTTAGGCTGCATGTGCCAGGGATCAAATCCCAGCCACAGTTGTGAGCTATGCCACAGCTGCAGCAAAGCTGGGTCCTTAATCCATGCACTGGGATAAGGACTGAACCCAGGCTGCCTCAGAGATGACACTGGATCCTGAACCCGCTGTGCCACAGAGGAGAATCCTGGATATTAATCTCTTCTGGATATGAGATTTGCAGATGTCTTCTCACATTCAGTAGGTTGTCTTTTTCTTTTATTGGTTTCTTCCACTGTGGAAAAGTTTTTCAGTTTGATGTAGTCTATTTTAAAATTTTTACTTTTGTTGTCCTTGCCTGAGGAGACAAGTCCAAAAAAAAAAAAATATTGCTAAGACCAGTGTCAAAGAGCTTAGTGCCTATGTTTTCTTCTAGCAGTTTTATGATTTCAAGTATTAAACTCAAGTTTTTAATCAATTTTTGAGTTTATTTTTGTAAACGATGTTAAGATTCTGGTCTAATTTAGCTTCTTTGCATATATCTGTCCAGTTTTTCAAAAACCACTTTTTCTTTGTTTTTTGTCTTTTTTGTCTTTTTATGGCTACACCTGCAGCATATGGAGGTTCTCAGGCTAGGCATCTAGTCGGAGCTGTAGCTGCCTGCCAGCCTACACCACAGCCACAGCAATGTGGAATCTGAGCCACATCTGCAACCTACAGCACAACTCATGGCAAGGCCGGATCCTTAACCCACTGAGTGAGGCCAGGGATCAAACCCACAGCCTCATGGTTCCTAGTCAGATTCGTTTTCCGCTGAGCCATGATGGGAACTCCTCAAAAACCATTTAGTAAAACCGTTTATTAAAAATATCCTTGCCTCCTTTCTCATAGATTAATTGACCATAAATCCATGGGTTTATTTCTGAGTAGGCTATTTTGTTCCATTGATCTGCATGTCTGTTTTTGTGCTGGTGTAATACTGTTTGACTGTTATAGCATTGTAATATAGTTTGAAATCATGGAGTGTGATACCTCCAGCTTTGTTCTTCTTTCTCAAGATTTCTTTGGCTATTTGAGGTCTTTTGTGGTTCCATGAAAATATTAGGATTGTTTGTTCCAGTTACGTGAAAAATGCCATTGCTGTTTTGATAGGGACTACACTGCATCTGCAGATTGCTTTGGGTAGTGTAGACATCTTAACGATATTAATTCTTCCAATTCATGAGCACAGTTATCTTTCCATTTATTTGTGTCATCTTCAATTTCTTTCGTCAGTGTCTTACAGTTTTTGTAGAACAGGTCTTTCCCCTTCTTGGTTATATTTATTTCCCCTTCTTGGTAATATTTATTTCTAGATATTTTATTCTTTTTTTTAGGGCTGCACTTGTGACAGACGGAAGTTCTCAGGCTAGGGGTCAAATTGGCACTGCAGCTGCTGTCCTAGTCACAGCCACAGCAATGCCAGGTCCTTAACCCACTGACTGAAGCCAGGGATCATACCTGCATCCTCATGGATACTAGTTGTGTTCTTAACCCCTGAGCAATGACAGGAACTCCCTCATTTTTTTTTCTTGCCTAATTTCTGTGGCTAGGTGTTCAAATACTATGTTGAATGAAAGTGGTGATAGTGGGCATCCTTGCTTGTCTTTTCCCTGATCTTGAAAGCTTTCAGATTTTCACTGTTGATCGTCATTTTAGCTCTGGGTTTGTCATATATGACTTTCATTATTCTCAGGTACATTATATCAAGTTCATTGAGAGTTTTTATCATAAATGGATATAGAAAGTAGTCAAATTCTTTTTCTGAAACTATTTATATGATATGTGATTTATCATGTTGATTGATTTGTGGGATTTGAAACATCCTTGCATCCCTGGAATAAATCCCACCTGATCATAGAGTATGATCTTTTAAATGTGTTCTTGAGTTCAGTTTGCCTCTATGTTCATCAGGAATATTGACCTGTATTTTTTTTCTATTTTTTATGGTGTTTTTATCTGGGTTTTGTATCAAGGTAGGTTGGCCTAATAAAATGACATAGGAAGTATTCCTTCCTCTTCAATTTTTTTTAAGAATTCAAGAAGGGTAGATATTAATTCTTATTTAAATGTTTGGTAGAATTTACTTACAAGATATTCAGTCATAGACTTGTTTGTCAAAGTTTTAAAATTACTGATTCAATTTTATTACTAGTAATGGGTATATTTAAACTTTCTATTCATGATTCAGGTTTAGAAGATTGTGTCTCTAGGAATATATTCATTTCTTCTAGGTTGTTAGGTTTTCCATGAGGTTTTATTTGGGGGGGGGGGAGTTCTCTCTATAGTCATACTTTGTTCTCCCAAACTTGGTGGGCATTTTTGTGACCATTGCTTTGAATTCTTTCAGGTAGATTACTTATATCTGTATGCTTAACATCCTTTTTTCTGAGGTTTTGTCTTATTTTTTCATTTGGAACATATTTCTCTCTTTCTTAATTTTGCCTGGCTCTCTTTGTTTTTTTTTCTATATGTTAGGCAAATAGCCACCTCTCTCAGTCGTGAAGGAATGGATTTGTATAACTGGTGGTCCTTCAGGTTCAATGCTGCCCTGCCCTGTTCTTTGCTATCCCTCAAATCTTTGTGGTTGTCTATACTGTCTGATTAATTCTTGATTCACTCCTGTTGTTGATGGGGTGTTAAGACCTATCAGTGTTCCAAGGAGAGAAATCTCATTTAGCACCTAGCTTCAGGCTGACTGAATGCCAGACCACCAGGCAGCAGCTTTTAATGTATGAAGATACATACATTGCTTTGGGGCTGCAATAGTAACCCTTCCTGACAGCCAAACCAGGAGCTCTGAGAGTATCCTCTGGGTGACAGTTTCCAAAAATAAGGGGGGGTGGGGCTCCTTAAAAGTGTATAAGCTCCTTTCTGGGAAGTCTTATCAAGGTGTAGCAAGGTCAAGGGGTGAGTAAGGATGGTATCTTTCATGAGTCTCATTGAACTCAGAAATGCAAGTGCCCTTGGCTACCAGGGCCAGAACCCTAACCCTAACCCTAACCCTAACCCTAACCCTAACCCCTAACCCTAACCCTAACCCCTAACCCTAACCCTAACCCTAACCCTAACCCTAACCCTAACCCTAACTCTTGTGTAGACTGCCTGCACCTACTGGCTTCATGTAGGTAGCTGGAGGGTGTCATCAGCCTCGTTGGTTTTCTAAGCCAAATGTTTTGGGACATCATCTCTATAGTGTAGAACCCAGAGACTGAGGTGCCTGCTCTGAGGTGCCAAACCCTAATTCTTGCTGGTGAAACCCCTCCCTGTTGTGTGCCACTACCTGAGAGCTGGGTTTTAGCAAGAGCATCTCTCTGCCTTTCCAACTAATCTCGATGTGGTCCTTCATGTCCTTTGCTGTGGCGAAAGTGTTCAACCAGTTCTCAGGCTCTTTTTAGAGAGAATTGATCCCTGAGTAGCTGTATACCAGTTGTGTCCATGGGAGAAGGTAAATTTGGACTCTTTCTATGCCACCACCTTGAACCATCCACTTGAAAAAGATTTCTTAGGTTATGTGGTCTAATAGTCTCATTTCAAATCCTCAGCTTTCAGTTGAGGAAACAGGCTCAGAAAGGTTAAGTTACTTGACAAAGATCTCACATCTAGTTAATACACACATCTAGAACAAACTTTCCTGGTTCTGAGTGCAAAGCACTTTCCTGGCCTTCATTCAAGCTGAGGTTGATTGTATAGGTGAAGTCTTAGAAAACTTGGTGGAACAAAGTGTTTGTTTTCCCCAGAACTCTGAGGTGTCCTTAATCCTGAAATTCTAGCCCAGTATTTATTCTCCTAACCTATCACCAGTAACTTGACTTTCCTCCTGCTGCCTCCCTCATTCCCCATCATATGTAAACTCTGATTTACATCTCAACAGGAAACACACTCAAAATATATTCCTCAAGTGTTTACCTGACAGTGCCTCAGGCAATACCAACAATGAAGAGCTGAAACATCATATGTTTATTATTGGTCATGAATGTTTTCTTTATGACGAAATCCTACTCCACTCTCAAATATTTACCAAATTCACTGGAACTATTTATTAGAAGAATTTTTATGTTTTTAAATAATTCACTTTCATCTCAGGCACACAAAATAATGCCTGCCCCTGGTCCTTAACCATGATTTCTGATGAAAAGTAGAGTGGTCCATGCTCAAATATTTTTTTTTCCTTTTAAGTGATCATTATCTGCAACCAAATTGGCACTTCAACCATTACCTTCACCAGTCAAGAACACAAAAATTCTTTCCTCCTATTGCATATTTATTTGAATTGAACCTGTAATTCTGAGCCCTGAAATGACTGCTATCTTATCTTACCTCATTTCCTCTGCTTTCCACCTGAGCCCTCACTTACTGAATTTCTGCGGGTTCCTTGACCTCGCTGTTGTAATCTGTGCCTTTATGCCTTTGCTCTTTCTGAATATTTTATCCTGAAGTAGATCCTTCTACCTATTCATTTATCGCAGAGTGCATTTTCTGGAAACCATGTGTCAGAAATCAGGTGATGTGGTGAAGTGGCCATGAGCAAAGCACAAAAATCTGTGAATTCATACAAAAGCAGGATACAGTCAAATAAAATGGCAGGTACAAAAGCACATAAAATAGGTAGAATGGAATAAGTATAGATTTGCTCTTGGGAGAAATGCCTAAGCTTGCCTTTGTGGAAGGGGTCTGTTTGAGGAAGAAACCATGACTGTTATCACCACTGTATAGTGTGGGAATGACCAGTATATAGTACATACACTTTCAATATATGTGGATAGGATTAACGAGACCAGTCTGTGATGAAATGCCTCCTGAGATGGAGTTCCATGATTCTTTTCTTTGCAGATGGCTTTGTATCATTAACATTTATTGTCTGGGGAGTTCCCTTCATGGCTCAGTGGTTAAAGAACCCGACTAGTATCAATGAGGATGTGGGTTTGATCCCGGACCTTGCTCACTGGGTTAAGGAGCTGGCGTTGCCCTGAGCTCTGGTGTAGGTGGCAGACGAGGCTCTGATCCCCATTTCTGTGACTGTGGTGTAGGCTGGCAGCTGTAGCTCCAATTCAACCCCTAGCCCTGGAATTTCCATATGCCACAGGTGCGACCCTAAAAAAAAAGATTGTCTGTCTAGATTAGGATTAATAAGAAAATGGCAAAAATTGCTTGGATACTTCCAGTTTGTAAATTAAATAGCTTTTGAGTTATTTTCCTCAAAGAAATTATCTAGGTTGTCTGTTCAACTGAGTAAATTTAATCATCCTAAAGATGCATAAAATTTGGAGGGGGGAGGTTAAACATGACAGGTTTTGGATCCTGACTTTGCTATTTATGCATATGTGATATTTGGCAGGTTAGTTAAACTCTGTGTGTTCTATTAAATGGGTATAAGAATGATATCTTATGAGAACTAAAAGTGACAACCTGCAAAGGACCTGAAACAGTGCTAACATAGTAAACACTCAGAAAACCTTAGTCCTCTTTGTATCCCATGTCTTTGATGATATATATTTAGCAAAGATTTTCAGAATGGCTGAATATAGATGGAATTAAACACAAACAATTGAATGTCTACTCAGCATTTTTCACAGTCAATATCTAACACTAGAATGGAAAGAATCAAGAATTGGATCCTGGTTAAATACATGCTCTCAAAGCCCCAGTAAAGGGCTCTATGAGGAAATTTTAAGTTCCTCCTCTGTGCTGTTCATGTTCTTTATACTTTTCTACCTTGAATTGCAGTTGTATATGTGCTTTAGTTACCCCATACTAAAACAGAGGTTCTTAAAGCCTGAATCCATGGCTTAATCATTTCTGCATCCCTAAGTCCCCTCCTAGTAGCAACCTTGAGTTGAAATCATGAAGACCAATGACAAATAAAACAAATTGGACAACTCTCCTGCCCTCTAACTTTTAAGTTTTCCTGAGTGAACAGCAGAGAAGAACAGCACATGGTATTTTGCAGAAGAGACAACTCTGGAAGAAAAGTTGTTCTCCTCATTTTAAGAAAATTATTGAGGGTGGTTTTTAAAATAGAACATGAGGATATTAAAACAAAACAAGACAAAACAAAACAAACTTTAAAGTGATTTTTAAAAGCCAGGTGAAAGGAAACGCTGGAGAGTCATTACTGTAGGACCTCCGGGAGTAGCACTGATGGCCTCCGAGCCCAGGGAAACTGTTCAGAGCCATCCTTTTCCTACTCTGTAGTGCACTTCCGCCATGGCTGGGGCTTCCGGTCCAGTACACACAAGCCAGCTCTCAACTTCCAGACCAATGACAGGGATGGATGATTCAGACAAATGCGTCCAGCAGATAATTGGCCATTTGGATCAGAATCACCATCTCTTTCAGAGGTAAAGCTGTGAACGGAGTGTTCCTTTTTCTTTGGCAGGGTCTCAGCTGCCCAGCTCAGGTGGGTTGTGTCTCTACACTGAGAGTGGCATAGTCCATGCCAGGAGAGATGAGCTCTGTCCTTGACTTACTTGAGGTTCTGGCACAGATGCAACAGACAAGGCCCATCCATGACTGCTTCTGGACAAGCCATTTCACTCCCCTGGACCTCAGCTTTCTCTTTATGAGAAATGCGGAGGTTGAACTATGTTCCTTTTCATCTGGATCATTGTTGATGGTATCAGAGCAAAAGCCAATGCCCCTTCATAATATCTCTGTGAAAAGATAAAAAAGGTGTTATAACTCCCTCACTCTCTAACATCAACACACATCTGTGGGTATAAGTGTGTACACACACATACACACACATATACTTACTCTGGCATCATTTGCACAAAGAATCTCCTTTTTTTTTTTTTTTTTTTGCTTTTTAGGGCTGTACCCGCAGCATATGAAAGCTTCCAGGCTAGGGGTCAAATCAGAGCTACAGCTGCAGGGCTACCCCACAGAAACAACCCGGGATCTGAGCCCCGCCTTCAACTGCACCACAGCTCACGCAACATCAGATCCTTAACCCACTGAGCGAGGCCAGGTATCGAACCTGCATCCTCATGGATACTAGTTGGGGCTCGTTACCATGAGCCACAATGGGGACTTCCAAGAATCTCAATTTTTAAAATATATATATGTATATATATGTCACTTTGCTTCATACCTGAAACTAACACACCATTATAAATCAACTATGCTTCAATAATAAATAAATAAATATTCAAAGCAAAAAATGTAAAACAGTTTACTGCATCTTCCTCTGACAGTCTGACCCAGTACTGCATGTTCCCAGGTGGTGGTCCTAACTAGGTGCTGGATCCCCCTGGTGCCAGCACTGTAGGCAATGACTAGCTGACCTCGAGTGAGTCGCCTTTAAGGGTCGATTCTATTGATCAGGTTATCAGGACTGGCTGCAAATATCACCTCAATAAAAATCTCCACAGAGCCCAGAGATTTTGAATCCTTATGAATGCCTACTTAACAGAGCAATCCTTTCGAGGGCAACCATCCAGTTAAGTAGAATATTCAGTTGTGCCTTTAACAGCATTTGTTAATTTCTTTTCTCCTTGGGTTGAGAAAGACCTGGTGGGGCCTTACCATCTCTAGAATTCAAATCCAACTTGGTTTTTGTTTTGTTTTGTTTTTTTCTCCCCTAGAGCGCTTATGTTTTTACTAGCTAGAAAAACCGGTGAGATCATAGGTTATTCTTACTGGTAACTTATTGAGGAGAGAGAGCTGCTTGAAAAGCAAAGAGAGAGGGCTTCAGCTCCCACACGCCTGCAGACATAAATGCCACCTCCACCCTGTCCTGTTTTGCAGCCCCTACTGTGGGGCCCCTGGACACATTCACATTGAACAGGACAAATGGCCTATTTTCACTCAGCTGGACTCAGCTGCCTCCCACGTGCCACTGCCTGGCTGCCTGCTCATTGTTCTTCAGGCTTGCAGCAGCAGGAGGCAGGGGACATGTGGAAGCACTCTCACCCTCTGGCCCCAAATCCTGGCCCTTTTTCATCACACCACAGACCCTTTCCAAGAACCTGAATGGGAATCCCCCAGCCTCCCCTCTCATCGCTCATTAATCTGCCCCCTCAGACATTCCTCAGCCTTTTGGCTGGTCTGGCCCAACACCTCTCCATCCACACCCCTCACCTCAAGGAGGAAAAGTTCCAAAGTGGAATCACTTCTTGTGAGCAGTAAGGACAATTCAAGAAGGCAGGTGGTCTAGTGGCATCTGAGTGTTAAAAACTTAAAGTTCCCTAAAATTAAGCTGCTCTGGACCTTGACCTTGTGAACGCCCTGAAATTTGGGAGGAGTGGACAATATACCCATTGGGAGGCTGTCTTGAACCGGCCCCTCAGGCTTGTCTTTATGCCTTTAGGGGGTTCCCTGGTGGCTCAGTGCATTAAGGACCAGCTTTGTCAGTGCCGTGGCATGGGTTTGATCCCTGGCCGAGGAACTTCTGCATGCAATGGGTGAGACTGGAAAAAAAAGAGAGAGCGAGAGAGGAAGTACCCTTAAAGAGACTTTGCCAAGTTGGCTTCCACCTTTAAGAAGTTGCCTTTCTAGTTGGGAAGATAAAACATGACCACGTGAAGAGGAAGTAAATTATGAATTTCAACAGAACATAGCAGCATCAGAGGAGGAAAGGTGAATTTCAAAGCTGGAAGGCTCATGAAAATCTTGAATGAGGAAGTGAGATTTGATTTGAGCCTTAGAGGGTTGATGAGATTTGCACAAACGGGGTGGGGCGAGAGCGCAGTGGTTTTAATAACAAGACAGGACCATGAGAAAGAACAGCCTATGAGTACAGGACAGCAACTATGGGGTCCCTGGGCAGAGGGTTGGCTCAGGTGCTGACCCAGTGCTGAACGAACCGGGGAAGCCAAGCGGGGTTGGGAGTGGGAAAGGGGGGTTCAAGAGACCTTTCTTTTTTTTCCCTTCTGTGACTGCCGTCGGACAAACAGTCATTTGCAGCCATCGCTGTTTCTGAGATAGGAACACTTCGCTTTAGTCTCTCAGGATGATGGGATAGGGGTGATGAAGATGCCGTCTGTAAAGCACTTAGAAATAAGCAGCCCATTCCAAATAAGAAAGCGAGCCCCTTATTGTTTCAAACCAAGCCTTTTCTGTTTAATGAAGCAGCTTCTCACCTAAGCTGCTCCCTGGGTGTTTACCAGGCAGTTTAGGAAGCAGTGGGAATCTCTGCCGGGCCCCAGGCTACCATTTAGCACACTGAAGCAGCAACTTCTGGAATGGTCCCCCAGTGGCCTGACGGGGTCCTGTTCTCCATGAGGTGTCCATTTGACTCCCAGGGAAAGGGCTGGCTCAACAGTTATAATCAGGCATGCACAGCACGTGAGATGCTGAGCAGAATGCATGCTTGCCACAGTCCTTTTGTGTTTCAGGGAGCAGAGCGCGAGCCTGGGGAGGGGGCATGTTTCTGGCCATCTAGAGAGCTCGGAGCTGGGGTCGTCTGGCACAGGGGACCTCAGGATGCAGAAGTCAATGTACCGAATACTTACCGCTTCAGTCACCAAATATGGATCTCATTTTTGACTCTTCCACGTGCCACATTGCCTGTGTGAAACCCTCAAGAAAAGGAGGCGTGGAGGTTGTTTTTGAGGGGGCCACATACACGTCCGCTCCCTGCCCTGCTCTGTGTTGAGTGTGAGGCCATAGACTCGTCTGAGCACTGAAACCAGAGCACATTTGCCTTTGTCTTTTAAAAGGAAAAACATCTTCAAATGTTTTATAAGGACATGTCCTTAATATTGCTTATTCTCCAAACCAGCACACTTTTAAAAGTTTTAATGGTAATAAAAGCTGAGTTTTTAGTAGACCCAGGCAACCATTTTCATTCTCATTTCCTGAACATGGGTTTGCTGCTTTAGCAGCTTTCCTCAGAGTCTACTGTCAGTGCACTTACTCAGAGTAACAGCCTCCCTTTTTTACCTTTAAGTCTGAGAAATGCGAGTTTATAGGCATTCTCCGTAAAGAGAATTGAAGGAATGAATAATCTTTACAGAGCTGAAGGGAACATTTTTTTTTTTTCTTTTTAGGGCCGCTCCTATGTCATATGGAGGTTCCCAGGCTAGGGATTGAATCGGAGCTGCAGCTGCCAGCCTCCACCACAGCCACAGCAACTCAGGATCCGAGCTGCGTCTATGACCTACACCACAGCTCATGGCAACACCGGGTCCTCCTTCACCCACTGAGCGAGACCAGGGATCAAACCTGCATCCTCATGGATACTAGTAGGATTCTTAACCCCCCCCCCCCGAGTCACAGTGGGAATTCTTGCAGAGAACATTTTAAGTAAAGACATTGAGCAACTGTTTGGTCTTTAAGGCTGTTTTTCCCACCAGGGGTCCAGGAAGGGCAGGCACTGGACACTGCTGGCTGCCCACGTGGAAGCCCCCTCCCCTTTCCTTGCCTCCTGGATCCTGGGAGGCAACAGGGCTCACTCTAAAGTGCCACCCAGCAGTGTCAGTAGGCTGATGATGAGAAGCTGCCCCCAACACATGCAGATCTTAGAACGTGTCAATCTTGAATCAGGTTATTGGGAAGAAGATGAGGGACGAAGGATGGAAATAATTATATGATAGCAGCTTCAGGGTGATGAGGTCCCCTGGACTGCCTCCTTCTCCTGTTTTTGGCCCGAGAATGCTACAGGGCCCCATGTTCTAGGATGGAGCGATTGTTTAGAGATCTTTACTGGCCTCCTGTCCTCTGCCATCCCTTTCTCCCAGCAACTCCCAGCACTAAAGAGAAAAATATTCAACCAACAAAGCTCATTGTTCATTCCTCAGGCAGAGAGAAGACCTCACAGCTGACACCGCAGATGCTCTCAGAGAGAAGGACTAGCGCAAATGCCAGCTGAAGCTGAAGGTCGGGTCGCATTGACCATCAAGCTGAGTTTCCTCCATCCAGTTCCTGAACTTTCCCCCAATGACGTTTTGCCAAATGGGGAGATTCTTCAAAAGCCACTACGGTACCACCTGGCCAGATGCTGGAGCTTCCGAAACTGAGTCCGACTGAAGGCATCTGTGTTGTGAGTAACCTAATCTCAGTTCCTTCTTTTTTTTTTTTTTTTTTTTGCCTTTTGTCATTTTAGGACCTCACCCATGGCATGTGGAGGTTCCCAGGCTATGGGCCTAATCAGAGCTACAGCTGCCAGCCATAGCCACAGCCACAGTAACTCAGGATCCAATCCGTGTCTCCAACCTACACCACCGCTCATGGCAAGGCCGGATCCTTAACCCACTGAACGAGGCCAGGGATGGAACCCGCAACCTCATGGTTCCTAGTCGGATTCGTTTCTGCTGAGCCACAAAGGGAACTCCTCTCAGTTCTTGAAGAGAAACTTTTGAAGGCCACTTCCAGTGTTCCAGAGTTCCCAAATGGGCTTGTTCTGCTCTGGGGTATTTTGAAATCTCATAAATTCTTCTTCTTTGGCAGCGCTTTCGAAACAAATAGCAGTGGTAACCCATCAACGTGTCCTGGTTAACACTGAGAGAGGTAGAGAAACAGAGACAGAGAGATGAGGAGGAAGAGGTAGGGGAGGAGGAGAGAGAGGAGAAGGAGGAGAAGAAAAAGAAAAACATACAGAAAGAATATCAGAATACATTCATGTAAAGAGTGTGGGTGTGGTTTAATGAAATGGGTTTTAGTTCTGTACACATACAGACACATATGTAAGAGTCTGTATGTGTGTGTGTGTGTGTGATTGTACTGGGTCATTCTTTAAAATCTGTTTATTACTAAAAGTTGCACTCAACTTTTTTAAAAGTGCAGCTCTGGGGTAATTTAAATGTTCCCAGGGAATCACAGGATGAAAGCAGGCCCCCTAGCTAAGTGACACACTCCTATCGGACCTGAGGGCATGCTTTTGTACTCTCTTTGAGTTTATTCAACAAATGGTACCCCGATGCCCCCTAAATTTAATGACTGAACTGTTTAATCACATGTACTTTATTCACACTGATTTATGCCAAAATCAAGTCTTCTCACTCCTGCTAAGATTCGTAAATGAGAATAAAAACCGATCCACACTTAAGGCTGCTGCTTTTTGAAGAGCTTGCTATTCCTTGTGATTAAAGTATTTGCACCAGAATAGTCCTAAGCACCAGCTTTGAGCTAAGTATTCTCACATGGGCCAGGCCATCTCACTTAGTTCCGGTCTGCGCGGGGCTGCAGCTTGAGCCCAGTGTGAAGTTCTGAGGCCCCCAGGTCCCCTGCATGCTTGGCAAAAGGGCAGGGCATTTATTTAAGCACCAGGCATTTATTTACATGGGAGGCTGAGAAAACATCTGGGAAAGGACACAGCCCAGTAAAAAAGGAGTTTGTCAAGACAGACATGATTAAGGAACAAAGCTTTAGTCATCTGAGTATATTATTGTCCTTCAGCCTTGCCTTTTGGCTAAAATAACAACTGAGTCATGTTTAAACCCTAAGAGGCCAGATGGTATGGGAGGAAGCGGGAATGATAACAGCAAGCAAAAGAGAGTTTGTTTAACTCAAGCTCTATGCAAAGCAGCAGTGCCCTGGCATCCTTTTAGCAGAGCATCCATGGATGAGGCAGGAGGCATCCACTTCCCCTCAAGTGTCACATGGCCTTGGAACCATTAGTGTTCCCATACTTGGACAGCAATAGCAGGTGGGGATCTGCTGTGTCCAGAGGAAGACAGCAGTGTGTAGTGGCCAAGGTGGTCCCTAGAAGTGGCAGTGGTACCTGGCAGGAGCAGTGCGTGATAACTGATCGACTATTCAAAAGCACAGGTGAAACACCCTTGAAAACTCCCAAGTTCTTTTTTTTTTTAATTGAGTCATAGTTGATATACACTATTTTATAAGTTTCAGGTTTTCAACATAATCATTCATAATTTTTAAAGATTATATTCCATTTATAGTTATTATAAAGTATTGGCTACATTCTCTGTGCCATACAGTATATCCTTGTAGCTCATTTATTTATACATAGTAGTTTGTACCTCTTAATCCCCAACCCCAATGTGGCCCCCACCTCCTTCCCTCTCTAGTGCCAGTTTGTTCTGTAGCTGTGAGTCTGTTTCTCTTTTGCTTTATTTTCTGAAAACTTTCAAACTGGAACTTTGGGATGTTGCAAGAAAGACATAGAAAAATCTTGGTTACTCATATGTTTAAAATAAGCGTTAAGTGGCAAGACACATATCGCAAATCAAATGTTTCTTTCAAGTGTCCTTTGGAGAATACAGCCTATCCTATTTTCGCTCTCTGTTTCTCTAAGTTACTAATAAGGACTACACAGCATGTTCAAGGAAATGCTCCACATAATTGGAAGCTGGATATAGACACACAGATCAGAGAATCTGGGTCACCAAGGAGAAAATGCCTCAGACATCCCAACATGCATTCAGGAAGATGCATGGCTGCAGGCGAGCTCTGATAAGAAGTTACTAAGGAAAGAAGTGTGAATTGATCATTTCCAGATTCATTAGTTTACAGCTGACTCCGAAGGTGCGGGTACAGAGGGGTGTCAGAGCATTTGAAAATTAAAATGATCAAATATTAGTTTTTTAAGCTCTGGCTGCAAGGAATTTCAACAATGTAAGATATCAAAGTAAGATATCTAGTTTGCTTGCTGGAGTGTTCTGTTTATCTCCAAACAGGTAATGTCTTGATATTAGATAATGTAATATTTTCGGTCCTTTTTCCCCGAGTTTTACTGTTGTGTCATTTCCCACCTTTAAATGAGAACAGCTTTCATCTCATACAGGGTGGGCACAAAAATGCCGTGATTGCTTTTATTTATTTATTTTTCTAATTTTGTGATCTTGTGACCTGAAATTACACACACTATAGCAATTGGGGAAATAGTACCCAGATATTAAGCTCATTTCTTGGAATTATAGTCTAGTTTTTGATTATTTTATTTTATTCTATTGTTATTTTTTTTCCCACACCCAGGCTAGGGGTCGCACTGGGACGAAGGGAACTCCTTCTGTAAATTTTTTTTTACATGCAGAACAGCAGCTGCCAAATAGGGGTGGACGACAAAATAAGCATGGTCTTTACATTTCTCAGGCTGGAGAATGGCATTTAGTAAACTGAAAAAGAGAACTGTTCTGGTTTACACACACACTGAATGCAGCCAAAATTTAAAAGCACGCAGGCAGCCATCCTAAATATTAAATCCATCCCTGTTATCTATCATTTACTAAGTGATTACCATGCGCGAGGCCCTGTGAAGACTGTGAAACAGGCACACTGGGCACAAAACAGTTGTGTTCCTGAGGCCCTTGTGATCATCTGGGACCAAGCAAAACATATCAACCGTTCTTAGAGGGCCTATTATGAGGAATTATGCAAACACTTTACAAGGGCTTGGTATGTAGGTAGGAGAAGAGTGGGGTAGCACAGAATTACCAAAAGTAAAAGAGGAGTTAATAGAGGTGCCTAGGACCAAAGGAATTAAATGGAATTCATTAAATTAATTAATTAAAGGACTTAACCTAGAGAGTTTAAAGGGAGAGAAGGGAGTTCCATTTGTGGTTCAGCAGTTAACGAACCCGACTAGGATTCCTGAGGATGTGGGTTCGATCCCTGGCCTCGCTCAGTGGGTTAAGGATCCAACGTTGCCATGAGCTGTGGTGTAGGTCGCAGACAGGGATCAGATTCCATGTTGTTTTGGTTGTGGTGGAGGCTGGCAGCTGTAGCTCCAATTCACCCTTGGCCTGGGAACTTCCATATGCTGCTGGTACGGCCCTAAAAAGCTAAAAAATAAAATAAAATAAAAGAGAGAGAAAAGGAAAAAAAAGGAAAGAAAACAAGAAAAAGTTTTGTTTTTTTTTTTAATTATACTCCAGCCCCCTTTTATAGATGAGGAAACTGAGACAGAGTTAAAATAACTTGCTTAGGTTCATATTGCCAAAAAATTGTTAGATCCAGAATTTAAATGTCTATTTCACTTTTTTCTTTTTTCTTTCTTTTTTTTTCTGTCTTTTTAGAGCAGCACTGAGGCGTATGGAAGTTCTCAGACTAGGGGTCAAATTGGAGCTGCAGCTGCCAGCCACAGCCACAGCAACTCAGGACTATTGACTATGAAAGTATAGATATTTAAGTACCATTGAAGATCATGCTGGGGTTAACTAGCAAAAATTGCCGAGGACCAAATTGTTGTTTTTCTTTCACTTCCTCCAATAATTCTTAGTATCCCGGAAGCGAGAGTAAGGGAAGGGGCCAGGGGATTGACCCGGGATTGGAAATAGCATAAGTTCAGAAATTGCATAGTCTAGTGGTGAGTTGATTTAAAATGATTTAAAGATCCGGGGTTGTAAAATGGAAGAATAGCAAGAAAAGGCTTAGATGGCAAATTAAGTAAATGGGAGCTGTGGTTGTATCTTTCCATAAGAGCCAAACACAAGTTTAATAGGAGTGAGAGCGTGGTGCAGGCACATTCGGAGACAGCTATTGTAGAGTTTAAGGTCACGCAGGCGGGGGACTTGCAGAGTGGCCGTGTCTGACACCTGGACATTCCAGTAGCATCTGCTGAAACAGGGTAGAAATGAGGTCACTGAGTTTGAAGAACTGAAGTCAGGACAAGAGAAGCGAGGTAATGAAAATCTATGTGAGTGAGATCTAACCTCCTTTTAAAGGTGCGTGTTAGACCTCACTCTTGCATTGACCAAGCCAGGAGGCCTCCTATTTTGGCACAGAGTGAAGCACTAGGGGAAGTCTGGGAAGTGAATTGGACATACGGATTTTTTTTTTTTTTCCTAGCTTCAGCCCACCACATACCCTATGACTGGATTGGGAAAACTGGGGAGAACAGTAGTACTTACATTTTTTGACTGTACCCGCGGCATGCGGAAGTTCCAAGGCCAGGGATCAAATCCAGGCCACAGCAGTAACCAGAGCCACATCAGTGATAATGCTGGATCCTTAACCTGCTGAGCCACTAGGAAACGCCATAATAGTCTCCACATTTATATTGTTCTCCATCATTAAATTCTGAGTGACTCATTCTACCATTTTAGTCCACATGATTATTTTATATTTCTCATGGTATACGGGAGAAACTCAGGCAGAAATAGAGAAAATCAGTCACAAAAAAGCTGTATCTCCTTACAAGTACCCTAAGGCCAATTTAAACCTGACCACATACCTCTTTGTGTCTGGACTTGCCAGTAGAAAAAAATCCTTACCAACATTTACTAACTCAGAAGAAAAATCTTAAAACACTTCCTAAAAAAATCTTAAAACACTTCCTCTGTACAAACCAGGGTGCTAACTGCTTTATATGATATGATATTTTCCCAAACAGCTTCCAGTGATCTCCACATCCTGGTGTTAAGGTCCATATTTAGTTCTCTCCAACTCGAGAGTGGTCTGAATGTAGTAATATATTTCTAGGGGATACGAGATGGCGTAAGCGATGAAAAAGCATTTCTGACATTAGGTTAGCAAAGATCGTGACTTCTGGCTTGCTCGCCCTCTCCCTTGCCTCTCTCCTACTCACTCTGGGGATTGAGCTGCCACATCAGGATCAAACCAATGGAACGACCCATGTGATATGCAAGTAGAGGTGGCCTATGACCAAACTCCAGTTAGTAGTTATGACCATTTGTCCAGGAGTTCCCCTCGTGGCTCAGCAGTTAACAAAACTGACTAGCATCCGTGAGGATCCAGGTTCAATCCCTGGCCTTGCTCGGTGGGCTAAGGATCCAGCGTTACCATGAGCTATGGTGTAGGTCACAGACGCAGCTTGGATCTTTCATGGCTGTGGCTGCCACATAGGCCGGCAGATATAGCTCCAGTTTGACCCCTAGCCTGGGAACCTCTGTATGCCTCGGGTATGGCCCTAAAAAAGAAAAAAAAAAGACCATTTTTCCATTGTCTGCCGACAGTCATATGAGTGAGTTTGGAAGGAAATCCTTCCCCAGGTGAGCCTTGAGAGGCTCACTGCCCCAGACAACACCCTGATGGCAGCCTTGTTGGAGATTCTGAGTGAGGGAACACAGCCAAGTCATGCCTGGAGTTCCAAGCCAGGATACAAGTGTTGTTTTTAAGCTCCTAAGTTTTGGAGAAAGAGATCATTTGTTACACAGACACAGATAACTAATACACATGGAATGTTCTGGTTAGTCTTTACAGTAACACTACATAGTAAATATCATTATGTCTACTTGATAGGTGAGAAAACTGCAGTTCAGAAGTCTAAACAATTGCCCAAGGCTACATAGTGAGTAGGTGGTAGAGTGGAGATATTAACCAAAATATGTGACTTTCTCCCTAACAGAGCGCTGCCTGTAACGTAACTAGGAGGTAGGGTGGTTGTAAAAGGTACATTTGTAGGAAATTCTTTTCCAGATTTTATGTGATTGTGTGGTCAGTCATGACTCCAGTGCCCTGATGGAATTGAAGTGATTCATCTTAAGACAAACTATCATAGTGCAAAACTTTATGGTCCTCAGAGGTCTTCATCTACATCAAACCTATTTTGGGGACTAAACTGCAATTTCTTTAAAAAGCCCAGAGGGTGTAGTAACCTTTCGTTAAAAAAAAAAAAAAAAAAAAAAAGGTGGGAAATATGTCACCCGGCCGTCCAGTGACCTCTGGTGGACGAATTTAACTGGCAATGAACGCAGTGCACTGCTAAATGTTTTCTAGAGTTTTGTCTTATACTGAATCTTTTTGACCTAAAAGATTCAATCCAAAATCTTGACTTTTTCTGGTAACCCTTGAGATTCTTCTCTATGGTCTAATTTTACCTACGTGCAGAAAAAGAGATTTGAGTTCTCTGTGGGTCCAGATAAGGTTAGATGAACTGGAATCGGCTTCTTCTAACCTCTGCCCTGCACTGTTTTCCTAAAAGCTCCCATTTCCTAAAAGCTACCAGCATGGAAAATTATGGTTGTTATATTTCCTGAAAATATTTTGTTTCGCTTCATACAAACCTCAATTTAATGAGAAGCAACTCCTTGGATGTTGGTATTGATGACCATAGCATTAGTTCTTCAATAGATGACAAAGGTTGATGCCAAACATGGAGAGTATGCATGAGAACGTGTGAGTGAGTGTGTACAGGTGTGCTGTGTGTTTGTGAAGGTATATGTGTAAGTGTGGTATATGTGTGCATCCATCCAGGTGTGTCTTAACACTCAGGTGCCTGTGCAGACCTATGGCTATACTTGCTATGTTTGTCATCTGCTTTTGCCCAACCCAGTTCCCTATCACCTTCTCTTACTCTTTATACTTTTTCCCATATCCCCCACAAAACTATAACCAAAAAAAAAAAAAAATGAAAGCTGTAAGATAGACCATTCTTCGACAAACTCTGTCTCAGAAAAAGCAAGTGAGGCTCAAAAAGATGCTCCTAGTACTGGATTGGGAAACACAAGTACTGCTTGTCATATGTGGAGCCAAGCACTATTCTGAAAGCCTCATTGTACAAACTCACATACTCATCAAGACGATGTTACCAGGTGGCAGCCTTAGTCTTCCTATTTTGCAAACAATGAGGAAACTGAGGAACAGAATTGGTAAGAACCTAAAAAAGTCACACATGGTCTAAGGGATGGAGCCAAGATCGAAGGCCAGGGTCTGAATATATGAACACTAATTTCATGCTCACGACCTCTCCATTTGGAGACCATGCTGACATACTTTTTTTCACTGTATCGACCCCCTTTATATAAGCCTAGACCGATCTGTACACTTTATCCAAGGTATTGACTATTTGTGTTTAATCTTGAGCAAGGTTCTGAAACACTGTCACCTACTTCTTTTCTATATTTTATAGATTCACAAAAGTATATTATAGATACTAGCTTTTCTATAATACTAGCTAAAATGTCAATCTTAATACTTAACCCTAATCTGCAGAATATAAACATAGCTTGTGTGTTTCTACCAAGGATGTATATATGTGTATATATGTTTTACCTGTAATACTACATAAACCCACAATCTACAAAGTCTAAAATTATACCATAAATGCCTTGGTAGAGTCATAAACACAATCATATGTGGTGTAACTTTCCCATTTGAAATCTCCATATGTAACTTTCAAAAGTCTTAAAACAATAAACATTATTTGGAGAAAAGATGATTTCAGTATGATGAAAGTTAACTTCATTCTATTGACATGCAATATATATGCACATATCATTAAATCCTTTATTCATATTTCCAAAACTAACCTTTCTTCACATCTCCAAGAATCGTTCACCCAGACGGCCTAAAGACAAATATTTGTTACTTGATCTTACCGTAGTTTAAATACTGGCATCTTAAAGCACAACTTTCTATACCACAGAATTAAGTATGAGATCATTAGAGAGTTTTTTTAAAAACAATTTGACGAGGGTGGGAAATGAAGGCGTATATTACTCAAGAGGCCAGGGGAACATGCTTTTTAGTTAAGTATCGACACAGGGACACTTTGAGTAACTCTGTTAATCACAATCACATTACTATTAATTCAATTGACCCAATTCTATGATCAGAGATAGAAGAACAGTTGTTCCTTGTTGGTTCACTGGGTAGGGATCCTACAATTTCTCTGCCATGCCTCAGGTCACTGCTGTGGTACAGGTTCGATCCCCGGCCTGGGAACGTCCACATGCCATGGGCGTGGCCAAAAATATTTCCAAAAAAGTGAGAGATGGAAGGACAGAACTCACCGTTCTAATAAGTTAATGTGAGTGGAGAAAAGAGGTAATCCTCTAAGTCTGTAGTAGGCAAACGTTTTCTGTGAAGGATTGGATGGTAAATATTTTAGTATTTGCAGGCCATCTGGTCTCTGTTGTAAACACTCACTTCTACCATTATAGTTCAGAAACAACCATAGACAATACGTAAATGAATGGGTGTGGCTGTGTTCAAAAATAGGCTCTAGGCCATCTTGGGCTGGATATTAAACATAACCTAAGATGTAAGTCCACTATTCAGTTCATCTCAACATGTGTTTAATAAGTTTCCAAGTTGTGTAAGGCATTATTTGGAATATAAGAAAAAAATGTACAACTCTACTATATTCAATAATTTTATAATTTTTGGGGGGATGGCGTATGGTGCCTCAGGGAGGGGGGAGGGAGAATTACACCAGAAGCAATTGTAAGATCATATGCCAAACAAAAGAGATGGCCTTAAGTATGCTCTTTTAAATTGACTATGTAAGATCACAGATCTACGAAATGAATGGGGACTTCAAGATAATCTCCCATTCACAAACATTATCAAGTACTGTGGAATGTTTGTGTTTGGGACACTCTGGAAGGCTTAGGGTGACAGCGAGGACCTCGCGATGCAGCAGCACAGAGACAAACCCGTTATGGAAGCACAGGACACATTGTAAAAGCATCATCTGGTCCAGCCCCTGCCTTCTTGCTTGCTCATTGCTTTTAGTATTATTCCCATTTTGCCGTTGAGGAAAGTCAGGTTCGGAGGCTTTTGCAAGGTCGCCTATCAAGGAAGTTACTCCAGATTCTTCAAGGGGAAGCAATTTTCTCTCCCCCAAGTGGCCTCTCGCTCCCTCGCCTTCTCGCTGGCCTCTGGCTCCCTGATCTGCTCCATCCCTGCTGTCATCCTGCAGACCTGCAAGGTGGGACAGCACTTAACCTTTTCCTACCTGTATTCTGAAATTAGAGTCTGTGTGTTCTGGAAATGCCAATCCCCGTTACTGTTCCTATTTTGTTTTGTTTTGCTGGTTGGATATTTTTAAATTGTGAACTTATTTCGTAATTGATAGGGACCAGAATCTCCAAATGGTGTCCTCCTGATCCCACAGACCTGCTTCCTTGCTTCTAACTCTGTGTAAAGAGATGCACACTGAATTGCCAACATCCCTAAAGTTCCTGGGGTTGGGTGGAGAAAGTTGCCTGAATGCCTTAGTAAATGAATGACCCTTCCTGTGCATTCACACATTTAATTTGAGTTTTTTGTTTGTTTGTTTTGTTTTTCTAGGGCCACACCCACAGCATATGGAGGTTCCCAGGCTAGGGGTTGAATCGGAGCTATGGCCGCCAGCCTACACCACAGCCACAGCAACACGGGATCCAAGCCGCGTCTGCAACCTACACCACAGCTCACGGCAACACTGGATCCTTAACCCACTGAGCAAGGCCAGGGATCAAACCTGCATCCTCATGGATGCTAGTCGGTTTCCTTAACCACTAAGCCATGACGGGAAGCCTAAATTGACTTTTAAGCCTAAGGTTTAAGGAAAATCGTATCTGGAGTTCCCACTGTGGCTCAGTGGAGTCGAATCTGACTAGCATCCATGAGGATGCAGGTTCGATCCCTGACCTTGCTCAGTGGGTTAAGGATCCAGCGTTGCTGTGAGCTGTGGTCACATCACAGATGCGGCTTGGATCCCATGTTGCTGTGGCTGTGGTGTAAACTGGTGGCTATAGCTCCAATTCGACCACTAGCCTGGGAACCTCCATATGCTGCAAGTGCAGCCCTAGAAAGACAAGAAAAAAAAAAAAGAAAAACCGTATCTGCCCACTTCTAGTTTGCACTGTATTCATATTTAGTGCCATTGAGTGATACTCTAGTGCCACAGGATAAAAAAGAAAAAGTCAAAATCAGTCATGAAAGACACACACTATAAATAACAATAAGCCCATTTTCTGGGTTCTAAATCCTCTCACCACTTCCTCCTGGAATCAGAACAACTACCGGTTTGTAAGCTACTTGGTGGCCCTCAGAGCCATAACATGACACAAGCTAAAAGACGGTGTGGCTAATGTTACCTGCCCATCGAATGAGAGGCATTAATTTTTTAGTTGGAAAGGTAGGAAGATGACAGGAAGCTCTGAAACCTCTAGTCCAGCCTCAGATCTACAACTCTCTTCAGGGGGAGGAAGCGCAGGAAAACTCTGGACATCAACCTGCCAAGCAAGGCAGAGGATCCAAATCTGGTTCATTTTCAGCCTTGACAGTGACTCCTGTGAAGGCCCTGGAGCAAAACCTTACTTCTCCCCAAGGTCCCAACCCCACTTCCATCAAAAATCCCCAAGAAGGAGCTCTGTTGGGGCACAGCGGGTCAGGGATCCAGCGTTGTCTCTGCAACGGCTTGGC
>PVHT021183523.1:13575602-13666592 GCA_004024745.2 Catagonus wagneri | reverse complement strand
GACATCAACCTGCCAAGCAAGGCAGAGGATCCAAATCTGGTTCATTTTCAGCCTTGACAGTGACTCCTGTGAAGGCCCTGGAGCAAAACCTTACTTCTCCCCAAGGTCCCAACCCCACTTCCATCAAAAATCCCCAAGAAGGAGCTCTGTTGGGGCACAGCGGGTCAGGGATCCAGCGTTGTCTCTGCAACGGCTTGGCTTCCATCCCTGACCTGGTGGGGCCAAAGAACAAAAAATGAAAACATCCCGAGGTAATATAAAAATATGTGGGAGGACAGTGCTCACTTACTTAATATCATCCTTTCCTCTCATTTCCCCTCTTGAAAGTTCAGCATCCTCCTTCCTGGGTCACAGAAACAGGACGTTCTTTTGGTCTTTAGTCTCAGTCTGTGAGTGTTCATGAATATCAAACTACTTTAAAGAGTGCGGATGTGGAAAATAGCAAGATCATTCAAAATGCACCTCACATCATTTCAAAGCCTTAAACTGACCACTTTCCTTTGTAGCGTGGCCCAAGTGATAAATAGAAAATCGAAGGCAATTGATAAAAACCTGTCCCCATGCTTGTAATAATCAAAATGCCGAATTAATACTGAATGACTAGAAAACAGAAGCATGAAGCGTGGTTTTCACCATGGGTTACTCTCAGCATAGATCATCCGTTGTAATAAAGGACAGACAAAGTTGAATAGAATCAGATGGCGATTTAATTCCAGTCTTTACATAGAAAAGAGTTGGAGTGAGAAGAGATTTTGTTTTGCGTTTTTGTTTCAGTTTCTGAAACTCCTGTAATTATGTGCAATTACCTATTATATCTGAAATTGGTTCTCAAAGATGTAGAACCTACTTTGTGTTCTTTAAAAAAAAAACTACAAAATATGCAATTTAAGAAGGGAACGGTTTGAGTGGGGAGAAAAATGAGGCTACAGCTGTAGGATTTTGTTATGCTTTTAGTACCAAATCACAAAACCCATTAAATTATTTATCCTACAGGCAGGCGTTGTACTGCAAACGTTGAATACAATGGCAGATTCCAGGAAAAGAAATGCATGCATTTTAATTGCCTCTGATTTAAACAATCCCTAATTTCATTAGCCTTAGTTTTTTTTTCTCCAAGAAATAAAATAGTTTAGTTTGGGTACTGGGACCCAAATGACACTAAGATTTTTCTCTTTCCTTAAAGAAGCAGGCTATCAAGTACCAAGCCATATAGGAGCACATGCCCACACATACAGTGTAAGGAAACAACATACACAGGCGTGTCAGTCTGCAATATGCCCCCAAAGAATTCCCAGTGCACCCAGCATACTCTTGGCTCCTCATGCGTGCATATAGATTGGCTTACTTTATTTCACTCCCATTGTTTCTCCTCTACTATGTTACAAATGAAGATATCCTTCTGGAGTCCTGCTTAAAAAGCAGATTATTTTTCCCAGATGAAGAAAACACACATTTATCAAAGGTTGGGCAGCCAGGAGAAAGCTCGCTCTCAAATCATAGTTTGGGGCTCATTTGAAAAATCTGAGCTTTGCCATCCTCTGTAATTAAAACTCTTGTGTCTTAAGATTTATCGGTGCAGTAGTGAACGCATTTTCACAATGTTTCTTAACCGCAGCTATTGGAAATCTCTAACTCTGCCTCAGGCAGGATGCGACGGCTGCTGTATTTTGGGGGGTCTATTCTCCCCATGATAAATGAGCTGAACTTCAAAGACAAGTTACAACTCTCGGTGGGGAAACCCTTATTACTGTTAATATACATTACTCTCCATCACTGCATTTCAAATACTGTTGCATGGAAAAGGAACTGTGTAAGACTGCTTACATGTCCTTTGTCAATAAAGTCGGGGTATGCCTATGTAGAGTTTAATTGAAATGTTTGATAACTATATTTTCCCCAAGTTCTAGCTATTTTCTTTGTATGGGGGAGAAAGGGAGATTCTGAATACTATTTAATCCAGTGACACTATATATACAGCAAAACAAACTTATGAGGATAACAGTATTATTTTCGACTATCTGATGCAATTGGTTTTACGCAGACTTGGCCCAGCTCAGAGATTTCTTAAAGTGAGTTTTTATTTTTTGTTCAAATGCTCTGTGATCTTTAAATGTGATTTTGACTATTTCAGATTTCCTAGGTTCTTTCTTCCTTTCAGAGAGCTTCTTATTCTCAGAAATTTTTGCCCACTAGCACTTTCCCTAAAATTACGCTTCCTGAAGTTGTTCCCGAATGAGAATCTGAGAGAAAAAGTGAGACTTGTAGTTGGTTGGAGTTTGGATTTCTTAGTCCCTGAGTTTCACCTTCCTCACGGAGCCTCCGCGCTCCTGGGCATCGTGCGTTTGTTCTCCTGGCTAATGAATGTTTTCCCCTCTTCCTGGGCTGTTAGGGACATCTAGATGGATGGGCGTGTGCAGAGCGGAGCCTGGCCCTTTCTCCTTTGAAAGGGTTAAAGTGAAAAGGGGGCTTGTTGAAACTGGGGAGTCGGGAGGGTGGGGGCACGGGGGGGGGAAGGCAAAAGGAAAAAGAAAAGGTTAGTGTTTTCTGTCCATTAAAGGGAGTATTCTGTTCTGAAACCGAATTGGTCACGCATTCCAGAAGCGTTTCCTGGTAGATCGCAGACTGACCGGAGCACCTGCCTCGCTATTGTACTTGGGTCTGTGCTGCTCTCCTCCGGCCCTTTCCTTTATACGAGGCAGAATCTGTCACTTATTACAGACAGATTGCTCGTGGGCCCAGAACGGCTGTGTGCCACCGAGGGCTGGGGAAACCCTAGAACCGCCTGCGCCTCCATCCTAGCCATCGTGCTCACAAAGCTTTGTTTTTCCTCTCTTAAAAAATAATGATGTGAATTCCAAATGACATAACGTTGAAGTCCACGTACAAATTAAGCCATCAGAAACCAGGGTGCGGATGTGTTAATATCCTAGGCTAAGGAGTAAGAAACGCAAAGAAAGGGTGGGAGCCCGGGGTTCCGCATGTCAGGAGCTGAAAGAAAGGGGGGCGGGCATGATAGCCCGCGTGCAGCCTGCAGGTGGAATCTATTAGAATCTCCAAGTAACACTGTAAGTAAATAATCCTACTTGTTCTGTGGATCCTGGGAGGAATAACCGGGTGTCCCAGCTGTTTTTCTGCACCACACAGAGCAGCTCTGTGGGTTTACGCCCTGGATAATCTCAGCACTGTGGAAGGACACCTCGTCCAGAAATGATGTCACAGCCTTCCTACTGCATGTTTCAACTCGTTATTCTTTTAAAAGCATGTTGCTTAAGAGACACACACATTATGAACAATTTCTTTTTTTTTTTTTTTACTGCATGCTTTAAGGGATTAGTCGGTTCCTTTCATCCAGTCATTTTGTTTTCGTCTTCATTCAAGAAATGCATAATGAACAGGAGAAAGAACAAGTTTTTTTTTTCTCTCTCTCTCACTGCATTCTTTTGGATGTGTGTACATCGAAGGGAACTCACTGTGATAAAATCCAGTTGTGAAGGATTCACATTGCCCTGTGGCTGTCTGTTCAGATTAATGAAAGGTGGCCTTTGTAACCAAATCTCCCAACCCTAAGGTCACCTTCTCTGGCCTCCAGTATGGTCCTGCTGAATGTGAGACAGAAAGACAAACTTTAAATATGTTGGACTTGGACATCTTGGCTGATGAGTCTGGATAGGTGTTAATTATAAGAAAAAGATGATAGTAGAAATGTCTAGGGTAGGGGAGTTGTCTGTTAAAACTCAACTTTTTTTTAAATCTTCATTTTTGGTCAAAAGGTTTGGTTAGAAAGTACACATAGCAAAGACTTACACAGAGCACCCCTACCCCCTTGTGGCACAAAAGCACTTGTAAAATGGAAATTTCATCCTTTTTTAGAATTGTTGAGACTTTTGAACTCAGAAGCACCTGAATTAGACCTTGAGGCACTGTCAGTTCCATTGAAGACCGAAACATGTAAAAAGACAGATGAGTGCCTAGCTCTCAGGGAGAAGGGAACAGGCCTGAGGGACTCAGCTTTTGGACTATTTTTTTTTTTTTTTAATTTAAGTTGCAACACATTAACAAGTATGTAGCCTATTTAATCATCCGGCATCCTGGCTAAAGATACAGACCTCACTATTTATTTATTTAATCTTAAATATTTGTTAACACCTAACCAAAGTAAACAGAAATTTATAGTTTATAAAAAACTATTATAACTGTTAACTAATTAGAGGCTCCCCATCACTCCAGAGGGTAGGTTGTGGTAGTTCTCATTTGGCAGATGAGGAAACTAGAGCTCAGAAATATAAAGAGTATTGCTTAAGTTGACATCAGGCTCATCAGAACCATTACAGGGTAGCACACCTAGTCAGGGAGAAAACCACCACTGGAACCCAGGTTTTTAATAACTAAGGCTGGGACCCTGGTATATCATCCTATATACCTTAATTTTAAATTTTCCATCCATTTATAGCCTAAAATACACAATTTTGCACATTGAGCTCTTATTCATGGTCCTCCCCACCTTCTTCTTTTCCAAGGTCTTCATCTAACTTCTCTCTCCAAACTCCTGCTCACCCCTGAAAACCCTAAAGAAATGTCACCTCCTCCATGAAGCATTTTCTGATTCCCATTAGCAGTCATTCATTTTCCCCTCTGTATTCTCTTTGCACTTCATTTGTTCCTTGACTTTAGCAGTTACCATATTGTATTGGTATTATGATTCTTCCCATCCATACCTACCTCTAGCCTGTGAGTTCCCTCTGGGCGAGGACTCGTCTCATTCATGTCTGGGTCTCCATATTTGTTATAGAACCTGGCATGTACTATCTCTCAGGAGAAGTTTGGAGCTCCATGTGATAAACCTAGTCACCCTTAATGACAAGTAAGCCCCTTGTCTGTAATGTTAGTGTCTGGGAACTCTTTTAGAGGGGTCAGTCTGTGGATAAGCTCCAGGATTCTTTGTCAGACCCCAAATAGTCCCTCATTGCTTTCCTACCCTTAATGTAGTTGATACCAGTTACCTAGCATGACTTAGATTCATTCATTCATTCATTCATTCACTCATATATTAATTCAACAAATATTGGATAATTGCTCCAGGGTAGGTGCTATGCTGGGTCCTGGGAATACAGAGGTTAAAAAGATAAAAGAAAGAAGTAGCTTCTAACAGCAAGAAACTCAAATGGCAATGGGAAGGTCAGAAAGCATATAAACATGGTGGTGGAGGTATGCATGACGATGGGCATCATTTTCTGTGAAAAGCAATTCTAAGGGTCAGAAGATAGGTGGCAGATACATTTACAAAGTTTCCTGGAAAAGGTCGTATCTGAGTAGAACGTTTTTTAAAATCATCTATCCTCTTTAATTTTTTATTTTTAGCATCTATTTATGTATTTATTGATATTTATCTTTTGGGGGGGGCACATTTGTGGCATATGGAAGTTCCCAGGCTAAGGGTCAAATTGGAGCTGCGGTTGCCAGGCCATAGCCACAGCCACAGCAATTCCAGATCCAAGCCGAGTCTGAAAGCTACACCACAGCTCAGGGCAACACCAGATCCTTAACCCACTGAGTGAGGCCAGGGATCAAACCTGCCTCCTCATAGTTACTAGTCGTCAGGTTCATTACCACAGTGGGTTACTGGTCAGTTATTAGTTGACAAGTTCCAAAACCGTTACTATTCAGGTTACTGGTAACCACACCGTGGTTAATAGTAACCACACCATGGTTACTAGTAGGCTTAGCCACAACGGGAACACCCTGAGTAGTATTTTGATGCATAAGTAGGTATCAACTGGACAGAGACCGAGTGTGGAGTAAGGGGGTTGGAGGAACAAGAATTTGAGTGGTAAAATATAGGAGTTCCGGTTGTGGCACAGTGGTTAACGAATCCGACTAGGAACCATGAGGTTGCGGGTTCGATCCCTGGCCTTGCTCAGTGGGTTAACGATCCGGCATTGCCGTGAGCTGTGGTGTAGGTCGCAGACGCGGCTCGGATCCTGCGTTGCTGTGGCTGTGGTGTAGGCCAGTGGCTACAGCTTCGATTAGACCCCTAGCCTGGAACATCCACATGCCATGAGTGTGGCCCTAAAATGACGAAAAGGCCAAAAAAAAAAAAAAAGAATTTGAGTGGTAAAATATAGAGATATTCTGAGAAAATACAATATGTTCAAGGTATTTCAAGAAGTTCAGTATGGCTATATGGCATAAAGGAGGAAGGCGGTGAATGATAAAGCTTGTGAGGTGGCAGGAAACCCACTATGAAATACTTTGAGAATCATACAGAAATATTATTCTAGAAAGAAAAAGCAGTGAGGGGCGACTGGAGGATATTAAGGAGGTGCATATTGTGATCACATTTGCTTTTTTTTAATTAAAGAAAATTCATTTTCATAGCAATGTGAAGAGCATCTAGAGGAATGAGTCAGACTTGGAAGAAAACAAGCTGGTGGGAAAGTATACCTTCCAGTCTTGGAGAGAAAACAATCACCAACTAGTATTCTGTACCCAGGTATCTTGTCATTTAAGCTTGAGTTTGAATACAAGAAAAATTAAAAAAATACACAACTAGGAACCTTTACCCCCAATTCACTAAAACCACCATTAAATGGTGTTTTTAAGAAGAAAAGTGAATTCGGGTGGAAGACAAAGAATAGCAGCTAATAATGATTACGTATCTGCTCTCTGCCAAGCACAGTTAGACACGATGACATCATTAGTTCAATGAATCCTTACTAAAATCCAACAGAATAGGTACTATTATTGTTTCCCACTTTACAACTGAGCAAATTGATTCACAAATCGGATACGTAACTTTTCCACTGCGAGGAACTAGCAGACTCAGGGTTTGAACCTCAGCAGGCTCTGGGTGATGCATGCTTAATTACTATACACACTAAGCCAACAGAAGACAAAGATGAGCAGAGAAATTGATGAGACATATTATTAAATGTTATTATTAGGTGTAAGATAGCCATTTTTTATGCTGGTAAATATACTGATAGGAAGCAAAGAAGTGGCTACTGTTTGCCTCTGCTGTATAGTGCAGGAGTGAGAGGGAGATACAGAACCAAAGACTCAACTTCAGTATTTATATGCTGAGGGACAGACTAATAACAGGGGGAATGGCTGGAGTGGAGGAGAGAATGTGAGTAGAAAAAAACGTCAGAGGCAGAGGGAGGAGTTGAGACCCAAGAGCTCTCAACCATCAATGCCCCCTGCCCAGGTCCGTGGTAACCTCACTTACAACCATCATTACACATTCTACCCTCTCAGTTCATTCCAGACCCCAGACCTGTGTCCAGATATCCTAAGACCTCCTATAAGTTGGCAGTCACCCAAGGCAGGAAATGCCATCTGCTCCTCATGTTAAATATCAGCTTCAGAATACAAAGGCTCTTGGTTAGGTTCTTGGATTGGAAAGGGTATCTCAGGGGTGGACAAGTAAGGGAACCACTCACCCTGGTGACCTTAAAACCATAGCAGGTAGGAAACTGGCTTGATAAATGAAGAGTCTGGCATTTTGGAGGGGAAATATCTTCCTTCCTATCAACTGTTTTATTTGATTCTCTGAATAATCCTATGAGATAGACAGGTTTGAAATTTTGATCGATGGAGCTTCCAGTTGTGGCTTAGTGGTCAGGAACCCGACTAGTATCCATGAGCGTGTGGGTTGGATCCCTGGCTCCACTCAGCGGGTTAAGGATCCAGCATTGCCATGAGCTGAGGTGTAGGTCACAGATGCAACTCGGATCCCGCGTTGCTGTGGCTGTGGCTTAGGACGACGTCTGCAGCTCCAGCTCCGATACGACCCCTGGCCTAGGAACTTCATGTGACACAGGTTTGGCCCTAAAAAAGACAAAAAAAAAAAAAAAGAGAGAGAGAGAGAGAGAGAAAGAAAGAAAAGAAAAAAGAAAAGAAAACGTAATTGAGAAGGGGACTATCACATAGACTTAGCCATTCTATCAAAGTAAGCGTACAAGCTACCCGAAAAACCAAACCAGACTTGCCTTGCATTTTATTTCAATAAGCCTTAGGACTTAACATTAGCATAGATTCAGCGGTGAAGATGTGAGAACTACGTGGATATTATTATCTTACAAGAAATTCTTAAGTTCCTTTTGAATGAAAAATTACCTTCAGATTTGTTTTCCATCTAATGGAATTTTCTGGATTATTCAAGTATAATAATCTTCACAACTGATCTAGATCTAATATTTCTTGTATAATATTTGAGCAAATCTTTGATTGTTTCAGTTCTCCAAGAATAACCTTTAAAACTGAGGAATATCTTAATTAGACCTATACTGTATGGTAAACCACAGAGCAAATGAACAATGTCACATGCACTATTGACAAAGTTGATATCCACCACTTATGAGGTAGTGGGCTGTATATTTTTTCTGACTTAAATAATGAAATTCATTTATTATTGAGGAGAGTTCCAGGGGGATTCACAAGAAATCCTTGGGGGTCAGGACACTGACTTGAGCTATAGAGTCAGGGACAGTTGAAAACCCTAGCATTTGAGGGCCTCTTTCTTTCTCCTGCTTTCTTTTTTTCTTTCTTACCTTTTTTTCCCCACTTTTTAGGGCCACACCTGCAGCATATGGAATTTTCCCAGGCGAGGAGTTGAATTGAAGCTGCAGCTGATGGCCTATGCCACAGCCACAGCAACTTGGGATCCAAGACACTGCTGATACCTACACCACAGCTCAGGGCCACACCAGATCCTTAACCCACTGAGTGAGGCCGGGGACCCAACCCACATCCTCATGGATACTAGTCGGGTTTGTAACCCACTGAGCCACAATGGGAACTCCCATTTTTCTCCTGCTTTCTGACCCAGCTGTTCACCAACAGAGTTCCCATCTGGCACAAGGCAATTTGGGGAGGGGGGGATCCCTTTTTGAGGTTGATGCTGTTCCCTAAAGCTACTTCCCCCAATCCAGAAATGGGGTGGCTCTTTCTGAAGTTTCATGGTTATTAGTAAGAGAACGATATTTGCTAATCACTTTCTTGGAAATCTTTTCTGACAAGTGTAGTTATCAGAGTTCAGAAACTGCCTTGAAATGTGGAGGTACAAAACTGCTAACATAATTCATCAGTGGTTTACCGATATTTATTTTTTTTATGTCTTATTCTTATTTATTTGTATTTATTGCTTTTTTTGAGTGGGGGGAGCAGGTGAAGCATATGCTCCTTAACCCACTGAGGGAGACCAGGGATCAAACCTGCATCCTTAAGGATACTAGTTGGGTAGGTTTCCACTGAGCCACAATGGGAACTCCTATTTCTTTCTTTCCTTTTTTAATGGCTATACACGCAGCATATGAAAGTTCTCAGGCTAGGGGCCTAATTGGAGCTGAAGCTGAAGCCATAGCCACAGCCATAACACCAGACCCAAGCCACATCTGTTATAACCATTGAGCGAGGCTAGGTATCGAACCTGCTTGTTCATGAATACTGTGTCGGGTTCTTAAACTGCTGAGCCACAGTGGGAACTCCTTGATATTTATTTAATGTACCATGTGTAAAATTTGTTTTGAGTCCTGAATTGTTTGACTGTAACACAGGTTACTAGTCTATGGATCTAGTGGCAAGTGGGAAAGGACACACTTGGGCATGTGTGGTAATAGATGATCTCTACAGGCTACCTCCCCTGATGCTTTATCCTATTTAGTTGTCACAGCAACCATGTGAGGTTAGTACTTTCATCACGCTGATTTTATGAAGAAACCCAGACACAAGGCATTTTGGTATAATGCAGAGTCACACAGCTAGTATGCTTGGCTGCAAATGCGAGAAGTCTGATCACACTCTGTGGACCTAATTCTTAATTACCATACCATGTGGCCTCTATTTAATATTTCCTCATTGCTGGTTGTGCCTTGAATATTCACCATGATGATCCAAATATAAAGGCTTGGGTCTAAAAATCACTGTACAGTCTGGGAAATTTGTGCAGAGCTCATACCTTTCTGCAGAGCTTGTTGGCCAGGCCCTCTCTAACTTATGGTGTGACTCCAGATACCATTAGGTCACCCAGGGTCTCAGTATCCTGCTCTGGAAAGTGGCCACAGAAAGAAGCAGTCCAGGAGTTCCCACTGTAGCTCAGCGGTAATGAACCTGACTAGTATCCACGAGGACTAGTATCCATGAGGCGATCCCTGGCCTCTCTCTGTGGGTTAAGGACCCAGCGTTGCCATGAGCTGTGGTATAGGTTGCAGACGCGGCTCGGAACCCAAGTCACAGTGGCTGTGGCATAGGCTGGTGGCTATGGCTCCGATTGGACCCCTAGCCTGGGAACCTCCATGTGCCAAGAGTGCAGCCTTAAAAGACAAAACAAACAAAAAAAGCAGTCTTTTTCTGGGAGGACAGTGACATAGCAAATCAGGTAAACTGGCCTTGTAAGCTCTCCCCCAGGATGAGCCGGGTCCTTGTGGAAGCTGAATTAATTTCTCATGTGACAAGGGCGACAAAGAGCATCAGTCCTGTGCCCTAAATGTCCATCTAGCAATGCAGAAGCTCCCACACCTTCCCATTCCAGGTGACACTCAGAGCCCCCTGCCCTCCTAGCCTCCCATGTTTTATTGTGGAGAAATAGTAGCTCCTCAGTAAGATAGCTCACTCCTAATCAGGTTGTGGGGGGTGTTGGGGGGAGGTTTGTTTTTTGGGGGAATTTTTTAAACTTAAAAAACAGTCTAAACAGTTAAACAAGTCCATGTTATGATATGCTGGTTTTACTGTGTTTCTAACTTGCACCTTTTAATATTGCAACTACTTATTCACAAAATAATTGTTGAGCGTACACCACAGGCATAGAACTGTGACAGCTGACTTGAGATCCCAAGAGCTCTGATCCTCTGATCAAATGGAACTGTCAGGGAGGGAAAACTTAATCATCTGTTCTTTAGCAGACATTACTAAATATGCAGTATACATTTTAACTTGCATTTGGTGGGAGGGAAGAGACCTTACAGATATAGAAAAACTAGCAAGGGTTAGGCATTGTGGGAGGTCCTTTACAACATAGAGCTGATCCTCACTTCAGTATTATAAGATCAATAGTATTTCTCCATCATTACATCCTATTATTTACAAATAAGGAAATGAAAGCTCAAGAAGCCGGGAGTTCCTGTTGTGGCTCAGCGGGTTATAAACCTGACTAGTATCCATGAGCATAATGGTTTGATCCCTGGCCTCGCTCAGTAGTTTAAGGATCCAAAGTTGCCATGAGCTGTGGTGTAGGTCTCAGACGCAGCTCAGATCTGGCATTGCTGTGGCTGTGGTGTCAGGCTGGCAGCTATAGCTCAATTTGACCCCTAACCTGGGAACTTCCATATGCTGCGGGTACAGCCCTAAAAACACAACAACAACCAAAAAAAAAGATGTTAAGAAGGCTGGTACAGGTCCCACAGCTTAGGGAGGGTGAGCAGGCTGGCTCCAGAAATCTGTGTTCCTGTCAAGAACCAGAGTCTCCCTTTCATCCTAGTAATTCTGAGGATACTAGGATAGATTGTAATATTTGTCAGGAAGAGCCACTAAAGATGTAGTAACCTTGAACCCTAATCCACAAACCTGGATTATTAAAGAGAAACTTTACGAGAAAAAGCCGTGGATCAACCATGTTTTAAGTCCCTCCACACAGAATGCATTTATGAGGAGTTAGCCTGGTGTGTCTGAATCCTTTCCCCAGTCAGAACTCAAAAGGTTGTGGTTGCCTGGAAGATGGATGGATGGATGGATGGATGGATGGATGGATGGATGGATAGGTACTGGTGTTTTAGTGGAATGGGAAGCAATAGAAGAGAGGGGCATGATTACATTCAGGAAAATCATTAGATGTTTAAACCAGCAAAGGGACTTTGGGATCTGTTCACCGAATCGCATCGAATATAACACACATTCTCCAGGACAGGCCAGCCCAGGGATAAAAATGGACTCATGGTCGTTGTTTCTCTCTGGTTATCACTTACATTTGATAGAGAGAAACCACCAACCCACTGTTTCTGGAAGGTATATAGATATCTCACCCTTAGCATCAGAAGTCCCCTTCAAAGACTTTTAGCTTCCACTAAAAGTTGCAAGGGGTCCACCCTCTATGAACCCTCTATAGTTCCCCTTGGCCATGCCATTCCCCAGCTGTCACCAGAGACTGCATCCCAGGGCAGAATGGCAGGAATGACTGATTACTCAGTGAGACAGGGGTGATCTGGCACTTTTTACTGAAGCCACCACCCCCAGGAGTGGAGGGACTTCTAAGAAATATATCTGGCTGTGCCCAAGACGGCACGGTGAGTTTCTTCAGTTTGTCTTTGACAAATAACTACATGTGCTTAGGGAGAAACTAAGGGTCAGGGAGAACACCGATATCAGAGCAGAGATCAGAACCCTCATAGTCAATGTTTACTGGGCAGGTGATGTTTATCTATATTACAGTAGCATTAAAGTCCTCAGGGGCAGGGCCTGTCCATCTTTGTTTACCCAGGACCTGTTCACAGTATGCATCCAATACATGTTGAACAGAATTAAATTTCCCAACTTTCTTGGAAGCCTGCATTGCTGGTCAGTCAACTTTGTGAACTTAATTTCCAATAATATTTTTGTTGTTGTTGTTGTTGATTTTCATAGTGACAAGAGGGGTCTCCTTTCCATCATTTGGCAAAGGGTTTTCTGAAGCCCCATACTAGTGTTGCCTGCGGCATCTGGAACCCAGGGTATCCTCTTCTAACTTTCCACTCGTGGCGCCACCATGGCAATTGAGAGGGAGGAAAAGAAGGGGAGTGGTATATACAGGCAGGAGCCCACTGTCCCCCAGATTCTTCATCCCCAAACCCGCCAAGTCAGAGAAGGACACGTTGGGGGTGGGGGAGGGACAGGGTACATTCCACGTAAGGTAAAGTTCACAGAGAAAAGATCACCTAAGAAAGAAACCAAAAGCCGGCAACTCTGGAGGAAGATTGTGAATGATCAGGCTATGAACAAAACACCTTCTATAGAATGACATTTCATCTCTTCCTTCTTTCATATAATTGGTTAGAAACTGGTGGAAAAATACAAGCCAACATCTGAACGCAAGGGCTGGACTGCATCAGTTTTTCTACTATGTCTAGAAAAGCTGGCTTACTGGGCGGATGAACTGCAACTGTATATTTATCTGTATATAATATAGGAGACAGCTATAGGAAGCAACATTTTATTTCAAAGTTTGCTACTGTTCTCCTGGGATTCTAGGGTCTTTTGGCGGCACTGGGCAGCTGGGAATCCCCAACGGTACATTAGTTAAAATTGTAACTGGGATCTCTGTTTTTAAAGCAGCCTGGTTAATACTTGACAGGTGGCAGTGTTTGAAGGCAGCCTTCTGAGAGTGAGTTTACAAGAGCACCCCAGGCACACTCTGCAGAAGTATTTGTGCTAAATTCACAATCCTTTTATTATTATTTTTTTTTCTTTAGAGTCCGGTGTAGTTTACATCTGTTTGCCCCATGAGTCCACTCGTAAAACAAGAGTCGAATTAACAGTTTGTGAGGATTCTTAGGGACTTTATATGTTTGTGAAAATGAAACTAATTCAGCCTAACTCCAATATAACTGCTGCCGCACGCCGCGCACAGCGCCCTGCCACCCAGTGGGTTCCGCTAATGGTTGTTGACTGACTGATAAACAAGTTCCAGAGTTCTAATTGGCCCATGGCCTCCCTGGCTGCTCTGGTTATGAATTGTTTTGGGTGGAAGATCCAGCCTATATCACTCAGAAACAAGCCAAACTAAACCAAACAGAAAAGATTGTTTTGTACGGGTGAAAGAGATCTAATGCTTACGCCTCCACCAGCTCCTGGGCCCCTCTCTTTACTGGGCAGGCCTGGATCAGAAGCCCGCAGACAAAGCACTAAGACCCAGTGAGGATGTGTTAGTAACATGAGCCCAGAGGAAGGACCTGGAGCCACCCACGAGAGCCACAGCAGAGGTCCAACTTTGAATTCATGGGAACTCAAAAAAAATGGCTTCTCGGATAAATTCTGATCCTGAGAATCCATGATGCCATGCTAGAGGGCGGAGAATCATGGCTATGATTGGCAAAGTCCACCCTTATGGTGGCTTTTTTTTTTTTTTCTTTTCTGAAGTCCTGTAGGAGCTTCTTACACTTGGAAATGTTGGTATGGAAATTCCTCTTCAGGAACTTGAGATACCGAAACGTTCCCTCGGTGAGGCTTCTGCCCCAGTCTAAAGTCACTAAACGTATCGGACCAGAAGTTCAAAGCTTTCTTCATCGGCTGGGTTTTTGCTGTCCCTCTCCTGGTCAGTGAAGCTTTGAACTTCCAGTCTCATAGGTTTAGTGACCGAGAGAAAGTATAGCAGGACTTGCCCTCCCTGTTAGCAATGAAAAGGTACTTTGGAAAAGGTACTGTGGCACCAGTAGGGTCCTTCCCCCTGAAGTAATTTTGTGCATTCATAGTGTGGTGACATGGAACCAGGAAAGGGGGATCTGTACCTTCACAGAGGCACAGAGGCCAGTGTTAGCCTGGAGTTTCAACACACCATCCTAAATCTTTTTTCTTTTTAATTTTTATTTATTTATTTTGGAGGGGGCGCACCTGCTGCATATGGAATTTCCCAGGCCAGGGGTCGAATCAGAGCTGCACCTGCTGGCCTATACCACAGCCAAAGGAATGTGGGATCCTTAACCCACTGAGCAAGGCCAGGGATCGAACCTGCATCCTCATAGATACTAGTCGGGTTCCTTACCACTGAGCCACAATGGGAACTTCCCATCCTAAATCTTAATGTGCCATTATACTGACTTTCCTCAGAAAGGGTAAACCATTTCTGACCAGATTTAGTTTTAGGATTGTTTAAATATCTCCACAGTGAGACATAATTTCCCCTTAGTCATCCTAAACTATAAAATCTGGAGTGTACAAAGTCAATATTTTTGTTCCCCAGCAGTTTGTTGTTGTTGTTGTTGTTTTGTTTGTTTGTTTGTTGTTGTTCTCAATTAGTTACTGAGAATCAAAGGCAAACTAGCTGGGACTCTCAATGCCATATTTCGAAATGTTTACCTCCCGCTGTGGGACAGTGTGTTCTAAGCATACTTCAGCCTTCTGCTGTTTGGGAGAATTAGTGGTCACCAGGGATTGGCATCCCACCAAATGAAGCAAAGTATCTGGAAAGTTTCCTTCGGTAAGTCTTTGAACAGGTAGACGTAGAGTTCTGGGAAATTTCCACAAGCAAACCAGCACATGCTAATCTCTGGAAGGCGTAGGTAGGGCTTTACCAGGTAGAACTATGAGTTGGCAGAAGAAAGCAGCCAAGCCTGGATAGTCTCTGTTTCTCCTGATACCTAAACAGGAAGAAATGGACTAATCAGATCAGAGCAAAAATGCAGGCTATTCTTTTAGATCAGCTTCTTTACTGAGGGCATTATAACTCACAGGGCTATCTAAGAACTCTATATGTAAGTTAGAATAGCCATGAAATCACTTCAAAGCTATAACATCTGAACCAGAAAGAAACCAGTCCAGTTTTAAAGAAACCAGGCAGCAAAACAATATAAATGTTAATTTAAAAAAAAGATGTGACGTGGGCCTTTATGCCCTAGAATTGTATTTTAAGTTAAAGGTACAGTTAGGGGCACTATTAGATTCTGTTGTTGGTAAACATATTAGTTGCCTTGAAGGCTTTTTGAACTAATTTATAAAGCCAATGGGTACTGGTCTAGCTGGAAATTTCTGGTACTGCTTTGCCCAAGGGGACAGAATGAAAGTCTTAGAATATTTGCCCCTCTGCAATTCTCTCTAAACTTCTATGAAGCCATAAAATTCAAAGTGAAAGCAAAATAGAAGTACCAAATTGCACACACACACCATGCACATATACTGATCCAATGCGGCCAAGACATCAGCCAAAAAAAAAAAAAAAGGGGGGGGGGGAGGCTGACGAGCAGGGCGATATTCTTGCCCCGATCCCTCAACATGTTAAAAACAAATATCTCCCAAATTGGAGTGGCGGCCACGAAGACTGTGCAGTTGTCCTTCAGTGAAGAACCGAATTAGCACTAATTATATCCTGGTTTGCTGTGGTGCAGCCCCTGTGACTTCACCAAAGGAAAATGGTGCCCCTGGCACTAGGTGGCATCACGGGACACATTTACAGACCCTTAGCCAGTGCTGAGATCATATCTAAGGGCCGGTGTCCACGTGGGACGAGAACCCTAAGAGCGCCACTCAGCCTGCGTGATCGAAGAGCTCCTGGGCTCCTGGTGGAGAGCAAGGGCTTGCTCAAGGGTAGGGAGCTCTTCCATGACTTACTTGGCCCCCTAAATGTAGGTCACTCAGGGCAGCTGGCGTCCTGAGTCATGGAGGGGATGTTTTTTCTAGAGGCTTCTTTCTACTTTGAGGAGGATAGGGGTGTCTTGTCAGGAAATGCCTTTGCCTCCACGAAAGATCTAAGTTCTTCCTCTGCATGCCTGAGAGGAGCGGCCACGGGATCCAGTGGCCACGTGATCCAGATGCTTCCTGTGTAAAAGCAGTAGTTTGCTTCTGCAACTGGGTTTCAGAACAGGCCCCTCAGCCCAGCCAACCTCTGTGGTGGGGGAGGCCGGTAGACTCCGGGAACTGAGGGAGATTCTAGACTGGTGGAGATTCAAAGGCGTTCATGGAATGTTGAGAACCAGGGGCAGGAGAATCTACCACTCAGTTCAGGACAAGCAGCATGAGCAGCCTGGGGAGCTGCTTAGAACTGCAGGCGCTCAGCCCCACCTCTGCTCTCTAAATCAGAGTCCACATTCTAATAAGATTTTCAAGTGAGTCCTGCACATGTTGATGATTGAAAAGCACTGATCTGGTCTATATCCTTGACCAAAAATATGCTTTGTAAGAGAAGGAGACACTTTTTTTTTTTAAGAGAATTTCTATACTCAAAGCTCTTTCTTGAACTCACAGCCAGCCCTCCACCGTCTCTTCTCTTATCAGCTTTACCTCTCTTTTCAGCACTCTCTCCCTTATGTCCTTCTATACCCCCAGCTCACACATTGTGCCCACCACCCCCAGCCATCTGGCTCCTGCCATAAGAATGGCCATTCTGCAGCTAAAGCAATTGAAGTAAGAAAAGCACTCCATTCAGATCAGAAGAACCAAATCCAAGCCTGGGTTCTGCAAAATCCTGAAAATAAGTCTTTTCATTTTTCTAATGACATCCGTTTTCCTAGATGCAGAGATGAAATGAAATACTGTATGTAAAAGAACTTTATGAGCTATAAGGCATTAAAGCTATGCCTAAGGTCTTGTTCCCTAAGGAGCTATTTTCGAACACATGCTTTTTGTAAAAGGACCAGCATTGTATTGTAAAGGTTAAGAGCGTAGGCTCAGAACGGATTGCTGAGGTTCAAATCTGAAAGCTGCCACTTCCTGCAGTGCCCACATTTGACTCTGCTTCCTCATTTGTAATAGAGCCTATGTATGACTATGATGAGGGTGTCATGAAGAGTGAAAGAATTCATGTACATGGCAAGCTTAAACATGCCTTATAAATGTCAGCTGTGATTACCGCTTGTCCATAAATGTTTGCAATATCCATAAATATCAGCTTTGAATACTGCTAAGTGTGGGTAACTTTACATCTGGGAACTTTATTTACATCATCTGCAAGGGAAACGCAGAGACCTAGGCTACATGATCTGGGAAAAAACTCGGAGGCATTTTTGGGTAGGGAAGAGAAAGGGAGAGAGAAACAGATAAGCAGAGACCCAAAGATACAAAGACTTAGAATAAGAGGTGGGCTTAGTGAAAAGCAGCCGTGGAAGATCAGTGGGTAGACCTTATATTACTCCAGAAAATGAGCATCAAAGGGTATCATTGTAAGCAAAGCCTTATTTGCCACAGATCAGAGCCAACATAGAGTAAAATCCTACATCAGGTGATTGACCCCTTGTAATAATAAAATTGATATTGCGCATGGAGGCTAATTCTACTTAAGTTATAAATAAGTTATTATGGAGTTGCCATCATGGCTCAGTAGGTTAAGAACCTGACGTTGCCTCTGTGAGGATGCAGGTTTGATCCCTGACCTCCCTCAGTGGGTTACGCATCCAGCATTGCTTCGAGCTGCAGTGGAGGTCATAGATGTGGCCATAAAAAGAAAAAAAAAGTTATTGATTTTTATCCTTAAATAGACAAACCCATGATGATAAGAACTTGGCTTTATGCAACATAACGCAATGATGGAAATGCATGAGAATGTACTTATTACCTAAAACCTCCAGACCGAGCTCTGAATGCCTGTATTTCATGCCAACACTCTTCTCTCTGCATGGAATTTTTTGCGTTCAGTCACTAAGCCAGACCCTTGACCTTCATAGTTCCCTTCCTGACCACATGAGTGACCACAAGGATTTTGTGACATCCTGCTGTGGCCCTTTTCCTGTGGCCCTGAGGATCCCTAATTCCAACCATGGCTCCAGGGCCATCGTTCGAGCCAGTCATTCCTCCCAGCTGCTCACATCTGCTTTTAGGGGTGGTCCTCCTTCCCAGAATTTTTTGTCTGGTCTCCTTGGAGGGAGTGTTTGATGTCTGCCTGAGTCCTGGTTTTCCAGACTGCTGGCTACTTCTGGTTTCTCTCTCTCTTTTTGCTACATGCAGTTGTATCTCAGTCTCATCTGGCACCAGGGCTTCTGCTTTGGGGGGCATTTAGGCAGCCTCCTCCAGGTTTCTTATGCACTTCCCCTGTTCTTCTGGCCATCGGGTAAATGACTGCGGTCTTGAAAGATGGTAGAATCTTCCTACTTCATAAATGTACTGAGGTTGGAGAGGGCTGATGGGAAAGTGACCGTGGTGATGGTCAAGTCTAGTCCTAGGAGAATTTCCACCCAGGAATTTTTTTTTGTCTTTTTTTTTTTTAAGGGCTGCAGGCTAGGGGTCTAATCAGAACTGTAGTTGCCAGTCTATGTCACAGACACAGCCGTGCAGGATCCAAGCCGTGTCTGTGACCTACATCATAGCTCACAACAACACCAGATCTATCTTTAACCCACTGAGCAAAGCCAGCGATTGAACCTCATTCTCGCAGCTACTAGTCAGATTCATTTCTGCTGATCCACAACGGAAACTCCCCACAAGGAAGTTTTAAGTGTCGTCCTTCCCTCTTGTAATACAGAATTCTTTTCTTCACTTCCTCACTCTTCCCTTCCTCAGTGCCCTCATTCTGCCCTGTGATGAGCATGCCACCTCATGGTTTTTCTCTATTCTACTTACCACTGGCCTGCCTTGGTGTCTGAAATTCTACCCTTATGCAGGTATTTCTTAATGTAACTACCTCTCAGAGGAGTATCAGTAATTAAGCCATTAATAAACATTTGGGAGAGGTTGGTAAAGGGGGAACCAACACCTTAAAATGTTTAAGATTTGACTGAATGGGACACAATTCTACAAGTACTTATTGGAACAAATGTTGCCTTGTCAGGAGAGAGGGTAAGTGGGTTATCCACTCAGGACTTAGTCCTTATATGGCTTCGTTTGGCAGTAAATGAGGCATAAGAAGAAGATTCTGAGAAAACTTCATTCAACCGCAGCTGTTTTTCAGGTGTTAATTACAGCAGCAAGATCATCGCCAGAGTTCTCTAAAATCATCTTATATATGGAATTCCATGGATTTGTGTTTGTGCTGTTTAATTCTTTCTTGAGTCCAAAGGGCTACACAGGTCTGTTGAGAATTCAGTTAATGGCCTTCTTCACTGGAACCGGGGTGCTGGGTCAGGTGTCATTAAAAAAATGTGCCTTGGATGCAAATCAAATCCAATGGGATATCACCTCACATGTGTTAGAATGAATATCGTCAAAAAGAAAAGATATCGAATGCCAGCAAGGACGTGGAGAAAAGGGAACCCTTGTGCATTACTAGTGGGACTATAAACTGTACAGCTGCTGTGGAAAAACAGTGTGGGGGTTTCTTGAGAAATTAGAAATAGAACTACTGCATGATATAACAGTTCTGCCTCTGGGAATATACCTGAAGAAAATGAAAATTCTATGTCAAACCCTAAAACACTATATCTGCACCCACACGTTCATAGCAACATTATTTACAAGAGCCAAGATTTGGAAATAACCTAAGTACCCATTGACAGATGACTAGATTAAAAAGATGTGAATTACAGGGTGATGGAAACTATACAATGGAATATTATTCAGCATTACAAAAGGAGGAAATCCTGGAGTTCCCTTTGTGGCTCCGTAGTAATGAACCCAACTAGTATCCATGAGGATGTGGGTTGATCCCTGGCCCCTCTCAGTGGGTTAAGAATCCCACAGTGTTGTTGTGAGCTGTGAGCTGTGGCACAGGCCAGCAGCTGCAACCTCAGTTCAACTCCTGGCCTGGGAAGTATGCAGCTGGCGAGGCCCTAAAAAGAAAAAAAGAAGGAAAAAAAAGAAAGGAAAAAAAAAAAGAGAAAGTAATTCTGAAATTTGAGACAACATGGATCATGGGTGAACTTGATGGGCATTATGCTAAGTGAAATAAGCCAAACAGAAAAATGCAAATATAGTATGATCTTATTGTGGACTCTCATGAGGACAACAAACAACTCAAAGGACAAAAGATTAGATTTGTGGTTGCCGGAAGCAGGAGGTGGGGGAAGGAAAAATTGGATGAAGGTGGTCAAAAATACAAATATTCAGTCGTAAGATAAACAAGTACTAGGCATGTAATGTTCACCTTGATGACTAGAGTTGACATCGGTATGACATACATGAAAGCTGTTAAAAGAGTAAATCCTCTGTGTCTTTAATGTCTATAGGAGAAGATGCATGTTCACTAAACTTACAGTGATTAACCTTCCATGATGCGTGTAAGTCAGATCTTATACACCCTCAATTTCTACAGAGCTGGACTTCAATTTCTACAGTGCCGGACTTCAATTATTTCTCAACAAAACTGGAAAAATATATATGCTTTGATAAGGAGTCACCTAGTAACATCGGCAGACACTGTTCCCACAAAAGTTCAGGGAGATAGTTTTGGTTCTGCTGGTCCAAGGTATGCAGGAGTGAGCCGGGAGGTTGGCTAAAGCAGTCAGCTGATAAAATGGTTGGGATAAATAATCATTTCTCTTCTTTCCATTTACAAAAGTGCTTTCTGTGAGTGGACTCAATGTATTTTGAGTACAGATTCACGAGCAAAACAAATAACAGGATGAAACTCTGCTGAGTGTCTTCTCCTTCGATTCTGCGGCAATTTTCCAATATCCATGGTTTATATGCGAGTTCATACATGCATTTCAAGGTATCGGTGTGTTTTTCATTTCATTCAAGTGTGTGCCCTCTCTATGTCTCTGCTGCTCACCTCTCTCTCTCTCTCTCTCTTGAATTATTTAATGTTTTTCCCCAGTTAATCTAAATTAGAGTTGTTGTTGTTGTTGTTTTCGAAGGGGGGATGGGAGGGAACTAAAAATAGTCACCGCAGCCAGGATATATTACAACTGCTTTTGCCTCTGGTGGTTACTGGAGTTTCCTTTGTTGTCTTGTTTGATTGTTTCATTTATATGGCAGGTTAGACAGCAACAGACTGCTGTTATTGCCTTTCCTCAGTGGTGGATTTTTTAGGCTCAGATCCCCTGAGGCAGCCACTCCCCATCCACAGCTGGTGACAAAAGGGGCTGTTGCTCTCCGTACTTACACCTACAGGAAGAAGATCAACAGAGATGCTATTAAGCGGCATAGGGTGTCTCCCTTTTTAACTGTTTAGGCTTTTATTGAGAGACACATCGAAAGAGAGAGAGAGATGAGAGATCACTGAACAAGTTGCAGAGTCTCCATTCTTTGTGGACCACTTTCACAGATGCTTGATTATTATTATTTTTTTTTAGAGCTGTACCCATGGCATATGGAAGTTCGCAGGCTAGGGGCTGAATCGGAGCTATAGCTGCCAGCCTACGCTCACAGCAATGCTGAATCCTTAACCCACTGAGCGAGGCCAGGATCAAACCTGCGTCCTCATGGGTACTCATTGGGTTTGTTACTGCTGCATCGCCACAGGAGCTCCACTTTTTTGTTTTTTTAAAGCTATTCCTTTTTTTTTTTTTTTTTGGCTGTGCCTATGGCATGTGGAAGTTACCAGGCCACCGGTCAGATCTGCACCACAGCAGTGACAATACCAGATTCTTAACCTGCTGAGCCACCAGGGAACTCCGGATTATGTTTCTTTAGTCTTGTCTTCCCACTGCCAGCTTCTATCCCCTCCTTAAAGGATGCTCTGATGTCTGCTACTATTCTTCAATCATCAGAGATGATTTTTCAATCAAATCACTGTAGAAATATATCAAGATGAAGAAGACATTTGCAGAGGGCAGGGTTTTCCACAACGGAGTGAGAGTACAAGGATTAGAAATTTGATCCATCAGGCTTTTTTTAAAAGTTCTCCCAGGAAACTTTGGGTCATGAGTTACTTTCTAATTTTCCACTACTCTTTTAGTTAATGCAGACACAGAGTGTCATTCCTGGCATAAAATTGGGAATGAGGGAGTTCCTGTCATGGCTCAGCAGTAACAAACCCAAATAGTATCCATGAGGATGCAGGTTTGATCCCTGGCCTCGCTCAGTTGGTTAAGTATCCAGCATTTCCCTGAGCTGTGGTGTAGGTCACAGACGCGGCCGGCAGCTGCAGCTCCAATTCAGCCTCTAGCCTGAGAACTTCCATAAGCCGTGGGTGCAGCCCTAAAAAAGACCAAAAAAAAAAAAAGGGCTGGGAGTAAGGAGATTTACAGATTGAAAGGAAGTGAAACTGAAACAGATTAGATGGCTCTGGTGACACTTCAGGCGATAAATCAGCACTGCAAATTAAGAGACCCCAAGGAATCATGGTCATTCAGAAAGAGTTTCTGACCTCCAATCCTGTACGCTTCTGGGGCTCAACTTCCTTTGTATTTCCTTTTAGTCTATAGAGCAGAGAGCCAGGGCAAAGACACTCCAAATGTTCACTCGGTTTTTTGTTAGTCTTTTGCTGGAGGTACTAAGAGGCAAGGTGAGGAAATGTAAGGTTAAGGAATCTTACCTGGTCCTCAGTATCAGTTAAGACCAAGATGGCTTTGAGCACCTACTGTGTGCACAGCCCTGAAGAGTAAGCTACCATACCCCAAAGGAAACATTTCACAAGTTTTTAAAAGGAAGGAAGCTCTGGAGCCTGAGTTTAAAACTCATATGCAGAGCTTCTGTACCTCAGTGGGTTAAGAACCTGACATGGTGTCCGTGAGGATTCAGGTTCAATCCCTGATCCCACCCAGGAGGTTAAGGATCTGGTATTGCTGCAAGCTGTGGCATAGGTCGCAGATGCAGCTCAGATCTTGTGTTGCTGTGGTGTAAGCCAGCAGCTGCAGCTCCGATTCCACCCCTGGCCCAGGAACCTCCATATGCCACAGGTGTGGCCATAAAAAGGAAAAAAAAACCACATAATATAGAGGATGACAAAGATCTTTAAGAAGATTAAAAAGAAAAGGCAGGAGACTCTGGTAATAAAGATCCAAGTCACCAGGTGACTAAACACCCACATGAATCCCTAAAGCCGATCAAGGAGGCCAGGATGGTTGGAGATGGCTTGTGTGTGGTGATATCAAAAAAATGAGTAGAATTTGGAGAAGTGTTATAGACAGAAGGAGGTGTCTCTAAATGTCTCCCTCTGAAACCACGAATTTTGAGCTACCTTTGGCTCCTTCGTTTAGAAAATGCCTTAAGCCCCGGCTGTTTTTCCTTTTGAAGAAACCTCATTGGTGACAATAAATATTCCAAACTCGCCTTCAGAGCAGAGTGAAATGTTGGTGATTTCATACAGTAGACCACCACGTGAGAAAGGCCTTCCACATGCTGTGACTTCAGTCACTTCTACTCTGGATTAGTCTGTAATGGGATTTTGCAACATTTGAAGACTGAATCCTGTACACAGAGACATATTCTTGAGAACCCCCTAAGTCATTTATAAATCATTTCGCCATTGTTGCATGGTACAGGGTAAGGAAATTTTACAAATAAAATATATTTTACCTAAGGATTGTATTTTATTTATTTATTTATATTTTTAGGGCTGCACCTGTGGCATATGGAAGTTCCCAGGCTAGAGGTCAAATCGAAGCTGCAGCTGCTGGCCTATGCCACAGCCACAGCAACGCAAGATCCAAGCCATGTCTGTGACCTACACCACAGATCAGGGGAATACTGGATCCTTAACTCACTGAGTGAGGCCAGAGATCAAACCTGCATCTTCATGGATACCAGTTGGGTTTGTTGCCTCTGAACCACAATGGGAACTCCAGGATTGTATATAATTTTAAGTTGTCTGATCAAGTACACTCTAATACCATATTTCATACCACTTATGACATAAAAGTAAATTTTTACTTATTCTCATTTAACAAGTATGCATTATTTAATTTACTATTTTTTTCTTTTCCACCATGATTTATTACAGGATATTGAACCTACTTCCTTGTGCTATACTTAGGGCCTTGTTGTTTATCTATTTTATATGTAGTAGTTTATATCTGCTAATCCCAAACTCCTAATTGATCCCTCAACCCTTTCCCCTCTGGTACCCATAAGTTTGTTTCTATGTCTTTGTGTCTATTTCTGCTACATAAATAAGTTCGTTTGCGCCATATTTTAGATTCTACATGTAAGTGATATAATATATTTATCTTTTTCTTTCGGACTTACTTCACTTAGTACAATAATCTCTAGGTCTATCTATGTTGTTGCAAATGGCATTATTTTATTCTTTTTTGTGGCTCAGTAGTAGTCCATGGCATTTACAAACCCCATATCCTTTATTCATTCATCTGTCAGTGGACATTTAGGTTGCTTCCATGTCTTGGCTATTGTAAATAGTGCTGCTATGAATATTGGGTTGCATTTATCTTTTTGAATTAGAGTTTTCTCTGGATAAACAACGAGAAGTTGGATTGCTGGATCATATGGCAACTCTATTTTTAGTTTTCTAAGGAGCCTTCATACTGTTTCCCATAGTGGCTGCACCAGTTCACATTCTGACCAACAGTGTAGGAAGGTTCCCTTTTCTTCACACCCTCCCCAGCATTTGTTACTTGTAGACTTTTTAATGGTGGCCATTCTGACCTTTGCGGGGTGGTTAAGTTACTATTTATGTAAGGCAAAGCACTATTTGTGCACAAACAAAATTTTTTTAAATACGTTAAATTTGGTTTGAGGGGGATTAGTATTAAAATGTGGGTTGAAAATTAACTTTTATAACATCAAAACTTTTAGTTACTCTTATAATCTCTTGTTTGGAATTTTGCATTTCATGCTAAAGTATCTTTGAAACATTTTTTTCCCTTGTGTTTCTAAAGGACAAGATAAGAGAGAAGCTTTGGGGCTGCTATTTATATTGCGTCTCTGAAAATAATACATCTTAGATATGGGTAGTCTTTGTTCTCAACAAATGAACAGCCAAATCTGCCATAATAAGGGCTATATTTCTAATATTTGTTCTGAAGGATAAATAAAATAAATATAAGAACACTGATCAGATGAGTGCATAGGGAGTTCTAGGGAGCATTTAGAGAACTAGCACAGTATGAGGTTAAGGGGTTGGGACCCTAAAACCAGACACTCTTCTCCACTTTCTAGCTCTGTGACCTTGAGTGAGTGGCTTAAGCTCTCTGTGCCTCAGTGTCCTCATCTGTAAATTTGAGATAATAATAGTGACCACCCTGTGAGATTATTAGGAGGATTAAATGAATTGTATTTTTCAAACTCCTCCTTTAAGGGAAAACATTTAGATCATTACCTTTTTTTTTTTTTTTTTTTTTTTGCTTTTTAGCACCAAACCCATATGGAAGTTCCCAGGCTAGGGGTCAAATCAGAGCTACAACTGCTGGCCTACTCTACAGACACAACAACGCAGGACCAGACCTGCATCTGTAACCTACGCTACAGCTCACGGCAACACTGGATCCCCAGCCCACTGAGCGAGGACAGGGATCAAACCTACATCCTCATGGATCCTAGTCGGACTGTTTCCACTGTGCCACAACAGGAACTCCCAAACTGTTACTTTTGAATTGAAGTTGAAACTATCACTGACCACATTTTAAAGCAGGAATTTCCTGGAACATCTTCCAAACCCCTTGATTTAGAAAGACAGGTTGACAGCGTCTCTGTCTCTGAAAGCAGCTCAGGATCTTTGGAAAGCTTGATCTGATTTTGGCTCAATGTAAGGGGAAAGTTTCCATTCCTTTTAAGCTTACACGCTTTCAGGGCTGATCGGTACAGCTGTGCAGACTGTATACTGCACGTCTCCAGGGCTCCTGAGCTGTCCCCTTGACAGCACCGCCACCAGATCTCTGTAACTGGGCGGCCCTGAACACACCGGCCCCTGTGTAATCCTTGCGTTCTTGGGACCCGTCTGGTCTTTCTGTCACATGGTAACCATTCTTCAAATACTAGGAGGCAGTAATCACATTATTCCAAGTCTTCTCTTTTCCAAGCCAAACACCATGACTTTCATTGATCCTGCTTCCCTTGGACTGTTTCCAAATCCTTAATTAGTTCCTTCAGCATTGATTGAGTCTTGACTCTGTGTCACCAGGTACACCAGGCATTGGTGATACCACATTTACAATGTTATAGCCTATGCCTCCCAACACCATGCAGTCCATGCTCAAGTGTGTTGAATCCTCCTTATAGTCTGCCCGAAACCCAGCAGCATACCTGATGGATAACGCCTGAGTCGCTTCTAGCTTTCCTGATGGCCTCAGCCTCCTGCTAATCTTGGTGAGGGTCCCAGCTCGCGTCTTCCGTGCTTAGCCCCGTTGCGGTCTGCGCCGGCTACAGCAGTTTGGTTTATAAAGCTCACAGTTATTCCTGCTGAATTTTATCTTCAAGATTTAGTCTATTAAGCCCCAGTTATTATTTTTAAAATGTTCAGTATAGGGAGTTCCTGTCATGGTGCGGCGGAAACGAATCCAACTAGTATCCATGAGGATACAGGTTCGATCCCTGGTTTCGTTCAGTGGGTTAAGGATCTGGCATTGCCATGAGCTGTGGTTAGATCACAGACGCGGCTCGGATCTGGCGTTGCTGTGGCTGGGCTGTGGCCGGCGGCTGCAGCTCTGATTGGACCCCTAGCCTGGGAAGTTCCATATGTTGGAAGTATAGCCCTAAAAAGAAAAAAAAAAAAATCAGTATATTCACTCTCCCTCCAAATGCTGTAGCATTTTAAGCCATCTATTAAAAATGTTGGAGAGGACAGAGTGGAGGAGGGAACCTTACCACCCAGCATGCTTTCTTTCCAGTAAGCAATGCCCTGTAGCTTCTGCTGTTTGCATGCTACTTGTAAACAATCAGTGGTCCTCAAACTTGGCCATGGAAGCCATTGCGAGAGGCTTTTCAAATGGTTTCTCAAAATCTCGCTTCTACGATTTCCCTAATTATTGATCTAAGCAGCCTATCCAAGGAAGAACTGAAGACTAAAGAAGTTGCTTGTTTGAGGTGACCCTGTGTTGCTTCTTAACAGTCACAGTTCCGTTCTCCAGGGATTCTTAAGCCAGCCCCTTAATAAAAAAGTCCCTGATTGTTTTGGGAGAAGTACTGGAATGAAGTGCCTTAGTAAGTCGTTTTGTACAGTCTTCCTCTCTTCTTCTTAAAAATCATTCTGGCAACTCCGGGTCGTCAGTTCTTCTGGCATTTCTTTCTCTCGAAGTTTCCTCTATGATCAAGAATTATGGTTCTGCCATCTCAATTGCAAATCCTCTCTGCAGAGATAAAGGCCGGGGGAGAACTCTCCAGTGCTGACAGGCTGCATCCCTTGCCTCAGACAGGATCATCCTAATTAATAATAATCACAATAATATTGTGCTTTGCATTTTATCCAGGGACACCTGAACAGCCGAATGCTTTATGAACATTATTTAATTAAGCTTTATGACAATCCCGGGAGGGGAGCTGGGAAACTGAAAGATTGGCTTAATCTCTGCATGTAAGGAGATGCGGCAGGAGGAGTGGGGCAAGTGGTACAGCAGGAGACAGGCGGACAGGTTAGGCAGAGGAGGGGGACTGATGGCAGCTGGGTACCCAGACCTTACTAACCGGCCCCCAGCCTCACACTTGGAGGGAATGCTCACCTCTGAATCCTTCCAAAATTTTCCTGTGGTGTGTTATGTTTGTCACTCCAGCGTAACAGCAGTGTTCTATGGGATCCAGTGTTCTAGATAGGATTTATTTTATTTTATTTTATTTTATTTTATTTTTTGTCTTTTTGCCTTTTATGTAGAGCCTCACCCGCGGCATATGGAGGTTCCCAGGCTAGGGGTCTAACAGGAGCTACAGCTGCCGGCCTATGCCACAGCCACAGCAACGAGGGATCCGAGCCGCGTCTGCAACCTTCACCACAGCTCACGGCAATGCGGGATCCTTAACCCACTGAGCAAGGCCAGGGATCAAACCCGCAACCTCATCGTTCCTAGTCGGATTCGTTAACCGCTGAGACACAAAGGGAACTCCCTAGATGGGATTTTAAATGTACTAGAGAAAATGTGAATTCAACAATGTTTACATTTATTTCCTCTCTCTCTTGCTGCGCCCCTCCTCTCCTCATTGGTCACCTCTCTGGAGCTCAGATTTGTGGGGAACAAGACTGACTGAGGAACAGTCAAGTAAAGCAAATGGCCACGTTCATGGTCAATGCAAGCCCAGACCCTGCTCAGTCAAATCCCAATGGTCAGAGCCTCAAGGTCCATTTCGGAGAAAACTCTTCTAGAGTCTTCAAGGGCAATTCCGTTTTTGCCCAAGAGGACCACCGCATGGCCTCAGGGCACAGGCTGGTGCCTGCTCTGCCCTGGAAGCCAGTCTCTTTAAAGGGCTCCCTTAATCATCTAAAAAAAAAAACCCAAACAGAATAAACAGTTCAACTACTTCTTTGCGAAACTCCTTTGAGAAATAGTCTGTGTGATTTGAAATTCACTCTACCTCATTGAAAGATAACAAGAAGGAATTTTTTTTTTAATCATGGGGACTTTTAAAATAAAACTTTCACCTCTCTGAGAAGTATTTGCTAAGCTAAACTGCCGTGTCTTACTGTGTTTCCTGGCCATGGTTTTCCTCCCCTGTATCGCATCTCATAATTCTATCTCCCTGGACCAAGTGGTGCACAAGAAGAGAGCAGAGGCTTGAGTAACTGGTTACTGAGATAAGCATCAACAAATGGTTTTTGAGGTTACTTGGTGCTTTCTGTTAAAAATCAGCCTGAGATGGCATTGCCTGACTTTTGTGGAAAATTCCCATAATTTTCATTTTCACTTTTCCATCAGGGGATAAAATAATTACAGCAGCCGACAAAGGGTTCAATGTATTTAGAATTGCCCATGCCAGTTTCTCTATTAAAACGTCTCCTTCATATATTTGAACATGGAGAGAGAAAATGTCCATACATTTAAATACGCGCATAAAGAATCTCTATCCTCCTCCTGTCCCTTGGTTCCTAATACCAGTTGCCTCTGTGATGAAGAAATGAAGTGCTCTTTTGGAGAAAAGACTGATCTTTCATACTGACTGTCTGGAAAAACCACCCAGCCTACCATGCCTTCAGACCTCCAGGCAGTCAAGTGTTGCTTTGTTCCAGTGCTTACTTCTCATGGGGTTCGGGGTCTCAGGTTAAATGAACCTCCCTTGGCCAAAAGAAAAGACTCTGTAGACATGGCTGTTGCTGCCATGTTCTCTGCACCCTGGAAACAGAATGAACTTGGGCTATTCAAAACCGGCTGCCAATTATATTTTTTAAAAGATGTTTTGCTGACATCTAGAGGCATTTGGGTAATAACACTTATTAATAATGATTCTTTTTGCACTTAGAGGGTGTCTTGCGTTGCATGATTCCCCAGCTCTTTACACACATTAATTAATTACTCACCGCAGCACCCCTGTGTGGTAGAGTAGGTACGCGTTATTATGGGCAATGGATTTATTGATTTTTCAAAGCAATATATAGCTGTGGCACAGAGAGGAAAACCATAGGAGCATGAATTAAGGACGTGGGGAAAAAAAAGAGTTACGGTGAATGTAAAAGAAAACAAACAAAACTGAGAATTACCCCCTATGTGCTCTTTAGAAAGGAAGTTACAAGGGCCTGAGCATTAACTTATTTGGTGATTAGCAACTTAGGCAAAGACACGTAGGAAATTGGAGGGAGGGAGATAATAAAATAGCCAAGATTTCCTTTTTCTGTCCCATTCTCACAGCTCCTTGCTAAGGCTTTTCCTCTGCCTGGGCATTCCTGGTAGTTACGAAGCAGCTGTGACAGGAGGACAGCCCTTGCATTTATGATGGGGCACTTTCTTTGATTATGACAGAGGTGGGGAAGCGGGCTGGGGTACAGGGAAAGGGAGAGAAAGAGGAACTACAGACAAGTTTCTCTGCAAAAATATGCTTAGAGGCTGTGGAATTTAAACTACGCCCCTGAGTGCAGCTATATAAATTGACTATCTTTCAGAACCCTTCTAGTCTTGTTTTATGGCAGTGACTAAGCTGCTGTTTTTGTTTTGCTTTTTTTTTTTTTTTTAAGTGGTAACTCTTCTAGGTTCTTATTTTAGGCATGATTCTTATTTATTTTCACGGAGCAAAAACTTCTGAGGCTTACCATTCATTTCTAAGCTGAGGGGTAATATTCTGCTTCAAAAGTATTGTAAAATCACTAGCTTGCAGACATCAAGACATGATAGAAGACTTGAGAAATGCTTTATATTCTTCATAGAAGTTATTGTAATGCTTTGTTTTTATGAGGCTTACAGTACTTTGCCTTTGAAACAACTGATTTTGCTCAAAACTCTTATGCTCATTGGGTTAGAAAAAAATGTAACAGCAAAGTAGAGTGAACCTAAGTGAGCACAAATGACTGTTGGAGACTTAAGGGTATTCATCTTCTGGAGCCGACACCAAAATTAAAAATCGCCTCCTTGGTTGAGGATCTGGCGTTGCCGTGGGCTGTGGTGTAGGTCACAGATGCGGCTCGTAGGCCGGCAGCTACACTCCTGTTCGACCCCTAGCCTGGGAACCTCCATATGCTGCAGGTGCAGCCCTAAACAGCCAAAAAAAAAAAAAAAAAACCTCCTTGTTCTCACCTTCCTTTCACACTGTTATCCTTCCCCCACATTCCCAGGCATATCGGAACCTACCTCTGTCACCATAAACACTGCCACTTCATTTGCGTATTTGTGGGAAATTACACCCCAGACGAAGGCTCAAAAATCAGGAAATACTTAGACAAGCATGGCCAAAGCAGAGAAGACACCAGAACACCCTTCCTGGTGGGCCCCCTTTCCTCTGTGCTCTACGAATGCATTTTTTTTTTCTTTCCCTTCTTAGTACCGTACTGACAAAAATCGTACCAAAAATCGTACCAATGCTCAAAAGATGATGCTCGTTTTTTTAGACTTTAGATTTTCATTAGCAGAAAACCATTGGTCAGTTTCCCTCCCAGCTTGTAGCTGGGACCAGGTGTCCTAGAGACAGTGGACATTGGTTTGAGGTGGTGGAGCCATTTGCAATGGTGGCTTACACCGGGGACAGGCAAACCGAAAGGTTACATGATATTGGAGGTTTGGGAGAGGGGGCTACTGGTTGGCAGGAAAAAATCATCTCCTAGGAGAGAGGACACAGGTACCAAATAAGCCATCGCTCTCAAGATGTTATCCAGCTCTGTCTCAATGACTCAGGAGAGAAGAAACCCCTTTCTCCTCCTCTTTCTTCTACTCTCCCCTCCGCCTTTGTCATGGCCTCACATTCCCAGATATCACATCATTGCTGTCACTCAACTGTGCTCTGGGTTAAGGAGGCTTCAGCTGCTCACCGAGAAGCCCAAACACCACCAGTAATCTTGTTTGTCAGGGAAAATATTCAGGTTCCAAATTATGGGGCAAGAAGACAATTGCAGAAGCTACTCCCCTCAAAAATTAGAGACTGTTTCATCATCAGACAAATAGTGCCAAGAGAGCCAAAGCACCACATCTCCATCGATAGGGTACCAGGTTTCTTTTTGCTTCAGTACCTGGCATAGCTTGTGGGTATTACAGTTTCCACCTTCTATGATTTAAGAGAAGAATTCGCCGTCAAGCTTTTTGTGTCTTTCCCTACAAACAGTTATGTGGCCACTTGCCTAAGACAAGAAAAATTTATACCAGGTAGATATTAATAAAGCTGTATCCCCCCCCCTTTTTTTTTTGACTGTGCCCACAATATGCAGAAGTTCCTGGGCTAGAGATCAAACCCGTGCCACAGCAGTGACCGAGTCCTTAACCCACTGATCCACCAGGGACTCCATCTTTTTTTTAGGTTCCATGCCTCCTGGGTGAAGAGGAAGCTGGATAGTTAAAATACTGTCATGCACTGAAAGTATGTTTCCATGTGCAAAGCAGCTAGTGATATGTGAATGAACACATGTGATGAAAGAACGTGTGCAGTTCCTAAAAATCAAGGAATTTCCTAAGACTTAGGAAAAAGCCTTTCGGAATGAGTGGAATCAGAGAAGGGAGGTTGAAAAGGTCTTCTTGTTGCTTGACTTCACCTGTAATTCTGGAACAATTTTGGGAAAGAGGAGAATGCAAAGTGGATAAGTGCCGTGGGGTAGACGTGGACATCAGTGTTGAAGGCAGAACTCAACAAGTTTCTCCCTCATTGTCACCTCTCTCCACGCTTCCTTTTCTTGATCATAGCAGCCACCAGTTGGTTCTTTCATCCAATCATGAGTATGAACTATTCTGTAGTTCAAAAGATTAATATAAGCATTTCTCCTTTTTGAAAATCTTCAGTGACTTCTTATCTCACGTGGAATAAAAGCTGAAGTTCTCAACACATTCTAGTTCCTGGCTGGTCTGTCACCCTCGCCCCTCTGATCTCAGCTCCTACGCTCTCCCGGTCACTCATTCCACTCAGGTTCCCTGTTGCTCCTTAAGCATCCCGAAGCTCCCCTGACTCAGGACCAGCTTCCTCTCCACACAGGAGTCATTGAACACTGCCATGTCTTCAGTTTTTTCTGTTGCCCTGGAGACCCGCCTGCTTCCCTCTCTCACTTCCTTCCCGTCTTGTGTCACTTTCTCAGAGAGTTCTTCCCTGGCCTTCATCTAATTTTTCAATATTCCTTCCCCCTACATGCTTCCCATCCTCCACCTCTGCCTTATTTTTCTTACTTGGCACTCTTATAAACCTTATATTGTCTACATTTTACTTCCAACTTGTTTAGAAATGGTATCTCCCAAGTAGGACAAAAACTTGTACTGTCAGGAAATGTTGCTTTGTTCACCGCTATATCCTCAGGACCCAGAACAATATCTGGCACTTAGTAGGTGCTCAAGAGACACCTACTAAGGGAATCTTGAGGGAATGTCCTGGAGATCAGAGGCAAAAGTTGTTTATAGAAATCTCAGGGTTACATGGGGAGGCACCAGACAGTAAGTTTAAGCACACAGAGAAATTTAACTTTCTTTAAAGTGGCCAGTTGAACAAATGGAAATCACAGACCAAATTATACCATCAAGTCTTTAATGAAACTGCCACAAGTTCTTTCAAGGCAGCCCAGATGATTTCAAAAGCAATGTGGCAAAGTGCATCTATTTCAGAGTGATAAATGCCTGTTCAACGGCTAATGTTTCTTTCAGAAATCTTGTGTAGCTTCAGTGAAGCTCATTTATAAACCTTAACTACTGTAGCTAATTTAACTCGCTAATTTTAGACGTTGTGTTGAATTAAAATCTACGTTTTATTGTGTATCATTTTGGCTGCTGCTAACATTAATATGCATTTTGTAATGTGGAACCACAAATGTCTTAAATACATATTTAGCCTTTGAGAAACATTTGTGTTAACTAGATTTCTTTTCTACCATACATTTTAGGGGCTGTCCCGTCAGACTGTACATCCGCCAGGCAGAGCATGTGAGAACACGCTTAGCTGTGCGTGGAGCAAGTCGAGAGGGAAACCAGGCTGGAAGGCCTGACGGGAAATCGGTAAGTTCTTCCCTTCTCTCTTCTTACTGGAAAAGCAAGATAATGTGGTTTAGGGAAGGACGCTGAAAATCTTGCGGTCGATGTCTACTAACGGACATCGTCTCAGACTAACGGAAAGAGGGCATAAAGGGGCTGGGCTGCCAAAAAAAGCTAGAGGGATTGTCACTGGCAAATGGGTTTATGACAGTGTAGTAGCTGGTCTGTGAGTGTTTTTGAAGAGCACCGTGTATTAAGATCCTTTTCTCTGCTTCCATTTATTTATTTCTTTTTTTATTTGAGTATAATTGGTTTACCATGTGTTGTGTTAGTGTCGGATGTATAGCAAAGTAATTTAGTTATATACATTCACTTTAGTATATATACAGAAGTAATTTAGTTATAAATATATATGTGTATACTTTTTCAGAGTATCTTACCTTATGGAATATTATAAGATATTAGAGTTCCCTGTGCTATACATACTAAACAGTAGGCTCTTGTCGCCTATTTTATGCATAGCAGAGTGTACTTGTTCATCCCAAACTCCTAATGTACCCTTCCCCTCTTCCCTTAGGTAACCGTACGTTTTTTTTCTCTGTTTGTGGGTCTATTTCTGTTTTGTAAATAAGTTCATTTTTAATGATATGCTCCCATTTAAATCTATGACTGTCCCATGTTGATAAAATTCTTTAGAATTTCCACTGGTGTTTAACTTTCTCCCATGTAGGCTTCTCAAGTTCAGGTCAGAATTTTGTCTATGACTCTCACCTCCTACCATTCCCCTCCAGATTCATCCTTCCTTCCCACATCGAACCTTCTGCTGTAGAAAACAGAGCCATATCTGTAGCAATAATCTCAACAAAAACAAAATGAAAACATTAGATATGTGTGTGTGTGTATGCACACACAGCAACTCCTGGCCTCTATATAGAAATACGGATACAGTCATATCAGGGCAAGATTTTCATGCCCTCGAATTGGAGTTTAGCTTATCTTTTAAACTGCTTCTATAGCTATTAAATGACCTGCTTCTTCAGGGAGAGGCCGTATCTTTTCACAATTTATTTCCCCCAGTTGTAAGATTGCGTGTATGCTTTTGATACTTATTAGTTAGTAGGAAGGGCTTGTATTATACCAGCTGTAGAGAAAAGATTCTTAGTTTAAGTGTTGGAAAAGAATGGCTGTTATTTGCAGTGAAGTATAGTTCCTCATTTTTAAAATACAAGAAGGATATGTAACTCTCTTTCTTTGCTTAAGCATTATTTGCATTTCTTTTGAGTGGACATCTATAAAATACCTTTAAGGGACTAGGCCAAGTTTTAGTAAAAGTAATGAATACATAAAGGAAAAAATAGTAGTAAATAAAAAAGAAGGTTCGTGATAGACTTTGCTGGAAGACAGGAAGGGGTAGAGGAATGAGCATGGTGTTTGGTGAGTCAAGCTAAGGTGTTTTTTTGTTTAGTTTGGTTGTTTCGTTTTTGCTTTTCGGAGCCACACTTGTGGCATATGGAAATTCCCAGGCTAGGGGTCTAATCGGAGCTGCAGCTGCCAGCCTACACCACAGCTACAGCCATACTAGATCCAAGCCCCATCTGTGACCTGTGCTGCAGCTCGAGGCAACACTGGATCCTTAACCCACTGAGTAAGGCCAGGGATCGAACCCACATCCTCGTGGATACTAGTAGGGTTCAAAACCCACTGAGCCACAATGGGAACTCCCTCAAGCTGAGTGTAAATCTTTAAATCTTAGGTCTGCCACTTACAAACTGTGTGCCATCTTTTAAAAAAATATATTGAAGGTGTTCCCGTTATGGTGCAGCGGAAACAAACCCGACTAGTATCCATGAGGATTCAGTTCGATCCTTGGCCTCGCTCAGTGGGTCAGCGATCAGTATTGCTGTGAGCTGTGGTGCAGGTTGCCGACGCAGATGCAGCTCGGATCCTGCGTTTGCTGTGGCTGTGGCATAGGATGGCATCTGTAGCTTGTATTCAACCCCTAGCCTGGGAACTTCCATATGCTGTGTGGCCCTAAAAAGCAAAAAAAAAAAATAGTTGATTTACAATGTTGTATTAGTTTCAGGTGTACAGGAAAGTGACTATATATATATATACACACACATATACACATAGTGTATATATATATATATATATACACACACACACATACAACACACACATGAACATATATATTATATATATTCTTTTAAAGATATTTTTCCATTGCAAGTTATTACACAGTATTGAGTGTAGTTCCGTGTGCTTTACAGTAAGTCCTTGTTGGTTATGTATTTTATATACGAACTTGTGTCATCTTTAGTAAGTTGGCACTCACTCACTTTGAAATGGGTACTGTGTACTTACTTATTTTATAGATGAGGAAAGAAACTCTCGAGTTTACAAAAAGAAAAATATATAAGTAAAGTACTTAACACAAGGTAGAAACTTGAGGAATATTAACTCCCTAAAAACAACAATGAAAACTTTACCTGCGTTCATGAAACCTTGCTTTTCCCTGGGAAAGACCACAGCCGCTGAGCCGTTGCCAAGGACTCTGTCACAGGGCCAACACTGAGATTTAGGTTTCTTGACTTTTTAATCCCATTACAAAACCCTCAAGTTCCCTTCACACTGCAGAGGGCAGTTACACACTGAGTCATCTTCTCAGCTATTTCTAAATAAACCTCGTATTTTCCCAAGGTATCAACACTAGATGAAGTGCATTTTATTTTAGAGAATCTGACTTGTAGGTGGTTGCTGATATTTGCAAGTTCATTTTCTGCAGCCAAGGACATTTTCCCTGAATTTGTCTTTCCTTAGTTAGAGGAAGGACACTCAGCCTTACAGAAGTGAAAGAAGTGAGCCATTGGGGTGTCTTCTTATTTTAGGCTAAGACTGCCCTCTCATGACTAAATGAGTGCCCCGTTCAGACAAAATCCTGTGCTGATTCTCTGTAGCAGTCTCCTATCCCCAAATCAAAGTGTGGAAAAGAAGGCAAGATCAATGCTGTTGCAAGACTTCTTGGTCTCTTCCTGGCAAGGACACTGAGAAGAGCACCAAGAGAATGTGGGGACTCAGGAATTAGAACCCCTACGACTCCTGGAGGATTGGAAGCAGCCCCCAGTGCCTCAGAGGTCAATGCAGGGTCCAGGTTACAGCATGCATGTTCACCCGCATGAGACTGAAGGGATGGTGGCTTGAGTGACTGGGGGAGGAGGGGTGGTCAGCATGGGGGTAGGAAAGGGGCAAATGCTTTCTCAGCTTCATGTAAGATTGGAGTTCCCGTTGTGGCTTAGCGGTAATGAACCGACTAGTATCCATGAGGATGTAGGTTGAATCCTCAGCCTTGTTCAGTAGGTTATGGATCCGGTGTTGCCCGTTAGTTGGTCTGTGGTGCAGGTCTCAGATGTAGCTCAGATCCCACGTTGCTGTGGCTGTGGCATAGGACGGCAGCTGTGTGTTCGATCCCTAGCCTGGGAACTTCCATATGTCTCAGTGTGGCCCTAAAAAGAAAGAAAGAAAAAAGAAAAAATGGCTTTCTTTCCAAGAAGCATCACATCATAATCAATCCTGAAAACACAGGGAGTCATGGTCATGATTTTTATAGTGGCTAACACCTGTTTAATGCTTTGTAGTTGACATAGTGTTCTTCTAACTGATTCTCACTTCAGAGCCTCCCAAAAGCCCTTTGAGATTCTGGGGATCACAGATGAGGAGACTGAAGTCTCAAAATGAATGACTTCATGGGAAGGTTGGGCAGCTGGTGGACATGAGGCAAACGTCACCTCCAGCCGTCAGGGCAACTTTGCGAGGTCAAGTTAATCACCCCCATTTTACTGATGAAGAGAGAAAAGTTAAGCAAACCAATGAAACGCAGAGCAAATGGGTGGCAGACTCGGAACCTGAGCTCTGTCCTCCCAGATCCAAGGTCCATGTCAGGACATGCTGCCTCTCCCCAGACTTTCCTTTCCCCCTTTAAGATCTACTGAGCATCTGTGCACCAGCAGCCAATCCCAACAGTTATTTTGTAGGGATCAAAATGGGAAGGTGTAATTTAGGGGTGTTAGAGGGATATCAACTTGGGTTCCAAGAAGGGTGAAAAATGTGCAGAGGCCAAGAATCTGCAGCAGCTCCTGATGAGCAGTTTCTCAGGGAGGATAATAACGTGTGATCTGTCTGAAACACAGGACAAATGTCCACACAATTCAAAGACATGGAGCAAAAAGATATACATCTCTTAGAAAAAAATGTCAGTAAGGCCAAAAGGCACACATGTCAGAAGAGCTTTGGACTCTTAGCCTTAGAGGGCCACAACACAGCTTTGTGCTTTGTCATTTCCTCTGACCCATAAGTCAAATTTAGGCCTGAACAACAGTTGCTAATTGAGAGTCAACTTTATAAGAAGTGTATGGAGATTAAGGTCTGGAGATTAAGGAACACCCACCCTGCTTTCAGTTCCCCTTGAATCTCATCAGTGATCTCAAATCAGACAAAATCATACTTCATTCCATTTTTTAAACATTCTGGTTTTTGATGCACCATGTTCAGAACAATACTGTTTGCAATAGCAAATGGAAACAACCTAGATATCCATCAACAGATGAATGGAAAAAGAAGATTAGATAGATAGATAGATAGATAGATAGATAGATAGATAGATAGATAGATAGAGATAGAGATATATATAGGGGTGTATAATGGAATACTGCTTAGCCATAAGAAGGATGAAATAATGCCACATGGATGGACCTAGAGATTATCGTAATTAGCAAAGAGAAAGACAAATACCATATGATATCACTTATATGTAGAATCTAAAATATAATACAAATGAACTTAACTGTAGAACAGAAATAGGCTTATAGACAAAGAAAATAAATCTGTGGTTGCCAAGGGGGAAGGGAGTGGGAAAGGGATGGAGTGAGAGTTTGGGGTTAGCAGATACAAACTTATATAGAGGACAGATAAGTAATAAGGTCCTACTGTATAACATAGGAAACTATATGCGATAGCCTGAGATAAACCATCATGCAAAAGAATATGAATCACTTTGCTGTATATCAGAAATTAACACAATACTATAAATCAACCATACTTCAATAAAATATTTTTTTAAAAAAGATAAGACAGGAGTTCCTGTCATGGCTCAGTGGTAATGACTCCAACTAGTATCTATGAGGATCCTGTTTCCATCCCTGGCCTCGCTCTGTGGGTTCGGGATCCGGGGTTGCCGTGAGGTGTGGTGTAGGTCACAGACGTGACTCAGATCCCAAATTTTTGTGGCTGTGACACAGGCCAGCAGCTGCAGCTGCAATGTGACCACTAGCCTGGTAACTTCCATGTGCTGTGGGTGTGGTCCTAAACAGACAAAGAAAAAAAAAAAGATAAGACATTTAAGATTATTATGTTTTATTAATAAATTGACTTTTATCAATTAAAAAAAACCCCAAATTTAATGAAAATCAGCACAGGCTTTTTGAGACCTTTCTCCAAAATGGAGTGTAATGTGGATACCAGTCTACTAATGTGTCTTCCATGTACCCACCCACATACATACATATGTGTGCATAATCCAGGCTTCTTAAAGACAATACAAGTTTTGCAGAGAGCTAGGGAAACATTCTTACAAGCCAAAAGGTTTAATTAAACTGTATCCGAAAATCTGCTGTCTAGATACCAATAATTCTGCAGTCTATTTCTTATCCCTCTGTGCACCCTGCCCCACACGACTCTCCCTTCCTTTCTTCTGTACCCCCTCTCCAAGTCTCCTGCTTTTTGCCTTTATTAAGAAGCCTCTGTCCTTTAGCCAGAAGCAAGCCCCCAGGCGATACCCCATGTTCTAATAAAGCAGCCCTTTTGTCAATGGCAGTAATGATTACCTCTTTTGCAGCTGCCCCTGGTGTTGCATTTTCTAACACAATTTGGCCTCTTTGGGCTCTGGTTAGTCCTATTTAACTTACGGCAGGGGTCCCCTGTTTGATCTCTAATTGATATAATTGACTGGGAATAATCGAGAAGGTTTTGTGGATCTTTATTGATAGCTAATTTTCCTTCATCCATTGTTTAATTCGATAAGAGCATAACCTAATTTATTGTCGCTCCAATAGGGATCCATTACCCTTTTGATAAATGCTTCTGGGGCTAACTTGTCAGTAACTGATTTCAAAGAGCTGTTTAGCCTACAGAGTCCATCATTAGTTAATGGCAGTTTAGAAAGCTAATGATGTTATAAATTACAATCAATAAGAACATGGAAATTACAGCTGTTGAGCAACATAACACCCTATTATTAAACCAACACTAGACCACACCTTTGCTTACTAAGTATGGGAAGGGTTTGTGAATCCATTTAATGATTCTCACAATTAACCCGGAAAGCCACAGATCAGGAAGGAAGCTGTGGGAAATGGGATATGCATACTTAAAGGCTCACTTCAAAAAGGCAGAGAAACTGGGCTATGTTCCCTGGCTATGGAGAGAACACAGAGGATCAGCACACAGGCACAAACAGGTACACAGCTCTCTACTTGCGTCCATCTTTAATCTGATCCCATCACACTTTCTCACAAATTGTAACTCAGCCAAAGGGACACTTCTGAATTCATGAACACAGATGATGAACTGACTAATCCTTGGAATTTCCAGAGATAAAGTCATCTAACTTATTACAAGTGTCTTGTTGGCCAGGAGCAATTTTTTACTTCGTACTTGGGAGAACTTCACTGCAGTACGTTATGCAGCTGTATTCAAATGATATAGAGAGAGCACACATACATGCATTTATGCTAAATAGCACCACCGACTAATCCTGTGGAAATTTTGGTGCTCGAGGTTGCATAGCATAGCTGTCTTGCTTACCGGAACCAGAACTGATTCCGGATATCACATGTCTCCGTGTTTCGTGTGGATGGCCAGGTCTTCCTTACTGACTTCCTCATGGTTGGGACTGGGTAGCCTTCTCACTGACATAGAAGCTCATCATGGGTGATCTTTCTGCTTTGTTCTCTGGGTCTCGTTTGTCCCTGGTAGTCACTCATCTCCCTCATCTGCTCGTAGAGAAATAAATGCTAGCTCCTCCAATGATGCATTCCTCCTTCTATATATGTCTCTGAGAAAAACAAACAAACTTGTTTCTCATCAATTCATCAGTTCCCTCGTTCTCAACTATTAAGGCAGCAGGCATGATGAGCCCAAAACAAGACAAGGGTTGAGTCAAGCAACAGAATCTATTTTTTTTTTGAAGCCTTAGTTGTACAATATAAAGACTAGTAAGTTACTATAGGTGGATAAGACTTTGTTCAAAATGGAATTGTCAGAATGGAGAAAATTAAAACACATGTTCCACGATATGATTTGCAATAATCACATTAGATAAAGAATTAAAACATCTCTCCCAACAGGGGATTCGTTTCCAGGAGAATTAAAGCAGTATAAAATACCACATCTTAGGTGTATGTCAGACTTCTTTTTTTTTTTGTCTTTTTTTTGCCTTTATCTAGAGCCGCATCCGCGGCATATGGAGGTTCCCAGGCTAGGGGTCTAACAGGAGCTGTAGCTGCCAGCCTTCGCCACAGCCACAGCAACGCGGGATCCGAGCCGCGTCTGCTACCTACACCACAGCTCACAGCAACGCCGGATCCTTAACCCACTGAGCGAGGCCAGGGATTGAACCCGCAACCTCATGATTCTTAGTCGGATTCATTAACCACTGAGGCATGAAGGGAACTCCTGTATGTCAGACTTCTTAAGTCTTTATTTCCCCCAAATGTATAAAACCTAAGTGCACAGTTTATTGCCGCTATTAATTTCTTCCTTTTGAATCCTTCCTATAACACATGGAAATAGATGGAGGAAGAGTACATGAAATGTAAGAAGCGTCTACCTTTTTGAGTGAGTTGTATTTATCTCCACATTGTCATTCATATTTTTCAGCATGTAAGAATTCCTTTGTGAAGAAGTATACAATTTTCAACTAGGTCAAAATTATTCTTCATTAACATGCTATTTAGATCTCAGGAAAGTATACATACTCATCCAATATGTTACCAATGTGTCAATGATTAAAAGTAATACTTTCTAGAGGGGAGAAGGGAATGAGCAGTTACTGCTTAATTTATATAGTTTCAGATGGAGACAGTGAAAAGTTCTAAAGATAGCACTGATAGTTGCATAGAAATGTGAATGTACTTAATGCCACTGAACTGTATACTTAAAAGTGGTTGAAATGGTAAATTGTACCTTATATGCATTCTACTACAATGAAAAAGTGGCACTTTCTAAAGCAAGGTTTGCTTTTTATATGTATATAATAGTTTTGATATGTTAATATTTAATTAGAAATTTAATGTAGATGGAAAATTTGCAGAAACAAATTTTGTTTGGGGAAGGCTTAAAATGCAAGTGATTGTATCTATGTCCATTTATCAATTCCACCTATCCTGGGTACCTCAGAGAACTTGGCTAAGAGACATGATTCTCACTTCCTTTCATTTGGTTCTGAAGCTGAAAAGGGAAGAGGCTCTTGGTATAGAGAGAATAATGCCAATAGAACTGACAGTTTCTGCTGGAAATTTTCTAAAGGAGGACCTGAATCTCAGAACTTCATTCATTCATCTGCTCTTTAATTTAATTTCACATTATTGAGTGGTTAACATGGGCACGGGACTAGAGTAGGCACTGTGGATAACATGAACGTAGCTTATCTGAGGAGATCAGATTCTGACTGAAGAGAGAAAAGGCAAAGTACAGGAGAAGTGTGGATAAAGTGAGTTAATGATATGCATGGCCATGTGGGTTTGTCCTAGGCAGAATATGATGAGCTGCAACCCTAGAACCGTAAGAGGCTATTTCATGCTCTGGTCAGAGAGACCTTTGTAAAGAAGGCACTGCACCAAATGAGCATTGACCTGACTTGTGAGTGAATTCTGAGAGGAGGAGGGAAATCAAAGAGGGAGGGAGCTTGAGCAAAGGGAAGGGGACCTTTGCGTTCACAGGCAATGACATAGTACAGCTTTGTGACAGTTGAGGACATTTTGCTGACCATGATAATATAATATAATATAATATAATATAATATAAATTATCATACTGTAATATATTCTCATATTATAATATATGCTCGTATTATATTCTCATATTATAATATGCTCTGATATTATAATATATTCTCATACAAATATACTCTATTCTCATATATTCATATGTAAACACATATTTAATGCATAAACACATCTATAATTTCTCTTTTCTTATGAACCAAAGTCCATAGTTGACATCACCATGACTCGGTGTCATATTCCATGGGTTTTGACATTTGTATGATGACATGAATCTAGTATCAGAGTATCATAAAGAGTATTTTCACTGCCATAGTTTATTATAGTTAGTGTTGTACTAACAAAGCTGAAATGGAAAAAAAAAAATGGCTGCGAAGTATAAGACCAACAGCTAATAGAGGGGTGTATATTTTTAAAAATCACATTATCTTTAAATAATAAAATAAAGAGTAAAAATATCCATTATCAGAAATATCTTCCTATTCTATCTGCACACTGAAAATGTAAGCTCTCCCGGGGTACAAGTTTTTGTCCATCTTGTTCACTTTAGAATCCTTAGCACATGGAAGAGTAGCCCACACATAATAGATGTTCAAGAAGCAATTTTTAATCATATTTGTGCAGTGATTTGCCTTACAGTAATTCTGGTTTAAAGCAATCTCTGCATTATCTGTTTCTAAAGGACTGTATGACTCAACTTTTCATTTGTTTAAAGGATATTTATTTAATACTTGGTATGTGCTCCATGTGGGTACAATGTGAGAAAGTCGGACACAGTCCCTACTGTAGTGGAGAATATAATCTATTTAGGAATCTAGATATTGAAGAAGTTATCAAACAAATAAAATAAAATGGCAAACTTGGTGGGAAGATCTATGAAAGCTAAGTACAAGGTTCTATGGGTGTACCATGAGATGTGGGTCTCTATAGAAACACCAGAAACTACAAAAGTCTGAATTATTTTAAATTCTAAAAAGATAGATTTATTTATTTTTGTCTTTTGGGACAGCATTGAATTTAGGATTCTGTCCACAGTAATTGATCAATAGATATTTCTTGAATGAAGTTATTTTCAAACTGATAGTCCAAATACCCACTCATTAATGATAATAGTCAACTAGCCAGAATACTCTCTTACTTAATAAATCTAGATAAACAAGTACTTATTCTCATTTTTTTCTAAAAAGGGAAAAAATTAGATGCATAATTCCTTTCACATGTAACTTTGCACAATGCAAAGTGAAATTCAAATAAAGGAGGGTAGAAGTTAATTATTTCCTGTTCATGTCAGTTTATTCCTTAACATGTCAAGTCAATTAGTTCATGAATTTTCTATGGAGGAGATGAGGGAACTCTATTCATTGATCAGGTGTGAAATGTGTGTCATGTGCAATGTCTACCATTTCTACGCCTTGGACTTTCGCTGAACCACTGCATCAAAGAAACTTTTTAACACATTTTTTTTTTTACTGGACAAAGCAAGACTATACTATTGAGCATATTTTATGTTTCCCTCAGTCTTAAAATCGAGCCCTATCATACAGAAGCTCCATTTCGGGGCAGAAGGAGAAGTATTGGGCAAGGAGAGGGTTCCCACCAAAGACTGTCCCTTTCTCTCCCGCTCTCCCATTCTCTTAGCATCTCCACTCTGTCATGGGCGGCATCAAAAGTCATTTTCATATAAACCATTTGTAATCTTGCAAAAACGGATTGTGATATTGGGTCAGGCTCAGCAGCAGAGCAGACGAAATCTTTAAAAATAAATGAAATATTTTAGATCCAGACATGGGCCATTAACAATAAGCAAAAAAGCACCAGGCAAGTCCCAAGGAGGAAGCAGATCCCAAAAGACTTCACATCTGTCTTCCGTGAGCCATTGGCTGCCCTTCCATGTGCCTCTTTGCTCCTCTGAAAGGATGAGCAAGTGGAGGGCTGCTTGCAGATTGATTTCCTTGCTTCAGAGGCTCCTTGACAGGGCGAAATTTGGCTCCATTCTATTTTCCAATTGAAAATTGATACAGAAATGAGAAAAACCACCACACCCAACAATGAATTAATAATAGCTGCCAACTAGCTGCTAGAGCCATTATATTCATAATGCTCCCCAATGCTGTTCTCATCATTGCCTGCGAAAGAGAATTTGTCCTTAAGCTGCTTATTTTCAAACTACATGTGAAGACAACAAATTGTATGGTATGTTGATCCAATAAGGCATAGCAAGGAAACTAAAGAATCAGCTGGGAGGGAGGGAAAAGAAATAGAAATTTAACAGCTAGCCAGCCTGAAGTAAAGCAGGCGCGATTACGAGACACATGTACAATTCTCCACGGTCCCTAAAGTCTCTAGCGAAAAGGTAGAAATGAACTAATTTATTAGTAAAATCACATCAGGGGCAGTAATTTCATGTTAGTGAATTTACATGTAATAACATTAGGCTCCCCACCTCCATTTCACCAGTGTGGCCCCGGCCCATGATGAATGAGGTGCCTAAAGAAAGATGATAGTTTGATTGTTTTCACAGCAAACAGATCAGCATTTTAATTTCTTGCCTCTGTGTTTATTGCTTATTTGGCCCCTTGCTCGGCTTGTAAAAACTTGGCTAAATGGAAATGAATAAATGTAATTACTGCGGGTGACAGTGGTAATCTGTGTGGGTTTTTCATATTGGCTTTGCCAGCGTTAATCTAATCACCGGAGAATATGTGTCACCGCACAAATGCACTGACAGAAAGCAGAGTCCTCAGTCAGTGCCAAATACAGGCTGGGAAGCTCAGAGGCACAGGGCTGTGTCTGCACCCACCCACGGCTTGTTTTCCCTCTGCTAAGGGAGTAGAGACTACCAAAGAATCCTGAGCCGTACATGGGTGCGTAGAAAATAGATCTTAGTTTGAGGGGACCCAAAAGAAGGCTTATGGAGGACCCCAAAGCCAAAGCAAATGGTAGCCAAAGTGGTAGGCAGTGTTTTCCCCAGGGTGGAGACGAGGTGTCCCAGGGCATGGGGCCAGTGGAGGCTGGGAGACTGAAATTTTCCAACACTCAGTGGCTGGGAGGGCTGGTTAATGAGTGGCTTCGACCTTTCTGGGTTTTGTTTTCCGTCTCTGAGACAGAGATGGGACAAGTCAGATTGCTTGATGTTAGCATTGCAAAAGGAGCAGCAGGGGGTGAACCAGGCAATCGGAGTCGGGAGGAAGGATGAAATGAGATAATGTATGTTAAAGTGTCTTGTGAACTACAAAGCAAAGCTAAATGGAGCAGAAGAGAGTCCTCTGAAACCGACTTTATTATATATAAGATTTATTTTATCAAAGCAGCAGGGAAGGCAAGGATTATTCGGCAAATGGTAGTTGAATGGCTGGTTAGCATTTTGGAAAGAAAAATAAATCAAGTCTTGTGACTCTTAATATTGGTCAAAAGTAATTCCATATGGATAAACTAATTAAATATGAAAAAATGTTAGGAAAACCAGATGAGGAATTTAATATTCACTGGATTTGGAGGATTTGAAAGAGAACGCTACACTGAAAACCAGTAAAAGAAATCATGAAGAAGAATAAACAAATTTGATAGCATTAAAGTTATAAACATCTGCAGTCAAAATAAGGTAGCCCAAATAAGAAAGCAAATAATATTTTCAGCAAATAAAGCAGGGGTCAATAACTACATTTTATTAAAAGTTATCAAATATTTACTTTTAAGTAAGATATGACTACGTTGACAGAAAAGTAATAGATGAGAAGTGTCCAAAGAGGAATACAACTCATAAATGCACGAGGACAAAAATGTTCAAACTTGCCAAGAATCAAAGAAAAGCAAACTCACACAAGTTAGCAAAAATGGATAATACCTTTAAGGTGTAGATAGATTGAAAATTTCTAAACTGCCAATGGCAGTTGAAGTAGTAAAAACTCTTTGGAAACCAAGAAAAGAAATATGAAAGTTTCTAATTTGGACCTAGTAATTCCACTTCTGGGAGTATAATTTAAATAGTATTTTAAAAGAATGAAGCAACCATACCTCAAAAAATGTACAATTTTTTAAAAGTAGTTAAATGGTACAGTTTATTGTTCCTTGTTTAAGTAATTCAATGGATTAGCTACTGTTCCTGTACAAATAAAACTGTTATGAATAAAAATTATGAGGTCTTTAACAATGTGATATTATTTGATAGACAGCTAAGTGAAAAATTCTGCAAAAGCGTCCTTTCCCAGAAGCCATCATTGGACTTCTCAAATATCTTAGGTCACATGCCAATTTCTAACCCAATCGTCGGCAAAAAAAAAAAAAATAGTATAACCATGATTCACTTAGAATAATCATTTTGGGGAATGGATATTAGGCAACACTAAAAGGCTAAAAGGAATGAGGACCACCCAAATGATAGATATTCTTAGAGAAGAAAAAAAGGTACTAGACACGTAGGGGGTAGGAAATAGGGTCATGATGTCTAAGAAGGTGAATGGAAATTACATGTATTCAGAAAATTTAAGAATTAGGGGACTAACTCTGGTTTGTTAAGTGGGATACCAAAAATAGTCTGTCCTAAGCCTCAGAAAGAAATGTGGAAGGAAAGAGAGAGAGGAAAGAAAAGATAAAAGAAAATGAGACCAAGTAAGGAAAGACTAAGGGAGTTCACACTGTGGCTCAGGGGTAACGAACCCAACTAGTATCCACGAGGACGCAGTTTCTATCCCTGACCTTGCTCAGTGGGTTGGGGATCTGGCTTGTACCCTGCATTGCTGGGGCTGTAGTCTGGCAGCTGCAGCTCTGATTGGACCGCTAGCCTAGGAATCTCCATATGCTGCAGCTGGGGTCCTAAAAACAAAACAAGGAAAGGAAAGAAAGAAAGGACAAAGAATAAAGAGAGAATCACTTTTTTGGAGCATCAAACTTAGGGGAAAAAAAAGCCTCTGGCATCTCACCCTATCTATGTAAAACAAAAACTTTTATTATTATACTTTCAACCTTAAGATGGTATCAGGAATATAAGGCCTCAGGCAGTGTGCTAGGAAGATGGCTGAGAGGCTTAGAACTTGAGGAGCCTAAAAAGCATGACAAAACCAAAGTGAGGTCCTCTCCAAGGAAGGCATACAAGGTCTATTCTGACCCAGGGTGTGACAGGTAGACCACTCTTTTAAGATGAGTCTGTGAACTAAACCAGGATGAGAGATGGGGAACTGGGAAGGTGCAGCAGTCAGCCGGCCTCTCAACCAAGAGCATCTGCACTGAGTCAAATTTAAAACAAACAAACAAAAACACCTCAAGGATTATCAAGTCAGGGCAGGTCACCTTCAGAAATGGGCCATGTGAGGCCCAAGCAGCAGACATGTTGTATATAAAATGCCTCTCATGGACAGTTTATGTACAGATGGGGGTGACAATCCGTTTTTATTTTTATTTTATTTATTTATTTATTTGTCTTTTTAGGGCCACACCCAGTGCTGCATATGGAGTTTCCCAGGCTAGGGGTCCAATCCAAGCTATAGCCACCGGCCTGTACCACAGCCACAACAAGGAGGGATCCAAGCCGAGTCTGTGACCTACACCACAGCTCACGGCAACGCTGGATCCTTAACCCACTGAGCATGGCCAGGGATCAAACCTGCATCCTCATGGATGCCAGTCGGGTTCATTAACTGCTGAGCCATGACAGGAATTCTGACAATCCATTTTTAAATGCTCCCGCTAGCCCACATCTCTGGAGTGCATTGTGATGAGTTTAAGCAGGAAAGCACTGCAGGTGTGGTAAGCATTGGGAGAGTCTTGAACCAGGAATAGATATAAAAACTTTTTCTGTCACCTTCAGGGAGCCTGCAGAGCCATCTTCCCTGGAAGTGAGTTTACGGCTATTTTTATAGAGTATCTATACCATTCTTTCCAGATCAGGGAAATGTATTCATTGAACCTTCCAGAAATTGGATTTTCTGGTCCTTTAAGTCTGTGATTTGGATTCTCCTGCTGGCTCAGAATCACAGGTTTGCCTCCACTGATGCCCAGGAAGCTGGAGCCAGTGGTCCCCGGGGCCGGTGAGTCAGGGCTTCTGCCTCATGTCACCAGCCTCCCAATGTCACAGCCAGCGAAAGGAAATAAGAGCGAATCCCCTGCCTCTGTTTTTGAATGTGAGAACTAAAGTACAAACCCAGTACTCTCGCTTGACAAAAAATAAAGATGGAGAAAAGTTTCTTTTATGTTTCAGGAAATGATTAGGTTTTGGTGAAGTGCTTAGAGGTATAATATGACCGGGATAATTTTCACAGCATTTGATGTTCCGAATGTTGTGGGGCTCTTCCATGACACGTAATCAGTATTAAGCCAACATTTATAAAATAAAAAATGAAACCAAGTTTCTCACCAGGAAAATTGGTTTCCATTCAACAAGATGTCCTACGGCATCCTTATAATTTTCAGGTTGCAGTTTTTCAGGACTCACTTTTACCACAAGGGATGACATTTAGAAAATAAAGAATCCCGGGTGTCCCCTAAAAGGAAGTATACCAAAATATTAGGAGAGTATCTGACCCTAAGTAAATCAATATTTAATTATAATCACTGGTTGAACCTTCTTCTTGCCTTCTTCCTATTACAAAACCCCCAATATTGCTGCTATCTTTATTGTTCTCTTTTGAATAACTTTGCAGATCAACCCTTTCCCTAATTTGTACTTAAAAACGGATTTTTGATGTGTCTAAGGAGAACTACATAAATGAGTGTTATTCATATTATGTACATTTAAGATGTGTGAAATAAATAGCAGTATAAACTATAACCCTTGACCTTTAATAACATTTTTAATTTAATTTTAGTTTTTTTTTTTTTGCTTTTTAGGGCCGTACCTATGGCATATGGAAGTTCCCAAGCTGGGGGTTGAATCGGAGCTGTAGCTGCCAGTCTTCGCCACAGCCACCGCAATGCCAGATCAGAGCTGTGTCTGTGATCTATACCATAGCTCACAGCAATTCCAGATCCTTTAACCCACTGAGGGAGGCCAGGGATCGAACCCGCATCCTCATGGATACTAGTTGGATTAGTTTCTGCTGCACCACAACGGGAACTCCCACATATCATTGAAGGGGGAAATAAAACATATACACTTATAAAAGTAAAAAATATTACAAAAATTATGTTGATACTTCTCACTATATGGTCCATGAACAACCTGTATCAGATTCATTTAGTCTATGCTTGTTAAAACACATGTGCCTTAGACTGAACTCAGATTTATTGAGTCAGAAGTTCATGGGAATAGGACCTTGAAGACTGCATTTTATGGGCACTCTAAAGTTTACAATTTTTTTTGTATTACATGAAACTACCAGGAAAATACTAAGGACTAGAAGTTCTCTAAGCCAGCAGTAGAAGGGGGAGATTATATCTAGATAATCAGGAAAGTTGTCTGAGTATGTGGATTTGAACTTGGTTTTAAATAATGAGCAATATTTTGGCAGTGGTGGGAAGATAATACAAATGATAAGGATGTATCATTAAAAAATGCTGCTTGTGGGGGAGTTCCCTTTGTGGCTAGGTGAGTTAAAACCTGACGTAGTATCCATGAGGATGTGGGTTCAATCCCTGGCACCTCATTGGGTTGAGGATCTGGTGTTGCTTCAAACTGTGGCTGGGTCTGGTGTTGCTGTGGCTGTGGTGCAGGTCAGCAGCTGCAGCTCTGATTAGATGCCTAGTCCGGGAACTTCTATATGTTGCAGATGTGGAAAAAAAAGAAATGCTAATGGGGAGAAAATCCAACTAGTTTAGCTAAAGGTGAGAAGTTTTGGAGAAAAATCTGGAAGGATAAGTGAACGAGTTCTTGAATACCTAGCCAAGATCTCTAGGCATTTTCCAGTGTTTAAAACATAGGTAACTATTTTGTTGTAAGTAATGCAATTGCACTAATAACATATTGCCTGGTTTTAAGATTACAGACATTTCTGAGTTGTGAGGATGGAGGTGGCCTTCGCAGAGCACATACTATCTTAAAAACAAAATATAAAAGTGAAAAAAATCCCTCAAAAACACCTTTCTGAAGAACTGAACCAGCCCCAGATAAATCGGGAGTTTTGTGAGAACTGCAAAACTAATTAACTGCCACAGTGACCAACTGATTCTCTGTTTTCTATTTACAAGTCAGGGAAGCTGATAAATGTTTTGAGTCCTTGCTCAAATGCCTTTTCTCTTTCATAAGTGAAAAAAAAGGTAGGGGGGGACACTGTGGAAAAAATCTATTCTGATCCTGAGAGTCAAAACTCCTTTTCTACTGCTTGATGAGAATAAGAACCAAGCAGAAAAGTTGACTCTTGGAAAACCAGCACAGTGAATTCACTTCCTCCCTGGCATATGTATTAACAGGTAGATTCCTACTGCTGCACTTACCTGTTAAGGTAAACCTTGGCCTGATCAGTAGCCCCTTTCCTTCTGGTGCCCACAGCAGGGGACTTAGCACAATTCATGAACAAGTGCCCTACAGAGGGACAGATGCTGACAGACCCAGGTCAAATACCCCAGGCTGTTTGAGAGATGTAGCCTCTGGCTGGGATTGCCTCACTAATTCTGTAAAGGCTTCCTCCCCAGGAAGGAACAAAGCAAGATCTAGGTAAAGGCAGGATGGAAAGAGAAAGAGTGAGACTGCAAGACACTGAGAGAACAGAAGAGAATCTGATGTTGGAACCTGGAAAATGCTCTCAGTCCTGAAGTGATAGGACCATAATTAAACACAGGTCTTGTACAGTTAAGTCCTAGCATGATTTATGATCCCACAGGAAGAAATATATATGACGGAGCGGGCCTTAACTTATACCTTCAAGAATACATATCATGGAATACTACTCAGCCATAAAAAAGAATGGAATAATGCCATATGCAGCAACATGGATGCAACTAGAGATTCTTGTACTAAGCGAAGTAAGTCAGAAAGACAAATGCCAGATGATGTCACTTATAGGTGGAATCTAACATATGGCACAAAGGAACCTATCTACAAAACAGAAACAGACTCATAGACATGGAGAACAAGCTTATGGTTCCCAAGGGAGAGGAGGGAGGGAGCGGGGTGGACTTGGATTTTGGGGTTAGTAGGTGCAAACTATTCCATTTAGAGTGGATAAGCAATGAGGTCCTGCTCTATAGCACAGGGAAGTAGATCCAATCTCTTGGGGCAGACCATGATGGAAGACAGTGTAAGACAGGGAATGTATATGTATGACTGGGTCACTTTGCTGAACAGCAGAAATTGGTGTAACATTGTAAATCAACTATTCTTTAAGTTTTAAAATGAAAAAAGAAGAATGTTTCTATCCAACTTTCTTCTCTTAGCAACATGGAACACGAGAACACAGAAGAACTCAAAGGTACTTAGTACCCAATTAGAGGCCCAAAATTGAAGTTTAAAGAAAGATAGAAATGAAGTAAAGAAACTTAACTTCAGGCAAGAACTGAGGGTATTACAATAGATGGACTTAATAAGAATAACAGTGTGTGGGAAGGAGGTGGGAAAATTAGGGGTTTCTTAGTAACTGGTGAAACACTCCTGAGGGAAATACAAAAAAACACAGATAAAGCAACGGCTCCTCGAGTTCTTCTCTCTCACCTATGACATTTAGGTCATTTTCTCTGCCCCAGAACCTGGCACTTTCATAGCAACGTCTTCGCCTTCTGCAAGTCTCAGTGTAGATCCAGGTTCATCTGCTGCTGCTCTTTCTTCTCCAATGTCCTCTTAAGATTTGAGACTTAAGACTTTTGAAGGCAGTTCTGGTCCACAGGACCAGGGATGGTGGGAGCAGCTACTCTCCAGGAAGTTCTGTGTGATGGTTTTTCAGACATACATGCTCTGGAGTCTGTTGTTCATGCTACTTTAAAAAAATGTCATTGATACATATTTGATCTGTAACATTGTGTAAATTTAAGGTGTGCAGCAAGTTAATTTGATCCATTTATATAGTGTAATCTGAATGCCCTTGAAGTGATAAGTAGTACCTTCATCAGATTCCAGAATTATTATTTCCTCTTAGTAGTTCCTCTTTATTGAAACATGTTACACACAGATAAGGGGTGTGTTGAGAATAATCCTGTCCCTGGACTTTGTCCTGCACTTCTTTCTACTATTTTAAGTTAACTTGAGTCTTATCATTCCAAGAAGACTACATCTTCCTGGTGAAAAGAAATGAAAGGGAAGGGAAGGGAATAGGAAAGGAGAAGAAAGGAAAGGAAAAAAATCTTGAACGTGCCCACGTTTTCTCTGTGTGACACAGTATAGATGAAAGACTTGCAGTTGTAGTCATTATATCCTGGGTATTAAAATACTAGCATCATTATTTCATTTTATGTTTATTATCCAAGTCAAGTAAAATGATCATAAAACAATAAGTAATTGTTTTCCGATTTTACTATGAGCCAGGCATTATCGTAGGTGCTTTTCATGTGTTAACATATTTAATCATCAAAAATAGGGAGTTCCCATCGTAGCACAGCGGTTAATGAATCCGACTAGGAACCATGAGGTTGCGGGTTCGATCCCTGGCCTTGCTCTGTGAATTAAGGATCGGCATTGCCATGAGCTGTGGTGTAGGTCAAAGACACACCTCAGATCTGACGTTGCTGTGGCTGTGGTATAGGCCGGCAGCTGTAGCTCCAATTAGACCCCTAGTCTGGGAACCTCCACATGCTGTGGGTATGGCCCTAAGAAGCAAAAATTTTAAAAAAAAATTAAAAAAATAAAGCTAGGAGGTAGATACGATAATTATCCTAATTTTACAGATGTGAAAACTGAATCATAAAGCAGTTAAGTGGTTTGCCCAAGATTACACAAAGAAGAAGAGATGAAGTAATAATTCGAACTGCTGAGTTAACAGTTCTTAAATCCTAATAACTTCAAATGCTGTGTATTTTTAACTTTTAAGAAATCGTAAGTGGAATACATGTACCTACCCACTCCTAACTGACAGGCAACAAATACATAGATCTTTGCTTTATGCAAAATGAGCGCTCTGTGTGTTCAAGTGAAAGTGTTAGAGAAAACAAACTCAACATATATGATCACAAAGGACTTAATCATACAGAGTCTGGAGGAACTAGGTGCTAAAGGAGTGACGATAGGACTAAAAAGAATTACTGAAAAGGTCAAAGGCCATGATAGTTTTAGCAGCTCTGGTGGGGGTGGATGCTCTGGGTGTCCACTGTATAGGCAAACACTGGGAGGGAGGATGTACTCCCAAAATTCCTGGAATTGGAAAATTGGAAGGGAGTCGACGTAACAAAAGATATTTGAGTTGACTGGCTCTCCTGCCTCATATGTTTAGGAAGAGTCCATTGCGAAAGGCTGGCTGTGGGGGTTCACGGAACTAAAACTCAGGCCAAGGGTGTCTTTTGAGGTCTTCTATTCATTAGGACTTTCACTTCCTGTCCACACCCACTGCCCTGCTGCTGGTGACTTTGCTTTGACTTAGGAGAAGCTGTGAGAAACGACCCGGGAATGTGCTCTTGCATCAGGATTCTCTGTCCACAGGCAAAGGTCTCAAGCCTTCCTCCCTAAGGTTTCAGTTACAGAAGATAGTGTTAACTTTTCACAGGCTTCAATTTAACATCTGGCCCTGCCAGGTTTATTTCATCTGGACTGGGAGAAAGAGCTCCGGTAACACTTTTCCTCTCTCCTGTTCCTCCTGATGAAATGGGGTATAAAACGCAGAACGGTGGCAAATAGGAAAAACATCTCAGATCTCTCCCTTTGCCCTGGGTTCGGTCTTCAGAGATTATGAACCCTGTTAACAAAGATGTAACTAAGTGGTAGAGAAAAGGATGATCAGGTGTACCGGTTATTTCCTCTGTTGGATTAGTGAATATGTGTTACATGTCATTACGTGACTGTCATTATTCCCCTAGTTTTCAACAGTTCTATAAACACTCCATGAAAAAAGCTTGAAATAAGAAATAAAATTAGTAAGTAGGAATAATAATAGATGGAAATAAATATGGTGTGAAAGGGCAGAAGCCAGGGATTATTTCATTAAATCTTATTCTCACTTATTTCTAATAGCATAATAGGAAGTTTTAACACGTATCATTTAGAGATGAGAGGTGGCCAGCTTGTGTCAGACAGAGCTGTATAGAAGGCAATTTTGCTGATTTGCTGTCTAGACTAGGTCTTATATTGATTAGTTTATACAAAAATAATGAAAGAAGAACTGGCCAATAAAAACAGAATTAGCTAAGGAAAGGCTTCTGGACCCAAATTCAAGTCAAATGCTTGCAGTTCTGGGATGAGAATGGATTACTGGTTGTTTGATATTTTTGTTTGTTTGTTTCCTGGCCATCAGTATTAGAAGATAGTTTGTGTATATATTCTGATTTTTCACATCAATATTTCCCCCAAATATTATTTTCAAGTTGTGTATGTTGAGACAACACAAAACTCGTAGGCTGTCTCTTTCCCTCTGCTGGTGTATGAGTGGAAGGAAAAGAAGTAGAGTGGAAGTGGAAAATTAGGACAGGGACCTGGCGTTCTCCAGAAAATTGACTAATTGGGTCTCTGAAAAAAATCTCCTTTTGAAACATGTGAGGAAAAGTGAAATTCTACATGAAGGAAAAGCTTAACATTTTAAAGAAATTATGTTTTTTAAGGTCTGGATTTATTTCGTACAATAAAAATGTCAAACCAGCCAACTACTGCCTTTGGAATGGATAGGGAATGAATCCTGCTGTATCGCACTGGGAACTATATTTAGTCACTTATGATGGAGCATGATAATCTGAGAAAAAAGAATGTATATATATATATGTGTGTGTGTGTGACTGGGTCACCTTCTGTACGGTAGAAAACTGACAGGACACTGTAAACCAGCTATGATGGAAAAAATAAAAATCATTAAAAAAATGTCAAACCAGAAAAATCACACTCTCTTGTGAAATTCAAGTAAATGCCCTCTTAAGGAGAGGCTATGGTCTATGTAATTAAGTGAGACACTGACGTAAATAGTTATGGAGGTTACAATATAAGTATAAGCATGATCCAATGAATTTGCTGTAGCTGTCTGAATATGTCAGTAATAGGTCTTATATGTCACTACGTAGAGGACATCCATATAAAAATTTGGCTTTAAGTAGGGATGTTATCCCCACAAAATGAAAACAGAATGCATTGTGAAGGGTAGCACTGGTGTAACATACTCTGGACAGATCCAAAATTCTGATACCTAACATTAGTAGGATGATCAGCTTAAAGAGTATTACCATGAAATGGAAGAGAAGAGAATCTAATAAAATCAGCATTATTTTTGTATTAAAGTGTAGTAAATTTACTTTGTTTTGTTAGTTTCAAATGTTCAGCATTTTTTAATATCTGAATCACTATATATATATTCAATATATATTCATTATATATATAATTGTATATAATTATTCAATATATATGTATTATATATAATATACATAATATATAATATAATAATATATAACATTATTTATATACTATATAATATTCAATATATATTCATTATATGTATAACTATATATATAATGAATATATGTATATTCTTTTTCAGATTCTTTTCCATTATAGGTTATAAAAAGTATGAGTATAGTTCCCTGTGCTATATAGTAGGACCTTGTTGTTCACCTATTTTATATATTGTAGTATGTGTATATTAATCGCAAACTCTTAATTTATCTCTGCTGTCTCCTTTAGTAACCATTAGTTTGTGTTCTAAGTCTGCAAGTCAGTTTCTACAACCTTATTTTTAAGGTAAGATAGTAAATACATAAAATTATAACGAGGTAAAAGCTGATGACCTTCTGTATAATCAAGCGATTATAAACCATCCACTGATTTTTCTCACACACAAAAGATAAAATGTCACATAGTCATTACATTTCTCTAGATCAGGAACAGCTGGAAAAATTAATGAAAGTGATATTTTTAATGGTATTCCAAAAATGACATGTTTAAGAATAAATGGATAAAAGCAGTATGTGTAAGACTTTTACGGAGAATACTGTAAACTTTATTGAAAACATTTTAGGAGTTCCCATCATGGCTCAGTGGTTAACGAATCCGACTAGGAACTGTGAGGTCGTGGGTTCAATCCCTGGCCTCATTCAGTGGGTTAAGGATCCAGTGTTGCCGTGAGCTGTGGTGTAGGTTACAGACACAGCTCAGATCCCGTGTTGCTGTGGCTGTGGCATAGTCTGGTGGCTACAGCTCTGATTAGATCCCTAGCCTGGGGACCTCCATATGCCTTGGGTGCAGCCCTAGAAAAGGCCAAAAAAAAAAAAAAAAGAAAGAAAGAAAAAAAAGAAAAACATTTTAAAAGATCTAAATAAATGGAAGTATGTACTATGTTCATGAATACAGTGTCTCACTATCATGAGGTCAAATTTTCTCAAATTATGGGCAATTTTGACTTTGGTGCATGTAGTACTTCAGTTAAAATACTAGAGTTTTCTTTTTCTTTCTTTCTTGCTGTTTTGTTTTTAACAAAAAGAGAGGATTGACTAGATGCTTCTTGAATTTCAATAGCAGAGCAAAGCAGCTTTTTTTTTAAGTGCCAAACATTCCTGAAGAATAACAAAAAGAATTAATACATGGCATAAGACTTGAGGGGTACAGAACATGCACTAACAAAGAGAAACTGTTGTAGAATTGGACCAGAGATAGTTAGTAAAGGGATCAAAAAAACAGAAACTGAGCCATAAAACAGACCAAAGCATATATGGGATTGAACATATGGCAAAGCTCACATTGCTATTTAAGGATGGGCTATTTAAAACAAGATGTTGGGGGAAATTATTTATTGGGAAATAATACAATTAAATTTCTAGCTTTCACTTACAAAAGCCAATTACAGGTAGATGAAAGAATTTGGTCTCATTAAATTTAAGATTAACTATTTAACAAAAGATACCATTAAGGCAATAGAATATGTGGAATACATAATACATAAAATGAAAGTGTTAGGATACAGATATATAAAGAAAGTATGCCTATGAATCATTAAGAAAAAAAACGGCTAATAGCAAGGAGCAGGCATTTCACTTCTAAGGAAACACAAACAATAAATAGTTAAAAGAGATTGAGCTCATTAGTTATAAAGGAAGTATGTGTTAAAGCCGAGTGCACTAATATTTTTTATCCTTTAAATTAGAAAACAAATCAAAAATGTGTTAGTAAGGATTAATGCAGTCAAAGCGCTCACTTCTACAGGCGGTATTCACTTACCAGGTTGAATAAACATACCCTCTGATACCTAGCAGCTCCACTCCTAAGTATATACTTGGGCAAGTACAGAATGAATGTTCCCGGCAGTGTTACTTGAAATTCCAAAAAGCTATAAACAACTGAAATCATTGTCAAGGTAAATTGGTTGTGGTAAATTTATTGACAAAATATAATATAAATAAAAATGAATGCTTACCCATAAAATAAAGTATAAAACAAAATGAATAAAGTCATGTGCAATTTCCAACAGAGAAATCACAAAAACATTATGTTATATAAAAAAAAGGGCTATCACAGCAAACTATAGATCATATAAAGTTGTTTGTAGAAAGATCAAAACTACACTCAATATTTTGCAATAACCTATAATGGCAAAAATCTAAAAAAGACTATATAGTCTTTTATATATTTATATAGTTATATATTTAAAAATCTAAAAAAGACTATATAGTTATATATTTAGGCAGAACTAAACAATTGATTACCAAAGAATATATATAAATATAGTAATCAATATATTAAATAAAAACATGTAAATGATTAACATCAGATCAGGATTATCATTCTCTGGAGAGGGTGAAAGTTCATAAGTGGTTGGGGAGGAGGTGTTTCATTTCTTAAGACAAGTGGTGGGTATATGATTATTTCATAAGCTGATCATACAAGTCAATGATGATTCACATATAATACATTTTATCCTTAAAGAAATTGTTCCTATGTAGTGGAGTTTCAAATTGGGTCTAAGACACATTCTTTGCCAGGGCTAAGGTAAGATTAGGGCTTTCAGCTAAACCTATAGAGACAGAGTGCTGGAGAGAGCCTTGGGAAATAAGGAAAAAAAAAAAAAACTTATAGAAAAGGGGCCAGGTATGTTACGTTTAGAGAGGCCCAATTCTTAATTTTCCAGAGGGCTCATGCTCTTGTTAGAAGAGAAGAGTACCAGAGAATTTTAGGATATCCGTGGATATCTCATATCTAATCCTTGTAAGGCTCTTTAAGATAGGTTTAATTTTCTCCATTTTGATAAAATGCGCTGATCGTGGGTTCTGCAGGGAGATGGACTCAACGATGGATGTTGTTTGTCCTAGGGTCACATTTACATCAACAGATCTGAGTTCTAATCCAGGGGGCCCAGTATGCTTTCCCATATGCTAGAATTTCTCAACTTCTACCAAATTGATGTTTTATGCTGGCTATTTCTTTGTGCTGAGGTCTACTGTAGGAGGTTTAGCTGCCCCCCTGGTCTCGACCCACTAGGCACCAATAGCCCTCTGTGCCTCCACCTCTGTACTGGTGACAGCCAAATGTCCCTTGGGTGGCAAAGACACCCCCACCCCCACCCCTCACCCCTGTAGGCAATCACTTGCCTACTTCATACTGTTACTGACCAGGGTTCTTGGCCTTCTTAAAGAAATTGAAAAGAGTCCAGGCAAGAAATTCAGGCCAAGATTTATTCAAGGCCCCTGCTGCGGTGGGAGCAGGGTAAGGGATGTGAAAACAAGCAACAGATTCCCTTGCTCGCATGCTTGCTTGCTGAGTGGGGGGGAGCTGGTTTCTTATATGTGGTGAGTGTGAGAGTAGGTTCAGGGTCCAGTCGGACCAAAGACTTAGGTGGTTTGCCCAGCCCTTCAGTGGTGCTGTGTATAAGGAGCATGCATTGTACCCTGCTTTTGTTCCCTACACGCTGCGTTTGATCTTGGCTCTTCAGAAGTGGTAATTGATTATTTTAGTGTTTTGGAACTAAATGTGCACACTTTATGTTTAGGAACTTATAGTTTCTTTGCATTTTGTTACTCAATATGTCTGCCCAGGTGCAAGCACTGTACCAAAGTGTCCCAGGTCCCAGGTCCCAGCCTGTGTCATACTTTATTTGATACCATGATTTTAAATGTGCATGCCTGTATCCTTAAATCATCTTATAACAGTGAGTTTCTAAAAGCACTTTGTCTCATTAAACTCTTAGCCTCCAGAGTTCACACTAAAATCACTCGTGCTTATTGCTATTAAAAATCTCTAAGTGAATGTACATAGAGACACATCTGGTGAGATATACGTATGCTATAGCTATGAAAAGAAATGCTAAATCACATCATTTTTAGATGTTGAGATAGAGTCTTTTTTTAAAAAAATGCCATCTCAAAAATTTTAGATCAAGTAAATCCAAGGCAGTTAAAATAACTGCAGACAATATGAGAGCAAAACCAAAGAAGTAAAAGTGGTGGCTGATGCAGACATTGAATAAATGAGTGCCTTTACTGCTTTTTGATTATTTGATTTATCAGAGCAGTAATCCTTTTCATACCAGTCTGAAGGATTCTCCTATCGGTATCCATGGCACCTCTTAATTAAATCAACGTGTCTTCTAATTTGTTAACTTGGAAATTGAAAAATGTACTTCCGTGATGTTCCATGGGGCAGGGGGATCAGGGGAAAGTATCTGTAAGTTGAGAATATAGCCTTTTGTTTATTTAAAAAATATATTAGCATCTACTTAATACTAGGAACTCCAGTAAATATAGGTAGAAATGTGAAGAAGATGTTTTGAAATTCGTTCAGTGCTGCTCAGAAAACAGTGCTCAATCTATCAGTAGGAAAAATAGCAGAATGACTTGGCTATTTTTGTTCTTAAGAAAAAAAAAATGTCTTCTTGGGGAATTACAAGAGCGTGAATGTGTTTTAACACCTAGAAGAAAAGCAACTTTGAAATCGGTCCATGATCTCCTTCTCCACTGTGCTTAATTAAGACTTCAGTTTTGTCATTAAAAACAGAGGATATATTACTCTTTTATCTAGTCTCCACAGCAGACTAATTTTCATCCCACCAAAAGGAGAGGAAAACTGAGAAAGATATCAAGCCATGGACAATACTTTCATGCAGTGATTTCTCTTCATATAAAAACATATTTTCAACCTGCTTTATATTTCTAATTTAGTAGTGCACACACACACACACACAGAGTTTTCTGTAGGAGTCAGAAAGATGACTAAGCTCTTATCTGCAATTTTAAAAATAATAATAATTACCTTTATTTCCAGCATAAACTTGAACCACTGTGCCCATTATTCATAAATGTCTGACCATGTGGATGAATATTTGTGAAAAGACAGGTGTTATCTGCTTGATAGATTGGTAGTTTGTCACATAATCTTATTATTACCAAGCATGAACGCATGTCTTCCACCGTAAAAACCTCAACACTCAAAACGTTTCTTTCCCACGTTCCCAAACTTTTAAGGACTGAAGACCTAGTTTTAATAGCAAACATTATCATGAATTCTTAATTGGCCATCGTTTTATTTGAAGTGCATCTGTTGACTGGGAAAATAAAATTTTAAAAACTATGGTTGTATGAATGAAGTCATGGCTTGGGTTCATTTACATTTTACTTCCCCTATCATCTACATATATCTGAAAAACAGTCTGTGGCAAATGTGTGCAATAGTTCATAGGCTGCTATTAAGTTATACTATGGATAATGCACACACACATACGCACAGCCCCAGTTCTTGCAAAATTTCTGTTCAAAATTCCATATGTACCAATGAGATTGTCATCCAGCAAACAAGCTGCTCAGTGTTACCCCAATGAGGTGAAAACCCACGTCTACACAAATACCTGCACACGGATATTTATGGCAGTTTTATTCATTATTACCAAAACTTAAGAAACCAAATGGCTGTGCTACCTAAGGCAATCTATCCCTATCAAATAACCAACCATGTTTTTCCCAGAGCTAGAACAAAAAAAATTTTTTTTAATTTGTGGGAAACATAAAAGACCCCAACTAGCCAAGCAAGACAACTATCTAGAAACTATCTAGAATACAGGCAGACACTCTCTTTTTCCCTTCCCCTTACCTTAGGCCAATCCTTAGTCTATGCTTTTTTTTTTTTTTAAACTAGAATCTACAGCCCACACTGGTGTTTCCTGGCTCAGTGTCCATTCTCTGCATAGTTTTCCCTTCCTCTTTACTAACAGAACTTCAGCTTGCTCAGAGAAACAATATGTCTAGCTTTCTCAGATAACTTTGCATCTAGATAGCTGTCTGGCATTGTCCAGGCTAATGAGATGTAATCAGAATCAGAAGTCACAGAGTGGTAACCTTAGAAAGCTGTTAATGAAACAAACTCTGATGGTATACTGTTTTCCTTTCTGCCTAGAATATACCGCCGCGTCTAGAGTTGGAGTAAATTTCTTGTGTCTAAGAGAGTGACAGCAGCCATATGTTAAGAGTGGTGGAGCAGAAAACTAGAACTATGGGTATTTTACCAGCCTTGAACTGTCTATCTTGACACCTCTTATTATGTGGAAAAATTTTAAAAAGTAAGCCAGAGTATTGAGTTTTTGTTTCATGCAGCAAATATGATCTCTAATTGGGAGTTCCCATTGTGGATCAGTGGTAATGAACCCAGTTTAGGATACGAGGCCTCACTCAGTGGGTTAAGGATCCAGCGTTGCCATGAGCTGTGGTATAAGTTGCCAGTGTGGCTCAGATCTGGCATTGCTGTGGCTATGGTGTATCCTGTCAGCTGTGGCTTTGATTAGACCCCAGCCTAGGAACTTCCATGTGCTTCGGGTGTGGCCCCAAAAAGACAAAAAAAAAAAAGTGCAATCTCTAACTGATACAGCATCTACTAGTTCTTTCTTTCCTGACAGCTGCATGTTCTCTGTTGCTCTTGTTCCTGGAGAGAGATGGTTGCCCATGCAGTTGCTGTTTATTTTATCTCAGTTGATGGAAACAGTCCAGACTGAACTCGAATCACTCAGGCTCAAGGTGAGCTTTATTAGATAAAGAATCTGACTGCTTTGGCTGGTCCAAGCAACTATGCTGAGGAGCAGGATAACTCATACAAATATGGCTGCCAGAGCCTAACACTGAATGATTTCAGAGGAGGGGGTTCCTCATGAAGGAAGAAGATAATCTAACTAAGTGAACTGCTGTCTCTTTGTTTCGATTCAGTGACTTCAACCACAGCATTTGACTGTCTAATCATTCCTACAATAGATGCTCAGACACAACTGTGCCTGAGGATTTAAGTTCTCCTGAGCAGGGAGCATTTGTGGGTGGAAAGAATGTTTTTGGAAATTGAGTTGAGATCAGATATGTATATAGAGGGTCCTTGATTTGGCATCCAATTTTCAGAATTTCTGTGTGTGTGTGTGTGATCTAATTTCTACATACATTGGAGCCGAATTCAGTCAGGGTATTGTTGATACCATCTACCCTTCAGATGTATACCACCTGCATACAAGGTTTGGAAGATACTAGAAATACTAGCCACAGAAGACATGGAGTCTGGCCTTTCACACTTATAACTTACTCAGGGAGGCAGGCTATGCACATAAAAGTAATTCATTGCTAAAGTTCCAGTTTCTTTTCCCCAAATATGTGATTTAGATCATAGATGTTTTAAGAGATCAGAGAAAAAAAGAAAAGATGGCTTCTTGCCATTAAAATTTGTTTGAAAATGACAAATCAAGTTCGATCCCAAGGTGAAGTCTGTATTATAATTAGACAAAGGAAAGCTAAAGGGAATGTCCTCCATTCAACCTCAGAGTTAGTGTCTGGCAGGATACATCTAAACACTAATGTAAAAAGGAATAACTCATCAAAATCTTTTGCAATATAGAATGGAATGGAGCTTGGTAGCCTGCAACTATTTGGCACCACTGTAGTACCTGAGCAGAGACCTGACAACCTACACTTGCTAACTGTCTATGACTCTGTTAAGGAAAATGACATCACGTGTCGGATACACTTTCCAAACTTGGGGTCGCCTGGACTTACTCTGTGAGATATATTTTCTATGTCTGGTGTTTCCAGGAAAATTATAGTGCTAGCTACTCGACAGCTCATTTTGATGTATTTCAAAGACAACTTCTTCTTTTAGAATCCAAAGAAAATAATCTATTTTAATCAAAATTTTGATACACATGCTGTGAGAATCATTGTCTAAAATTTGCAGTATCCTTCAGAATATTATACTCCCCATTCACACATTCAGTCAATATTTGTCGAGTGATTAATAAATACCAGGCATAGTCCTAGGCACCAGGAATACGGAAGGGAAGAAGACGAATAAGGGGCCCTTACTTTATGGAATTTACAGTCTTGGGGAAGACTGCCATTAAATAACTCCAAATGTAAGAAATTCTATGAACGAGAACATACACAGACTGTGATGGAGTGGCTTAAAGCTGATCTCACGGCCCTTTCCCCATAATCCAAATTTGAAATACTAGACTGTCAACCTTTGAAACCACCTCTAGAAAGATAAGACCTGAAAATGCTAAATTTCAAGAGGATTTCCTTTTTGGGGAGTGGTAACTTGGGTCCTTGCCAGCATCACACCAAAAATAAATAAGCAACAAGACCCATCTTATATGCAGCTGTATCAAAAATTGTATTCCATATGTGACAACATATTATTAAAACAGCGAAACCATATCTCCATCTGCCTGTTGAGAAGCACAGCGTTACTCTTTTCCCCATAATGTTAGACTTTATTGCATTTGTCGGCAGCATTTTCTATTTTAATATTGGATAAATAGGTATGGGAGGAATTGTTTCAAGCTACAATCCTGTACCGATTCAGCTGCTCACCTCCTTTCTGAAGCAAACGCTTTGTTCTCAAACTAATATTCCCCCCCAAAAAAGAAAAATCAATTTTAAATGACTGTGAAAATGTGTTTATTTTTCTACCCTCAGGATTAAAAAAGCTGAGAAATGATTAATAATAATTTGTCTAGAAACACAATGCAGGCATTTTAGGGGGGTAGCGATTTTGCATCTTTAATTTCCATCAGTTCTAACATTTTATCATTAAAACTGCAGGAATAGAGCGAGCGAGATAAAAGAAAACGAGAAAGGTAGTAATACTTCATATCTCTTAGGCAGCATTTCCTATGTTTCAGATTTCTACGTTGTCTGACCCCATTTCAGTCAATTTTCCATAGCCTGCCTGTCTCATATCCGCTGAGGGAACACGCTAGTGCTGTGTTTATGCTAATTTTATGCTCTCTGAGTTGTGTCTGTTATTCAAAGCAGTTGAAGCAGTTATTGCCAGTAATCTTATTTCTCTGGGAGCCCCGGGGCAGACGAGGCCTCAAAATCAGGCCTGCAGACCGAGGCAAAGCCATCACAGCCTGCTGGTAAATGGCAGTTCTTTCCCTCCGAATCTGATATCAGTTACTTCGCAAACACAGTAATAAAATGAAACAAATCAGATTTTCAAGTAAATAAACCAGACTTCAGTGGGAAGCAACAATGGTCAGGGCAACAGGAGTTTAATAAGTGATACATGGGGGGAAATACAAAAGCACCATGGCCTCTTCCTCCACCCTCTTTATTTTAAAGCGACCTCCCCAACCCTGGAAAGAGAAGGTTGCTTTGAACCCAAGAGCAAGAAGAAGAGGGATGGAAAACCAAGTCAAACCGGCCGTAAAGTTGATGTCGACTTTCTCTTATCTAGAATCAAGCGATGATACTGAAAATTGTATGATTTGCTATTGAAGAGCGACCAAGGACAGAAACAAAAGATTCACAAAGACAAATGGACTCGCCCGTTCTCTTCACCGGTAAAAACTAACAGCCTTTGAAAAACTCAACAAAATGGAAACAAAGTTAACCAGCATAGTTTCCTGATGAAGGAATATTCGTCCTCCAGTAACACAGGGTAACAGGAGTGTTTTGATGCAGCAAGAGCGGTGACCAAAGTCCCACTGCCACAAGGAAGAATCACAGACTCAGATCATCCACTTTGGGCAGCTTCTTGTTTCCAATATGTTCTTAACTCTGTTCATTCTAAGCTGCTTCCCCACTCCACCTGCCTCCTAGTATCACTCAGTAATAACAATATCACTGTTACTGTTACTGTTGTAAACAAAGAAATGGCTGTCCAACGATAAAAAATAAAATGAGCGGTGTCTAAATCTACATTAGTAGGGTGGCAGAATTCTTCCAGAAACCAGTGGTGTATATCTTTGATGAATTTGGATCCAGAATTATGTCGATAAACTTAGATACACGCGTATTGCTTTTCTTGAATCTGCAACAACTTGCCCCAGTCCTGCCCAAGAGGCAAGTCATTCATTCATTCGGCCAACGTTGACTAACTGCCTACTTTATACTAGGCACTGTGATAGGAACAGGGAATATAGACTCAGATTCCAGAGGGGGAGGAATTATACAGTATTATAACTCCGCTCATTCACTGAACCACTGTGAGTAAGGGTGAGGCATGTTGGAGACACGCAGAAGCACTGGTATTTGGAAATGGGTTTTTTGAGTTGGTGACTTCCAAGTTGAATTTTGTGCAGAAGAATAGAAACTGACAAGTCAGGGAAAAAAGAAAGTATTTTCTAACCAGAGGACAAAATGTGTTCATTTGGGGACTGTCAAGCCAATCAGTATCAATGGGGCAAACGTTTAAGATGAGAAAAAAATCTAGGAAACTAGATTATGAAAGATCTAGTATATAAATTATTTATTTTTTGCTTTTTAGGACCACACCTATTGCATATGGAAGTTCCCAAACTAGGGGTCGAATTGGAGCTATACCTGCTGGCTTACATCACAGCCACAGCCATAGCAACATGGGATCCGAGCCACATCTGCCACCTACACCACAGCTCATGGCAACGCCAGATCCTTAACCCACTGAGCAAAGCCATGGATCAAGCCCGCCGCATCCTCGTGAATACTAATCGGATTCTGTTCCACTGGGCCACAATGAGAACTCCAAGATCTAGTATATGAATTATAAAGTCATCACTGCTAGTGCACTTAAGGGTTTTAACGAGGGCAATGATCATTTTAGAATTCGATTTTATAAGGATCACTTTCCTAGTGGTACAGAACACAGAAAAGAGAAGTTTCCCTGAAAGTAAAGTGGCTGGAGGTATAAAAAAAGAAAAAGAAAAAGAAAAGAGAACGTAAGATCATGACGGAATCAGAGAAAAGAGGTAAGGGGAGGGGTCGATTGAGGAGACATTTATGGTGAAGATGTCTGGTTCAACATGGAGTCTTGAGCACATGATTTTATCTCTGACTCTTTTATAAAGGACATTAAGATGATAGTAAAGAGGGAAATATTTAAGCCCTCACATAAACAAAGATAATAGCAAAGGAGAAGACAACAGATGAAAAATGTCAAGAAAATATTGAAATGGAAAGCAGATGAATGTGTATGACTGAATGAGCAGAGATAAGAAAACCAAAACCTAACTTTTGTGGGGAAATCCAGCTGACTTACACCTGCTGTAGGAAGCCCCACAGGTCTAGGATTTGGAGGCATGCACCCTGAGATGAGCTGTGGAATATGGTTGAAATGAAGAGGATTATTTGTGTGTAAAGGAAGAATTAGGTCCTTAGATTCTTTTCCAAATTCTAACAGACTGGAGGGAGTTTACTCTCAAGAGAAGTTGAACCACAGAAAGTTTGGTTCAGGCGTACAAGTGGATGAAATAAAAAGCTGCATTCTAGATGCCGAGAATTCCCAGCACTCTTTTCCGGTTTAACTCTCAGAACAATAACATCTGTGCTTATAAATCTCAGATAAAGATCAGTGGGGTTTCTTTTGAGAGAATCTGACTGCATTCAAAAGAAAAGAAAAAAACAGACGCTAATGGATAAGGGTCTTCGATACAATAGTCAAATCACAGACTGACCAACCTTTAGTGAGTTCCGCTGAGTTCACCAGTGCACACAGGACTTCCAGTCACCTTCGTAGTGCCTCGTTTTAAATATAAATGTATAGGCAAAAATTTCCAGAATGTTAAGGTAGATGTGTAACATGCCAAAACAAAGTGAATAATGTAATTTGAAGGAAAAAAAAACTGAAGAAAAATGTGTGCATGAGAGAGACCTTTATATGTATATGATGTATATGTGTATACACACACATATATGTATGATAATATATATTATCCTAGGAGAACAAAAAAAGGAAATATTACTTTATTACTTCATGAAACAAGAGCAGGATATAAGTAAGAAATACTCTAAGAATAAAAGATTCCTTGGAAATTAATAATGTATTTGGGTAACCATTATCACGATCAGGATACAGGTGAATTCCGTCACTCCAAAAAACTTCCTCTTGTATCTTCTTAGTCGCATCCTCTCCCACCCAAACTGCCAGCAACTACTGATCTGTTCTCCATCACCTCTGGTCTTCAGGACGGCATAAAAATGGAATCATAGGGCCTGTGGCCTTTTGAGACTGGCCTCTTTCATTCAGCATTTTGGCCCCTGAGACCCTCCCACATCGCGTGTATTAATAGCTGATTCCCTTTTTTTTTTTTTTTTTTCCTGAGCAGTATTCTGTGGTTTGGATGCATCATAGTTTGTTTATCCATTCTTTCAACATTTTTTTTTTCCAATTTGGGGCATTTATGAAGAGAGTTGCTGTGAACATTCATGTACAGGTTTTTGTGTGTCTTCATTTCTTTAGGGTCAATATCCCAAGAGGAATTGTTGGATTGTATGGTGAATGTATATTTACTTTTAGAAGAAACTGCCAAGCCATTTCCATAGCGGATGAACTGTTTTATATTCCTTCCCATAGTGTATGAGATTTTCTTCTCCTCCACATCTTCATCAGCACTTGTTATTATACTAGTATTTTTTAAATTTTAGCTATCTGAAGGGATGGTTTAGATAAAACCATGTTCAGATTAAAAAATGGTGGTTTTTTTTTTGGTCTTTTTGCCTTTTCTAGGGCTGCACTCGAGGCATATGGAGGTCCCCCATTCTAGGGATCTAATTGGAGCTGTAGCTGCCGGCCTGGGCCACAGCCACAGCAACATGGGATCCGAGCCGCGTTTGCAACCTACACCACAGCTCACGGCAACGTGAGACCCTTAACCCACTGAGTGAGGCCAGGGATCAAAACTGCATCCTCATGGTTACTAGTTAGGTTTGTTAACCCCTGAGCCACTATAGGAACTCCCAGTAAGTGGCCACTCTTCTGCCCATTTAGCAGAAGAGAAAAGTTAGACACAGAGAAGTTAAGAAGCTTGTCTGAGGTTGCAGAGCTGGTGAGTGGTGAAGATTCAAACCCAGATTGTTGACTCCAGAATCTTCCTTTCTAAACAGTAAGCTGATTTATAGAACCTGCGTCTATGAGATTAAGCATATGTGTAAAAAAAAAATGCAATTGAAGAAGTTAGGGAAGGAGGAGGGTTTCTTTACAGTTGAGAGCCATATTCAATTTTAGAACTACTCTAATGGTTTTTGAAAACCATCACTAAAACTGTGTGCACAGATAAGAATTATGAATTTTTAAATTGTCCCTTTGCTTCTTTGTGGAATTTAATGATTTAATCTACTTAGACTTTATTCCTTATCCCTGACACAAGGGTACTAATCGGGCAGAATTTTTTTTTTTTTTTTTGCTGCATCCAGAGCATGCCAAAGTTCCTTGACCAGGGATTGAACCCTCACCACAGCAGTAGGAACAGAGCCACAGCAGTGACAATGCTGGGTCCTTAACCTACTGAACCACTAGGGAACTTGGGGAGAAAATTCTTAAGTTCCTTATAATTCTCCAAGTCCAGTCTATAAAAGCAAATCAAGACCCCTATTACCTCAAAAATCTATAGGCGAAGGGATAGAAATGTACTTAGATAAATGTGGCTGAAAGAGAGAAGTAATCAGTTGCATAAATAGATGGTATAAATGTATTATGTTGTAAAATGAGGAAGTTGGCCCAGTTTCAAGAAAGAATAAAATATACTTTAGTTGAGATACGATCCTGTCCCAAATGGATATCACTTTGGAAGTACATCTGGCTAATAAAATTCATGACATTTTCCTCCAGAAATAAATTTTGAGACATGTGAAAGTTGAACACATAAATCAAAAAGATGAAAGTGAGCACTTAGGAGGCTCAAGGTTCTGCAGCCTTGAGGAAGTTGTGAGAACACCCAGGCTGTCTATGGTGGAGCAAGATGGGTCATGATGCCTGCCGTTCACTTTGGAGGAGCTAGTCTTGAGAATGACTTGAGTTCCCTTTAGCCAAAGCATCAGTGTTGGGAGGTTCCTAGTCTTCAAGTCAAGAGATCCAAATTTATTCAACTCAAAACAATCTCTAATATCACTTGTGTTAGGCAAATTACTTCACAATTCTGAGTTTCAGTACTCTCCAAGGGCAAGAAAATAATAACAATGCTCTCAATCATCATAACAATAAAATACTTCACATGTGTAACATGGGATTAATAATAGACTATCTATTAAATAGAATTGTGTTTTACATTGGATTGGTTTAGTTATTGTGATTCACAAGGCTTTCAAATTTCACCATTATATTTATTTCTCTTTGTAGAGTATAAAGTGGTACTGTACGTTTTTTTTTTTTTTTTTTAATGGCCACGCCTGCAGCATCTGGAAGTTCCCAGGCTAGGGACTGAATCCTACCTGCAGCTGCAACCTACACTGCAACTGTGGTAACACCAGATCTTTTAACCCACTGTGCCAGGCCGGGGACAAAACCTGAGCCTCTGCAGTGACCCAAGCCACTGCAGTTGGCTTCTTAACCCACTGCGCCACAGTGAGAAATCTCTACTTTTTAAGAACATACTTTCCCAAGGCTATTTATGGTGCTTAACTATGTTCAACCAAAATGCCTGTATTCAAAAGAAAGTGTAAACTACCTTGTGTCCTACCAGAAAGGCAGTAAAGTGGAATAATAGTCATAATGTTGTTTTTAAGATGTATGACCTTTTATTAACTGCTGCCTTGCTCATCTGAAAAATGGGAATAAAACTGTTTCATCACTGTATTTTCCTCCCTGGAAAATACTTTCATCATTACAAGTTATAATTATTATTTTTACAATTATCCATGCAAGGCAATTTATTTTTCAAGAAGACTATATACTTGTCATTTCTCCTTTAACCTGAATATTCTGTTTCAAGAAACTTAATACGTTTCTCAGTATTTCTACAAACATTTAGAAAAAGTAACAAGAAAAAAAAAATCACAGGGGCAATCAAATTATCACCAGCAGCTGTGACCTGTTGCATTCAATGCTAAAAATACAGTATAGGCTGCTTTAAACAAATGTTCAGGCATATAAAACGCTTCTTTTCTCTTTTCTTGTGATTCAAAAGGAAATTACAGAGTAAAAGCCCTATACAGGATACAGATGTGTTTTCTACCACGTAGAAAAGAGTCATCTTAACCTATCTCCACTTAGCTCTTACACTTTGGAATTATGATGCCCCTCAGTTCTCAAAAAGTGAATTCCATCTCCTAGAGGTGGAGATGTCAAGGATTTCATACCATGTGGCTTCTTTTTCTCTGCTGTAATATATGTCACTCTTAAATAGTTGCCATTGAAGATCATCTTACTGTGCAACAATTGGAATAAACTGTTACAGTGTTTTTCATGAATGATCTTTTAACCAAGCATGATCAATGGAAAGCTCAGATTTGTGCTGATTATTTTATTTGAAAATCATAATTTATTTGATTTGAAAACCACAGTTTTGTATAGCAGAAATTGATACTACATTGAAGATCAATGATAATTTAAAAGAATTTGGAAGTTAAAAGAGTGAAAAAATAAAACAAAAAAAATAAAATCAGTGGGATAACTGGCAAAATTTAAGATCTCCAGATTGTAAAATTATAACAGTGTTAATTTCCCAGTTTTAATAATTGTACTATGATTTATGATTTTAATAATTGTGTTATATAAGATATTAACACATGTAGAAATTGATCAAAAGTTACAGTTGTACTGTTTTTGCCACAGCTGTGAAAATCTGAAATCATTTCAAAATTAAAAAAAAATTTTGCATACTAAAACATAATTTCAAAAGCAGCTTATCACAATTCATTTAAATAGTTTGATTTATATACACACATACAATTTACACTGTGCTTCTTAAAAAAATATTTCATGAAGCTAGAGAGCCCTCCAACGAGAGAGAAATCCAGCTCTGTTTTATTCTCCATTTGCAATAGGTTGTGTCCTTTCCCCCAAATACATCCTTAAATCAGCTTACTTACAGCCTATGAATGGTAAATGAACAAAGTTTCATGCTGAAGTTTCTGGGTGTTATGAATGATGCTCCAGTCTTTAAAAAGAGCATTTTCTTCATTCGCATAATGGGGAAGGGGTGAAAGCAGAGAGAGTTTAGAAAATGAAGTGTAAGGAGAGAAAAGTATTTGGGACAGATATAATGAAGACTTCCACAGATTGCTCTCTTACAGAAAATGCAAACGATATTGGAAAAACATGAGAAAACTTGTCTTCCTTTGAAAAGAAATCATTATTTGAAATTAATGATGATTTCTTTCTTTGGCTGTCATTGGGTAGGGGAACCTTAATGCTTTACTCTATAGAACTGGAGAACTGGTCTTGGTCCTTTCTGGTTCCCTATAACATTGCCAAGGGCGTGATATAATGACAGTGTTTTGTATGGAGACATTTTCTGTTCCCTCCTTCCTTCCTTAAAATAAAGTTTATTGCCTTCCCTGACCATTATAAAGGAGAAAAACATATATTACTGAATTTATTAAAAAAAAAAGAAACCCCAAATGTTGTGTGTTCAAACATTTCTCCCCTCACAGAGAGGCTTGGAAGAATTTAGTGCTAAATAAATGCTGCCTCGAACCAGGCAAGATAAAACATAAATCATTGCATTAAAACCTCTAACAAGTCTATCTGCTTTTTGAAATGACTGGGAGATGAAAGCGTGGAGTCTCATTTAAGAAGGCCCAGCGGATCAGTTCTGCATTTATATAGCTGTTATCAAAAGCAATTCATTTGGAGATCAAATAGACTGACAGATAGGACAAGCAGGGGATCACCACTGCCTTCAGGCAGCCCAAAGCCAGGATGGCTCCCCAGCACCATCACTAATATCAAGTCTAGTCAATGCTCCTGTTATTACCGCTTCCACCCTCTGCCAACTGCACATTAAGGCATGCTTCTTCCATCCCATCTGAGCCAGGCCACTGCAGGAAGAGCGATAAGAGGAACGTTTCCCAGAGTTCCCTTGTGGTGCATCAGGTTAAGGATCCAGCAGCTGTCACTGCAATAGGTGGGGTTGTTGCTGTGGCTTAGGTTCAAGCCCTGGCCCAGGAACTTCCACCAGCTGCAGGCATGGCAAAAATAAAAAATGAAAAAGAGTTCCCATTGTGGCTCAGTGGGTTATGAACCTGACTAGTATCCATGAGGATGCCAGTTCCATCCCTGGCCTCGCACAGTGGGTTAAGGATCCAGTGTAGCCATGATCTGTGGTGTAGGTCGCAGACCCAGCTAAGATCTGGCATTGCTGTGACTGTGGTGTAGGCCTCCAGCTGCAGCTCCAATTCGACCCCTACCTTGGGAATTTCCATATGCCACAGCTGTGGTCCTTTAAAAAAATAATAAAATAAATTAAATAAATAAATAAATAACATTTCCCCAACTGGGTCTGGAGGGAAAAATCCCTCTGTTGCATCACAGTGAGCAGGCTACGTGCAGCCTAATTTTTTTAATATACAATCTTTTTAAAATTATTCTTTTCCATTATGGTTTCTCACAGGACATTGAATGTAGTTCTCTGTGCTACACAGTAGGGCTTTGTTGTTTATCCCCTCCATGTGTAATAACTTAACATCTGCCTGCCCTCCCAGCCCATCCCTCCCCTGTAAACCCCGTCGCTCTTGAGAACCACGAGTCTGTTCTCTATGTTCATGAATCTGTTTCCGTGTCATAGGTAGGTTCATTTGGGTCATGTTTTAGATTCCACATGTAAGTGATATCATATGGTATAGTATTAATTCTTAATTTAATTATTTCTCTTTTATTAATAGTTTAGGGAATTGGTTGTTGTTTTGGCATATGAGTGCAGTGTGCATTTCAGTGAATTATTTAGGTAGAAGTTGCATTTTTGAATCATTTAGACAAACACACACACACACATATATATATATATTTTTACAATCTAAAATCTTTTGAGAATGATCAAATTGCCCTCTGTAAAGTTTATACCAAATGACAGCCACCCCAATAATGAATGGGAATGCTTATTAGGCTGTATTTTTTACCAACATCAAGAATACGCCTATATACTGACTATTATAATGTCTTTAAATATTTGCCAATTGGATAAATGAATTAGGGAATCACTTTGCTGTGTTTGCATCATTTGGTCACATTGAAATGAACTTTTTATATGTTTATTTTTGTTTGTATTTTTTCTTTTGTAAACATTGTATTTACCAGTATAGCTCTGGATGGGTTTTGGCCATGGTCATCTTTTCCTAAAAAATTTTAAGAGGCTTTTAATTATGATGTATATTAATCTTTCTTTTCTTTGTTATAATTACTATTATCCAGTGACCAGGGCTTTGGGGTAGCATTAAATTAAAATTCTAAAAGTGCGAGTTCCCACTGTGGCTCATCGGTAACAAATCTGACTAATATTCCTGAGTATTCAGGTTCAATCCCTGGCCTTGCTCAGTGGGTAAAGGATTCCATGTTGCCACAAGCTGAGGGCATGGGTCGAAGATGTGGCTGGGATCTGGTGTTGCTGTGGCTGTAGTGTAGGCTGGCAGCTGCAGCTCAGATTCAACCCCCTAGCCCGGGAACTGCCATATGCAGTAGGTGCGACCCTAAAAAGACAAAAAAAATAAAGGAATGTGATAGTGATTGAATTTAAACCATGGTATCTCTACCAAAGGGTTACAAAACGTCACATGATTATATAGACCTTAGGTTTTAAAACAGTATTAGACATGATATATGCTTTGAGTCCTTGTTTTCAACTCACACTGTTCAGGAGCAGAATAAAGGAGAAGAAAAATGTAGGCTCCTTCCTAAATTTGTTTTACATGTAAACTTTAACCGTTTTGGCATAGAATATTTGGGGAAAATAGATATAAAGCTAGCTGATGCCGTTAGAATGAACCCAGAATAATGTTCCTCCTGTGCTATACTCTAGGATCTACTTGTTGATCGATCAATCAACAAATATTTACTGAGCAACTGTTCTCCTTTTCATTGCCTAGGAGGATCATAAACACTTATTTACAAATATGCTAAAAGCCCAGATCTTGCCTCAGGTCTGACTGAGGAAGACAATTTTCCCATACTCATTCTTTCAGCATCCACAACCACCCTCTTACCAAGTTACTGCATTAGGAGTACGGTGGAGACCTCAGAAATATTGGAGACCTAGTCCTTGCGGTCCTCATGTGTATAACCTGCTTGGGAAAATAGACATATTCTCTAAAATGTCAGCAGCCACTGATCACTGGGGCACAGCCTGGTATTGTAAGCAGGGGCGCATCGGCGATCCAGGGCAAGGGAGAGCTCCCTGGGGCATGAAAGATCAGAGGCAGCCTTTGTCTCAGCCCCAAAGACGGTACAGGACATGGATCGTAAAAGGAAAGGAAGGGGAAAATGGTATGTGTAAAGAAAAAGACAGTTATTCTCTCTTGTATTTCTTGAGCATGAAAACACACCACTTTTGCCTCAAGATCCAACAGGTCCAGTGGCTTTTGTCTTGATGTCTGTGGCAGGTTTCTTGAAGCTCCTATAACCCTCTCCCAGCAGCGCTGTGAGGGGTCCTTTGAGAGGAGTGGACAGATGTTGGACAAAAGGGCTTTACTCCTCCACATCTCCTCTCTGACAACATAGGACCACAAAGGTGTGCGGTGGTGGTGGTCACCGTCACTCAGTGCCGCACCCTCAACTCCCGAATGGTACGGTCAGCTGCGTGAAGCTTTGTCATCCCTGCAGCTTTCCTTCCTACAGAGCCAGCCTCACCGCAGACATCAATGACTGGGGAGAATATTATTTGGAAGAGGATGAATAGTGGCAACTCGAAAATAGTTATCCCCATCCTAATCCCTGGCACTGTGACTGTTACTTTACATAGAACAGGCATTTCCAGAGGCGATTCAGTTAATGATCCAGAAATCTTTTTTTTGAGGGGGTGGGGGGACCCACCCGGTGGCATATGGAAGTTCCCAGGCTAGGGAGGTTATCCAGGATTATTCAGATGGGCCCTAAGGTAATTGCAGGGGTCCTTAGGGAGGAAGGAGATCAGGAACACAGTAGGAGATGTGAATCAAGAAGTTGTAGTGGGGAGATCCCGTCATGGCACACCAGTTAATGAATCCGACTAGGAACCATGAGGTTGCCAGTTCGATGCCCTGGCCTTGCTCAGTGGGTTAAGGATCCAGTGTTGCCATGAGCTGTGGTGTTGGTCACAGATGCAGCTTGGATCTGGCGTTGCTGCGCCTGTGGCATACGTGGGCGGCTCTGATTCGACCCCCAGCCTGGGAACCTCCATATGCCACAGGTGCGGCCCTAAAAAGACAGGAAAAAAGAAAGAAAGAAATTGCAGTGGGGTGTTCCTGTCATGGCTCAGCAGTAACAAGCCTGACTAGTATTAGTAGAACACAAGTTCAGTCCCTGGCCTTGCTCAGTGGGTTAAGGATCCGGCGTTGCCGTGAGCTGTGGTGTAGGTTGTAGACGCGGCTCAGATCCCACGTTGCTGTGATTGTGGCGAAGGCCGGCGGCTACAGCTCCTGTTAGACCCCTAGCCTGGGAACCTCCATATGCTGCAGGGTCCCCCCGCCCTCCCCCAAAAAAGGAAAAACTGTAGTGAAGTGGACATTGGAGTAATATGTTTTGAAGAGGGCAGAGGGTTGACAGGCTGTCACTAGAAGATAAAAAAGACAAGGAAACAGATTCTCCCCTAGAATCCCAAGAGGACTCAATCTCGACAACCTTTTGATTTTTTTTTTTTTTTTCTTTTTACAGTCGCACCTGTGGCATATGGAAGTTCCTGGGCTAAGAATCACATCAGAGTCATAGCTGCCAGCCTGCACCACAGCCACAGCAGCCCAGATCCGAATCGCCTCTGTGACCTACACCGCATCTCATCTTGCTGCAACACCAGATCCTTCACCCACTGAGCAAGGCCAGGGATTGAACCCGCATCCTCACAGGCACTATGTTGGGTTCTTAACCCATTGTGCCACATTGCGAACTCCTGATTTTAGCTCAAAGAAACTTATTTCAGACTTCTGACAGTCAAAACTTTAAAAGAATATATTTGTGGCTTTTTTAAGGCAGAATGTTTGTGGTAATAATAGCAATAGGATATTAATATACTATTTGAGACACCTCTCCTAAAATAGCCTCCCCCAGTAATTGGAATCCAATTTTTCGATCTATTTCTTTAAGCCATGCCTTAAGACATCTGTTGAAATGAAAATACCATAGGAGGTGCAATATATGGAACATTACGACATTAATGTGAATTACTCCGTGAAACTATTTAGAACTTCTGGATGAAATGGGTCACTGGGTGGATAAATTTGATGGGAAGGATGTAGAAATGATAGATCCAGTGCTTGAAATACATCTGGGATGATGTGGTTTGAGTACCAAATGTTTGGAGACTAAGATTAGAAGAAAGAAAATGAGACAAAATGCACACGTTAATAATTCCGTGGTTTTGCCTTGTGTTACCAGTGCTGTCATGCTCTTTGCACATGTATCTTGTACTCATTTCAAAAGCAAAGTGCCCTATGTTAATTAATTACTACACCAAAATACCAAAAAGAAAAAATAGTTGAGAAATCAAATACATTTAACTAAGCAACCAAGGACTGTGGATGCCAATACAATAATTCAAGCGAAAATTTCTACATTGCTATATAAACTCTCTTCTTGTCCACAAGGGACCGTGGTATTATTTTTAAATTCTAAATACAACAAACCTCAATCTCAGGGGCCAGACACCTGTTAGGTGAGAAATGGTATAGTCCTGTTGGGAAATGAATGCTCTGTTTAGCCCACTACTTGATTTACGTTTTTGGATCTTAAATGCAAAAATACATCTACACTGGGTTCTGTCTTTTAACTAGAGGCATTTGTTTATGCAATATAAGTTGTGATCTAGTACATTTTTCAGTCTGAAAAGCATATCTCAGAAACCTTTATATTGATTACTTATAGCTGAAACAGGAAGAATTTTTTTTTTTTTCCTTTTAGGGCCACACCTGTGGCATATGGAGATTCCCAGGCTAGGGGTTGAATTGGAGCCACAGCTACCGGCCTACACCATAGCCACGGCAACACTGGATCTGAGCTGCATCTGTGACCTACACCACAGCTCAGGGCAATGCTGGATCCTTAACCCACTGAGTGAGGCCAGGGATCAAACCCGCAACCTCATGCATGATTCCTGGTCGGATTCATTTCCGTTGTGCCATGACAGAATTCCAGGAAGAGTGTTCTTGAATCTTAATTGCAAGGAAGGAAAAGGATAAGAATGCCATTTTCAGCTATCAACTGTGATGCTTGAATTGGGCCCTCACTTATTTTGGAAGGTTGAACTCTGCCAAGTTTGACCAAATCAGGGAGCTCACTTGAATATACAGCTATAAGTTTATTCAGCTCAAAACCATTTTCTAAAAATAAGGTCTACAATACTAATAATTTATTAGAATATAAGCACTTATTATTTTATATTATTTATAATAGTAGTATATTCAGATGACCAAATCATTCTGCTTTGCCTAGAACTTTCTGGGGTTTTCTGGTTTTCATACTGAATGTCTCACATCCTGGAAACCCCCCAATCTCAGACAAATCAGAACAGATGGTCCAAGTACAGGTGTGTTCCTGACAAAATATCATTTCAAAAATGGTTTACCCACTTAAACGGAGCAAATTCAAATAGATATAGTAGAGATTCAATAATTGACCTTCTTTTTGAAAAAACATAGAACAGTATTAACAGTTTTCATTTACATTTATCAAGTGGAATTTGGATAAATAAGAAGTGTTTTTGAGGTAGTCGTGATATTTTCTTGGCTCAAATTTTAATTTGCATTTTTTTTTTTGCTTCCATACATATGCAATCAGAATGCGCTTTTTTTTCTGCTAAGTTAATCACACTTTTAAGACCCCAAATCAAGAGTTCCTTCTACACACAGTCAGACACCACCTGTCAAAACCTCAGACAAATCTGTAATGTGCACATATGCCCAGAATGAAGCATCTATATTCCTAATGCAATTTCAAGACAGTGTATCAGATTTAAGATCTTTATTATCTCTGAGATAGGACAGCATGTAGATAAATGTCCCGATGGTCAAAGCTTTCAGGGAATGTCTCCATTTATTCTGTGGCTTTGCATCTTTATACAGCCACCAGCCAGGACTGTGCCCCACACAGCTAAATACAATTCTGTTTTCCCAATTCTTTGCCTCTTCCCCTTTGCCCCAAATCTTTCCTCCTCTCTTCTCCACTCCCTCCTTCGAATGTTCATTTTGAAGACATACTTCTCATCGGGATTAATATAGAGTTTGCATTTAAAATTTTCATTTAACAAACAGAAAAATATTTTACTAGAAGGGAATGGCATTAAGGAGAAATGATTTTCCGTGTGCCCCGAGGCTGGGCATAGGCGGGATTTGATTTGCTATGTTCGGCTGGAATCTGGATTGATACGCGGAGATGAGAGGGGGTATTTAATAAAATTTACATTTCATTTTTTCACTTGACATCTGTCTCCTGTCACTCAGGATGAGAAGGCTGCAAATAACTTTTGTCAGAATCCAGTTGGGGGAGAGAGACTGGGAGATGAGAAGACAGAAGGGAGAGAGGGAGATGAGTAGAGCCCAGCTTGTTCCCACCTTGTGGTTCCTTGATGGGAACATGTCCACAGCGGCTTGAGGACCTGAGCGCCAGCATCCTCCACTGGGAAGGAGCGAGTGCAAAGGGTGCAGGAAACTGACCTGGTCCAGCTGCCCCCTGGGGAGTCTCTTGATAGAGTGAGGGGTTGAAGCTTCTGAGGGACGGGAAATGAGTTGTGTCCATTGAAAAAGAGATCAGGAGGCATCCAAGAGACAGGAGCAAGACAAGACAGGAGGACCAGGTTTCTTTTTTTTTTTTATTTTCAGTGAAACCATAGCATCTGTATCAGTTTTCTAGAGCAGCGTACCAAACTACCACAACATAATGACTTAAAACAATACCTACAGTGGAATATTACCATCTTATAAAAGAAGGAAATCCTGCCATGTACGACAACGTGATGGACCTGAAGAACATTTTCTAAGTGAAATAAGCCAGGCAGAGATAGATCAATTACATGTGAGTCTTGAATAGTCATACTCAGAAGCAGAAAGTAGATGGTAATTGCCAGGAGCTGGGGGCAATGGGGAGGTGATGGGCAAGGGGTACTTCACTTAGGCAAGAATAGTTGCATAATAATACAATTTTGAAGATCTACCCTCCAGCACAGTGCCTACTGCTAACAGCACCATAGTGTCCTCAGTCTGCCTTAGTATCTGGAGGGGACTGGTTCCAGGAGCCTTTGCAGGTACTGCTATTTACGATGCTCAAGCCTCTCACATAAAATGGCACAGCCCAATTGCATGTGTATCTAAATTTTTCTGAGAGTGTCGATCTTATGGAAGGGTTTCCAGCACTTCTAAGGTCATCAAAAATGGGGAAAATCACACTGGATTATTTATCTCCCCTCAAATTTAAGAAAACTTCGGAGACTGTTTCTAAGGCCATACCCGTTATTTGCAAATGGAAGCCCACAGCCTTTTGACCTAAGGCTCTATCTGAAGAGTCTGAGTCTCTGGAACCTCCCTGGGGCAGATGTTACCAAGAGAGCTCTTTGTATTCAGGGTTATAATACCACTTGCTCGCTGTGGGTTTAGAATAAATTCTTGCAGAGCAGGGCTGGAAGAAGTGCATGGTGTGGCAGTATCTGGGGAGGGGCATGTTTTCCAGGAAGGGTTCTCAGTACTAATGGGCATCGTGTTGGGTCTACTCTTGACTTTGGATGAGCCACTGCCTCCCATTGTTTCCTGCATATGAGAGATGGAAAGGTAGCTCTTTCTAGCTGAATCTGACTGAGAGATATTGAACCCATAGTCACACACAGCTATTCCTTACAGGCCTTTCACACAGATGGGACCCTAGGTGGCATGTCTTCTATGACATTCCAGGGTCACTGGCAAGAAAACAGATTTGATAGCATTTTAAACACTGCCCATCATAGAACAATATTCCTTTTATTCCTATTTGGCCTCTCTTCCTGATCTATTCTACTCATCTTCTATTTAGTACATTCTAGTATACTCTTTCTCCTAGCTAGTTAACGCCTATCTATATATAAAGCATTTCCTACCCCTGGAGATTGCTAACCTCTGGATAACCGTAACTTGGAGAAAATTGTTTTAAATTTTTTCTTAACTTTTTTCTTCTTCCTTTTTTTTTTTTTTTTTTTGACTTTTTAGGGCCTCATGGGCAGCATATGCAGGTTCCCAGGCTAGGGGTCCAATTGGAGCCACCACTGCTGGTCTATGCCACAGCTCATGGCAATGCCAGAGCTCACGGCAATGCCAGATCCTTAACCCACTGAGTGAGGCCAGGGATCGAACCTGCAACCTCATGGTTCCTAGTCAGATTCACTTCTGCTGTACCACAACCAGAACTCCGAAGTTTTATCCCTTTTTAAAAAATTACATTATGGAAATGCGGTTTGTCCATCAAACATATCTGTGATTGGCCATCGTGATATAATGTAAGTTGAAATCAACTATTCTGCACTTAGTAGAGTAATTCCTTTTGCTTATAGCTCTTTCAGAATTGACACTGAATGCATTATAAGTTCTGGAAACAAAATGTGGAATAAATACATGAATTTTAAATGACAAAGTTAATTAAAATCCTTTACTATTATTGACATGTACGTGACATTTTATAGGAAGTTGGTTGAATAATATTTGCATGCAATTTACATTCAATTTCCCCACACTCATTTTTGCATATAGTTTGCATACATTTCAATGTATAGGCATTTTATACACTTGGAGTTGGACTGCTAGATGGAATAAAGTCATTCACTGAATAATCTTTGAAATCCTTGAATCCTGAGACACTAAAGCCTCTTGATATTCAGCAGTCTCTTTGGGCAATAAGAGGGGCAAGTCAGATCGGCCCAGGCTCTCACTCTGAGACAGGACACTCTGTCCCTGTCTGGTACCTTCTCTGAACACAATCCCCAAAACTCGAAAAATGGTGGAAACCACCCCAGCTCCCATCATTCCTCTCAGTTTTAACAGCCATAAATTCTTAGAAATATTTTTCAACTCCCTGGTATTTTAGTTTGTTCAGTATCTTGGGGGAAAAGAGTCCGCTATACATAGAAAACCAGAAGTGTGAGGTAAGCAGAGATTCTTTGAAATGTCACAGGAACAAGACAATTTTCAATTACTTATTTGTTTTGTTTGTTTTAATTTATTTTTTTTTTTGCATTATAGCTGGTTTACAGATTTCTGTCAGATTTTCCAACTGCACCGCGTGGTGACCCGGTTACTTATTTGAATAAGGCTAAGTCTTGTTATTGCTGAGAAAATTTTACTGGGTTCCCTTTGTTAATGGCCTGTGTAAGTTTAGGGTTGGTCTACAGTGGTACTTTATCTAGTCAGCTCATCTCCAGATAAAAATGAATGAATATCTGCTCTCTGCTTCCAGCATTTACCCAATTCTCCTATTTTTTTTAAACAGGAAAAAGAGGACTGACCTACATATGAGTTGGGGATTGCAGCTAGACTCTGAGAGTCCGTGACACAGACAAGTGCCCTCCAAGTCAGCTCTGGATATTCAGGCCCAAAGAGTCCATTCTGACCTCAAGGCCCCTACGATTTGCTAAGGTAGAGTTATTAGGTCAATTATGGTTGTTCCTAAGCAGAGGCATAGGGTCAAACATGCCTTCCAGAAAGATCATGTTTAGCACCTGGAGAATGGATAAGAAGATGGTAGAGATTGGGAGAAGGGTGAAAAAGGGGTAGAAATAACAGCTGGTAGCTGACTTTGGGGGACAGGTGAGCGAGAGGAAGTTACGGTTGATTTCTAGATTTCTGGTCTGAACACAGTGATACCACGTGTTGTGTGATGGAAAGCCTGAGGAGGAGCAGGTTTTAGGTCCTGTTAACAGCGTAATGGCTGTGGGATAACCTAATGGAAATCCTCGGTAGGCAGCTCAGTAAATCATATAGAGCTCAGGAAAGATAGCTGGGCTGGCATTGGAGGTGGTGGCAGGGAGCATGTGCAGACAAACCCTTATCAGGTGTTTTTTTACTCGTCAAAACCTTGGCTTTTGCAATGTGTTTGTACTAAAAGATTACAACTCTTTGAGGACCCAAAGACTCCTGCACTCCTTATGGGGGTAGCTTTAAGGTCTGAGATGTCCGCAAGACACCTAAAGACTGGACAGAGACACTGAGAACTGTCTCGCCAGCTCGTGTTGGAGTGATACCCTTAGATAAGGACTTTCTGCCAGTATCTCCTCTAGGGCTAATTCCGGGACCTCATTGTTTAAAGTTCCGCATCCTTCCTCTGTTCTAATCCAAACATAGGATAGCCCCTTTGGCTTTCAGAGACTGAAAAATCCCGGTTTAGATTTAGGGAAAAGCTTAGAGTTAGTTCTTTCTAGGTATTTTCCTCACTTCCTGCTGTCTTGGCTTTACTCCTTTGGCATGAAAGATCTTCTCAATCCAGAGCCAAGGATACAGTCAGGTGGCTTAGAGTATCGTTTAGGTTGAACACATAACTCTACAAAGGTGTGAATTGGGTGAAACTGCCTTTCATATCCCTACTCAACTTATCAGCACCGTTAACTATCTGCTCTGATGGCCGTGTGAACCCCTAGCACACAGCCTAGAGAGGCTACACGTGATATAATCTCTCCTATGAATTCTCTTCTCCCAAATGCAGCTCCCTAATAATTAAGTTAGCTGATAAATCCACTCTACCACTTGGTCATCTCTGGTCTCCCAATATAGTTTTCTTCCATTTATGAACTGGACTCAGTTATTGACAGAAAGCACTGTTGAAAAATATAACCGTGGCCCATGGATAATTTCCTTCCCCAAACTTGCTATTTTTATATCTTTGTCCTTAACCAAAATCTCAGCAAAGCCCATGAGAATATTAACTTCCATGAGTCAGTACTCAAGAAGTGCAAACTTGATATATTTGCTTGACCGTGAGCTCCTAATAATGATTGAATTTAAGCCATGAAATAAAATCGGCAGTTGCCCTGTGGTCGGAAGGTAAACTCTGGCAGACCAGGGACTGGGATCTACTGTCCTTCAAATATTCCCAGAGGATAAAGAAATGTTTTGCTTTACTGCTGCAAAATTAACTGTAACAGATCAGACCTTTTCAGGGAACCTTCAATAAGAGAAGCCCAAAGCATTGTGGGTGGTCATCTTAGAGGAAGCTTAATGATGCCCCCTACTGGTAAAACTCAGTATTACATCATTATTAAAACAGCAAAATCAGGAGGATAACCAGTTTCAGTTAAAAACATGTAAAAATCAACAGATATTTGGGAACCTATTGTTTGTCTGGCATTATATTAGGATTCATGATAAAAAAAACATAGATACCATTTCAATCTACAATCATTTAACTGTCTTCCATTTTAAAATTGAAAGCAGAGAATTCAGAGTCCATATTCTCCCTTCCTAGTGTCCAAACTAGTCAGAGCGCACCTCCTCTGCTCGTCATGATCTAGAAATATTGTGAACATGACTTTCAGCTCAAATGCCCTCACTGCTCCTTGATCACAGCTGCCTGAACAGCCTCCAGACGTACTGAATGGAGGCAGAATGCCTCAGTGGCACCACAGGAGGCTGGCTTCTCCCGGGAAAGCCCAAGGTTGACATTTTCCTCGCCCAGGCAAGTCTGGTCCTGCAATCGCTGCCCCTCTCGTCTGAGGTCCCTACAGAGCAGAAGCATCTGATCTTGGCCTGCCAGATGATATCTGAGCACCTGCTCCTGCGCCCCCTTCCAGCTCCCAGTCTCCTGCAGGTACAGCTGCTGAGCAGGAAGGTCTGGTGTACCCACGTTCCCATGTAAGGCAACACTGCTGGCACTGGGAGAAGGCACCGCAGCCTCTTCTCTGCTGCCACCTTCCTCTCGGACCGCAGGGCGGCTCAGCTTCCTTCTGGACACGCCATTCAGTGAATGATGGGGGAGCTGGTTCATTTTGCCCCGCATGACCTTTAACCTCAAATCTGTGAGAGAAAGAAGTAGAAGAAATAGATTTAGTTCTCAGTCTGTTGCTTGCACATCTTGCATATTTAGCATTCCTGAAAAGATATCGCCAAATAATTAAAGATTGAGTTATATCAGCTTAGGGATTTCCACATATCTTTGGGGATGTATACTTAAAACAAAACTATGGTATCTCATGCCAATTTATAAGTAATATTAATTACTTAATATAAATTTGATCGGTGCAGCTTCCCAGAAAAAAATTTTTTTTTTTTTTGTCTTTGTCTTTTTAGGGCCAGACACTCAGCATGCAGAGTTTCTCAAGCTGGGGCTTGAATTGGAGCTGTAGCTGCCGGCCTACACCACAGCCTCAGCAACCAGATCTGAGCCGCATCAGTGACCTACACCATAGCTCATGGGAAGTCCTCAGAAAAAAACTTCTATGATGTTGACGAGTCAACAAGGATTTTTCACTGTTAAGTATGACAGGTAAATATGAAAATTAGACCAGACTCAGGCCTTATTAAGTGGGTTAACTTGTGTTAAGAAATGTGATCTCTGGAGTTCCCATAGTGGCTCAGTGGGAATGAACCCAATTAGTATCCATGAGGGTGCAGGTTCGATCCCTGGCCTCGCTCAGTGAGTTAAAAGACTAAGAGTTGTGGTGAGCTGTGGTGTGGGTTACAGATGCGACTTGGATCTGGCGTGGCAGTGGTGTAGGCTGGCAGCTGTAGCTTGGATTTGACCCCTAGTCTGGGAAATTCCATATGCCACAAGTGCCACCCTAAAAAGAAAAACAAAAAAAAAATAGGAAATACGAGCTCTAAAAACCGGTCTTATTAATATCTTTGACTTTCCCAACTTTGCAATTTGAATATCATTGATTTTATAAAAACATAAACATATACATGGATAAATACATAAACATGTATCCATGTATGTACATATAATTAGCCACTATAAGAATTACCTGAAAACACACCCTAGACCTGAAATATTTTCTTCTATCCTGTCTTTCAAATCTCTCTGCCGTCTTTTACTCAGCTCCCCAAATGTCTCACTTCCTTCAGAAAGTATTTCCTAACTCATGACTGTCTCATCCTCATATTTCAATGGGTGCTGAGGTTTGTTATCAATCTTTTTTTATAAACAATAATGTATTATAAGTTAATTTTTCAAATAATTTTTACTAAATTATAGCTTTTTAATCAAATTAAAGGCAATTAGAGATTATTCTATGTTAATGACACATTTTTATTCCAATATGTGTTCCTTGAAGACAGAAATAATTTAAAAATTATTTTAAATTTTAATAATTGATAATACAATAATTTAAATAATAATTTAAAATAACACATATAGCAATTATAGCAATTGTCACATGCTGGGCACCAAATTTTATAAATATGTATGTATGTGTGTATGTGTGTGTGTGTGTGTGTGTATATATATAATTTAATCCTCACAACAATTCTCTGAAGTCAGTGCTATTATTTTCTCCCTTTTAAAAGGCAGTCATAGAGATATAGAGATTTAAGTAATTCCCCTGGACCACATATAAAGTAGTGACAATTCTTACTTTACAGATTTCAAGATTTTTGGTTCCAGATACTGTACTCAGAACCACTCAATAGTGTGTAAAGTTAAGGAAAGCAATGGGGAGTTAAGAAGAATGTTCGGCTGGGTACACACATGGGAGTGTGGCATGCATGCTAATGTCATCTTCCTGGTGCCTTAGAGTGAAGAATAAAAAGGTTGAGAATAATCCTGAACTCCCGAGAGGTAAGTGGCAGCACTGCTGTTGACATTCCCCATCCCTGCTTTTCTCACATCTCATGACCAAATGCATAAACCTGAATTTTTATGCATGCATACTTTTATTTACAATGTACACGCTAATTTATGGACCTGTGTATTATGTTCCTCTCTCGGTTTACTGAGACCACTCTTGGCATGTGTTAGGAGACAGTAATCAGATATAATTATAGTGTAAGAGACAGTATTGAGGCAAAGAGTATCAGTTTCCCCCTCTCAATTTAATCTAACAATGAATAGGAACAGAGGTGAGGGAGAAAGAGGGTAATAACATCATATAAATTTGTGTAGTAGCTCTCTATAAAATATATGTACTGTACTTTCTTCCTTTTTTTTGCCTTTTTAGGGTCAAGCCCTCAGCATATGGAAGTCCCCAGGCTAGGGGTTGAATTGGAGCCACAGCTACAGCTGCCAGCCTACACCACAGCCACAGCAATGTGGGATCCAAGCCATGTCTGCGAACTGCAGCACAGCTCATGGCAACGTCAGATCCTTAACTCACTGAACGAGGCCAGGAATCGAACCTGCGACCTCATGGATGCTAGTCAGATTCATTTCTGCTGAGCCACAATGGGAACTCCTCTACTACACTTCTGATTTGGAGCAATAGAATGAGATGAAGCAATCATGGTGTTTATGTTGTTTGTGCAGTGTGTCCATGAATATTCTACGAAACCCATGTTATCCACATCTTCTGTCTCCTTTTCCACAGTCCTTTTACCTAGTGTGCATCTGCCATGGTCCTCTAACTGTAGGATAAATCTCTTGCTTAGAGTTTTCAGGTTATCCCAGTCTCCCTATGATATCTTCAAATACTTCTAGAACTGTTCTTTGACAGCTCAAACTACATTGATTTATGCTTTGATACTTGTTGACAGGAGTTTCTCATTTGACTTGTGCAACAGCTTCTGCTCCTGGTTACCTCTCCTTGTATTACAGTCTTGTCTTCCTCTTAGGACTTTGAGTTCCTTTGAGGGGCTTTTTGTGTCATCAACCTTGTCCTTCTGTTGTGCCCAGTTCTATGCCATCATCTCCATAATTACCGCTCCCGCCAGGAGGAAAAGACATAGTTTATCAAGATCAGCAAATAACCAAAGAACAAGAATAATAAATTGTCAGATGGAAGCAAACTTAAAAAAAAGAGAAAAAAAAACAGCTTTGAATTTTGATCCCTTGGTAAAACCAATACCACGTCACATAAAGGGAATCAGACACTGCGAGTCATCCATTTTCAATCCATTGAAGATATTGTTATCCTGTTTTGGAGAGCCTGTCTTTGGAAATCTGTTCCCCCTTGTTCTTCAAGTCTGCATCTACTCATAAAAGGCTAACACAAGCATAGCTTTCCTTTGCAGGCCCCCAAACATTTAAGAATCTCCCATGAATTATTTACATGGCAGTTCCAATCAGCAACATACCTGACAGACTCCCCAGCCGAAATGAAAGCGCACTGTGTAAAGGTGCTGAGGGAGGCTGGCCGCCTCCCACTGTGAGGTTATAGACAGAACTAAGTCAGCACACATTATATGTCAGAGCCGACATCAGAAGGAATCAGATCCTTTGATCTTGGACCTCCACAGGAAGCTTAGATCTCAGACAAATTAGATAAAAAATGAGTTTATAGCAGATATGTGTCCTAAGGCATTCAGCTGAATGTTTGGGTTTTAGGGAAGGAAGAATAGTGAGTAGCAAAACATATCAAATGGCGTGCTCCTCTCCACCTCCACCGTGTTGATGATGCCCCGTTAAAATGGAAAGATCAGGTTTTAAGTTGCCCCTCCATGCTTCTTATTGTCCCATTGGTGGGTCTGATTAAGCTTCAGAAAGAATGGGATAAAATATAGGAACAGATATCTTTTCTCTCTAAAAGTCAAGACTCAGTGGTTGGGGGACCATCCAGGTTCATTCACAGTCCACTGTGACTTTTCCAGGAATCCTTAACGTCTTTGGCTTCCAGAACTTTCTTGGGCAACAAATATGCTGAGGCTATGATTTTAAAAATTTGTGTGTGTAGTAGTCATTGGCTTCTTTATTTTTCTTTTTCTTTTTTTGCTTTTAAGACTATTTTTCAATGAGAAACTGTCAAAATAGAAGTTTTCTCCACTGTCCTAAGTTTTCACACCTATGTTCTTTTATTTTAATTTTTAAATTTAAAAAAATTTTTCCATTATAGCTGGTTTACAGATTTCTGTCAAATTTTCAAACTGCACAGGGTGGTGACCCACTTACACATAGATATATGGATTCGTCACATGTAATTAGACATGGTCCCCAGTGCTATACAGCTGGATCTCCTTGCTTTTCCATCCCCGAGGCAATAGTCTACAACTGTTAACCCCAGACTCTCATACCATCCCACTCCCTCCCTCACACCCTTGGCAACCACAAGTCTGTTCTCCAAGCCATGATTTTCTTTTCTGTAGAAGCATTCATTTGTGCAGTCTATTAGATTCCAGATATAAGTGATATTGTATGGTATCTGTCTTTCTCCTTCTGACTTGCTTCACTCAGTATGAGGGTCTCTAATTCCATCCATGTTGCTGCAAATGACATTATTCTTTTTTATGACTGAATAGTATTCCATCGTGTATATATACCACATCTTCCTAATCCAATCATCTGTCGATGGACATTTGGGTTGTTTCCATGTCTTGGCTATTGTGAATAGTGCTGCAGTGAACATACGTGTATTAGTGTCTTTTTCAAGGAAATTTTTGTCCGGATATATGCCCAAGAGTGGGATTGCTGGGTCATATGGTAGTTCTATGTATATTTTTCTAAGATACCTCCATACTGTTTTCCATAGTGGTTGTACCAGCTTACATTCCCACCAACAGTGCAGGAGGGTTCCCTTTTCTCCACACCCTCTCCAGTATTTGCTGTTTTTGGACCCGTTAATGATGGCCATTCTGACTGGTGTGAGGTGGTATCTCCTGGTAGTTTTGATTTGCATTTCCCTAATCATCAGTGATGTTGAGCATTTTTTTGATGTGTTTGTTGGCCATCTGCATATCTTCTTTGGTGAAATCTCTATTCAGGTCCTTTGCCCATTTTTCAATGGGGTTGTTGGCTTTTTTGCTGTTGAGCTGCACAAGTTGTTTGTATGTTTTAGAGATTAAGCTCTTGTCACTTGCATCATTTGAAACAATTTTTTTCTATTCTGTAAGTTGTCTTGTAGTTTTCTTTTTGGTTTCCTTTGCTGTGCAAAAGCTTCTCAGTTTGATTAGTTCCCATTGGTTTATTTTTGTTTATATTTGTTGCTTTGGGAGACTGACCTGAGAAAACTTTTATAAGGTTGATGTCAGAGAATGTTTTGCCAATGTTTTCTTCCAGGAGTTTAATGGTGTCTTGTCTTATATTTAAGTCTTTAAGCCATTTAGAGTTTATTTTTGTGCATGGTGTGAGAGTGTGTTCTAGTTTCACTGATTTGCATACAGCTGTCCAAGTTTCCCAGCAATGCTTACTGAAAGGACTGTCTTTTCCCCATTTTATGTTCTTACCTCCTTTGTCAAAGACCAATTGACCATAGGCATCTGGGTTTATTTCTGGGTTCTCTATTCTGTTCGATTGGTCTGTATGTCTGTTTTGGTACTAGTACCACACTGTCTTGATTACTGTGGCCCTGTGATATTGCCTGAAGTCTGGGAGAGTTATGCCTCCTGTTTGGTTTTTGTTCTTTAGAATTGCTTTTGGAGTTCCCTTCGTGGCTCAGTGGTTAACAAATCCGACTAAGAACCATGAGGTTGCGGGTTCAATCCCTGGCCTTGCTCAGTGGGTTAAGGATCTGGCATTGCCGTGAGCTGTGGTGAAGGTTGCAGACGCGGCTCGGATCCCGCGTTGCTGTGGCTGTGGCGAAGGCCGGCAGCTACAGCTCCTGTTAGACCCCTAGCCTGGGAACCTCCATGTGCCACGGGTGTGGCTCTACATA
>PVHT021183523.1:13478546-13552484 GCA_004024745.2 Catagonus wagneri | reverse complement strand
GGGGTCTAATCGGAGCTGTGGCCACCGGCCTTCGCCGCAGCCACAGCAACGCAGGATCCGAGCCGCGTCTGCAACCTACACCACAGCTCACGGCAACGCCGGATCGTTAACCCACTGAGCAAGGGCAGGGATCGAACCCGCAACCTCATGGTTCCTAGTCGGATTCGTTAACCACTGCGCCACGACGGGAACTCCTCTAGCATTTTTTTTTAAACTTTGCATTCTCACCGCTGAATTCACTACCTTCCACAGCTGCATGTCCTAAGTATCAGACTAATTTTCCCTGACTCAAATGAATAATTGATTATAAATATCTACTTTTCAGTTCAAATGTGATGTTAGTATTTTTAGAATTCTTTTAGATGCTTTCTTAGGTGAGGAGGATTTTTCCCCGCCCCCTCTGGTAAATCACAATGTAAGATGCAATATTGAGGAGTTCCAGTTGTGGCTCAGAAGGTTAAGAACCTGACATAATGTCTGTGAGGATGCAGGTTCCATCTCTGGCCTTGCTCAGTGGCTTAAGGAGCAAGCTGCAGTGTAGGTCACAGATTCGGCTCAGATCTAGTGTTGCTGTGGCTGTGGCATAGGCCTCAGGTGCAGCTGTGATTTGACCCCTAGCCAGCGAACTTCCATATGCCATATGTGTGACCATAAAAAAAATAAATAAAGCAATATTTAAATCACTTTTTTTCAAATGGCAATTCTGCATTTCTATCAGAGTTCAAACCTTTGAAAAAAGGATGTCCAAAATTGGACTCTCATCACATGTCTCTAGGCTGAAAACTGGGCTCTACTCCTCCTGGCAATGGAAAAATAGTATTCTGCATAGTATCAATTAACTTTGAAATATAGTGAACAGAGTGTTACCCTCTAAGAAAGCAAAATTTGTCAAGGACACTTCGGAAGGGAGATTTCTTTTAGATATTTTGTCAAGAAGAATGGGATCATGTAAGCATTTATACACACCATATACCTGCACTTCTAAAGTACCCAGATTTTGAATGGGTATAGTCCCCATGTACAAGGAGAGGGTAAAGCAGGGGAGAGAAGGACAGGGCTGAAAGATAAGGTTTCATAATACTCAGCACCCCATGACTCTCTTTCTCAAAAATTAAAAATTTTGAATTAATACCCAACCAAATTCCATCAAATGTTCTAGAAAAGAAAGTAGAACATTCAAAGTAAATTTTAACAACTAGAGGAAAATGGACGTTTGGATTCTTGCTTACCAGCATTCTCCGGAGGCTTCATTTCTACACATATTCTTGCTTCTCACATCTTAATTATATAACCAAGGGAACTTTTTCTCTAAACTGCTGTGGCTTCTTATTCATGACAGGAGCTAGTCCCGTTATAAAAGAGAAGAAGCTATATATATTTTCAGAAGAGAAACAGATAATAAAAACACACTGTGCTGAAATTACCTGGAGGGGAAGTGACAGTAAAAATAAAGTGCCAATTTGACCCAGAGATCAAAACTGCCAAGTTGGAGAAGCTCACATAACCATCTTGAGTTTCTGCCCAAGTACATCCTGTAAACAAAGACAAAACCAAAAAGTAATTATTAGTTACCTATACAAGAGCGATTTCTTCAGGTCTTCTCTGGAGAGAGGCAATTGAACAATAAAGAAAGAAATATAATTAAAGAGGTTACTAAATCTCTTAGACAAATCTTGGAACCAAATAATCCAATACAGAATAATAATAACAACAGCTAACATATACTGAAATCTTATTATGCCAGACCTTGTACTTTATACTCATCATTATAAACAAACTACACAATCTTACAAAATATGCTATTATCTATATTTGAGAGATTAGGAATGGGCTCATGAAACGCTAAATTATTTGGTGTATGGGGGGGGTTATAGCTCAAATCTGCCAGATTTCAAAGTGTGCATTCTTAACCACTCCTTTATATTGACTTTTATTATTAAATGTGTCGGAAAAAAGTCTATTGTTTTTCTGGGTGGTTAAGTTTCTAGGTTTCTTCCATTCAAGGGATCTGTAGTTTATGTGGTAGCAGAGTAAGGTCAATTGATCAGGACCACAGGAATGCATTAAATCAGCACTGATAAAGGCTATCCTATTTAGCAACTTGAATTGTCTGGGCTATTGTTTTAAAAAAATGTCAAAAGGAACGCTTACATTTTCTAACAACAGGCCATCCATTTATAAAGTGAAAGAAGGAAACTTGTTCCAGATCATACTCACAATGCCATTAATTAGTCTTCTGATTCCAATACCCTCAAATTGCTTTGCTAATTAACAGCTGCTCCATTTCACTCTGGAAATGTCACATGAATGGTATGAAGGACAATGAGTTAAGAAAGTGGTCCTAAAGTTTCAAAATTGGTTTGAGATCTTTAAGGGTGAAAGGTATCACAAAGATATAATATGCACCCTGTTATATTTTTTCAATTCAATTGCTCCATCCTTTTTGTGAAAATATTTTCTTATCAATTTTGCAAGCTAAAACTTTTTTCAGAAACATCTTTTCCTTCATCTCTTCAGCATCCCAGAATAAATGAAATGCCCAGAAAAAATGGAAATAAATAAGCCAAGACTCAAATAAATGATAGGCGCTCAAGATAAATGCAGTTTATATTCTTTAAAACCTATATGCATCAAAATTATGGTCAATAAACTCTTGCAAACAGTGAACTGCAGAGTACAGATGTTCAACATGAAATCGTTCGCTGCAGTTTTCCTTTGACAAACGTCCTTATTGTTCCCATCTTTGGAGGAATACAAAGCAGCATTTAATCGAAATATGTCCGGCGAGCACAGTGAGTCTGCCTCATAGAACAGCCGCCAAACTGCCTAATGGAAAGTACTTTAGCTCCAAATGGGTTTGCTTTTGTGTTAAATACCAGCTTGCCTGAGAGATCTCTACAAAGATTCCCATCTATATCTATGATAGTCTCAGATTTGAAGCATATGTGCCCAAAAGCTGAAGCAGTTGATGCTAAGTACAGTACATTACTCTGGGGTTCATCATATCTCCAAAATCATAATTGTAAAATAGACAAATGTCATCAAACAGGCTCCCTGATCAAGCTGGAAGAAACAATGTACTGGCTGAGGGAACCTGGAAGGAGGTGGGGTGTTGGGCTGGAAGCAAGACTGAAATTGATTCCCCGACTTATTCGGGAAGGCTACCTGAGTATGTTTCTGTAAGGCACAGAGTGACTGAGTCCCTCCACAATTCAAACGTTGGAACCTAATCTCTAATATGATGGTATCTGAGCAGGGGTGACTTTTGGGGAGTGATTGGGTCATGAGAGCAGAGCCTTCATAAATGCAGTTAGTGCCCTGATAAAAGGGATGCCTGAGACTTCTCCTGCTCCTCGTGCATGTGAGGCCAGTGAGAAGATGGCCATGTACAAACTAGGAAGAAGGTTCTTACTGGACACAAAATTTTTTGACACCTTGATCTCGGACTTCTCAGTCTTTGCAACTGTGAAAAATGCACGGCTTTGTTTATAAGCCACCTGGTGTATGGTATTCTCTTACAGCGACCTGAAGGACAAGGACAAGTGTGACGTGAGGGTAAGGCATGGAGGTGTGCAAGGTCTGAAGTGTGGTTAAGGTATGGAATACAGATCATATATGGAGTACGGGATAGAGACGGTGAGTCTCGCTAGACAGATGAGGGTAACCGATGTACACATTACTAGCACATGGAAAAGGGTGAAACTGAAGTTTTTGATGCTGCTGTAATAAGATCAGGTCAGTACATTACTGTTACAGCACATGCACTTCATACCGAAATGCGCTGTAGCTCCAATTCGACGGCTAGCCTGGGAACTTTCACATGCTGTGGGTGTGGCTCTAAAAATTTAAATAAATAAATAAATAAGAATTTTTAAAAATTTTTTGAAGTGAGAAAAAAACAGACTGAATGGAAGTATGGAAAACTGAGGTGATTCTCACAAAATAAGCAGCATTATTTGAAGTACAAGAAATCTGCTAAGCTGACTTTATAAAAACAGTTATCAGGAGTTCCTGCTGTGGCTCAGCAGGAACAAACCCAAACAGTATCCATGAGGACGTGGGTTCGATCACTGGCCTTGCTCAGTAGGTTAAAGGATCCAGCGTTGCCGTGAGCTGTGATGTAGGCTGCAGACGCAGCTCAGATCCTGTGTTGCTGTGGCTGCAGTATAGGCCCCAGCTACAGCTCTGATTTAGCCCCTAGCCTGGGAACTTCCATATGCCACGGGTGCAGCCCTAAAAAAGACAATAAAATAAAATAAAATAAAATAATAACATAAAATAGTTATCAGTACAGCACCTAATTTTGCTTTTGTTATCTGTGCTTTTAATCTATTAAATTATTTCCAAGACCACTGTCAAGAAGCTTTTCCTCTCTTTTCTCATAAGAGTTTTACAGTTTCATGTCTTAAGACTAATCCGTTTTGAGTTGATTTTTTTTTGATTCGCATTTCTCTAATAATTAGTGATGTTGAGCATTTTTTCATGTGCCTATTGGCTATCTGTACATCTTCTTTGGAGAAATGTCTATTTAGGCCTTCTGCCCATTTTTCTATTTGGTTTTTAGGTTTTTTTGTTATTACAGTCTTGTAGTGTATTTTGGAATCAAGACATGTGATGCTTACAATTTTGTTCCTATATGCCAATATTGTTTTGGCTTTTTGGGATCTTTTGCAGTTCCATATAAATTTTAGAATTTTCAGAAAATTTTTGTAAGAAATGCTATTGAGATTTTTCATAGAGATTGCATGAATTTATAGATCACTTCGGGTAGAATGGACATCTTAAGCAAAACCAGACAAATGAAATTACATCCAATTAAAACATTTCTGCAGAGCAAAGAAACAATCAACAGAGTACAGAGGCAACCCACAGACTGGGAGGAAGTATTTGCAAGGCATATATCTGGCAAAGGCTTAGTTTCCAAAATATGTGAGGAATTCTTAAACCTCAGTAGCAAGAATAAATAGTTCAATTAAAAAACAGACTAAAGAGTTGAATAGACATTTTTCCAAAGACCTACACATGGCCAACAGTATCTGTAAAAATGCTCAGCACCACTAGTCATCCAGGAAATACAAATCAAGCCATAATGAGATATCATCTCACACCTATTAGGATGACCATTATTAAAAAAAAAGAGATAAGTATTGATGAGGATACAGAGAAACTGGGACTCTTCTACACTGTGGATGGGAATGGGAAATGGTGTAGCCTCTATGGAAAACAGTATGGAGCATCCTCATAAAATTAAAACTAGAAATACTACATGATCCAGCAGGCACCCTTCTTAATACCAAATAATTGAAATCAGGATCTCAAAAGATATATCTTCATCCCCATATTTCTTGTAGTGCTATTTATCCTAGCCAAGATATGGAAACAATCTAAAAGCCCCTCTGTAGATGAGCTATAAAGAAAATGTGGAACAGACAGACAGACAAATAGACAGATGATAGAGAAATAGATAGAAAGATAGATATACACACAATGGAATACTTTTCAGCCTTATAAAAAAGAAATTATGAAATATGTGGCAGCCTTGATAAATCTTGAGGACATTACGCTAGGTGAAACCAGCCAGTCACAAAAGGACAAAGGCAGTATGATGTCATATATATGAAGTATCTGAAATATCTGAAATAGTCAAACTCAGAAATTCCTTGGTGGCTTAGCAGGTTAAGGATCCATGTTGTCACCGCAGTGGCTAAGTGACACTGGTGTGATGAGGGTTCAGTCTCTGGCCCCAGAACTTCTGTATGCTGCAGATGCAGCCAAAAATATATATAAATAAATAAATAGTCAAACTCACAGAAGCAAAGAGTAGAACATTTTTTGTTTGTTTGTTTGTTTTGTTTTTTGATTGTTACATGCACCAGCTCCAAAGAGGATAAATGAATTCAGCCGTGGTACTGGGACTGAACAGGAAGGTGACAGAGGACAAAGAAGGGTGGAGAGGAGAAAATGAGCTCTCAGGGCCTGCTTTGGGCCATTTGCTCTGCATTCACCATCACATTTATTTTTCTCAGCGTTGAGAACCAGTGTTCCTGTTTCCCCATAGAAACTACGTTGTACCTGTGACTTGATACTGTACCAGAGAATCATCTGTGTCGATCCACCATGCCTTTTTTCTTACACCCCACTGACGAGACAAGTGTGACAAAAATGCTCTTTCACCATCCTGGGGGTGGGGGTGCAGATGGTTCTTTAAGTATCTCCTGCCAATCTAATGTTCCTTTCTGCAGACACCGGCATTGCAGACTGGAAGTGAAGGAGATTTCTTCCAAATGACAGAAGATGCTGAATATCACCAGTCTTGGGATGAATTCCCAGTGGTTGCAAACCTTTTCTCACAGACGCAGTTGAAACAGGTCTCCGATATCACGGGTACCTACCTCTCAGCACAGAATCAGATGTCCCTTCCAGGGAAACAGAAATGGTCCAAGGCTCTGACGGAGGCCCCAAGGACTCTACTGTCCGATTCTGAAATCAGAAAAAAAAAAAAAAAAAAAAAAAGGAAAATTTGGATTCAGAAGAGAATTTTATAAAGTAATTTGAAAAAGAAGAGGATTATTCGGACAGATTTTTTTTTTCTCTTTTTAGGACTGCACCCATGGCATATAGAAATTTCCAGGCTAGGGGCTGAATTGGAGCTGCAGCTGCCGGCCTACACCACAGCTCATAGCAACACCAGATCCATAACCCACTGAGAGATAGAGCCTGCATCCTCATGGATCCTATTTGGGTTCATAACCCACTGAGCCACAACAGGAACCCCAGACAGAATCTTTTATAAACATACATTCATTAGAAATAAGCAAGGAAAAAAAATATTTTCTTTTTCGTGTTAAGATATCAAGGAGTTCTCTTCATGGCTCAGCAGTTAACGAACACAACTAGGATCCATGAGGTATGAAGGTTCCATCGCTGGCCTCGCTCAGTGGGTTAAAGATCCAGAGATGTGTAAGCTGTGGTGTAGGTCACTAATGTGGCTTGGATCCTGTGTTGCCGTGGCTGTGGTGTAAGCCAGAAGATTTAGCTCTAATTTGACCCCTAGCCTGGGAACTTCCATATGCCCCTAATGAGGCCCTAAAGATGGAAAAAAAAAAGAGAAAATAGGAGTTCCCATCATGGCTCAGTGGTTAATGAACCCGACTAGCATCGATGAGGATGCAGGTTCGATCCCTGGCCTCGCTCAGTGGGTTAAGGATCCAGCATTGCCATGAGCTGTGGTGAAGGTTGCAGACACAGCTCAGATCCAGTATTGCTGCAGCTGTGGTGTAGGCAGGAGGCTACAGCTCTGACTGGACCCCTAGCCTGGGAACCTCTATATGCCACAGGTGCAGTACTAAAAACACAAAAAGACCAAAAAAAAATAATATATCAAATTGTTTACTGAGAGAAGTTCAGGGAGGTTACTGCAGGAAAATTTGGGGCAGGGCAATTTAGAAGAGAAAGGAAAACTAATTTTACAGAAAAGGAGACGGGCATCACGCACAGAGGGTAATAAGGAAAGTTAAGAGGACAGAGCAGCAAAGAGCTGGGCGCGTGCCAGGCTAGAGCAGAAGTGTGGCCCTCAGTCTCGTGGCCTTTGTCCCTCTGCAAGCACGTCAGGGGAGGCATTTTAAAAATAAAGAGTGGGAAGCTGATTTAACTATCACATTTCACTTTTTCCTCTCATGACATCAATAAATATAGAAAAGACAAATGAGAATCAGAAGGCATGGACACTGAAATCAGAATTAAGCACAGAAGCCTCTCGTTGTTCATGTACTTAACCACATACAAGAGAAATCATTTCAAATAACATAAAACTGTGAGGCAGATGTGATGGCATAAATGCCTTCATTAGCATATGAAATTACTGCTTCAGATAGAGACATAGCACTTTGAGAAGGCTAGATTTTGAGATGAGAGAGACCTACTTTAAGAATTTGCTGGGGGAGGAGAAAAGGGTCAGGATTGTATTTCTACACTTGATCAAATCCTGGATGTTCATAGCAAGTGGAAGGAAAGCAGGCTGTGAAACGGAGGGAAAGTGAGGAAAGTATTTCGATGTTCTAAGTGTGGCAAAGGTCACAGCGTAAGCAGGCACTTCTGGACACACGTATCCTGATGATGACGGAATCTGGAACATGCACAGAATACAACACACTACCCGGCTCTAAGTCAAAATTGTTCCTTGGGCACAAGGTACCTGCTTGTCCAGAAAAACGAGCTGCGGTTGGACGGTAAGTTCTCTTCCCACTTCTCCATCTGAAGGCTGGACTAGGACTATGAGAGCAGAGGGCCGAATATATATCAAGTTTCCAGTTTTGAAACTGCTTGTATTCCTGGCACATGTTAAAAACAGAGAGAGAGAGAATACATGCATAAGATTACAGACATCGTGACACTGCAGTAGCTCTTTTCCATAATACATTACGACCAGTGAAAGACCTGCATTTGCCTTTGCTTCTGGAAACTGAATAATACACTGTATAGCCAACCGGTCCTTACAACTAAAGAGAATTATGCATTTATTTTATACGTTCGCTTAACCATAGGAAAGCATGGACTATGTGTGGGGAGGTGGGAGAAGCATATATTATGTGTGTCAATTTTTATCACAATTTATTAGTAACAACTCCAAAAAAGCTTCAGTGAGACAATGCAGCAGACTAAAATACTTAGAAGGCAGAGATTTGTTCTAAGTAGGCTCGTAAGCCAGCTCTCCCCCAAAAGGAATGGATTTAGGGTTTTCCAATTTGCACGGTGTAAACACGTTCACCATGGCTGATTCTGTGGTACCCAGATGACGTCACCGAGAAAAATTGGGAAGAGACGCTTGGGAGCAAAGCCCTCACACCACTTTTTCACATGGAATAGCTCATTTAGTCACACAACAACCCTTTTGTATTCCTAGCCTCCACAGGATGCTTGCACTACATAAGCTCCATAACTGTGGAATTAATTGATTAATTTATTTCGATTGAATGAAGCCCTTAGGGAGAATATTTATAATCAGTATATGCTGAGCACTTACCTTGTACCAGGTGCTGTTCTATGCTTTCCATTTATAAGCATTGTATCTTTAAAACAAGAGTTACACATGAAAAAACCGAGGCCCCAAAAAGCTTAACTAACTTGCCAAAGATCTTACAGACAGTAAGTGTACAAACGGGGTCTAGAGCTATGTTGTTTTCACCTCTTTGGGGCACATTAATGGCTGATGTAACTTAGCAATAAAATGGAATAAATATAAAATAAAATAGTGTGTAATTCATGCTACCTCCAAATGCTTTTTCCCCAGAGCTTTGGTGTTTTTTGAAGATCAAGGTAGCTTTATCAAAAAAACATTATGGATTATATACCTATTGTCCCATTAGGCCTATGGTATATTACACATCAGAGGCATGCAATAGAGTTTTAGCAATTAAATGGAGATATATAGACACCATACATCATGTATATTACCCTAATATAGAATAATATATTAACCTTAATATTGTTAGACCCAGGTCAGGTCTAACAAGGCTTTTATTTAAAAAAAAAAAAGAAAAAAGGGTAGCCTACTCTGCCCACGATTAAATGCTGGCGAGTCAATTACTTGATTCCCTAAATTTTTTTTTTCTTATGTGAGGGAAAAAGGATAAAATACATTTTTTATATAAAGAATGTATGTGAGGTAAAGGTGACAATTAGTCCTAAAAAGAGGAACTAGTGGAAAAGCATATACAAAGGATCACACACTGTGAGGTTTCTGTAAGTAGCAATTTCTCTCTCCCCTGAGAATCCTGGGAAATGGGGGTGGGGCGGGCATGTGTGGTCCTACGAAGCCCCTTTGGTCGTCTACCAGCAAGGGCCCTGACTCTGCCAGAATCACTCACTGGAAATTCAACCTACCCTGGCCTGATCATCATTACTACTTTGCTTTGCCTGGGTGGGTAAAGCTACCTTTTTTTTTTTTTTAAAGGAAAAATTTAAATCAGATTTTCAAAATCCATGCTATTAATTCTATCCTTCTACAGCTCCCATGTTATTGGAAAATTCTGACCTTGTTACCAGATCCCTATTCCTCCCCTAGCCTATTTCTTAAATGCTTTCTGATGCAGGACGAGATGCAGGCTGACCGTGTGGGTTAAAGAAACCGAAAGACTCCATCAAAGATCCTGACATAAGTACACTGATGTCTAGAGACGAAGAGACGGCAACCAACTGCCTGAACACTTGCTAAAAGGCCTGTCACTGACACACTTTAAAGTTTATTGTGGGCAAACATCTCTTATTAAATGTAAACAGCATCTCACTGGGGGTCAGAGACTTGCTGCTACAGCATATCCCAAGGTAATACCACTTTAAGCTCCACATAAACTCTGAAGCAGTTTCTATCCTAAAACCTGACCGTAGGTGGTGCAGTTTTTTACGATATGTTATAATAGTGCAATAAATCTGTTAGCTTAAAATCGAATCTCCGTGGCCTTTTAGAGAAATCATCATTAAATGCAGGGTCCTGTTAATGACGCCATCGAAGTGAAATTGTTTAATCTGCTAAGGGGGTGAAAGGTCACCAAATGAATTTTTTATAATACATCAACTTGACACGCAATAGGGAAAACTGTAATAGATAAAAGCAAAGGAAAAGGGCACTGTCTTCTCCTGATAGGTCAATAGCAGCCAAGAGAGTCACTCATCCACTTCCCCTGCACGATGGGGCTCCTTTTGCATTTAATATGGACACCCAATTAATACCCCGGCACCACAGACAACCTCATTTTAGGTGACTTATAGCAATTTCTCCCCCTTCCCTGAAATGAAAGTGATCACAATACATCATAGCATTGTGCGAATTAACGTTAATTGATTCAAGTTACCAAGCAATGATGGGCCACTTATATAATCTAGGCGTTATTGGGTGCTAGAAGGGATGGAGGGAAGATTAGATTCCAGTGTCCGTTGCTGTGACGACGGGAGTCACCTGACACCTTGTTAGACAGTTGTAAGGTTCTATTGCTGGCCCCAGTGGGGTCGTCAGTAAACTGGAGTGATGTCCAAACATCATTATACGCTGCTCCGATATTAAAGCAAAGGGATTAGCAACTTATTGCAAGCAACCTGGATTTGTCATTGTGCTGTCCTTATCCAATTTCCAACCACTAATGCGACTGTAGCCTGCAGGCAGAAGGACCTACAGCCAAACTTTAAAAAACGGGGGAGGAAAGTTCCTTTCAACCCTGCCAGTTTTAACCGCTATTTAACAGCTTCCAGTACCCAGCCAGGTATGTGGAAGAATTTTTTTTTCTTCCCTTCAATGCTTAAGTGCCAGCTGAAAAAGATCAAGAAAATACCAAAATTTCTCAGTTCAGAGATAATCACTATTCACTCCAACTCTTGGTATTTAATCTTCCAGATCTGAAAGGTTTACCCTGTGGAGGAGGGGATTAATTCTGTTTGCATGGCAAACCAAGCAAACAAATAAATCCTATTGGTGAAAGCTGGCTCTGGGCATTGAGGGGAGGGTGAGAGGATTCCGGATACTTGCTCACTTCCTCTTCAAATTTTGCTTCCTCAGTTACTAAGTTAGGTTCCCATCAAAGGGCCCCATGTTTTGATGAAATGTTTTAGGGTGTCCTGAGCATTTTTCATCATTCTTATTTTAAATGGGCTAGATAGGGCAGAATATATAACAGGTTCCATGAATTCCAAAGGAGTTTGCGAGATGTACCCTAAAAGAAGAAAGCAAGCTCTCCCATCTCGCTCTTTTTTCTTTTTTTTTTGTTTTTTTGCTTTTTAGGGCCACATCTGTGACATATGGAAGTTCCCAGGCTAGGAATCGAACAGGAGCTGCAGCTGCTGGCCTATGTCACAGCCGCAGCAATGCAGATCTGAGCTGTGGCTGTGACCTATACCACAGCTGACGGCAACGCCGGATCTGCAACCCACTAAGCAAGGCCAGGGATGGAATCCCCATCCTCATGGACACTAGTTTGATTCATTACTGCTGAGCCACAATGGGAACTCCAGTCCATCAATTCTCTTTAACCAACCTATATTAATCCTTCCACAATGTACAGACATTGTTCTAGGCCTTATGAGATATGCCCAAATAAATACACCATAACCTCTGTCCCTCAGGAATGTTCTTCCATAGAGCGTAAGGTAAAAAGGATGTTCCTGACTATCTTTCAGAGTTGAAATATGTCATTTTATTTATATTTTCAGAGTCCTTATGCTCCCTGTTAAACCTAACCAGATGTCCTTAGCTGACATCAACGCCTAGGAGGGAAAGAATGTCTTATGATCTGACGGCTTCTTTCAGGTGCTAAGCATAGTGATTCCAAACTTGGCACACTGTGGGCATCCAATATATGGTACTGTAGTAACACTATGACCAATCAGTACCCACCATGCACTCCTCTGTTCTTACATCATTAAATGCCTCTGGGAAGCCTCCATCCATCTTGGACTGGCCAACTTTAAGTGCTGATATACTCCTAAACTGGTGCACTCACTACCATGCTCTAAGACTTATTACTAAACTCTTATGGTTCTTTGGAATTATTTATTTCAAACTGAGATTTGAGTGACCCTAGGCATAGGTTGCATATAAAGACACAAAATAAACATGGCACATCTTCCGACAAAGTCAATTCAGGGGTCAAAACCTAAGTATTTTAGTTGGAAAACCAACTTTAAATAATTTTAGCAGTCTTGATATTATGTAATAAATCATTTCAGACCCATCTTAAAACCATCCAATGACTTCTCTTTGCCTTTAGCATAGTTTTTTAAATCGAAGTTTGATTTACACTGTTTTGTTAGTTTAGGTGTACAACAAGGTGATTCAGTTGTACATATAAATTTTTTCAGATTCTTTTCCCTTACAGTTTATTACAAAATATTGAATAGAGATCCCTCTGCTATACAGCAGGTCCCCACTGATTTTCTCTAGCAGTATGTTTGGGATTAACATAACATGATATCTTATAATACATCTAGCATGAGTATCTTATACGTGATAATGGAAATTCTGAATGCATTTTTTAAAGTTCATACACAAATATTCAAAATTTTCTGTTTGTAATGAGGTACCATAGCAGTTATAGTCTAACCAGGAAAACAGAAATCACTCAAGATCTTTTTGATGGAAGAAATCTGTTATAAAATATTGGTTACCTGGGGGTGTTAGAATAGCAGAGAAGGAGTTCCCGCTGTAGCTCAACAGGATTGGTGACACGCTGGGAGCACCAGGAGGCAGGTTTGACCCATGGCCCTGCACAGTGAGTTAAGGATCCTGCTGTGGCTCGGATCTGATCCCTTGCCCAGGAACTCCATATGCTATGGGGTGGCCAAAAAAGAAAGAATAGCAGAGAAATCAAACAAGTTACATTTCACTATTTGCAACACATACTTAGTGACTGCTTATTATGCATGACAGTGCTTAGGTACACTTGGGAATATAATGGCAAGTTGAAGCCTTAACCAGCATATGAATATCATAAAGATAAAGCTATACTAATTTTTTAAAAAACTAGATTAACTGTTAACCAGGCTTATATCGAATTAATGATTTCCTTGTAATAGATCCAAAATAATGAGATTGAATATAACATATGCTTATTAAATAGTGGTATAAATGTTTGTTTTCCTGATGTATTAGTTTTAAAATCTCTAGATTTTCATATGAGAAATAATTTTTTGGACATAATAGCAGTTCAGTTAATGTTTGGCATATAAAAAATTCAAATGGAAGTTTCCATGAGCCGTTATATTTACCTACAACTTTAACATCTATACACTTAAATCTTTTTTTTTTTCTTTTTGCCTTTTATGTAGAGCCACACCCACGGCATATGGAGGTTCCCAGGCTAGGAGTCTAACAGGAGCTGTAGCTGCCAGCCTACGCCACAGCCACAGCAACGCGGGATCCGAGCCGCGTCTGCAACCTACATCACAGCTCACGGCAACGCCGGATCCTTAACCCACTGAGCAAGGCCAGGGATCGAACCCGCAACCTCACGGTTCTTAGTCGGATTCGTTAACCACTGAGCCACGAAGGGAACTCCTACACTTAAATCTTAAATTACTTGATTGCAAGGCAGTGCAGTTCCGTTTCTGAAATTAGAACTATACATGCATATGGGTGGAAAACTACTGGATGCAGATAAGTCAACAGCAATAATGGATTAGAATTAACCTCCTGTTTATATGGAAGAGAGCAGGAAAGAAATATAAATGGCAGAAGTAGAATCAAAGATTTAGTGGTCTGGGGCCATTTAGTACAAGAACAGTGGTCCCTAAGGGCATCACTGCAGAAACAGGGCTATGAAATAAATGATCGCTTTAATGATGACCATGAATCATCAATAAAAATGTGAAAGGTCTACATTATTTTCTGTTTAATAAGGCTGGATTATATATATATATATATATATATATATATATATATGTGTGTGTGTGTGGTTTATGAGAAGTCTGTTTAAAATGTGATAAAAGAAATAATTTTTAATTAAATGCAAAGTTTACTTATGCAGAACCTCTCATTTTCCCACAATGCTACATGTATAAAATACCATTTTGACAATTTAGCCACCTAACTCAACAAAGCCATGAATTTGTATTATAGTGAAAAGAAGAAATGGTGCAGAAACACTCTCTCGTGGCAAAGATGAGGTTTTGCCAGGAGGAGGGGAGAAGACAGGCTGGCTGGACAGGAGTGAATCCCTTCCGGGCTGGACATCTAGCCAGTGTGGGGAAGAACATCCTGGTCTGATAACTGATCAAGAAGAGGGATCGAACCTGAGTCCTCATGGATGCTATTCAGATTTGTTTACCCTGAGCCTTGATTAGTGGGTTAAGTAAGGATCCGGCATTGCTGTGAGCTGCGGTGTAGGTCACAGAGGTGGCTCAGATGCCACCTGGCTGTGGCTATGGTGTAGGCCAGCAGCTACAGCTCCAGTTCAAGCCCTAGCCTGGGAACCTCCGTATGCCATGGATGCAGCCCTAAAAAGACACACACACACACACACACACACACACACAAGAATTTATTTCCTTGTGGCTGTGGAATGGATGTCCTTTGTTTCCTTGCTGTCTATCAGACCAGGTCTACTCTCTACTCATAAAACTCCATCTGATATTTTTTTCATGTGGTTCCTTCCATCCTAAAAGCAGTGACACTCCAATTCCTTCTCACACTGAATCTCTCTGCCTTCCTCTTCTCCTTTAAGGGCTCCTGTGTTTTATTGGCCTCACCTTGATAATCCTGGGTACCTTCTCCATCTTAAGGCCAACTGTGCCACGTAGCACAGTGTATTCATAAACACACTGGCTGACTGATCACATGTATAAATTCCTGGGATTAGGGCAGCATACCTTTGGGTGATCATTTTAGAAAATCTGCCAACCACAAATAGCTCTAGCATTTCAATAGCTAACCTTCCATAAAAGATACAGGTTTATTTTTATTTACTATATGACAAAGAATATTATTTAGAGCTGCGTTGTTTTTGTTTTCTGTTTTTTTTTTATGATGCAGGAGAAAGGGAGGGAGAAGAAGAGATGGGAGAGAAAGACATTCAAGAGAGCGAAAGCCAAGTTTCTACTGAAAGGAGGGAACTGATATAAAATGTGTCCTACCAAGATTCCAGATAAAAGGCAGAAAATAGAGCTGACCCTCCCAAGGAAGCCCAAGTTTAAAAGGGCAAGTTGAATATATGTTTATATCTATTCCCTCTATGCCACTGAAATTGTTTTTTAAAGAAAAATGAATGAAAATGGTGTAAATCAACGAGGATAAAGAAGACAGGAGAGGAGCGAATATCCATGGATAGAGGTTTGCAACGTTTGGAAAGATGGAAAATTGGTTCATGAAACTGACTTAGCCATGAGGAGGATGCTTAAATCTAGGTGCCTCTAGAGGAGGATAAAGATCAGGAGTGGCCAATTCGCTGTGTATTATTTAATTACAGAGCTGACAGCATTCCATTTCTCCCCACAAAGCAGAAGTTGGTAGCTTTTTGAAAGCCTGTAGTACTCCCATTGATAAGTAAATGTCCTAAATGACCTCAATTTGTTGAAATGCAGCCAACTCCATTACACGAACAAGACTGAACCTTTCAAGAACATCGGAGGTGTTTCCACAGAAAGGCCTGTGTCCCCAGACTAATGGTCTCAAGGTCAATTCGTCAGCTCGTCAATGGCTCTCCACTGAGTTCAAAGGAAGTCCCAGTTGACATTGATCAAAGTTGAAAGAAACAGGGCTGACCCTGGGGCCTATACAAGGCTTCAGGGTTGTTTACTGTGCAATTCCTAGGACCATGGGAAAACTTGCTAATTCTCATCAAATCCCTTAGGACATGGCATTTCTCATTCTGCAGAGATTTATTCAGATATACTTAAGAAGCCGGCTTTCTTTAGCTTCAGAAGATTTGCTTTTGGCCTTATGTCTAGGAAACCTCTCTTAAAATACCAAAGTGATTGAGAGAGATGGAGAACATAACATCCCAACAGAAAATTGCTGCCATAATATAGATGTTTAGCATTTTCTTATTAAATCAGATATATATGACCCCAAAGTGAAACCATGATGGCTATGATGGATGGTGGGGAATACAGGTGACCTTTTCTCTGAAGTTCGTGATCGAATGACATCTCCCACACACAGTTGTGTTTGCCTAAACTTGGGCTGGGTGCACTTTCTTGGCCTCTGCTTCACCTCCACTGTTCTACCCTCTGACTTTTCTTCTAATTAAAAGCTAAATATTCACTGAGGCTGTTTTTAAATCTATACCATAAAAGTCAGTCATTTTGCAAGGAAGATCTATTAAGAAAACTCAGTACTGCAAAGTCTAAATAAAAGTTAGCAATGGATTGGCCTTTTCAGTATCTAGTCACCCATTCGTAGAATATTCTCATAAGAATTCAGTGGGATTTTAATGAAATGGGGCTAAAGGAAGGAAAATACACTTAAACATAAGCTAAGATACATTAGCATTGTTTGTTGAGAATCCTGATTTTTATATTATCACGCACAATATAATTACATCAATAACATGGTGAAGGTTGAGTGGTTGGTCAAAATATCTAAGATTTAATAGATTCTGAGTGATTATACAACTAGGGGTACTTTTTAATACTAAGCTAACAATTCCCAAATCCCTTCAAATCAACTAGAATCCAAAAGAAAATTGCTTAAGTTTTCATATCTTTCACATATACTAGTGCACTATAAGGAAGAGGATAACCAAGGATAGATAAAATATATAAAAACACTAGCTAAACTTTCATTTGGTTATGTTGCTCTATGTATAAAAAGGCAATCAATGTATTACTTGAATACCCCTGATAAAGTGAAAGTATGTCTTTTGCTTTGCTTTTTTTTTTTTTAATAATGAATCTCACATCCATTGGAGAAGGTTGCATAAAATTAATACCCATTAAATATTAATTGCTTATTTATTAGCACTACCACAAATACGGTGAAAAAGCAGCAACCAAATAATCTAAAAGAACATAAATGTTCTAAAGTTTCATTCAATAAAACTAATTTCATTTTTATTCAATGAAATAATCATTGAAATATGAATCAAATATGAAATAATCAGAATCAAAAATTTTTACCTATTTTACCTGAGCCTTCATGGCTCAGTCGTTAACAAATCTGACTAAGAACCATGAGGTTGCAGGTTCGATCCCTGGCCTTGCTCACTGGGTTAAGGATCTGGCGTTGCCGTGAGCTGTGGTGTAGGTTGCAAACGTGGCTCGGAATCTGCGTTGCTGTAGCTGTGGCGAAGGCCAGCAGCTACAGCTCCTGTTAGACCCCTAGCTTGGAAACCTCCATATGCCGTGGGTGCGGCTCTAGATAAAAAGGCAAAAAAAGCAAAAAAAAAAATTTTACCTATTTCAGGGACCCAAAATCAACTATATAAACTCAAAATGTGCACGGGTTTGAAGTTATTTTTTCAGTAGTAATGATGAGTTTTCAGGGAATATCCAGATATGCCCGTCTTGAGTCCTCTATAACCAAGGGATATGTATGTGTGACATGGTTATATGTTTCCTAGCATTATAAGTTCATATTGCCTCTCAGTCTGGGGTATCATTTCTGGTTCTTTTGCATCTGCTAAAAATTGGAGCTTGGGACTTTAACAGTTTTAAACTTGTGACGGATGTCTTTGAACTTGGACTGGACAATTCACCTCTTAGATAAAATTGAAAGTAGTTAATACTTGCCTTCTCTTATCGTGTACTTCATTTACTAAGCTTGTACACAAGAAGGGCCCTGTGGGGCTCCTGGGTCCAAAAGCCTTTCTGTGTCCCCAATTTCTTGTTTTTAGGAAATGGGCCTCAGTCAGCCCCCATGGCCTTTCCTGAGTTCTTAGGGATACGTTCAGACAGTTGTTGATCAGGGAAGGAAGCGGATGCAAAGACAAGAGAGGGACAGTCAAGAAATAATAGTACTGCCTTGGAGCAGGGTCCTAGTTCCCTCTCAAGGAATACACATAATGACATAGGCATCTTATACACCTAAGACAAAAGTTATATTCCTTATGCGTCTTTTAGAAGTGAATACTTTAAAATTAAACAGTTTAGAGTCCTTCTCCCTGGCTTAACTGAACCCTAAACACAATCATCTGTAAACTAAAGATTAGGCACCCTGAGCACAATTGCCTATGGGTTAAAGATTATTAGCACATGGTGTTTTTCAGAAACTTTCCTGGTTTGTTCTAATCTCTGATCAACACACCCTTTTTGCAAGTACCATTATTCTAGGCAGTTACCCAGAAGACCACATCATGATCATGCCGAGATCTCCCGACTCCAGCGTTGATGACTAAGATTCCCCCTAAGAAAGAAGAAAGCATGTTTGTCCTAATCCTGATTCCTATCTGAAAACCTGTTTTCCTCCTTTTACTGTCTCCCCATAGTTCTTTCCAAAGGAGGGCACAGTCTTTAAGGCACTATCCTGTTGTGACCTCCTTTGCCTGGTAAAGCAATACAAGCTATATTTTCCTCCTTCACCCAAAACTCTGTCTCTGTGTTCTTACTCAACACCGGTAGACAGAGGCCAAGTTTCAGCAACAAGCTCAGAGAAATATTCAGGTAAACTTACTTCTGAAGTGTCTACCGAACACAGATCTGGTGAAGAACCTCAAAACAGAACTTTGCAGGGTCAGAATAACATAGCAAAAAAGATATTTCATAACCCTACATGGGTCTGTGCCATAAATGTAGCTGGCAGTAATTATGCCCTTGCCTCACAAAATTTGACATCCTTTCAGGGCTTTGTAATCTTAGATTAAATAAAACCCAATCTTAGATTAAATAAAACCCAGGCTACTTTAGCCTGGTCATCCCTCCAAAATTTTCCAAAATATAATCTCCTCCCCCAGTCACTATAGGCAGAACTATTATCATCCCCTTGGGTACTCAAGTTTTAGCTCAGAGTTCTGTGGAATTGTGACAGGTAGTGGTTTTACCCCATAAGGCAAAGATCATATCTGTTTCACCTTAGCAGCTCCAGAATCTAACCCACTGCTTAAATTCATTACATGAATAAATGAATGAATAAAGAAATTGAAGACTTGTTGCTTTAGAAAAATTTCTTCCTCAACGCTTTTCACTTTAAAGTACCAAAATACAACATCTTCAATAACCCAAGACACAGAATAATCATGAAGACCATAGATTAAATAAAAAAATTTAGAATTAAAGTTTTAAGTCTATAAATGACACAATATTTTTATTCTTGCCTTAAGAAGCAGACAGGTTATGTAACCCAGTGTAAGTAGACTGACATTTGCCATATGGCAACTTTCATTTGAACTTACCCAGAGCTGATGATTCCCTTTGACTGAGTCACCAGTAGGGCCCCAACAGTCATGTTCAGAACATTCTCTAGTACTCCTGTCTGGTGAGCAGTGATCATCTGGTGAGCCAGATTCTGTAATTTGTTACTTGATAAGGATGGAATCGGTCCAGTGTTCCTCACTGTTGGCGGGTCACCAATTTCGATGACCATCACTTTTGAGATAGTGTCCATGGTGGTTGGTGATAGGACTCTATATGAGCTCATCTCTATCACGAGAGGTCTACGTTGACCAACTCTATCATGATTGGCACAAGTCACAGTTGGGCAATTGCGCTTCCGCTTTGCTTTACTGTCAGCAATGGCCTTTAAGGTTGATTCATTGCCAGGCATCTCATGAATAAGTCTGATCTGGTCTTGGCAAACCTTCAAGAAGTCGGTTAGTCTTTCAAGGATCATGATTTCCCAGCCTTTTTCTAGAACTGAAAACATCACAGTGAGGGCCAAATGAACAGCAACACCTGAGTGTATTTCAATGGGTTCCTCTCCTTGCAGGACAACATACAAGAGGTTATCCATGATGCTGAAATAATTGGAGCCAACAGGCTCATTCAGCAGTGAGGAAGCTGACTGAACTGGAGTAGGTAGAATGAGTCTTTCCCTTAAGAAAACATGGGGGCTCTGAAGTTCATGGTAGAACACAGCCAAGAGGAGTTTGGAGGTACTTTTGTTCCCCAATAGAAAAAAGCGCAAGATTTGAGGAGTCTGATCCACAAAACAGATCTTGGTGATCTCCCTGGTGGGTAAAATGGAATAGAAAGCAGATACAGACCCTGAGGTAGAGCAGGGAATATTTGCATTTATGCTACTGAAGGTGTCAACAAATTCATTAGTCACAGATACAACTGGATATAACTTCTTCATGGCCCATGTGGCATCAGCACTGTCAAGAATTAAGATCACTTGGTCAGTCTGCTTGCAGATGTAGCCTTGTATCAGAGACCGGTATGTGCATTTCTGCTCTTCTCTGAATGTGCCTATAAAATAAATAAAAATAAACCAGTGATATAAGAACTGTAATCTCTCTAAAATGATCTATAAACCATCATCTTCACCATTATCTGTACCCTCAGGAAACATTTATTGAACATTGACGTGTGCTGGATATTGAAAATGCAAAATATGGAAAAAAACATAATATGTTAACTAACTGCTGTTTAATATAATTTAAATGTACATGTTACATAATCTGTTATTTAAAGTTAATAATGGATGTAAGAGCTGAGTGGTAAAAGAGTTGAAAAAGGAAAGGTGATTAAGAAAAAGGAATCATCTCTAAGGCCTCCCTCATGGAAAAAGGATAGGAGAGAAGGAGGTAATAATATTTGAGTCAATGGGAAGGAGGTGGGTTGAAGGGGCAGGAACAGAGACTTTCTGGAGGTACTTTAAAATTGAAAAGGTATGTTGTGGCCAGACTGTGAAAGAGTTTGGATGTCAGACTATGTCGTTTTCTCATACTTTCTTTTTCTCTAAATATGAGGAATAAAGGAATATAAGAAAAGGAAAAGAGGAAAGTAGCAGCTTAGAGAGTAATGACACTAAATGGAGTCCAAGACGAGGATGGTTGCAGCTAATGAAAAAATTCATTATTATTCACTAAAAATTCAATATTATTCACTTTCCCCAGTGTTTCTAATCTTCCTGTTTATGAACCTAGAGTAGTTCTTGTTCTGAAATCAAAGGTTTATTTTATCTTCCAGCAAAGAATTCCACTGACTTTTTTTTTTGCTTTTTTAAGGTTGTACCCACAGTATACAGAACTTCCCAGCTAGGGGCTGAATCCGAGCTACAGCTGCAGTCCTACACTACAGCCATAGCAATGTATGATCCGAGCCACCTCTGCGACCTACACCACAGCTCACAGCAAATGCCAGATCCTTAGCCCACTGAGAAAGGCCACGAATCAAACCCGCATCCTCATGGATACTAGTCAGATTCATTTCTGTTGTGCCACAATGGGAACGCCCCTTTCAAAATGTATAGTTACTGAATTGTATTGTTTTCTACTTATTTTAACTTGCATATTCATCTAAATAGCTTAAGGATTGGAACAACAAACAAAATCAAATTATTACTAATGTAGGCTATGCTATATTTGAGCATCATCTAGCCTCCTCCTACATCCTTCCTTCCATATAATATGATAAGAAAGCTGCCAGTCAAAACTACAATGAGGTATCACCTTACACTGGTCAGAAAATGGCCATCATTAAAAAATGCACAAACAATAAAGGATGGAGAGAGTGTGTAGAAAAGAAATCCTCCTACATTATTGGTGGGAATACAAATTGGTGAAGTCACTATGGAAGACAGTGTAGAGATTCATTAAGAAACTAAAAAAAAAAAAAAGTTATTATATGATTCAGCAATCTGACTCCTGAGCGTATATCTGGAGAAAACTCTAATTCTAAAAAATACATGCACCCAGTGTTCACTGCACCACTATTTGCAATAGCCAGGACATGGAAACAACCTAAATGTCCATTGGCTGATGAATGGATAAAGAAGATGTAGTACAAGAGAGTACTACTCAGCTATTAAAATACAATGAAATAATGCTTTTTCGGCAACATCAATGAGCCTAGAGATTATCATACTCTACACAGAGAAAGACAAATACCATATGATATCACTTATATGTGGACTCTAAAAAATGATACAAATGAACTTATTTACAAAACAGAAACAGACTCAAAGACATAGAAAACAAACTTATGGTTACTAAAGGGGAAATGGGGGAGGAATAAATTAGGAGTATGGGGTTACAGATATAAACCACTATATAAAAAACAGATAAACAACAAGGACCTATTGAAATAGCAGAGGGAACTCTACTCAGTATTTTGTAATAACCTATAATAAAAAATAATATTCAAAGAATATAAAATATATATATAGTATATATTCTTTTTAATATTATTTTATTATATTCAATAATAAAACATTTTCTGATAACCTATAATAAAAATATTAAAAATAATACATATATACATACTATATATTATGTATATATGTATATATATACATATACATATGCTACATATATATGTATGTATATATAGTCTTTTTAATATTATTTTTATTATAGGTTATTACAAAATACTGAGTAGAGTTCCCTCTGCTATTTCAGTAGCAAAGTGGGTGTACAGCAAAGTGATTCAGTTTTATATACATATACTTTCATAGATAAAATATAAAGACGTATATATTTATATATATATATAATTGAATCACTGTGCTATACACCCAAAACTAACAACACAACACTGTCAATCAACTATAACTCAATTTAAAAAAAAAGTATCATAGATCACTAAGGAAAATTGAAGGAAAAAAAAAAATCTGTGCCAAAGCAGCCTATGGTATAAATAAACTTTAATCACCAAAGTGCTGCTTATGGTTTACTTGTGCCTCAACTGTAATAGCAACCACAAGGTCAAAAATACAAGGAAAATTGTGAAATATTATTTTACAAAAGAATGGTCTCAAAATAATGCCTTAACTACTACTTTACAAATTTAGAAAAAAGAGCAAAGCAAACCAAAAGTAAGTAGAAAGAAAATAATGAAATGATAGTACAAGTCAATGAAATAGACAACAAACAAAAACCAGAGAACGTGAATAAAGCTAAAATTTGATTCTTAGAAAAGGTCAACAAATTGACCCCACACTAGACTGATCAAGATATAAAGAAAGAGCATTAGTCACCAATTTCAGGCATTAAAGGATTATCACTTCATATCCTACAGATAAAGATTAAGAGACTATTACAAACAAACTTTATGCCAGCAAATTCAACAACTTAGGTGAAATGGGCAGATTACTTGAAAACCAACACAAGATAAAACAGAACATTCTTATTTATCTTTGTCTCACATAAATTGAACTCACTAAATTAAATGCTATAGAGATTTAATTATAAAACACTTTTTTGTGTGCTTTTTTTTGGGCGGGGGGGCAGCACCCACAGCATATGGAAATTCTCCAGCTTGGGGTCGAATCAGAGTAGCAGCTGCCAGCCTATGCCACAACTATAGCAACGCCAGATCTAAGCAATGTCTGCAACCTATACCAACAGCTCAGGGCAATGCCGGATCCTTAACCTACTGAGCAAGGCCAGGGATTGAATCTGCATCCTCATGGTTACTAGTAGGGTTTGTTACCGCTTAGCCATGACAGGAACTCCAATTACAAAATACTTTTTAAACGGTCACCTTTACATAGTGTGTTTTCTCTCTATGGTTCATATAATACGGACGTGCTAAAGGGAAATAAACTGTTTTTGACATCATGGAAACAGTATGAAAGAAACTAATTGCGTGATCTTAATAGCCATGGAAATTTTGCTTTGAGGCCCTGACACACCAATCTCTACTACAGGTTAAGCTTTTCAGATGTGACAGGTAGCCTTGTCTCATGGAAGATTCTTGAATCACACTGGTTCCTCTTTTCTAAACCTACTGATTACTCTCAGTTTTTTTTTACACATTTTTTCCCCAGTCATGCTGGCACCATTGATGAATCATTCACATTTCATCCAGTTTTATTGGTCTCTGACTTTGGTCTTCTAGCTTCTCATCCAAGTCTTTTAAAATGACCTCTATAGATTGCTAAAGTCTTGGAACTGAACCTAAATAAAATATTCTCTAAGTTGATACGATTCTCAATCCTTCTCTGCTACTATCTGTACTTTGATAAATTACATAAATGCTGGACATCGGGGTCCTTAAGTGTTATTCCACAAGGTCTACGACTATATCTTATATTTAAATTATCACGGGGTTTAATATCCTACCTCAAACTCAGTAGATACTCCTTAATATGTATTAGTTGACTGATACGCAATGTCCTTTCCAAAACTTCTATTCTTCAAATAATTTATATCTATTCTTTCCAAGTGTCTAATCATAAGATTATTATTCCACGGCCTGAATACAATTTAAACCAACTCATCACAATTACAGAGTATATTACAAAAATGCACTGTGAGAATCACCCCTTGAAGTTATGTTATAATTTGATAACACAATACTGTGAGAGATCCAACTATTTCACATGAAAATGTAAGGCTGCTTATTATATTCATATGAATATTCTGTTTTTTTATATTATATTTATATAATATATAAATATATTTATATATATATTTATATATATTTATATTTATAAATATAAATAGCTTATTATATTTATATGAATATAAATATAATATTATATATTATATTTATATAATATATAATATTATATTATATTTATATGAACATTATATTATATTTATATGAATATTCTGCTTATTATATTTATATGATAAATATTATATTTATATGAATATTATATTTATATGAATATTCAGCTTATTATATTTATATGAATATTCTGTGGTTTTTTTTGGCTTTTTAGGGCCACACCAGTGGCATATGGAAGTTCCCAGGCTAGGGGTCGAATTGGAGCTACAGCTGCCAGCCAACACCACAGCCACAGCAACGGTCTGAGCTGCATCTGCCACAGCTCACGTCAAGGCCCGATCCTTAATCCACTGAGCAAGGCCAGGGACTGAACCCTCATCCTCATCGATACTAGTTGGATTCATTACTGCTAAGCCACAACAGGAACTCCTGAATATTCTGTTCTGAAATCATAGAACTGATTTGTCCACAAGACACATTTCTGTATGACAAAGCTTTAATTTTTTCTTGATCCATTAATTCATTAAACAAATATAAAGGTAGCAATATAAGTTTTTCTTTCTCTGCCTCTATTCCTGGTGGCAGGTACAGTCTAAGACAACAAAAAATGAACCATCTGTAATGTGATTCAATTTCTTTTTAGAATAATAAGGTATAATAGGAGCTATACTACTAGAATGCATACCTTCAAAATGGTTCTTTTCTTTATTCATATGCATTGCTCCCAGGAGCTAATCCACTAAGAAGACTGGACTCCTGAGCCATCTCTACCCTCAGGATCCAAAGCAATGACATCAGATGGAGCAGAGATTGATACTCGGGCTGGAGGCAGGATCTCAAGAGGGAGAATGAAGGCAGGAGAGGAGGGTTTGAACCAGGAAGGATCAGAGAAGGTTTATAGCTAAGAATTTGAGGAAACACAGTCTTTGCCGTGTTTCAGAGCATACGTGCACCCTGGAGGGTTTGGGACTCAGGCCCAGTGCCCATGAGCAAGCTCAGCAATACAGTGACAGATTGTAAAAAGAATGTCACATCTTCATAACCTATTGGAATTTGGTATGAATTGGATTATAAATCCTATGAACTGAGGTAGAGAATTATTTAATGGGGAATCCTTGTGTATGCCTAATCTGCTAAGAGTAAGAAGATTTTGCCACTATGTGACCTCTCTCTTCAGTAATAAGGAGTCGGTTGCCTTTTGATTATTATTAATGTGACTGGGGATTAAGTGTCAGCCACATATGGTTACTCAAATATGTGTCGATGCCTGATTTATATTTAGCCAGTTACTCTCCTCATCCCAGGGTAACTACTGCAATATCAATTACATGCATTGCTTTTATACCCAATTTATTTCCTTTTTAAAAAAATCTGTATGGACATCTTACTAGGAAAGAAATGAGGTGTTTGGATTTCTAAAACCTTTAGCTGGAGACCTACCACTATGACCTTCAAGAAGTCAGGAATTAGTATCTCTTAATTTAAGTCAGAAGAGTTTCGTGAAACACTAGTGATTATAAATCATTCTCCTCCCTGTATCCCTATAAAAGAGAGGACATACCCATTTGAGCCACTGTAAATATAAAGAATATTTAAATTTCTTTGGTTCAGCTCTTCTTGACAAACTCCAGTTTAGGACATTTACCTCCTAAACCATACATTCTTTATAAATTTTGCTATCCTGAAAAATAGTGCTGTGTTAAAAAAAAACTGTAGTAAATAACATATTAATTATATTTTAAGGCTGTTCAGGCTTATAAAAGAGACAGTTTTCTCCAGTCCTGTGTGTCTTGGAATTCAGAGATGAAGTTTCTTTGACAGTAATGCGAGAACAATAATTGGGATGTGACTGCCCCAATCTCTTTGTAAAGGAGATAAAACTGAATACAAGTAACATTTTTTCACCAGAGAAAAAATGATATATATAGTGGGTGCATTATTATAATTAACTAGAAAATCCTTCCTTTATAAAGAAATTTAAAACAGACAAAAACAACAACAATGGAAAATAATGGCAAAATAGTTCCACTAAATAATTTTATAGTCATTTCTGGTAGCACAGTCTTACTTCTTTTTTTCTTTTTTATTAAAGTATAGTTGATTTACAATGTTTTGTCACATTCTGTTGTAGAGCAAAACGACCCAATCATATACATTTCCCTCTGCTATACAGTAGGGTTCCAAGACTTACTTCTAAACAAAAATTCCTACTTTGGAGTTTTGACAATAAGGACACTACACAAAGAGAATGCTCCTTGTGAGTTGAAAAGCAGGTTCTTTTAAAATAACTGATACTTAATTTTATTAAATCAGCCCAGCACTCAAGATGTGATTGTGAGAAGTAGCTAACGCATAACTATGATAGTTCAGAGCTTCATGAGCTGCACTAGAAAAAATCAGATTACTGTGTTTAGACACAAACTAAGGTTCTTTAGTAAGATGGAACAGAGAATGATGGACTTTGGAGGAAGTGGATGAACGACAGAGTAAACTCAGTGAGAACAGGATCAAGAGCCCTTTAAAAGCTGGTAGATCTGGTAGGTCCAACAACATCATCTCTCATGGAGCAGGAAGAGAGAAAGTGTTTGTGCAGGTGGAGGTGGGTGGGTGGGAGATTGATGTCAGGCTTATCTGCTGGGACAGATGAGACAATCGAGGTCATCAAGTGAAAGTCAAGTGTGAAGGTGTGGACTGGGGGTGAGGGAAGAAGGGATGAGTAGAATGTTTGTAGATTGAGAAAATAGTGTGACACAATCATTATGCAAGAGAAGGAACCCAGCCTTTCTGGATTTTAGCTCCTCTATGATGTTGAGGAGATATTCTATAAAAATAGATACAAAATTATGAATTAAAAATTAGGAATACAAGTGAGCCAAATGAAAAAAAAAATTGCTTTTTTGTAACTCAAGTAAGTCACTTGAGTTCATGATTTGGAAAGTTGTTGATGATGACAATTTCAATGTTATGACTGTCAGTAAGTGGTAAGGCTGAATGGAAAAAAGATATACTAAAAAAAAAACAATAATTAACACTTGACGACTGTCTGTGTTAGACTTTCTAGAGGTCTTGAAGATAAGTAGAAAGAGACAGATCATACAGAGACAATGGCCAGACCATGTATAAATCAGAATTCTGATCCACAGAGTGCCGTAACCAGTCCAGGGAGCCAGCCTATTATCAGCAGCAATCAGTCCAGGAAGTCAAATTTCTATCCACAGCAACTAATCCAGCATGACCAGACAATAACCGGGTTTTTACTGAAGGGCTATGACACAGAGCATGGGAACAATATGAAACAATTAAAAGAATAGAGAAACAATTAGAAAAACAAGAAACAAAGAAACCCTCAAACAAAGGTTTGCGGATGTGACAACCAAGAGGCTTTAAAAGGGAGTGGCAGCTTTAGAAGATGGCTAGGTTGCAGTTGAGGTAAAAGGAAGAATGCTCTGTGAACACAGAGAAGAGTGTGTTGGTTCCAACCTCAGAATTCCACCTGGTACCAGGAGCGAAATTTGGAGGAAGGGAGTAAAAGACTGGATGAGCCTGTGCATGAATCAGGAAAGAAATGTCTTCTTGAGAAAATACATAGTGTAGGGTGGTGGATGTATGGCAGAGATTGAGGTGAGCACGGAGATTCAGGAAAACACACTGTATCCTCACACTCTGTAACAGGGGTGTGGAAACTATCCCACGGGTCCTAAGGACTTCGCACAGTTTTTGTCAACAGGAGACTGAGTTACGGTTTCACCAGTTCTTGGATGGCCAGATGGTGGTCAGCCCATGGCTGTTGCAAGTGATATATAATGGTTGCTTAGGAGAGCTTCAGGTAGCAAAAGTTCTGGCAGGAAGAACACAGACTCATGAGAGTGGTACCCGGAAGGGGGTCAGGATGAAAGAGAGATTTGAATGCCGAGAGGAAGGAAGACTTGACCTCACTACAGGGGGTCTTCAAGCCATAAGGTTAGTGGTCCTTCCTTCCTTCGCTTTTTCTCTCCTCACTCCCATCATCCTTTTTCAACCTCCTTCACTTAACACTAAGAGCAAGTTTAGTTACCCATAGTTTATAGATAGCCCTTAGGATTCACACATTTACTTAGTAACAGCCATGAGGAAGAGGAGGATGAGAAAAGCGTGTTTTTAAACTTCGATATATGTTTTGGCACAATGAAATGAAATCCAAATAACTTCCTTTGCGTTTAGATGTAGGGTCAGCTGTGATGATTAGCACTGGAGGAGGGGAATTCTCGTCACAGTTTATCGAGGCACTCACGGAAAAAGGCTTTCAGTTATTTGTCAAATCACACATCTGGCAAGAGTCTACTTGCTTTTTTTACATTAACATTTGACCTTTCAAATATTTTAGCATACTACTCTGGAAGTATAAATGTAGAGCCAACAAATTTAAGGAAGCCACTAGGCTAAAGAGTATCAGCAAGTAACAAGAACTGCCCTAGCCAATAGGAATCCTGGTGCTCATAAATAAGACATTTTATTTCTCCATAACTTACCAGTGGTTAAGAGACAGCGGTTTATCGGCAGCTTACCATCCTTTTTTGTATTTCACCTTCAGAATTAACCAATTCCAGTACTTTCATTTTGATGCTAGGCAAAAATGAAGCATGTGCCAGCAATGCGTTGGGTACCAAAGCTGCTAAAGTGGGTGTCATTCTTTCTTCCTTGTGGGAGAGAATTGACATTAACTCCGCAGGAGAGGGTTGCACATACAGCCAGAGGGACGCCATCAGCCCCTCTCCCAGCCACAGCTGGCAGCCCCCATAGGGACGGTCTAAGCCCTCCTTCTAAATAGCATTCTGTCTTTCCTTTCCCTGAGTTTCTCTCCCTCCTGCCTCTCTCCGTCGGGGAGGTTTAGTTTTGAGTAATGATTATCTTTCTCCCTTGTTTTTGTCTTTTCTTTTCCCATTTCACCAAACGGCCTTATCTGCCAGTCACAATTTTTGTGGTCTGCCATTCTGATCACTTTTAAATGAAACCCATGCTGACTTTGGTAATCATAATGTCATTTACAATTTACCACTAAACACGTTTATTCGGTTAGTAGCACACTAGAGAAAGAGAACTCCATATGAACTCACCGTGAAAGGCCTAATCTGATTATTTCCTCATGAAAATCCAGGCAGGGGTGCTTGTAAGAGGGGTTGAGAGAAGGAGGGGGGAAAAAAGGAAAGAAAGAAAAAGGAAAAAAAAGAAAAAAGAAAAAAACAAGGTCTGGTCGGCCACAGCTGACTTTCATAATCAATGTTAATAGATAAAGCGACACAGCCTGTCAGGGGCTGCCACCCAGTCACCCCCGGGGCATTCCTCTCCAGAAGGCAAGAGAGGACAGGACTTAATAAATACTGAGTGACCGGGGAGTATTGGCTTGGCTATGCTATTGCATTCAAGATGGGCAAGACCAGTGATAAAGTCCAGAAGCTCTTAGAGTGGAGGAAATTAGACTAAGCAGGTTGTATTTGTGTGTGTGCATGTGTGCACACAAGCACTGGTTTTGTGTGCACTTTAGCATCCTAAAATGTCCTAGACATATAACACGCTTTGTCAGCCTTTCCCTAGATTGGAAACCACAGACCTAAAGACCAAGAAAGGAGAAGCATTAGGAAGGTCTGGTGGAAGAATAGGAGTGTGTGTGCGCGTGTGTGTGTGGGGGGGTGTATGTGCGTGTGTGTGCATGCATTCTCAGGTTGCTTCCAGGGTTCTAACAAATATTAACTTTGTGTCAATATTTGTCCTTCCTGTCGTGAAATGAGGATTTTCCACCTCATTTCACGTTTGAAAAGAAAATATGCCAAAGGGGTCTTCTTTGCAAGGAAAAAAAAATTAAAAGAAAAGAAAAAAAAGAAACAACTTCTATCCTTTATTTAGAAAAATGGATCAGAAGGGAAGAAAAAATCTTTGTAAAATAAATGTTTTGACTCAAAGGCACATGGAATCCTTCCATCTTCCCCTTTTCAACCAAAGAGAAAAATTTATATGTTTGAAATTGAATGAAATACATCAACATTAATGATTTTTTTCCTCGAGGTTAACATCACCATTTCCCTCGATAATTTTTTTTAGCCATTTCATGATAGATTTCACAATGTGCGGCACACTCAAGTATAGCAGATTTTGACAAAAACAAAATATATAATCATTCTCTTATTTTCAAGAAATGAAAAGAAATCACTTACAATTCTTTTCTGTCAAACCACATTTACACCTCATTATTTCTAATTTAACAAATATAAATGGCCACAGATCAAATAAAGTGAAGACAGGTTGAATTTATCCCCATTTATACAGGCTGTCATAGACCCTCAGGCTATGAGGGGGTAAAACTCCAAAATTTCAAAGCTGTGTTCCTAAGTATACAAAGGGAGTAACAGAAATCTTGGAAAGAAATATGAAGGAAAAAATATATTTTGGTCACATTAGAAATAAGAGAGAAAAACTGTCTACCTTTTTGAAATGGGGAATTCAAGCTAAAAATCATTTTTATGTGATTGTTTTTGTTTTGTTTTGTTTTGTTTTTTGTCTTTTTGCCTTTATGTAGAGCCACACCTGTGGCATATGGAGGTTCCCAGGCTAGGGGTCTAACAGAAGCTGTAGCCGCTGGCCTTCGCCACAGCCACAGCAACGCAGGATCCGAGCTACGTCTGCAACCTACACCACAGCTCACGGCAACGCCGGATCCTTAACCCACTGAGCAAGGCCAGGGATCGAACCCACAACCTCATGGTTCTTAGTCGGGTTCGTTAACCACTGAACCACAAAGGGAACTCCTGTGGTTTTTTGGTTGTTTTTGCTTTTTATTTTATTTTTTTTGTTAAAAATTATTTTAAAACTTCGAACCTAATGCGTATATATTTGTGAGAGGAAGGTAAATTGAGAGTGATATTCTTGTGGATAAAAAATTCAGTATAGATGACAAACACAACTTTACTAATTTGAAGTCTAGAATTATTGGTCTTCAGGTCTTCTGAGTGACCCCAATCTGGTAGTTCTCATCCTTATAAAAGAGATAAGGTGGGAGTTCCCTTGTGGTAGAGTGGGTTAGGGATCTGATGTTGTCACTGCAGAGGCTCAGGTGACTGCTGTGGGGTAGGTTTGATCCCAGGCCTAGGAACTTCCACATGCCACTAGAACAACCAAAAAAGAGAATTAAAAAAAAAAAGTGTGAAGACCATTCAAACAGCTGAAGACCCTTCACAGGCACGGAAGCAGTTCCATGAGGAATTCACATCCACAGGAGTGGATGGACTGCAGGGAGTGACAGATTCCAAGATCTGTCACCATTTTATGAACAATCTCACCAAAGTTCTTGAACTTGGGTCTCTATCCCATGGGAATGCATTTCCAAACTAATGTGAGCAAAATGGAAAACCACGTAAGACCAGCCACTACGTGAAGCAAGGATGCCTGTGAGGCCTTCTATGAAAGGCCCTTCTGTCTTTACTGAGTTCTCCTGGTGAGTATTTTGAAATATTTGTTCCTTCTGTGTGAAAGTGTTATTTTGACCAGAAGATAAAGTAAGAGATGGAGGGGAAATGAAGACAGACGAGGGAGAGGATCAGATATCCATCAAAGACACCCTTCTCCCGAATCAACCATTTTTCCCTTTTACGCTTTTAAATTTTTTTTAAACAGTTTTACTTCTGGTGATGAAAGTCCAATCAAACAAGTCCCAGAGGACTCCTTCATAGTCTTTCACTATGTTGACATGTCATTGTCTACATTTCCTTGAAGTAAATGGCTTAGAAGAAATTTTTGTATGGTGTTATTTTGTCATATTACGATTTGACCTGCAAACATCCATGGGTATGGTCTCAATTATGACTTTTATTTTCTGAATACTGTACTGAAAACAGCCAAAGTAAATGCAACTTCAGGAAGTCCAGTTTAGGGGGCAAGAGATCAGGTTTTCAAGTCAGAGAAATTTGCATTGATTGCATCCTGGTCCTGCCACCTTCTAGATGCAAGACCACAAGCTAATTACTTATCCTCTCCTTGACTCAGGTAACTCATCTGTAAAAGTGATTGACAACAGTTCCCAATCGAGGGGTTGACAGATAAGATTAAGTGTGATGATGTACACGCAGAGTTGGGAATAAACCCATGTTCAGAAATATAAGCTGTTACAGTCCCCGTAATTAAAAATACATAATAGCACTTATATATGGAATATAAAACAAAATGATACAAATGAACTTATTTACAGAAAAGAAACAGACTTACAGACTTCGAAAATAAACTTCTGGTCACCAAAGGGGAAAGATAAGGGAAGAGGGATAAATTAGAAGTTTTAACATATACACACTACTATATATCAAAAAGATAACCACCAAGGACCTAGTATTAGTGCAGGGAACTCTACTAAGTATTCTGTAATAACTTATAAGGAAAAAGCGTCTGAAAAAGAATATACATGTATATCTATATATACATGTATATTACATGTATAACATGTATAACTGAATCACTCGTTATACACTTGAAATTGACACATTGTAAATCAACTATACCCCAATATAATATAAAAATTAAACTCAAAGAATAAGAAGGAGTACTTTTCTAAAATGCCTTGCACTCCCCTCTGGCCTTTTTTGGTATGATCCTTATCTCCAGCTAATAACATTTGCCTCGTGGTCCTCTGAAACAGCACCTGTAAGTGTGGCAAGCATTCATAGCAAACAATGTTGAAAGAGACAAATTACAGGTGAAGAAAACATTAAAATGTGGACATAAGACTGTGTTTTGAGAAAATATGGGCCAGAAAGTAATGCACGAATACATACATACATATGTGGGTGGGCATATGCAACACACACGTCTAAAAGTAAGACACCTATTTTTTTTCCCACTAATCAAAAAATAAATTAAAAGCTGCCACATTCAAGCTGGTTTCCTTTTCAGCTGATCTTAACTTCCCCTTCATTTCTTCCATCATACCCTCCACCCCGACTCCACCTTGTCTGACCACCCTCCTGTTTCTTTTTCGCTAGCAAACCTCGCTTGCCAACTTTGCACACAGTGATGTCCGTGGGTTGGATTAAAGGAAGGGACAGCCAGTAGCATTCTTTACAAATACAATTCAGGCACACTCTCTCCCCAGAATGATAAACTTATCACCTCTCCAATTCTCGGTGTGAAGCTGGAGCAGTAATTCTGTCGGATGCCAGAACTGAAATGGATGTGGCTGTGCCATGCCCAGCGCTGAGCCGTGGCGCTAATGAGATTTGAATGGGAAAGCCCGGACACAATAAATCTGCACCATATGTGACCGTTTCCTGTGTCAGTTCCTTTCTCATAACCAGGGGAGACTTTTTTTTCCCCTCCCTCTCATGACCCCACACTATGACTCTGAAATCTTTCATGGCTCCTTACGGGCCGCAGGCTTTTTCCAGCAGTTGTATAAATAAATGAATTTGACAGTAAACATCATAACAGTTAGCAGTAATGTGTGTTCGCCACAAGTGCCTATACCGCTCAGCAGAGAAATGTCAGAGGAAACAGCTTGTTTTGTTACCTAAACAAAAGTAGTTTCATTTGACAAGTGGTGAAAGAATTAGTCAAATCAACTTGAAATCCGCAAGGACTCTTTTCGCCAACTCCCTCTGCCAGTGAAATGTTCCCAGCTCCTCTGTGCCCATGACTCAGGAAAGAGAAATGCCTTCCTTTTATTCTGAGATAAGGATCCGGGCTGGGAACACCAAACCTTCGGCTAATATTTTATATTAATCTTCTCTGCAAGGCCAGCCTGTCATGTATGGGAACAGGTACAGCAAGGGGTTTTCAAGGAAGCTTGTCGCAGACGAACCAAGGATGGTTCGGGTGGGAGTGAGAAGAGGGGGAATAATAAGCCAGCTCACTGATGTCTCAAACTCAAGTCTCCGAGTGCTTCCTTTTCTTCCACACTCCCTTCACTCCAGAAAGAAAACTCTCTACACCAGTTGCTGAAAGAAAGGGAATTGGCATTCACCCTGTACCTCCACAGTCCCTGTAAAATAAAGTCATCTCTATTCAGTGAATCTGTGGTCAATTTAGATAAGCACAAAAAGAGCAGAGATTTTTGTCCATGACATGGGTTGGGGGTTTAGAAGTCTTTAAATTGTGCTGCTTATCCACTGGCATCTCTATGCTAATCCCTTTGTCCCAGCTGTGACAGATGTTAAAGCACCATGGTTATTCTTATGGACACTGGTTACTTATACAGATTCTGATGCAAGCTGCTTTGGCTCCAATCCAGACTCTGCTCTTACTGTCTGTGTGATCCCAGACAAGAAATGACACTATTGTGCCTCAGTTTCCTCCTTTGCAAAGTGGGATGAGAAAGAGAATGGCGTTAAATTCAAAAGGCAGCTGTGACAATTAAATGTATATTAAAAGGTTCTGGGAGTTCCCTTGTTGCACAGTGAGTTAAGGATCCAGTGTTGTCACTGAAGTCACTTTGGTCGCTGCTGTGGCATGGGTTTGATCCCTGGCCTGGGAACTTCCACATACCATGGTTGCAGTCAAAAAAATTTTTAAATAAAAGGCTCAGAACAACACCTAGAACAGAAAAAGTGATATTATTATCATTATTATTATTATTCCAAACAAAGAAACTTGGATAATGGTCTTTTTTTTTTTTTTTGCCATATGCCACACCCATGGCATATGGAGGTTCCCAGGCTAGGGGTCTAATCAGAGCCGTAGCTGCCAGCCTACGACACAGCCACAGCAACTCCAGATCTGAACCATGTCTGCCACCTACACCACAGCTCAAGGCAACGCTGGATCCTCAGCTCACTGAGCGAGCAGGGACTGAACCCGCAACCTCATGGTTCCTAGTTGGATTTGTTTCTGCTGTGCCACGATGGGAACTCCTGCATAATAGTCTTTTTAGAAACATTAGAGCTTTTCTATTCTGATAGCTTAATATTGACCTCTAATCTGGGAAATTAAATTTAGAACTTTCAAAGTAAACCATAGTAGCACCTTCATTTAAATCCTTTTTTTTTTTTCTTTTTAGGGCTGCACCTGTGCCATCTGGAAGTTCCCTGGCCAGGGTTCGAATCAGAGCTACAGCTGAGGCCTATGCTCCAGATCTGAGCCGCATCTGAGACCTGCACTGCAGCTTGTGGCAATACCGGATCCTCAGCTCACTGAGCGAGGCCAGAGATCGAACCCTTATCCTCACAGACACGATGTCAGGTTCTTAACCTGCTGAGCCACAACAGGAACTCCAGAAGTCAATTACAATTAATTTCAAGGTATAGTACAATACTACTCTAAATAAAAATATCAGCTGGACCATGTAAATACTATTTTAGAAGTGGGTTATTCTTCCTCAAGTAATCCTTGCCTTTAGAATCTTCTCATATTCAACAGAAACATCACTGATGAGAATGAAAGTTGAAAGCTATCACCAATGAACGGAGCTTAATTCAGGTGTATGTTTTGTTCTTTTATCTTTTTGCAATGTAATTAGTTAAATGGTTTACTCAAGTGTTTTGCTTTGTGATAATATGCAAGAAAATGCCTTAAAATTCTAGAAGATATGGATGATAAGCTATATGAACAGAGAGATATTTAAACGTATAGAAGGCCTCCTCCTATTATAATAGATTCCAAGTGTCTCTGTTTTAACTGACAGATCCACTTGGAGATACATTTCTCTAGAGCTAGTCATAGGGATACTATGGAGAAAAGTCAGATATACTCATGAGCTGAACTGTCTAAAAGTAAATGAACCGTTTTAAGTCTTGCTCTTCAAACCGTAAGTGCCAATAAAACTTGAAAGAGATGAGTCAACTGAAGGTGAGCCATTTGATTTATAAAACAATGGTGAGTCAGGAGGGGGCAAAATGGGATTGGTTGTGATTTGGAGAGGGAGGTGACTCTTGCTAGAAAACCGCATACATAAAGTGACATCACCCTATGGTAAAACAGGTCTGAGACTCCATCTATGGTAAAATGAACTGAAAACCCCATCTCATCACTGCTCCCTGTGTCCAGGCTATGCTGCGACATCTGGGAAACTGGTCTAGGAAAAGATGACTTGTCCCCTAGGCAACTTTCTTGCTCCTTCCAAAGCCCTTCCCCAAACCGGCTTCCAGGGTGCATGTCCCGACTCACTCTAGGGTTCCCCAAGGTGAAGGGACACGGTCACCAAGGCTGAGCAGCAGCATCTTTAACTGACCAGCCACTTCTACTGTCTCTTCAGTAACAAATGAACACTGCACGTTGTCAAGTGTGGCTGAGTTAAAAAGAAAACCGAGAAGTTCTCTTATGGTGTAGTGGGTTAAGGACTGGCATTGTCACTGCAGTGGCTTCAACACTGCTGTGGTTAGGGTTCAGTCCCCGGCCGGGGAACTTCCACATATCGCAGGAAGAGCCAGAAAAAAAAAAAAAAAAGAAGAAGAAAAGAAAGATAATTGAGGAGGTAGAGAGATGTTAATGGACCGGTAGGTTTAATCAAGCACTGCAGAGCTGTGAAAATTACTACCCGACTAATTCCTCATCATTTTCCAGGTATGCGTGTGAACACATACAAGGCTAGGCTTACATCAGGAAGTGACAGGTTTACACTGCCCCATCCTCTTGTAATTGAGTAGAATCAAAATAGTGGCCAGAGACATAAAAACAGGCACTTAAAAAAAGATCTACAGGAGTTCCCATCACGGCGCAGAGGAAACGAATCCAACTAGGAACCATGAGGCTATAGGTTCGCTCCCTGGCCTCACTCAATGGGTTAAGGATCTAGCATTGCCGTGAGCTGTGGTGTAGGTCACAGATGCGGCTTGGATCTTGTGTTGCTGTGGCTGTGGTGTAGGCTTCAGCTACAGCTCCGACTGGACCCCTAGTCTGGGAATCTCCATATGCCGTCGGTACTGCCATAAAAAGAAAAAAAAAGGGGGGGGAATCTACAAACGCCAACAAACACTATACAGGCTCAACATGGAAAAGGATAACAGATTAAGCAAAATTTTAGACACATAAAACCATATGTAAGACTTTAAATTATAAGTAGTTGCATGCTATGGTTTACACACTGACAGCCTTCAAAATAACCTCTCAGTTTGGATGAAGTCTGATGTAGATTAAGGAAACTGGTATCCCTTCTAATCATTATCTTATCATCTCAGATTCTTGTAAATTCTGGATGCAGGTGGGTTATTGGGAAGGAAAACAGGAAAAGAATTCTCATGCTCTAGTTGCTTCACTGCACAGTTCTGACATTTTCAGCATTGACTTAACCTATTTATTGAGCTTTTGTTATTATTCCAACAGGATCTAGATCTTGGGAATGTGATCTTAACAATGAGAGGGAACTCTACTCAATATTCTGTGATAATCTATATGGGGGAAGAATCTGAAAAAGAATAGACATATGTGTAACTGAATCACCCTGTGTACAGCAGAAATTAACACATGCTGTAAATCAACTATACTTCCATAACATTTTAAAAAATGAAGAATAAAAAAAAAAAAAGAGATTTGGGGGTTATCTGTTAACCGGAGTGAATTCCTCTGCCTTGCACAACTTTCAGTCTACCTAAGTAAATGAAGTCGATTTTAAAAGTGATTCAGGAGTTCTCTACGTGGCTCAGTGGTTAACGAATCCGACTAAGAACCATGAGGTTGCAGGTTCGATCCCTGGCCTCGCTCAGTGGGTTAAGGATCCGGTGTTGCCGTGAGCTGTGGTGTAGGTTGCAGACGCGGCTCGGATCCTGTGTTGCTGTGGCTCTGGCGAAGGCCGGCGGCTACAGCTCCTGTTGGACCCCTAGCCTGGGAACCTCCATATGCTGCGGGTGCGGCTCTACATAAAGGCAAAAAGACAAAAAAGAAAAAAAAAAAAATAAAAGTGATTCAGTCCACAGAGGCCAAAAGCAAACCAGTTTAAGGTCCCACTTGATTTGGAAGCAACAGTAAGAGGAAAGGCCAAATGCCTTTGACTCTGTGAACTAGATCGCATCTCCCATTTAAGGAGGCTCCATTTAATGAACAGTATGGCTCTCTTGTTCGTGGAATTTCACTGAGAATTGGCTATCGATGAGTTCTGCCCTCCTGGGTGATCTTCACATGGTCGTCAGCTTAAATCTAACCTGGGAGCCCTCAAAGACAGTCGAGGGTTCAGAGCTTCAGTAAGGTCTGGAATATAACAGCAAACCACCCGCCAAGAAAGAAAGTCAGAAGCTACAAGCAGCTGGTTTGAACTTTGAAAAAAAGTTTGGCAGAAGGGCAAGAGCATATTTTTCATTCCTAAGGGATGGCTCATGTGCTTTCCATTGGACCTGCTCTGGGTCTAAGGCCAATTTCCATTCATGACGACACACTCAGTTAGTTATAGGCATATTATGCTTAGACATATTCACACACTGGGTCCAAAGCAAAATTAGACCGTATCCATCATTTGGGGAGTTTATCATTCCTCCAATTACAAAATTCTTTTTGTTTGGACTCAAGGCTGATTTCCCCTGAAATACAGGATTTTCCAGATAAAACTAGCCACTGGTCTTTCAAGAATGGGTTTTCTGGGTTAACAGAAGCTGCCTCCTGGGAAAGTATCCCACCCCATAATGCATCTGGTCAGTCCTCTGGTGTCATTCAAGTTGTTAGGGGTAAGAGTGGGAGAATTCCTTCTTGTCCTCCGAGACGATCACTTTATGCCCCAAAGCTTCAGCCTCACTGTTCTTATCTTAGGACATAATTACAATGTTATTATTGGTCATAAAACTAACCAGATTTTCCTCTCTTTTCTTTTCCTTTTCAACATTTGACTCCCTGACCTTCTTCAACTGAAAAGTCTATGGACTTATTATGCACTAAGTGTAGAAGTATTTCCTTTTATTTGTTTTAAATTTTCCCACTGTTAATTTCATTGAGAGCATACTTGTTCTCATATTATGAAATGGGGTAAAGGAAAATAAAAGAAGAATTTGGACTACTCCCTGAAAAATGGGAAAAGCTTTTTACTCTTGTCTCCCAATGCTTCTAAAACTTTTCACTTTGGGAATCTCACCTTCCTGAAATCTTCACCTTCACTTCAACCTGTGGCTACACAGTTAACCTTATACCCTAAGACTGTTTGCCAGCTGCTCCACTCTACTCTGTGAAAACTTCTCCTCATGATTTTCCAAAGCAGCTTTGTTCTAGTTGATCCAAAATGGCAAAAAGATTTCACACCCAAGGCTGGTGCCCATCTGTGGTAGTGCCTGCCAAAGTACTGTCTTGAGAAAGACGATGAGACCAAGTAGAGTGAGTAGAAAACGTGTTAAGATAGACCAGCAGTCTACTGGGGTGAGGAGTGTATAGACAGTGGAGCCACAACAAAATTTACCCTCAGTACAAACACCACTACATCTGTCATGCAAACCACTGGCTCGGGAGCACTTCTGTGAGCTGCCCATGTTCATGGAACCAGAATTCCATCCATAGGTCAAGTGCTATCCAGAATTGTATCCATATTCCATTCCACCAATCGACATCTTTGAAAGCATCTAGAAATATCTTTCTAATATTCTTTCCGTGCTGATCTCTGACTGGAGAAATATGTTCCATAATTTACCCTAAAGCTGAAAAATTACAATCACTAGTTGACAAGAACCATTACAAATTTACTCTAAAATTGGAAGTGCTGCCCTGAGTGGAGGGCAATTCTGGCTGACACCCCCTGAATCCTACGTAGCCTGAATTTAGAAAGGCACTAGAGATTCTGGCTGAAAATTTTGAACAACTGATCTATGCTCTGCGTGTAAAGATAAGAGATTGTTCTTCTACTTTCTGTATTAAGATTTAGACTTGGTGGTCTTTCAAACCACACCAAAAGCTGGACTTCTTTGCAATAAGACAGGGTGTCTTACGTCAGACGTCATCTTTAGGTACTTCTCTCCATCACTCTGCTCAGATCATTTACCCTCTTTGGGGCCCTGACAAGGCAGCTGTCTTGCCACTCTTCTCCCAGATAGTCACCTGGTCTGCTTCTGCGCTTTTCCACTTCGCTCACATGTTCTCCCCTCTATAAAGCCCACCTTGATCAGCCTATCCCCACCCATGTTCTCGCTGGCCCTTATAATGCTGTGCTTTTAGAAATTTTGTCCATGGCATTTATCACGTTCTAACCTAGCATACAATTCACTTATTTTCATGGATATTACTTAGTACCTCTCACTTCTATAAAGTATGCTCCACGAGGGAAAGGATATTTGACTAATTTTACACATATGTAAAATACATAAATACAGTAGAAAAAAAAGAAATACAGTAGATATCTGGAAAAATCTGTGTTAAGTTGAATGAACTTAATGCAACCATTTCTTTCAATTATTAACTCTAGAGTTTTCGCATTCACTCCTGGTCAGACAGAATGTTCATGTTCTACACATTTGTAGCTACACTGCCTTACACGTGGGATGTACGTATTTAAAAATCTATAAGAGAATCTTTCTGAAAATGCTTTCCGAGGACTGAGTATCAAGTCTGTCATATGTCTTTTAAGTAGCAGAGATAAACCTGCATTTTCTCAGATACTCCATTTTCCCTTAGTTTTCAGAAAAGTTGATGTTCTTTGCCTTCTGAAAACCTCACACCACAAAAGGAGTTGTAAGAGATCTCACTGCAAAAGGTGAATCAGAAGGAGTGTGGCAAATAGGAGCAGGGAAGAAAAGATAACATTGCCAGAATTTCGCCTTGCAGAGAGAGGGATGGATTCAATATGAGGCAAGAAGGGTACCATGTTGGGTATGAATTTCATCAGGTTGTCTGAATTGCAACAAAATTTTATTTATTTATTCATTCATTCATTCTTTTTAGGGCTGCCCCCATAGCATATGGAAGTTCCCAAGCTAGGGGTCGAATCAGAACTGTAGCTGCTGGCCTACACTATAGCCACAGCAATGCGGGATCCGAGTTGTGTCTGCGACCTACACCACAGCTCACGGCAACACCAGATCCTTAACCCACTGAGCGAGGCCAGGGACCAAACCTGCGCCCTCATGGATGCTAGTCAGATTCGTCAACCACTGAGCCACGCCGGGAACTCCAGCGACAAGATTTCTACAAGAATTTGGTATACTTTTAAATAGCCACATAATTATAACTCCGACTATTATATGTTAACAACAGCAAAGACAACATCTTTATATTTTACAGATGATGAAACTCACACTCAGAGAGGTAAACTAATCAGCAACACCCATCTACTCAGTGGCACAGTCGGCATCTGACCCCATACTTGAGTCACTATTTCATGTACCTGCCACCACTTTACCTACCATCATTTGTCTTTCAAAACAACTCAAAAGGCAGGTATGGGAAGAGGTACTTCCATCTGCCTAAGGAGAAAACTGAGTGTCCAAGAGTTTAGTACTTTCCCAAACTTAGAGGGAATCGATTGAAAAAATTACTCTCCTGACATCGTAGTCCGATGATCTTGCCCTTGCATGGTGTTCCCTGTGTTGCCTTTGGACTTACAGAAGCGAGCCTTGCTCAGTAGTGGGTACAGTTATGAATGAATAAACTGGGCAAGGCTTGCCTCTGTAATCTCCAAAGTGACCTTGAAATTATTTTCATATTTTCAAACCATGTGGATTAATTCTCAAAACATTTTTAATTAGAACATAGAGGGTGATAAACTTTCCGACTGAATTCTACAGATTGGCCTGGAGATCCATCTGCTTAAATTAATCAAAAGTACCACTAATTAGCTAGACTTAAGCGAGGGCTCGTGTGAGGCAATATGAGTGACTTTTTCATGTCACATGTCACCCGGATTACATCTTCCCCTCTGATATACAAGCCATAGGTCAAGATTTGACACTATGGATTTATCTGATGAAGTGTGGTAAAGAGATCGGTTTGTTAATTTCTAAACAGAATCTAGAGTCACTGTATTATAGTGTTTCCACCTTCACTGAGCAAATCAGTACTTTGATCCAAGCACACAGCAGTGTGGCTTATTAACAGTAGCCCCTTACGGCGAACATAGGGAAGTATGTTCTATGAGCAATTTTGCCAAAATTCACCATTCTTAAACAAGTTGCCTTAGCTCCCAGAACTTCAAACTTACCAGAGTTCCCTAGTAACTTTACCTACCATCATTTGTCTTTCAAAACAACTCGAAAGGCAGGTATGGGAAGAGGTACTTCCATCTGCCTAAGGAGAAAACTGAGTGTCCAAGAGTTTAGTACTTTCCCAAACTTAGAGGGAATCGATTGAAAAAATTACTCTCCTGACATCGTAGTCCGATGATCTTGCCCTTGCATGGTGTTCCCTGTGTTGCCTTTGGACTTACAGAAGCACAGTGAGTTAAGGATCTGGTGTTGTCACTGCTGTGGTGAGGGTTCGATCCCTGGCTCTGGAAATTCTGCATGCCAAAGGTGTGGCCAAAAAAAACAAAAACCAAAAAACAAAACAAAAAAAACCTTCAAACCTATCATCTTAGAAATGAGATTAGGGTAAAAAAAGTTATCAGTGAGATCCCTTTCAAGGTTCACCACAAAGAGGACTTTATCACTTAGAGATCATGCTAGTCTCCCTCTTAATGGCCTTAGGGCAGCCCTTTCATTTCTCAGGAACCTCCATCTCTGACATCTTAGAAATGAAATTTTTCTCTCCAGCCCAACTTATAGAAACAAACAAACAAGCAGACAAACTCTCTGTATTTGCACTCCTGCTCCTGCTCCTTTTCCCCAGAGGAACTTGGGCCTCGGTTCTTCACCTCCCCTCTGGCCTTCCATTCCCTACCTGCTGGTACTCGCGTCCCTGTCACCGCTCTGACTCTCTCCGCAACCCTTCCGGTCCTCCCATCATCTCCTCCCTCCTTCTTCTCCCACATCGACATGTGAACTCCTGTCCTTGACAAAACTATACATCCACTTCCGTCACTTTCACTCCTGGCAAGGTCAAGAATTCTGTAGAAAATCACAGAGTTCCAAAGAATTAACAAACTGCCAGTTGCAAAATAAATGTCATGAGCAATGTAGGAACAATGTAGGGGATATAGTCAATAATCAGGTAACATCATTGTGGTGACATATTATAACTAGATATTTGAAATGGATAGCAGAAAAAAATCACTACGTGTCACAGGAACTAACATAGCAGGTCAAATACACTTCAGAAGCAAACCTATGGGAGTTCCCTTCATGGCTCAGCACTTAACAAATCCAAGTAGGATCCATGAGGATGCAGGTTCGATCCCCGGCCTTGCTCAGTGGGTTAGGAATCCAGGGTTGCCGTGAGCTGTGGTGTAGGTTGAAGATGCAGCTTGGATCCCACATTACTGTGGCTGTGGTGTAAGCTGGCAGCTGTAACTCCGATTTGACCCCTAGCCTGGGAACTTCCATCTGCTGTGGATGCGGCCCTAAAGAGAAAAAAACAAAAAAATAAAAAACTGCAAACTCATAGAAAAAGAGATTAGGCTTATGGTTACCAGAGGCAAGGAAGTGGGAGAGGAGGATTGGATGAAGGCAGACAAAAGGCACAAACTTCTAGTTATAGGACAAATAAGTACTAGGGGTGTAACATACAACATGATAAAAATAACCTTGAAGAATGTTATAAGTGAAAGTTACTAAAAGAGCAAATCCTAAGAGTTCTCATCACAAAGTTAAAAAATTTCTTTTCTTTTCTTTTCTTTTTTTGCTCTTTTGGGCTGCACCTGTGGCATATGGAAGTTCCTAGACTAGGGGTCAAATCAGCTGCTGGCCTATACCACAGCCACAGCAACTTGGAATCCAAGCCACATCCACATCAGTGACCTACACCACAGCTAACGGCAACAACACCAGTTCCTTAACCCACTGAGAGAAATGAGGTACATATGGTTTAAGCATCTTCTCCATTTTTAAATAGCTTGAGGAAAGCGAACACTAGACAGTCTGTTGCAAACCCACGTCCTTGACCTCTGTACTACACTCCCAACTACTTAAGCCCTTTGGTGTGTTTCTTAAAATAATACTGAGGGCTGGGCCCTATGCACCTTCCCCCACCAGCTTCACTGCCAAACCACGTGTCTTTGTCCCAATAACTAAAGCTCTGCTGTTATGATGCTTACCCTTTTCTTCCCCCCCCCCTCCCTATTTGGGCTTGTCAGTTTCTAACAATGTCTGCAAAGATTTTTTTTCTCTCAGTTCCCACAAAACCCTTCCACGTTCTGTTTCATCCTAGATAATCTAATTTTACTGACCTTTTTCTCACAAGCCACACAAGCCCACCACTATCAAAACCAAAACAAAACGCAAACACAAACAAAAATCCCCACTCCATCCAATTACCACGCTCTCCGCATGGCCTTCTATATATACGTATGTAGGGCGATCATACAATTTATTGTCTAAACCGAGACGCATGTGTTACGATGGCACTGGGGCAGCAAGTGTGAACCCAGGTTGTCCCGGGGAAACCTGGAGGTATGGTCACATCACTTTGGACCCACAGAGGACAATTCAGCTGCACAAGAACATTTCGACTGGAGAGATTTCCTAGCTAACAGATTCCTCACTGGCAAGGACAGCATGTTTTCTTCCAAAAGCACTGGCTACAGAAGAACTGGGATTCTGTTGGGATCTTTGAATCACAACAAGCACAAAGAAAACAATCTTGCCAAAATTTGAAAACAGAAAATGAAGAATAAAAGAATAAGCTTTAAGGTTCTAAATCCATTATAAACAATGGCAAGTAGACAGAACTGAATAAAAATGGACTTAAAAGTATTTAGTGATATTTCTCTAAATCAGCAGGGTTTAAAGAACAGAGACCTTACTTCTTAAAGTCTTCCCAATAAAATCCTCAGTTTAATCTCACTGAAAACACTCATTTCTTGTTAAATAAACATCATCTAATGAACAAAGGATTTTCACAAAATCCTTTCATATCTTGTTATTCTCAAGTATAAATTAAAGCTTTTAACTTGTCTTTATAATGCAGCCTCAATGTCAACCCTCTAACCTTCCTCCATAGCATATAATACTGTTATTTCTGAAACATAAAGGAAGGCCAACTTGCCAATAAAAAAAAAAAAAGACAAGACAAAGAAGAAAAGAAGATGATTAAATTAAATCCTGGGTTCTTAATATATTAAATCGGTAGTGATCAAGAAATAACTTCTGCCTACTCAACTTATGTCTAGGGTTCATGTCTGTGTTTCTTCAGATTGAAAAACACTGTTGCATTTACCTGTCTCAGAAATTGATAATCAGGGGCATTTTTCTCATAGGTTGTGAAAATGTTAACCGATGGCTATTTAATATCATTGGTTTAAAATAACAATGAGAGTATACATGAACATCTCTAGAAAGCATATTAATTATACATCTCTAAGTTTTGTAGAGGCCATAAGGTATATAAAATCCTACTAGGTAACGGTGAATTCTAGAATGGAAATCTCGGGAGTTCCCACCATGGTTCAGTGGAAACGAATCTGACTAGCATCCATGAGGATGCAGGTTCGATCCCTAACCTCGCTCAGTGGGTTAAGGATCCAGTGCTGCTGTGGCTGTGGCTAGCAGCCACAGCCCCAATTTGACCCCTAGCCTGGGAACTTCCATATGCTGCAGGTGCAGGGCTAAAAAGCAAAAGCAGAAAAAAAAAAAAGAGGTCCTTTATAAAAATCCCCTCCACACCTTATCTGTACTTCCCATGTCCAAGGCACTGTGCTTGATGCTAAGAACACATCTTCTGCACTTTATAGAGGAGAGGACTCTCAATCTTGGCACAACTGACATATTGCACTAGACAGCTCTTTGTTGTCAGGACCATCCTGGGTTCTGAAGGACGTTCAGCATCATCCCTGGCCTCTACCCACTAAATGCCAGTAAGTACACCTCCAAGCCCCTCTGCGGTGACAACCAGAAATGTCCCCAGATATTGCCAGATGGCCCCTGAAAGGTTAACTGTTCGGGCTCTGAAAACACTGCTGTACAAGGATTCTCCTCATAGCCTGTCCTTAGGTTACTCACCTCACGCGGTGTTGTTGCCCCCTTACCAATCAAAAACCTCAGCTAAAAGGTTTCCATTGAGCAGGAGGCCTAAATTTCAACTCTTGTGTGTGTCTCGCACCTGGCATTCATTTTTTAAAAAAGCCATCATTGAGAGTATGTAAATGCTAAGTATGTTGCCTTTAACCCTAAAATAATGCTATGCCTTTAACACCTACCTAGGAGATAGGAAAGCAAAAAAGGATTACATTGTACCAGCCAATGAAATTGTCCCATACTTAGGGAATCACAGCAGTATATTAGAAAGAAAATGATAAAAAGTAACTCTCTGAAGAGTTTTAGTTACCAATGATTTGGGATTAATTAGCTCTGAGACCATAGCACTTAAAGTACTAAACACTCATATTACAAATATGTAGGGACATATCTGAAGAAGTATTGGCCTTGCCTCATAAAATATAGGACTTCAAGGAGTATAAAATCCATTACATTATACGGGATTTTTATCCAGTCATTCCTGTAGATGGTGGAGTAGAAAATCAAATCCTTGAGAATTAGATCAATTAGATCAAATGTATCTCAGCATTCCTTATTATTTGGGATCTCATCCGTATGGTCAAAAAGTCCAAAACAAAATCAGATTTTGAAAATGGCAATGAACTTAGTTGCACCTAAAGAAACTTCAGTCTAAGTTTCTCATCCACATCTCACCAGTGAGAACCAACACTGTGTGAGACAGCGGTCAAAGGCTTCATAAGGAAGATTTAAATGTCCTTCAAAAGCATCAGAGAATTACCTAAGCCAGAAGTGAGATGTTAGACTAATGACCTGATCTACGATGGTTTCCCAGGGTTCCTGAGGAAAACCAACATCCATCACTTAATAAACGCATGGTTTCCATTGGACGCCAGACTGAGTGAAAAAAAACCTCAGCAGTGAGAAAATTGTCCGCGTTTTCCTGGCATATCAATATGCACGTCCCTTCAAGCTAGGCTCTTTCTTCCATAACACATTTCTAGCCTTTCTTTCGGAGTCTGTGACAGTAATTAATGCCAGAACGAGCGCAAGAGAGCAAGATCTACATAACTGGACAGTAAAGTGAAGGCTTCAAACAAGATCTCACACCTCGGCTTTTTGAACAATTATAGGAGAGGCTCCTTTCTGATAATACTATTTTACTTCTCTTGTGAAAATAGAAAATATAGCTGACTTTTCTGCCTTTCAACCTCTTAGATAACTTGCTCATGGCTTACAAAACCCATGGTTTCCAGTTGTGATGAGCCTGGGAAGTTACCACCTAACTGTAAGCAAGCCTCAGGTGGTTACAAGATTACTTAAATCTTATTGACAGAGAGATTTTTTTTAATAATATTTTTTAAAATATCATACAGTATTTTTTTTTATTTTGGTGCATGGAGTTCAGCAATGTGCAGATTTGTGTAACTACTTACACAGTTAGGACACAAAACACCCCCTCTTATGCCCCCAAACTTCCTGCGCTACCCTTTTACAATACTCTTCTCACCACACCCAGACCTCCAGTAACCATTGACCTTTCCACTGTCTTTGTAGTTTTTCCTTTTATAGAATATTACATAGTTGAAATTATACAACGTGTAGCCTTTTCATACTGACATCTCTTGCTCTCACATGTCTTTAGGAATCGTCTATCTTGCCTGTATCAATAGCAAGATGTATCCACAGTTTGTTCCTTTTTATCTCTGAGTAGTATTCTCCTGCGTGGATATAACCACAGCTTGTTTATCCGGACCCTGGTGAAGGACATTGGGTTGTTTCCAGCTTCTGTGTCACCAAAAAAAACTGCTCTGAACAGTCATCCACAGGTTTTACTGTGAACATAAGTTCTCATTTCTCTAGGGTAAATTACCAGAAAGAGGGTTGCTGGGGCATCATATAACTTCGTAAGAAAGTGCCAGACTCTTTTTCAAAGTATCTCCATAATCCTGCCAGCGATGTGTGAGAGTTCCAGTTGCTCCACATCCTTACTAGCACTTGATCTCACAGGTTGACAGTCTCAATCTGACAACTCCACAATGATTTTCTTTAAAATGATCTTTAGCAATGTTACAAGATGATATTTTTAGCCCTCCAATTGGGAAATGGCACTACTTCCTAATAAAGTGTTTTGTAAAAGCACTTTGACGTCAAACATTTGAAACCGGAACGAAAGGTTTTATTCACCACTATAAGATCCTCTAAAATTGTACTATTAAAATTGGTCATGGGAGCTGTAATGGCTCTGAATTTATCTATGTATGTATTTATCTATGTATGTATGTATGTATGTATGTATGTATGTCTTTTTGCCTTATCTAGGGTCGCACCCGTGGCATATGGAGGTTCCCAGGCTAGGGGTCTAACAGGAGCTGTAGCTGCCGGCCTTCGCCACAGCCACAGCAACGCAGGATCTGAGCCACATCTGCAACCTACACCACAGTTCACGGCAACACCGGATCCTTAACCCACTGAGCAAGGCCAGGGATCGAACCCGCAACCTCATGGTTCCTAGTCGGATTCGTTAACCACTGAGCCACGATGGGAACTCCCTGAACTCATTTATTTATTTTTGTATCCATGACAACTACAAAATGTGTTCCATGCTTTTGAGAGCTGCTATAAGGACCAGAACCAGGGATTTCCCATTGTGGTGCAGTGGAAACGAATCCAGCTAGTATCCATGAGGATTCAGGTTCAATCCCTGGCCTGCTCAGTAGGTCAAGGATCTGACATTGCTCTGAGCTCTGGTGTAGGTCGAAGATGTGGCTCGGATCCCACGTTGCTGTGGCTGCGGTATAGGCCAGCATCTGTAGCTCTCCAATTAGAACCCTAGCCTGGGAACTTCCATATGCCAAAGGTGCAGCCTTTTTTTTTTTTAAAAAAAAAAAGGACCAGAATTACACTCATTAGTTCAACAAATAAATATTCAGTGAGTGCTATTATTCTAGGAGTAGTCATGAATAGGACAGATTTGGCATATATGTGTTATGTGCCAAATTACTACGACTAATTCAGCCTAAAGATATGCAGAGGGTATATTAAGCTGGGGACATTTTAGAACCTGATCTTAGTTTGATCAATACCAGGTACTCTAGGAAGCATAAACAGAAAATATCAAATGTGCTTCGATGCTGATATCATTGCAAAATAATAAAATTACCAAGTGTTTCTGAAATATTCGTACATATTGGAACCTAAAATATAATACAAATTGTGATGACTGAACAAAACCCTCCAGTTCCAAGCTTCTGGGAAAAAACAAAAACAAAACAGATCTAGAATGCAAACATTCCACAATGCAGATCTAGAAAGCCATGAATGGTACTCTAAAATATCCAGCCTTTTTTGATAAATAGAGGGAGTGTCATCATCGGGAGCTGAAACTCGATTCTCCCCTCTGGCTCAGGACGTCACCAGGCCCCTCCGACCTGCCCTCAGTGCTCTCCCGCTCTCCCCTCCCTCAGTGCTCTCCTGTCCCGGTTCCCAGTTCTCATCTCACTACCTTATTAATCCTACCAGGATGCTTATTCTCTAAGTCCTCTGGGTTGCTGGTTCTGGATCATATCTGGAGCTCTGCAGTGGAAACAACAGCCGGTGAGGGCCTGGATTTGTTTGCATCTCGGACTCCTAACTTACCGTACCCACACCCTGGTCCCTTGGCTGGATCATCCAGAGATGGAATTAGACATGAAAAGTTCATTTTGGGTTTTTTTTTAAGGGTTTTTTGGGGGCGGAGGGTTAAAATGAATTTATTACAGAATGGTCTTAGAAAGACAATGTTTGATTTGTCATTAAAAAAAAGTTCTCTCTTTTTTTTTTTGTCTTTTCAGGACCACACTCGTGGTATGTGGAGGTTCCCAAGCTAGGGATCTAATCAGAGCTACAGCTGTCAGGCTACACCACAGCCATGGCAATGCCAGATCCTAGCCATGTCTATGACCTACACCACAGCTCATGGCAACGCCAGATCCTTAACCCACTGAGTGGGGCCAGGGATCGAACCTGGAACCTCATGGTTCCTAGTCAGATTCATTTCTGCTGCGCCTCGACGGAAACTCCATACTCTAATATTCAGGAATGATAAGTTATTTGGGGATGCAAACATTTAAGAATTGAAATAAATTTCAGAAATCACGCTTATTTTATAGATACAATGTGGAGAATAATGGAAGCAAATGTTTCTGTGGTGTGTAAGGCTCCCCTGAAGCAGGAACAGGCCTGTTGAAATTTTTACCATACATTTACATAACTGAACATAGTTAATAAGAAAAGTTATATTGTATCTATTTCTTTAATGATTGTGAAATCACTTTGGAATCTTCATGCTTGAGATTCAACTTCAAGAACACATGGCTAGGAGTTCCCTTGTGGTGCAGCAGGTTAAGAAAAAAAAAAAAAAAGCAGGAACACAAGTCTATATTGTACTTTTCGTGTACATTATTTTTACTTATCCAAAGAAAGGCATGAATCTCACATCTTTCTTAAATTTCCTTCTCACTTCTTCTCTAAATAGTGTTTTGCCACTGGTCTAAGCTGTAAGTCAAGCTCATCAAACGTGTATCTATCACTCATATTATTAATAACAATGATAGTGAGCATTTGCTGAATTTCTACAAGGTACCAGGCACTAAGCTTACGTGATTCATTTCCTCACCACACCAACCAGATGAGAGAAGTGTCATTCAATTCAAAGTGAACAATATGGGGCTAGGAGCAAGTAAGTTACCCAGGATACAGAGCTGGTAAGCCATCCAGAGGGAGTCCCACTTCACATCTTTCTGGGTTGACGACGAACCCCCAATCTATAACGACCAGTTCCTTCGGAGGTACCAGTTAGACACATGGTACCACATAAAACCCTCTCAGCCCCTCCTCTTATTCCAGCCACTGACGTGGCTCCCAGTCCACGCAGAAGAAATCTGACAGTGCTTTGCCTTCTTCCCCTGGGCCTCTCTGATGCTGCTGCATGAGATGAAGGAACTTCATGTGTGTACAACCAGGAAGTGCTGGGGCTGGGGTGACCTTGGACCAACTCGAGCCAGGAACCAGTGTCTTCTGTTTTTGACCATGGGCAGAACTGAGATCACTTCGTAAGGACCCTCACAAGGCTTTACAGGATCTAGCCTCTCCTGTGGACCTCTTAACTTGCTTTCCCTCCTTTGTTACACTGCTTTCTGCCACCTGAGATCATCTCCCAAATAAATAACCAATATGCAAACTCTGTCTCAGGTGCTGCTTTCTTTTCTTTTTTCTTTTAAGGCCGCACCTGCGGCATATGGAAGATCTCGGGTAGGGGTCAAATCAGAGCTGCAGTTGCCAGCCTACGCCACAGCCACAGCAATGCCAGATCCGAGCCTTATCTGCAACCTATGCCGCAACTTGTGGTAACGCCAGATCCTTAATGCATTGAGCGAGGCCAAGGATCGAACATGCATCCTCATGGACACTATGTTGGGTTCTTAGCCTAGTGAACCACAAGGGGAACTCCTCAGGCTCTGCTCTCAATGGTACCCAGGAGAAGAGGAGGCCATGTCCCCCAGCGCTGTTAACCGTCCTGTCTCTGCAGAGCTTCAGATCCCTAAGATGCCACGGCTAACATACTTTATCTGAAGAGGAAACCCTCTGTCTCTGACGGACCTGCCTTCTTCATTTCCTGTGAATAGCAGAGTGATCTGCATCTGTAGGGTCTCAGGCCTGCATGGAGAATATTTGTCTACCTCTGCTGGAAGCCCTTCTGATTAGTCAGGCTCCTTGAGTTGAAACATAAGGATTTATAATGAAAAAGAATCACACAGTAAAAACAGAAAGAATGAAAAGAAAACAAACCAATAAAGAACCTATCCTCTCATAACATTTGAGGTTCTGGTATTTGCTGGCTTTGGAGGGAGTTCAAAATAAACGAAAGAAATGTGTATTTTATTAAATGCTAATATTTAGAAGATGTGGGGGGGGGGAGGTAAACGCTTCCAATCATATTTGCAAATGGGAATCGTCTCCTGGCCCCTTCAAAACAGTTAGATATTTGCCTTGCATCTGAGCCACCTACGCAGTTTTGGAAGTAACACTGGGGACCACGGAGAAAATGGCACAAGGGGTAGCGAAGCTGCACGTGTATGCAACCCACAGAGCTGAGCATCATGCTGTGCTCCCAGCCTGGGCTGTAATACAGTCGTGAGCCCTTTCGGGCCAAGCTGCAGCTGCCCATCAGACTTCCTCCCCAGGAAGAGCCTATTGCTGCTGACCCCACACAGGTCTGCCTACAATAAGCGCGCTCCTTCCTCGCAACATCTGCTATTGTTAACATGATCTCTGTTTGTCTTGAAGTATAAATAGGCCCCCGATTTCAAGAGTTCAGAAGACACTGAACCGTAACAGGAGAGCTCTTTCCTTTTCTTCTTCGTAAGAGCCTTATCCCTCTCTTGGGTTTTGGAATTCATTTTAAGAACAACAGTGAAATTAAGTGGAGAGGAAGAAGATTGCAGAGGATCAGGAGGACTCTCGGGGGTCAGAAATGAAGAGCTGGCCCTTGCTTGTTTTTCTTCTCTTTGCCGGGATACATGTTGATGGTCAGTCTGAGCCATTTTCTGTATCCTCGTCTCTCCACACTCAAGAGTTGGGGGCAAAAGTAGAAACAAACTTTATGACGGATTCCTACCCAAAGTGTTTCGCAATGTTCAAATTTACCAACTTTTAAAAAATTTTATTAATTTTTTAAGGTTATGGCCGCACCCAGGATATACAGAAGTTCCCAGGCCAGGGACTGAATCTGAGCTGCAGCTACAAACTACACCACAGCCACAGTCATACTGGATCCTTTAACCCACTATATCGGGCTGGGGATCGAACCCGCACCTCCATGGCAAGCCAAGCCGTTGCAGTCGGAGTCCCAACCCACCGCATCACAGCAGGAACTTCCCAGATTTACCAACTTTTTATTTTGCTTGAATGAGACAGTTTCTTGTGACCTAATTAGTGACTCGTTTTCAAGAAGAGAAAATAGGTGAGCATGAGGCCTTGTCTCAGAGATAGGGTATTAGCAAAAAGCAAGACAGACAGCTGACAGCACTAGATTCCTAGCCTAGACCTGCCATTAGATAAACTGACCTCACTCCACGGAACCTCAATTTATTCATCGACAAAATGGGTGAAATGAGCAATTATTTTTGATACTGTTATAGCGGTAAATGAGCGAGTGCAGGAGAAATGCTTGTTAAGTGTGTTTAATAGCTATTAAGTGGTAACGATTTTTCAGCAGATGTGATTTTATCTTCCAGTGTGACTCTGAAAGCCGAATATTCCTGTTATCTGAGCTCCCTCAGATAGAGAGGAATCCACTCTGTATCTATCTCCAGCCAAGGGGTTAAAACCTATAAAATGCTTAGAAGAGCACCTAGCAGGTTGTAAATACTTGATAAATGTTAGCTATTCATCACCGTCATTATGAACGTATCATTAATAATGTACAATTATCCTTATTATTATAATCTGTTTACAGAATGAGCTGGACCCAGCAGGTGCAAGAGAGGAAATTTCGTCTCCTTAACTCATTCTCATTTAAACTCAGGCTGTCAAATGTTTTTTCTCAGATCCTGGATGAAACCACAGGTAGACAACATAGCTTTTCTGATTGGTTTCACATATGAAACATTCCAGTGCAAGTCAGTGCAATCTCAAACCCTTTGAAATCCTCTTCCTTCCCTCAGCTTGGGTCTGCTTCAAGCTGAGACATCTGTGATAGGAAATAGAGTTGATTTTGAATTATTTCTCGACCTTGACTCCTTTTTTTTTTGTTGTTTGTTTTTTTTTCTTTTTAGGGCTGCACCCACAGCATATGGAAGTTCCGAGGCCAGGGGTTGAATCGGAGCTGCTGTTGCAAGCCTAGGCCACAGCCATAGCAACACCAGATCTGAGCTGCATCTACGACCTACACCGCACCTTGCAGTAATGTTGGATCCTTAATCCACTGAGGGAGGCCAGGGATCAAATCCACATCCTCACAGAGACAATGTCAGGTTCTCAACCCATGGAGCTACAACTGGAATTCCTTAACGCCTCTTTCTCCACTCACTATGAAGCCTCTGGTTCCCCAGGGTTGAACTTGGAGCCTGAACTTGGAAGAAAAAAAGAGCCGTACAGCACAGAAGAGGTTCTCTTTGACCGAGAACGTCTATAATCTAGCTAACCTAGCATGGACTCATTCTGAACATCTGCAGATGTCTCAAACAGACCCCTTTTAGAATCAGGCCTTCTATGGGGTCCACAGAGATTTGCACCAAGGATCTGCAGTGACCTGCCTGGAACCGCAGATGCCTGCTCCTGGTGGCTGCTTAGTAACTTCTCTGATAGTTTCTGCTGACCCCTCACTTGAGGTCACCTCACACCTCCTGGGATGGTGGGCCTGTGTTAAAATGATACATGATATGCTCCCGTTGCAGGCCCATATCTTGCCTCCTGTGGGCCTGATATCTTTGCTCAGCAGTTGGGACACGGAATCTTCTTCAACACAAGTCACTTCAGCCAGTCTTTCAGAAGTAGATTCTTCTTCAGTGTGTCAGACAATGGTGTCTATAAACTAGCGGTATTTTTAAAACCCAACTCGTGGAGTATTCTCATGGTGCGATGGGTTAAGAATCCAATGTTACCTCTGCAGTGGCTTGGAGAGGGCTCTGAGAGCAAGCACGGTGGCTGTGGATGCCAGTTGCTATCAGTCCACTTATTCTATTATGGAGGAAAAAGGTGTCTTTATGCAACTGAATCATGAAAATACCATTACGAATGTTCACAGTCTATAAATGTGGGTCTCGTCACTTGCTTAGGCGGTAAAACTTCTAAAGGATACAGAGAAATATTAAAAACTCCTTTTCAGATTATGGACTTGAAATTTAAGCCATTAAGGGTATTACAGGTGGGATGTGAAGTTGAGCACAAAGAGAAGATGATGCTGTGGCAGAAGCATTAAATAACATCTATTACCTGCCACCTGATCTATAGATAAACAGAGATGATCTCAGTGAAAGTGATTTACGCTATTTCCAACTTCTTCTACATAAAATGGGAACAAGCAGATATGGGGATATAATCAAATAAAAAAAGCATAGAGCTAGCAATTAAAGGTGATAACTCGGTTCAACGTGATGATGCGTGCAAACGGATCGCATCAAGTTAAAGGAAAATACAAATGCAACGCACATGTGTTTGGAGTTTCTTATTTATGCTGTGGAAAAATATCATTTAAGTACCAATAATAACATGGCAATAGGCAGGTTATACTTTCTGTGTGTTTAAGCTGTTCAGAAATTCCATTGTTTATTTAACTGTCTATAGCCGACTCAGATTTGCTGGAATTTCTCCTCCACCTGGCTGGGAAGTTCAGGTCTGAATATACTGATGCGGCTACTTCATAGGAATGTGCAGGAAATAGCCGGCTGTAACTACGTATAGGAGCGTACACTGAACTTGAATGTTGGTCACATATTGAAGTTTCTGAGACACTTAATGCAGCATCATAGAGAATGTGTCAAATTAGGAGCTATACTATGTCACAGGCAATTTTTTCTTACAAGTCAAAAAGGAAATAGGCTTCTCACGCTCGCCAGTACTAACATTTCAGTAACTCTTGGTCGTGGGGTAGGGAGGTGTCTGTGCTGTGCATTGTAGTATGTAGAGCAGCCTCTCTGGTCTCTACCCACTAGATGCCAGCAGCACCTGTCCAGTCGTGACAAGTAGAAATGTCTTTAAATATTGCTAAATCTCCCCAGGCCAAAATTAATCACCTCATTGAAAAACCATAGACTTGGAGGATGGTCCTGAGAATCGAGAGATCATATTTGGAAGTTTCTGCTGTGGTGCAGCAGAAATGAATATGACTAGTATCCATGAGGATGCGGGTTCGATCCCTGGCCTTGCTCAGTGGGTCGGGGATCTGGCATTGCTGTGAGCCGAAGTGTAGGTCTCAGAGGCAGCTCGGATCCTGAATTGCTGTGGCTGTGATGTAGGCCGGCAGCTGCAGCTCCAATTCGATCCCTAGCCTGGGAACTTCCACATGCTACAGGTGTAGCCCTAAAAAGCAAAAAAAAAAAAAAAAAAAAAAAAAGCAACAACAAAAAAACCCATAGCACTACTTTTCTCACCTTGATCACTGCAATACAATGGCTTACTCATCTTTCTCCCATGCATTTCTGCCATACTCCATTTATTCTTCCAAAGTTTTTAAAATGTAAAGTAAATTGCATCAGTCTCCACTGCAAGTAGAATCAAATCTCACATTTTACGTCCCATGAGCTCCTCAGGATTGGTTCTTAGCCACTCGTCCAGTCTCATCACAGCCTACTTATCCTCATTATTCGGTCCCTGTGGCCTTCCTTCCTGTGAGGCGCTGCTCCCCCTGCCTTGGGGTTTACACACACACCCGCCCTCTGCCTAGAAGGCTTTCCCTTCTACACACTACCTGGCCACCTCCTATTCAGTTTTGGTCTCAGCTTTAATATTACTTCCAAGGGCAGACTCCACTGACTCCGCAGCAAGACCACCACCACCGCGACACTGCGACGCACTTACGGCACTCCTATTTGCTTCACAGAATTCTAGATTTATCTATTTATGTATATTTACATATAATTCTATATCTATTTTAGGTCTATATTTCTCTTATTATTTACCTTTGCTAATAAGATGCAAGGGTAGGCTTCATGTCATTTTTTTTTTTTTTGTCTTTTTGCCTTTATATAGAGCCGCACCTGCAGCACATGGAGGTTCCCAGGCTAGGGGTCTAACAGGAGCTGTAGCCGCCGGCCTACACCACAGCCACAGCAACGTGGGATCCGAGCTGCGTCTGTGACCTACAGCACAGCTCACGGCAACGCCGGATCCTTAACCCACTGAGCAAGGCCAGGGATCGAACCTGCAACCTCATGGTTCTTAGTCGGATTCATTAACCACTGAGGCACAAAGGGAACTCCATGTCATTTTGTTTTGTTGTTTGTTTTCTGGGGTTTGTTTTTTATGGCTGCACCCATGACATATGGAAGTTTCTGGACCAGGGACTGGATCTGAGCTATAGCAGCAACCTTTGCAGCAGCTGCTGCAATACTGGATCGTTTAACCTGCTGTGTCAGGCCGGGAATTGAACCCACACCTCCGCAGCAGCCCAAGACATTGTTGTCACTGTACCACGGCAAGAACTCCAAGGAATCATGCCATTTCTGCATCAGCTTTTATCACAATACCTGATATGAAGTAACTGCCCAATAATCTGCTGAATAAATTCATTATCTCCTGAATAAATGAATCAATGGATAAACGAATGTGCATGTCTTAACACTGACTTTCTAAAGGAAAATCTCTAGCAGCAAAGACGGTATGTTCAGGCTAGAAAGGAGGAGACAGCAAGCATAGGGGAAGTGTTCCGGGGTCAGCAAGGCCTGGGGTGGACCAACCCCTTAAATCACATTGTCTCTGCACCGATTTCCTTCCTTGCACAAGACTGGCCCAGCTTCCCTCTCGCTACAGGACATTCCACCCCATCTTTGTCACAGATCAGTGTTTTCCTTAAAGCACCTCAGAACCAGCAAGGAAGCCCAGACTGAGAGGTTTTGCTCCTCTGTGGGTGGTCCCACCCTGTCCCTACCTCTGCTACAAACAATACATGGCTATGCATCACATATCTGCTTGCATACTTGCCAGTGAAAGCTCTCCTCTCTGCCATGTATTCCCCAAAGTTCTAGCTTCAGTTTCTTTCTCTTCTCCCTTCTTTAGCAATCCTCTTTGATCTATTGTTTCTTTGCCCTTTTTTTTTTCACGGCTGCACCTGCAGCATATGGAGGTTCCCAGGCTAGTGGTCGAATCGGAGGAGCAGCTGCTGGTCTACACCACAGCCACAGCAACATCAGATCCAAGCTAGGTCTGCGACCTACACCACAGCTCATGGCAACGCCGGATCCTTAACCCACTGAGCGAGGTCAGGGATTGAACCCGCATCCTCATGGATTTGCTATCACTGAGCCACAATAGTAACTACAGATCTATTGTTTTATGTACCACCTAATTCCAGATAATTTTATCTCTAGCTACACTTTACCTCCCAATCTCTACTCCCAGAGATTCCAGCTGCCAACTGGATATCTGAACAGCTCCTCTCCCCTGTCATGAGCGTGCCAGACTCACTACGGGCACACAGTTCAGGTCAGCAGCGTCTTCTCTCTTATTTTCCCATATCAGCTGTTGGGACCTCCATGCCCCAGGAGACGCTGACAGCAGACAGCAGAGTTATCCTTGACTTCATCTCATCCATTCCCAACAGGCAGGAGCAGCCGAGCCCTTCCCATTTCCTCTCTTTAGTATTTCTTGGATCTCTACCATCCTCTCGCTTCTGATGGCCATCAGCCTCCTCCAGCTCCTCAGCATATTTCCTCTGAAGCTAAGCCACTGAAACCCAGTGTCCTTCCCATTCAGTCCACACACCAACCTCATCTTCACTCTGCTTGCTGCAGCCAGAGTGCAGCACAGCTTTCTATAGGCTCCTCCTATATTCTGGAATCTTCAAAGTCCCCTCCAGGGACTACAAGTAAATAAAGTAAATAAAAAGAAGTACTTTAGTCTGGCATTCAAGGCTCTCCACACTACAGTTCTGCTCTCCTTTTCTTCTGAACGAGTTTGCCATCTTTCAGCCCAATGAAAATACCCCACACCTGGTGATATCCATCTCTTTTTTTCACGCCTCGATAGGGGAAGTTTTTTCTTCTATCAAAACCCCACCCATCCAGTTCACTCATTCTTTATGTACTTGTATGTGCTTATCTTATTTTTTGTTTTTGTTTGCTTTTACACAGCTGTCCCTGCAGCATATGGACACTGTCAGGCTAGGGGTCGAATCGGAGCTGCAGCTGCCAGCCACAGCCACAAACACAGCAAGGCCAGATCCGAGCCATGAATGCAACCTACTCCGCAGCTCATAGCAATACCGGATCCTTTAACCCACTGAAAGAGGCCAGGGATCGAACCTGCATCTTTGTGGATATTAGCAGTTTCTTGATCCATGATGGGAACTCCAGCAAGGACTTATCTTACACTGCTTCTCATTAGAGTCGGTTACTTGAATTTTTATGTTAAGTTATCTCCTTTGGTTCGAAGATGAGTCTCATTTATACATCAGTCCCCAGTCAGTCTCTAACCAAGAAGGGTCATTAAGAAACATGCATGGGTACTGAATTCACACAGAATAAGCATAAATCCTGGCTTTATCCCTTGACATCCATCTTAAACAAAGTCCCTAAATTCTGTGAGCCTCCGTTTCATCATATTTAGAATGATGCAAACGAGACTTGCTTTCCAAGGTATTGTAAAGGTATGACATAGAAATCACCTACCCCATTGTTTAGCATATAGGAGGCACCCAGCCCAGTAAATGGAATCCTGGAATATAAGAGTGGTAACTATTATTAAATTGGAATAGAGGATCTATACATATTGGTTAAACTAAACTAAAAGTAGCATAATAAACCTGTCCCGCCCTCCAGAAGGTGATAATTAAATAGGGGAAAGAAGTCACCCCCGCATGCTAACACAGCTAACTGCGCTAAGCTGAATCTTAACACGTTCATTCCTTAACAGGAATGACGACGTTACCAGTAAGTTCCAAGGTGGTCTGGAAAAGGAAGACCTCACTTCCTCATGGAGAAGAAAGGGCACCCCGCGGAGGCCAAGAAGGGCCTCGACGAACTCTTGGAAGATGGAACAGCCCCAGGAATAGGCCTACTCTGAACAGAAAGAGTTACTCCCTATTGTTTTTCTTATTAAAAAAAAAAAAAGTGAAGCTTGTTTTACAAGAGCCATTAATCATTTGTTTGCTCCACTAATTACTGATTTCTTTTTTTAATTAACTTTTTATTAAAAGGCATTTTAATATGGGAGGGAAAAACACTGGCTTCAAAGGGACTAAAAGTTGGATCTGATCGGCTGTATGATTGTCACTTTGCTCCTGGAACTTTTGGGATGTCAGCTGCAAATAGTGAAACTCCGGATGTTTCCTAGGAAGGAGGGAGGTAAGGAACCCCATTTGATAACGGACTTAAGAGTGAATTCACAACACGGATGGACCTGGAGATTATCCTACCAAGTGAAGTAAGTCAGATAAAGACAAATATCACGGGGTATCACTTATATATGGAATCAAAAAAAATGATAAAAATGAACTTATTTATGAAAACAAACATACAGAAAACAGACTTACAGTTACCAAAGGTGAAAGGAGGGAGGGGTGAATTAGGAGTTTGGGGTTGATAGATACACAGTACTATATATTCAATAGATAAATAACAAGGACCTACTGCATAGCACAAAGAACTATACTCAATGTCTCATAAAAACCCATAAATGGAAAAGAATTAAAAAGAAACTATATAATATATATTCTTATGTATTAAGAATATATATATAATATACATAAATTTATACATAAAATACATATATTTGTTTCTGTATTCCCTTGCTTCCCTAATTAGTAACTGCTTCAGTCTGTTCTTTGGAAATCAGGGAAGGCCTAGGAGGCTAAAGCCTTTTTCCCACAAATAAGAAATGGGGGACCCAGAGGAGTCTTGCCACTAGAAGGCCTCACCAGGGCCTGACTGGTTTCAATAAGATGCAAAATGAATAGAAAACCATTCCAATCATGCAGTAAAGGAAATGAAGACAGGTCCCAGCTCTGAGGCTGCAGGAGAAAAAGGGTGGGAGAGAAGAAATGCTACCAAAGCAGGTCCCATGTCACACGGCCCAGCGCTTCCTAGATATGGGCCTCCCGTGGGGAAGTCAGGTCCTGGGAGAAGAGAAAGCGGCTCCGAACTAGTCAGGCTCCTGCAAAACCGAGGAGCTGGGACTCGTGTGCTCCCGCCGGGAAGGAGCCCTCCCCGGGCCGGGGGTGGTGTGTCATCCAGTTCCAGCCTGGGTTTACCTAGAGATAGTTACTTGGCCCCAGAGCGGGAAGACAGGCATCTACCCATCTGGAATCAGCATCTGGATCTTTTTTAAACAAGACTAAACAATTGCTCCCTGTTTTTCAAAACTTTTTTCTGCTTCTGTAGCTATTTTCACGTCCAAGGCAAACCGAGAGCCAGGTGGAGACTCAGCAACTGAAACCTCGCCCCCGTCTGGGAAGAGATGTGACTCCGTGTGTCCTTCAGAGGGAGTCCGCACCCTGGGCTCCACGATGCCCGAAGGCCACTGGAGACGTGGAGGGAGAGAGGAAGAACAGGGGCACCAAAACATGAAGGAAGAAAAAAATCAAAACGGAGGCAGCGGTGGCAGGAAAGTCCGAGAATGAAAGAGCGAGACCATCCTGCGCTTGTGCGTGACTCTCTTTCATAGGGAATTAATGGTGGTTTAATGGAGTATGAAGGGCTGTTTTACTGGAAACAATGAGGAACAATTGTCTAGCTCACGTTTCATTTCACAGGTCATTATTGCATTAAGAAGTAAATCGACCAAGTCCGGTAAATAACAGTCTGCGTATTGCCGAGAGCTTAAACCAACAATTTTAGCCATCGCCAACTAATATCTCTGTCATTTTAACCCTTGCAGGGGAGTGCTAGGGGGCTAAGCAATTACAGTCCTCACCCAGCTCTAGCAGGTGAGCATAATTCATGGCCCCGCCAGTCCCTTCTTTTGCAAAACCCAGGAGGCCATATTTTAGCATTGTTGTTTTGTTGATGAACCGGCCTGAGCCCACTGCAGCTCTGGTGGCCTTGAAAAACAGCCCCCATTTTAGTGAGTGCTGCAGGCGTCTTTAAACAGACTGCTTCCTCTGCAAAATTAATCGCAGCAAAATGCAGGGCTCCCCTGCTCTAAGCTTTTGCAAGTTCATACTCAGCTATTTGGGTGGGCCGTGGATGTGTCTGAGAGAGCCAGGGAAAATGAGCTGCTTTCCTTGATTACAGAAGTTCACTTTTGTGTCACCGAGCATCATCAGGCACTGGACATTCAGGAGTTCTTAATGACTAGCTGCTGGTTTTCTTAACTCAGCGGCAATGGGTGAGTGAGGCTGCATTTAGAAGTGGTAGCTTAGTAAATAAATATATCAAAGACAGCTTATAATAAAGTCATAGTAAAACATGTCATAAAATACATATTTAAATGTGCATCAAAGCACAAGCATAGCTCATTTTATGACATCCACAGATACTGCATTTTTCACAAATTGAGGGTTCCTAACAACATTACATCCAGCAAGACTATAGGTACAATTTTTCCCGATAGCATTTGCTCACCTTGTGTCTGTGTGTCACATTTCTGTAATTCTCACAATATTTCAAACCTTCCACCAGCGAGAAGATTACAACTCACTGAAGGCTCAGACAATGGTCAGCATTTTTTTACCGATAAGCATTTTCTTTTTGTAATTTTTGTCTTTTCAAGGCCGCACCCATGGCATATGGAGGCTCTCAGGCAAGAGGTTGAATCCTAGCTATAGCCGCTGGCCTATGCCACAGCCATGCCAGATTCGAGCTGCATCTGTGACCTACACCACAGCTCTCTGAAATGCCAGATCCTTAACACACTGAGCAAGACCAGGGATTGAACCTGTGTCCTCATGGATGCTAGTCTGATTTGTTTCCGTTGAGCCATATGGGAACTCCAGCAATAAGTTTTTTTTTTCTTTAATGAAGTGATATGCGCTTTTTTGAAGATAAATGCTGTTGCACAATTGAGAGACCGTGGTATAATGTAAACATAACTTCTACACGTACTAAGAAACCCCCAAATTTAAAAGACTCCCTCCATTGCAAGCTACACTTTACTGGGTGGTATGCCTATAAAATATTTTTATGCTTCAAATGGTAACAAAGATGAGCCAAAAATCAAGTTAAGAAACAATGTTACTAACTGCAGCAAAGAAATTCAGTTATACTGATAATTTTTCCATCAAAACTTAATGTTCCCCTGCAGAGTGAATAGCAAGTCCTCTGTATTTCAATAATACTTCTGAAATCAGGTAAACCAGGTCTTAATTCTTTCCTGAGAGGAAAGTTATCTTTCAGAGAAAGCATCAACATTCCAACTTACTGTATCTTAATTTCTTATTGTTTCATCTTCCACAGCTAAAACTGAGGCCTTGTAAAGAACTACGGTAGGCTGAGCGATGACTTCCCACAGATGTCCATGCTCTAAACTTGAACATGCAAATATGGCAAAGACACTCTGCTGGTGTGATTAAGTTAATGGATCTTAAAGCAGGAAGATTATCTTGATGGGCCCAATCTAACTCCATATATTCTCAAAACCAAAGAACTTTCTCTGGCTAGAATCTGGGGGATGCACAAGGCAGGAGAAATTCAAAGCATGAGAAGGACACAAGCCACATTTGCTGACTTTTGAAGGTGAAACGGGTCACGGGAGTGTGGGCAGCCCTGGAAGTTGAAGTTAAGCGTGAACCACCACCACCCGCCGCCCCCAGGCTACAAAAAGCAAAGCAATGGGAATCTGTCCACAGTCACGTGGAACGGAATTCGGCCAAGAACCTGAGTGAGATTGGAAGCACATTCATCCATAAAGACGCCAGAAAGAAATACAATCCCTCCAATATCTGCATTTCAGCCTTAAGAGACTACAGAGAAACCAGCCAAGGATCCCAGATTCTGACTGGCAGAACTGTGAGACGATACGTGGGTATTGTTTTGCGTCACCGAAGTTATAGTAATTTGTTATGGCAGCAGCAGAATATTAGCGCAAGCACCAGGTAACAGGGACGCTCCAATCTTCATGCCAGGGGTATGATTAATGGTGGTAACAAAACAGGGGTCACTAGTACAGACTTAGTCATTATTCCAAGCCAGGTAAAAGGGCTAAACAGCTCGTATGCATTGTGAGTTTCATGGCTCTAGGAGCTGTTCCTTTGCCCCTGAAGTGTTCAAGCAGAAAGAGAGAATATGGCCTAGATATAGGGTAGGCTCGTTTCCACATGGGCCGTGCTCAAGGAACGCTGTATCCTGCCAACATCACCCAAAAGGGTAGAGATTATTATCCACAGTCACATACAAAGATCAGCCTCAAGTCCCTTTCGCCACGGCAATTACTTTCGGCAACTTATGTTCAATTTTTATTAATATTTCTCTGGTGAGGGAGTTAAGCAAATTGGAATCGGGTCCTACAGGGAGTCCGTAATTCCGTAGTAGAGAGATTGGCTTCCAGGTCTAGGAAAATTTCTTTTCTTCTGTGTCCCTTTTCCTGACATGTTTTACATAATAACCAACTCATTTCTCAGGATTCCCATTTGTTATCTAAATGAGTTTGACTATCATCATTCTCATTAAAATAGTAAGTAATACATATACATGATTTTTTTAAAATGGCAACTTCCCTCTAAGCTGCAACAGCGAAGGTCAGGATGGCAGAGCTGGTAAAGGCAGGGAGTACTTTTTTTTTTTCCATTGCGTGTGTTTTACTGTCTTTTTTATTCATTCAACAAAAATCTTCAGGGTAAATTCCTAAAAGTGGAGCTGTTGAGTCAGAGGTATCGGCCTTTAGATGGTTGCCAAGAGGCCACATCAACTGACACTTGAGAACAAAGATGAAGAACTGTTTCCTTACACTTTCCCCAACTCTGAGAAGACTGTGCTTTTGAATCATTGCCAATGTGATTGCGATAATAATCACATGAATGGGAAATACGGTGGCAATGGTCACTGCTGTCTTAGTAGTAGCGGGGGGACACTTCTGTTGAGTTTCTCTCTTTGAATCCTTACAATAATCCTGAGTATGTAACAGTAATGTCTAAGGGAGGAAGCTGAGTCTCATAGAGAATTAAGAAGCTTTCTTGGAGTTGTCCATTTAACAGGTGGACACAACCCAGGCAGCCTGACTGTATAAGACTCTTAACCTATGCTCTGACCACGAGAGAAATCGTCTTTCTCTTTTTGTATATTTCATACAGCTTTTCATATATTTTTTGGCATTGTATTTATTTCTCTGTGAAATGCATTTTAAAATCCTCTATTTTTTGGAGTTGCTATGTGCCCTTTTGTTCTTAAATATTAGTAAGAATTTTTGTTGGTATATTAAGGAAATTAGCCCTTTTCTATATGAGTTATAATTTTTCATAGTTTTCTAATTTAATTTTTAATAATCTTTGCAGAACTTTTTTATTCTTATAAAGTCAAATTTATCAAATATTTACATATGTGTCTGAGACTTTGATTCATGCTAAGAAAATCTTCATAACTTTAAGAATATATAATCTCACCAATGTTTCCTGGTAACTACATATTTTTTGTCATCTCGAATCCACATGAAATTTATTTTTATAAAAGGAAAGATATGAATTCCTAATTTCTCTGAGTGATTAGTTGAACACCTCAACATCATTAATCAAATAATTTCTATTTTCCCATGATTTAAAACGTTATCTTCATTGTAAACTAAATTCCTAAATGTACATGCACCTATTTCTGACCTTTAAAAAATTTTTGTTCCATCCACTTATCTATTTCCAGGATATTTTAATGATTACATTGAAACTGTCACAAAACAGCTCTCATTTTATACCTAGTGAGTATATAAATATATGAAGAAAAAACTTAAGACTAAATCAAAGACTCTTTCATATCCAGAATACTGAAATAAGAAGGTCCCAATCATGAACTTGTTTAATTGGTTGGACTGCCCAAATATTTCCCTCCATTAAAATGCATGCGCAGACACACACACACACACACACACACACATATATACACAAACAAGAGAAACTAAATGAGGCTTTTGGGGGGAGTTCCCATCATGCCTCAGCGGTAATGAACCCAACTGGTATCCGTGAGGATGCAGGTTTGATCCCCAGCCTGACTCAGTGAGTTAAGGATCCAGCGTTACCATGAGCTGCCGTGTAGGTCATAGACACTGCTCTGATCTGGCATTGCTGGGGCTGTGGTGGGGCCGATTCCACCCCTAGCCTGGGAATGTCCATATGCCTTGGGTGCAGCCCTAAAAAAAAGGACAAAAAAATAAACAAATGAGGCTTTTTGTGGTTGCCATCTCCTTGTCTTTCAAAAAGGTTACAGTGACTGCCAGTTATTTTATTACATATAAACATCTATTTTCTACCCTATAAAGGGGATATATATCAGTTAGCTAAACGCATCTTTGTACCGCACCCCACCACACGATTCAGACCACACGACGATCATTATCTAGAAGTAGTTATGAGCCCAGACTTTGGAGTCAGATAAATAGAGATTTAAATCTCAGTTCTGCAGATTCTAGCTAAGGGACCATGAAAAATTAGTTAACTTTTCTAAATCCCTATTTCTTCCAGTGCTGAATGGGACCATAATCCCTACATGTTAAGGTTGTTGTAGGATAAATGGGAATGTTTATAAGCTACTTAGCATAATGTGTGGCACATGGAATATGCCAGAGAAATGGTAACTATTATTGCTAGTTGGGGTGGATAATTGCTGGAATAATTGCACAGTCTCAGTTTGCTTTGTTCTGTACAGACAGAGCTTTGTGTGTGAGTAAAGCTGATAGATCTAAGACAGCTAATGTTGGAGGATGTGGAGAAAGAAGCAAGAAAATGTCAAAGGAAGGAGCCGCATACAGTTCAGAATAGCGTTAAAAACATGGGTTCAGTCCTGAATCTTCAACTGATTAGTTATATGATTAGGCAAGTTGCCTATGGATCTACGTCAGATTCCCACACGGATAGCATGGAGGAAATAAGATCGCTGTCTCAGGGTAGATGCTGTCAACAGCATTAAATGTGATAAGGCATCCGAAGGTCTTAGCACAAAGTCAGAAACATTAAGTATTCGTTGTCAGTGGAAGATCTGAGGAGCCAGACGGTCACAGAAGTAAGATGTCTCGACTGAAGAAGGAAAAGGAAATTGTTCCTGTAGATCACAGCACCCTCTACAAATCACGCAGGAGAATCATTCCAACTCACAGTAAGGACTCTTTCAAAATGCAATCAAATATTGTCATGCCCGCCCCTGCCTGGTCTCCAGAAGACCAGGCAGCTCATGGGAGATGCAGAGACCAGGGTGGAGAAAAGGTGCTCTTTGGGGTTCACAAAGCATCCCCAGAAGCTTTATCTTCCTCTGCTTGGGATTAAAAATCCCTGCAGCCATATATCCCAAAGATTCTAATATTTTCTGAGACTCCACTGTGCCTTTATATTTTAATGCCCTGACATCTGGAATCCTAAAACTCTAATGTTTAACCATAAATATCTGCTGAGATTAAAGAGCTATATACCAAGTTTCAATCTTTGGGGCCTATAATTGCTTGGGAAAAGAGAATGGTATTTCCCCCTCTAGCTAGAAGAAAAAGACCTCTGCCAGTGCAGATATTGGCAGACAAATTTTCTAACAACCGTTTCCTCTCTCCATTCTGTCCTCTCATTTTCTCCCTCCCTCTCCTTCTCCTATTTTATAATACCATCTTGCTGTCATTCCCAGGACAAATGGGGAAAAAAGAGAAGCCTGGAAAACTTAAAGAAAAGACATAGTTCAAGATCTAGCAACAAAGAGAAAATGCTAGCTGCTCTCTGTTAAGCAGCTAGGCTGATGTCTCCACATTAAAACTTGAGTTTCCCCATTATTCAGTTAGAAAACACTTCATCACTCTATGGGCTGACAGCCAAATGCCAGCTTTATTTTCTTTTTTATCAACCTCATCTTTTATTTTTGATTTGAGGCTAGTCACTTTTAAGGTCTCCACGATGGTTTATAACTTTCTTCCTCAAGAAGTGTCCAAGAAGTAACACAATTTGAAAAATGTTTCTTACCCTCTCCTGATAAAGAATGGGAAATTCTCACCTGCCCTGAAGGTGGATTCGATCACAAGTCCCGGCCAGACCACAGAACTTTGCTGGGAATGATGTCAAGGAAAGTGTGGGAAAAGCTTATCGTGAGTTTAGACTTTTAATATAATGATTCAACACAGAGTTTAAAAAATAAACTTAGCATTGAACCCATTTTTACTCAGTGATATATTGTGAAAGTGATGTGCTCAGGTCATCTGACTCACTTCGATACTAGGAAAAATAATCTATATTTTTAAAAAAGGTTTAATATAATCTTATTATGCAAAGATTTAATTTAGATTGCAAACAGTCCTATATCATTTTTAGTTAACATTCTTTTCTCTTTCAAAAATATATCCAATGTGTATATAAGCAAGTATGTTTATGTCTGCTGGTATTTGGCCCGGTGAGCTAATTCTTGATTCTTCATGAGAAATTGAAACTGTCTTCTTTTTGAATTAAAAATATTAATTGCCTTCTTAAAATCCTGTCTATTTACTTGAAAGGGAGTGTATAACTACAATAGTGATTCTCAAACCTTAGCACAGCAGAATCACTTGGGGAAGGTGTGTGTGTGTGTGTCTGTGTGTGTGTTTGTGCATTAAACACAAAGGCCTGGCTTCACACACCTATTGACTCAAAGTCCTCCCACATGCCAATGAATGTTTAATGTCCTGGGGGATTCTGATGATATGCCAGCTTTGGGAGCCACTGTCCTAAGCGCATCAAATTTACCTCCGAGGGAGTTCCTGTCGTGTCTCAGTGGTTAATGAACCCGACCAGTATCCATAAGGATACGGGTTCGATCCCTGGCCTCGCTCAGTGGGTTAAGGATCCGGTTGTTGCCGTGAGCTATGGTGTAGGTTGAATATGGGGATCAGATCCCGCGTTGCTGTGGCTGTGGCGCAGGCTGGGAGCTACAGCTCTGCTTCAACCCCTAGCCTGGGAACCTCCATATGCCACGGGTGCAGCCCTAACAAAGACAAATGAAAAAAAAAAAAAAAACTACAAACAAATTTACCTCTAAAATTGAAGGAGAATGAAGGAAGAAGAACCAGGGGAGGAGAGGTTATGTTTTTTTCTGTTTGCTTATTTCAAAATTTCCCATCTACTGAGAACCAATATATTTAAAGCTCAATGCAAATTATCAGACAAATCAGACATACAGAATAAAATCCCCAAGTTTTGCTCATTAGTTCCAACAGATATAAAACTGATGTGTCAAGTTGCTATGGTTCTACATGTGACATTTGTCACCAGCTCAGGGTGGGCTGGCTTACGTCTGCGGGCAGCACGAAGCATCAGTGAAAGGCATTTGTGGCCCCTCATATTGATTTTTTTTTTTTTGCTTTTTGGGGCTGCCCTCGTGGCATATGGAGGTTCGCAGGCCAGGGGTCAAATCGGAGCTGTAGCTGCTTCCTACGCCACAGTCACAACAACACCAGATCCAAGCTGTGTCTGTGAACTACACCGCAGCTCACGGCAATGCCGGATTCTTAACTCACTGAGCAAGGCCAGGGGTCGAACCTGCACCCTCATGGATGCTAGTCAGATTTATTTCTGCTGAGCCACGATGGGAACTCCTCATCTCCGATTTTGAACTGCAGCCCTTGCTCCCAGCCTCGACCCCACTCTTCATCCGGTCACTCGATGGCAGCCTGTTTCATCTTTTCAGAGAGAGAATAAAATCGCAGCACCACCTTTACCAAAACTCTTTGATACCATCTTATTAAATTACTCTGGCCCAGGAAGGGGCTAGGCCCAGCCATGCTCCCTCTCACTATCTGCACAGTACTCAGAGGACCCCTTTTTCCAGTGACCGGACACACTGAGGCCCGGCTGGTCTCAGAGGCCAGGCTCTGGCTGGTCCCTCTCCCCAGAAAGCTCCTCCCACTGCTCAGAGCAGTGAGTCCTCGCTCCTCAATCAGGCCTCATTGGAACTGTAACTCTATTTCTCACAGCAGCTATCTTGCATACACACATCACACACACACACACACACTTCTCAAACTACCTCTAACCCAAGACTCTATTTTCTTCATACCGTTTATCACTACTGGAATATTTTTATTTGTTTATAGATCGAGATGCATAGATGTATAGAGATACACCTACAGATACAGATACATACAGACACAGAAATAGACATAGATACAGATAGAGAAACAGATACAAGTATAGATACAGACAGAGACACACGTATAGATAGAGACATAGATACAGAAACAGATAATAGATATAGATGATACTGACACCAAAACAGATAGATACAGACAGAGATACAGATATAGAATATATAGCTATAGATGCAGATACAGAAATAGACACAGATATAGATACAAATATAGATATAGCAACAGATACAGATGGAGACACAGATATAGAAACAGACACAGATATAGATATATATACAGATACAGACATAGGCATTAATACACCTATATCTCCACTGTCGCATAAGTTTGGTGGAAGCAGGAATGTTGTGTTGTTCACAACTGTCGTTCCCCTCCTCAGAGAGGCACTGGTAAACTACAGGCGGTCAGCATGCATTTGCTGAATGAATGAAAATGCCAACTTCAGCACTTAGCATACAATAGGAGCTCAAGAAATGCTGGCCCCCATCACACCTCCTTTCTACTTTCTACATCAAGACTAAGACATTGTAAAATCCCACTGAAACCAGCACTCTGACTTTATTTGGTCCTTTCCCAATAACACCAGTAGCCTACATGGATGGCCTAGGCTGAGAGGTAATGCCATGCAACTGCAGACTGGAACAGACAGGAAATCAGTCAGAACCCAGGGTAGAAAAATCCAGTATCTATCTACTCCTAAATGGGATATTCATTTCCAGATGCTGTTTTTCTAAATAATTCTGGATTTTCAGATAATCAGTTGCCTCCATCATCAAAAGAAATTCTTTCCAGAATAAAAAAAAAAAAATGCAAATGGTTCTGAGAGGATCTCCTGCTTGAGATTAGCTGCCTTGCACTCTACTGCCACGCGTGTCTCAGAGTTGGCTGCAAATGCAAACTTACAGATAAGTACAAAACAAAATTAACAGCTCACTTTTTCCTTGGCTACACACCCTGCATTGCACAGATAGCAAAACCCACTGGCAAGGTATCCCTCATAGCTGGTCCACAGGGATAATTCTTGCTCCCAGTGCCACAGTCTACAGCAATACGTTGGGACCTGTGAATATCTGTCTGAATCTTGCATGTGAACTTATATGTGCAAATAAAAAAAAATCTGTATTTTTCAAATTAAAAACAGACCTCAAAGGCAATGGACTCCAAACTGTTAATAAAATTGAGAAAGGCCAAAAGGGTGTGTTAAACTCGACGCCATTTGGAATAAATATGAGAGCTGCTTCCAGCCGCCTCCATTTTTATCTCTGCTGCACCACTTCCACTGTTTTACAGACAATCGAGATTCTTGTCTTGAAGAAGAAAAATTCCAAAGAGACATTTATTCTCAAGATTAAACGTGCGCTTTTCTCTTCCACCAGATTGTGACAGGAATTGGAAAGCAGCACAAAAGAGAATGGTTTACAAAATAAAAAGGGACTTGAATCGGGAAAGGAAGGATCTATTCTTGTTTCAGAAGTCGAAGGAAAACAAACACTCAGATCCAGTTAGTACCCGGAAGGCACCGTTTACTCCGCGCCGTCTCCTTCACTGGAAGAGGACACAGACGGTATCTGCAGTGCGATAAACAGCAGATTCTACTGCGGGAGTCCTTGCAGTTGGTACCAACAGCAACCTCACTTAAAATGCTAGAAAGCTTTAAAATAGAAGTTTAAGGCTGTCCATCCTACACCCCTCTTGGTATAAGTTCAGCCACTCACGTGCACGCTCATACCCTTCTACATGCTGAGAGTCAGTAGCATAATATTATATGACATGCCAGAATTTTACCATTGGATCACGTTGTGCAACCAAGACAAAGACTGGTGAAAAAAATAAAACATACAGTTTTTCAACCGGCAGCAAGAGTATGTCTGTGTCCGAACAGCATATTTACACCATATGGTCAGCAACCACCTAAGAGTTCATCAAAAGAACACTATGATTCACACCTGGAGTACTGGATGAACATTTTAGAGTCCCTATTCATAAGATATATTTTCTTTTTCTTTTTGTGGACACACTTGCAGCACATGTTAGTTCCCAGGCCAGGGGTCTAACTGGAGTTGCAGCTGCAGGCCTACACCACAGCCATGGCAACTCGGGATCCAAGCCGCATCTGCGGCCTATGCTGCAATTTGTGGCGATGCTGGATCCTTAACCCAGGCTAGTGATCAAACACACATCCTCATGGATACTAGTCGGGTCTTTAACTGGCTGAGCCACAACAGGAACTCCCATCAGAGACATTTTCAGTGCTACCCCCATAAGTTCCTAGAATTCTCCTTCACACACCAGAGACATCTCCTTCAAAACCCCATCACTTCTTTCTGAGGAAGCTTTTTCTGGCCCCCCCGGGAAGGGCAGGATTGGCCTGTTCAGGGAAAGCAAGAGGGCTGAAGAGTTAGTGTCCCCAGGAGCATCCATCAGCCAGTGAAGAGCAGGATCTGAATTTTAAGTGCTTCAGGTTCTTCATGGCTTAGACGGGACCACTGGGGGTCATGCCCCCGCCGTCTCCTGGAGCTCCCCGTCAGACGTGAGTGCTATTCATCCTCCCTGTGAACTACTGAGACTGCCATCCTTGAATCAGGATCTGTTTGGGGGCAACCCAAGCGTGATACCATCTTCAGTCTGTCTGTCTGTGTTTATTTATTTATTTATTTTTGTCTCTTTAGGGCCGCACCCGCGGCATATGGAAGTCCCAGGCTAGGGGTCAAATCTGAGCTGGAGCTGCCGGCCTACACCACAGCCACAGCAATGGTGGATCCTTAACCCATCGAGTGAGGCCAGGGATGGAACCTGCATCTTCATGGATGCTACTCAGATTTGTTTCCATTGAGCCACAATGGGAACTATTCTTTTTTGAATTGTAATTTTTATTAAATACTCTGAGACAGGTACCCCTTGTTACTGATTCCACTGAAATGCGACACTCACCAAACCCCCAAATTTAGAAAAGCCTCACAAGGATTCATGAACTTATTTTAAAGTATAAGGATGTCTGTCTGTCTTTCCTTCCTTCCTTCCTTCCTTCCTTCCTTTCTTCCTTCCTTTTCTT
>PVHT021183523.1:13454525-13478446 GCA_004024745.2 Catagonus wagneri | reverse complement strand
GGGGTCTAATCGGAGCTGTGGCCACTGGCCTGCGCCGCAGCCACAGCAACGCAGGATCCGAGCCGCGTCTGCAACCTACACCACAGCTCACGGCAACGCCGGACCGTTAACCCACTGAGCAAGGGCAGGGATCGAACCCGCAACCTCATGGTTCCTAGTCGGATTCGTTAACCACTGCGCCACGACGGGAACTCCCTGAGGATGTTTTCTTGATAGCATAAACATCTGTCACCGTGAGATGGTTCTTTAAAATACAGAAGGCTAGTTGAGTGGATCTAGTGGTAAATGAGAGTAGCGGCCTATCTGTTTATTTTTCCTTTTACAACTCTGCCCTTATTTTCTTGGTAAGTATGATTCTCTGAATTTCATTTTTTTTTTAGGTGCAAAAATACATTTGCTGCTTATATTCAACAGATATAACTAATATGTCAAAATTATTATTTGCTCAGCATGTTTCATGCATTCAGCACTGACTTTTTAAAACCTATACTTTAATCCACAGCTTGTCACTCTGTGGCTAAGATAAGCTTTTACCCTATGAAAAATTCTAAGAAAAATATGAAAAAGTGTTGAAGCATGAAATTGTATAGTAATTAAAAGACTTTTTCAGGAAACACTTCTAAATGCCAAATGCTATAAAGTAGCAATTGTTCAAATGGAAAGAAGTTGGAAACAAATAAAACGATACACAGAAATGTCTTGGTTACTGGATTCCACAGTAGAGATAAATGGTTAAACCGATGACATGAAGTCTTCAGTTTCTTGTGAATATTCTTAAATGGTTTGGGGCAAACAAAATTGACATTCCCTTGGTTATCAGGAATTCATTCATTCGCTCAGTCTGTCAACAAATATTTGTTGAACATCCCCCCAAATACACAAGAGTGAGCAGGACAAAATCCTTGCCCTTACCACGTCTGCATTCTCAAAGGGCAAACAGTAAATCGACAAGGAAACAAGCACATTTATAGTATAATTTTCAGTCCTGGAACTCTGGCAAAAAAAAATAAATAAATAAAGCAGGCCTAGTAGGGCTAGAGGATAATGGAGGAATTATTATTTTAAGTATGGTGATCAGGGATGCTTTCCCTGAGGAGACACATCATTTGAACAGAAGAAGCCAGCGAAAAAGTGAGAACAGGATATTTCAGGCAAAGAACAGGACTCTGCCTTCAATGCAAAGGCTCTGAGGCAAGAATCAGCTTGTCGCGTTAAAGGAAAAAGACCATGATGAGCAAGGAAAAAGGGTATCACAGAAGATGAAGTGAGAGAGGCAGGGAGGAACTGGGTACTGCAAGACTTAGAGGCTTGTAGTAAGGATTCCTTCTGGGGGATGGAAAACCATTGGAAAGTTGGAAAGGTCTCGAGCTATTGTGTGTAAAACAGATGATAGGGTACAGAACTGAAAGAAAGAAGATCAGTTAGGAGGCTATTTTCTTGTCAAGAGAGAGATGGGGATAATTAGAGTTTGGGTGAGGGGAAAAGAATAAACCATCACTGCTAGACTTTTTTTTTTTTTTTAATTTAAACATCATGAAGGATGGTACTGATTACTGAGGTAGGGTGACCTGGGCAAGAAACAAGTTGTGGATGGGGGCAGAAATTCAAGACTCCCCTCTGGGACATTTGAGTCCAAGATGCCAATTATACTTCTCAATGGAGTCAGTTGGATATAACAGACCAAAGTTCAGGGTGGAGTCTGGAGGTCATTAGCATTAAATGGCATTTCAACTTTGGACCTGGGAGCAGGATAAAAAAAAAAATCTGAGGACATATAGTCCTAGAATATTCAGAACTTCCAAAGGGAAAAGGAAACTAGAAAAGAAGTCTGAAAAGAATTAACCAATGAAGCAGGAAGAAAGCTGGGAAAGTTCTTTGGATTTACTTCAGCATTCCCACCTGAACAAAAGTGTAAACTCAGGAGTCACATCGTTTGAAGAAGCAAAAAGATAATGATCACCCCAGGGACCCAGCCCAAAAAATTGATAGCCGAATGGGCTTCATTTGTAAAATCAGGAAGAATAAGAAGGGATTTTGATCACAGTCCCTCAGGGACAATTAGAAGGTGGAGAAAAGGAAGGCAAAAAAGAAGGCACACCATCTCTTCTACTACTCTTCCCAGAGTGAGAGCATTTGGCTCTGATGGAAGAGAAAGAAAGACTCAGAAACCAGAGGATCCAGTTCCATGGCAGATGCTGTGAAATGCCAAGCACAGAGAGTACAGCTTCAGGCCCAGGTGACTAAGCTAGTGAGCAAACTGTTCCCTTCACCTGTGCACAGGTAGGTGCAGGGAATCTGTACCTTGACACTGACCACGGCAATCTCATGGAGGGCAAAACAGTGATGCTGCAACATCTCTCAAGCACCCAACAGCCCTGATAGAGAGCAGTCCACAGGCACAGACTCCAATTCCAGAGCCCAGTTCTTACCAGAAAACATGGCCAAACCATCTCCATCACATAACCGCTCCCTCCCCCAGAGGCGCTGAGTTTGGATAGAGCTGACCTGTGTTGAAGAAGGATCCAGTCCATTCCCCTTCAGTTTTAGGAAATACAGAGACTGGTGGAGGCAGGCCCAGGGCTCTCCCATCCAGGTCCTTAAAGAGATATTTTCTAGGGCTTTCACAATCTGATTCAGAGCAGACCAGTCTTAAGTCTTTGCTGTGGAGGGAGACAGACAGAAAGCAGCTTTCTCATTTCCGGGCTAAGTAGCAAAAAGAAAACATATAGGGATAGTGCCAACCTTATGAGAAATAAATTCAACAGAATTTTATTATTAATAATGTGTAGCATAGATATTTAAATAAAACTCTATAGAAAATGTTATTGCCCAGTTACATGGTCAAGGAAAAAAGACATCCTTATTAACCAAATATTTTGGCTATCTCGATATATAATCTGTACATAGATCTCTAATTTTCTGAGAAGCAAGATAAAATGTTCCAAATTCCAGTATCTATTCAGTGGTATGTAATTACTGCTTTACATAACTTTGGGGCCTTGCAGTATTTTAAGATTATCATTATAAATAGCAACTATTTTGTGCTATACACAAACAAAGCAATAAAAGATGTTCTTATTCAACAAATATCTATTGAAAACCTGCTACTTGTAGGTCAGGGAACACAATGGTAATAAAGGAGGCATGGTTCCTATACTCAGAATTTAGAGTCAGGCAGGGTATATGAACAAGTTGTTGGCAATTAAAACACTGGGTTATAGAGAATTTATTTTATTTCCCCTGGTTCACTGCTTGTAGATGCCATGAGTGATAATAGTAAATATGAATTAAATATAAATAATGTTAAATATGAACAGTAATCTTAGGAAATGTAAATATGAATATATGGCAGTACAAAGAATCTGCTGCTAGTATCGTTCAGCTTTACAACTATTTCATCCCCTAGGTCAGATGTGAACATAAGGAAACTTGGACAGTAGAAAAAAATGACAAAAATAACACAAATTTCATAGCTAATATTATTTTTAGGTTCCAAACGTGGTTCAGGAATGGGCATCAAAAAGAGATTTGTTTGGGGACAAACACATAAACTTTCTAATTAGGGTGATTTTTCCTGATTCTTTTCTTCCAACTAAAGAAGTTTTCTCCAGTGTTAGAGGAAAGAAAAAGTAACCCATTCTCCCTGCCTCCAACTTTCCCACTCCCTCTTATGGGGGAAAAAAAGCCTTTTCTAGTTTTCAGGTTCTTGAATAAAACTCTCAGATCATATGTTCAAGAATAGTAGTTACACCTAGTCTGAGCACAAATATCTGTCTAAGGCAGATGGGACATTTCAGGGATAGCTGACAACAGACATGGTCCCTTCTATGTCCCCTGCACAAGGGCCCCAAGCCACCTTCTGAAGACTTGTGACACCATACTCATGGAAGGGTCAAGAATTAGGGTCAACTTTTTCCACTGATTTTAAAAACACCCCAAACAAGTATCTCCAATAAAGACAAACCAATTACATAATATCAGTAAAGCTTGCAACCCATCACGCCCGCCCCTTTTGCTAGTCAGAAGACATCATGGGGTGGATCCCAGATTCAAGGGGGGAAGAGAAACAACCTCTTCCTCTTTAGGGAGAGAGATTTCAAAAATCATGTATCACATGAACACAGGGGGTAAAAAGCTGGGGCCAATCAATCTACCGTATCCTTCCAGAAGAACTTACTTCTTACTCCCATTGATGATTATATCCTTTTAAAAAAATATGTTCAGGTCCTTGGAGAACTACCAGATATTTCAATAATACGGCTTATTATAAATATCAAAAGTGGTACCTGATTTGTAAAGGAGGAAAGTAGAACTTGCTTTTGTCTTTGATCTTGAGCATCCAGGTTCTCTCTGCCGTTACTGGATGCACGAGTCCAGTGTAATCTGCGTTGGGCAGAATGCAGACATCTAGATCATTGCTGTAGCAGCTCTTCACAAAACTTGAAAAGGTCACATCTGCAAAAAATGTCAGAAGTATCACGACATTACATCCCGTAAAGTATTGATCACAAAAATACAGACTACACAACTAAATATTCTTATACTATTGTATGCTCAGGAGTAAATTTAATCTATCTAGGGTAGCTTTAGGAAGTTACATAAATCTTGACTCAAAATATCTTTAATTCTTGAAGACATGGACATTGTATGCAAAATAGAAGAGTGTTCCAACACAATGAAGTCTTCTTAAGAGTGATACTTTTCATCAAAAGCTAGATCAAAATACAATGCAGAGTGAATACAATGGTACAAACGGGAGCTGAGAGAAGATTCTCTGTGTAGATTGTAGTATAACTACATTTAATCCTGGCGGCCCCTAACAACCTCAGTGAGGCACAACTTCTGCACATCAATTTCCTCCTCTGTACAAGAGGAAAAATAACACCTCCCTAAGAGAAGAGTCATAGAGTCAAATTAAATATTTGCTTGTGAAAGCACTTCAATGTGTATAAACCAGTGACTTTTTAAAGGAATTGCTCACTGTCACTATAAACCACCATTACGTTGTCAATGACCAACAGGTGGTCAACCGGGTGACAGCAGGCTCTAGACTACACTGTACCCTTTTTCTAATCTAATTTCAAAGTGGTTTTAATGATTCTGTGCATAAATGTAGGACACCACATCGCTTGGAAACCCAAGCATCCTACCTTGAAGTTTCATGATGCCTGAAAGTAAGTGGCCATTCCTCATTTTGTGCCACGGCTCCTGAGGCCACCGATTTGGTTCTGAGGTGAACACAGGCCACAAAATACCAACTCGACCCACTCTGGGACTGGAAGGAGCCCGATCAGCTGATGTCCAGTTGGCAGAGCGAGGCTTAACTCTGTCCTGAATGCAGTCAAAAGACGAGCTGGTGGCCACAATGACTGCATTTCTCAGCACAATCTCTATATTTTCGATATAGCACTGTGGACCAGAAGACACATAAACTACTGCCAAAAGGCCAACAGCATTGTCTACCAGAGTGATGTTTTCTATTTGCATGCTGTTCTCCCCCTGCAGCATGGCACCATAGTCAAAGTTCTTGAAAGCCAAGAAGCCAGAGACGCCAGTGCAATTGTTAGGTCCACTCTCCTTATAGAGATGGATGCCATGGAGACTTGAGTGGACCACGTTGTCAGACCAAAGAGCTTCAGAAGAGGAGCACCTGTGCCCCCGGATGTGAAAGCCAAGTCTCTCGGATCCTCCCACAACGTTGCCATGGAGATGGATGTCCTTTGCCTGATTCACTTTGATTCCTGCTACCCAAACGGGCGACCAGGCTGACTGCGTCACCAGAACCACAAGGTTCTTAGACAGAGAATAGTTCTGCCCCTCCAAATCAATACCATGGCCAGCTGTGCCAAACACCACATTGTCATTTAAAATGATCCCATGACTGGAAGCTGCATGGATGCCCCCACCACAGCTCTGGTGCAGAGTAGACGATATTATCCAGGATTCTGCTGACACATTAGTGAGTTCGACAGATGAATACAGCGGTGACCCAAAGTTCTGAATTTCCACGTTGAAAAGTTGAAGGACACCTGCAAGCAAAAGGCACGTTATCAAGCACTTCTCTACAAAAGGCAAAATGCTGCTCTCAATTCATCGGCATCAGGACAGACAGATTTTTTGATTAACATGTAATAGTTTGTTTTCAGCACCAATACTACATTTTATGCCACCGAGTTTCACTAACAAAACATGAATCACTAAAAATATCACAGTACTGCTGGAAAAAGTTTCATGTGCATTCTGAAGAGCCTGGTGATAGGATAGGGAGAGAAGAAAAAGAGGTGCAGGAAAGAGAGAGCCTTAGGGGTGGGCACAGCTAGTTTAAAGATTCTGTGCCCCATATGCAGGCTGGTACAAGGGACTGGATAAGAATGAAGGAATGTGGCTTCCTGGCCACTCATTTCAAAGTCATGTCTCCTTCCAGTGACTCCATGTGAAAAAACCACAGACGTCCCCACAAAGATGAATAAAAATAATGACCAACTATATAAAACATTTCAAACACTTTTTAACTTGTGGACATATTAACCAACAACTGAAAATCAATCCATGGTAAATGCTTAAAATGTCTTGAGTAAATATTTATTTATTTGGCCATGCCTGTGGCATGTGGAAGCTCCCTGGCCAGGGATCGAACCCGCACCACAGCAGGTTTGCCACTGTAGTGACAAAACCAGATCCTTAACCTACTGAGCCACATGAGAACGCCAAAATGTCTTAAGTATTTACATGGAGAATTAAGCAATGATTTTGTTCACAACTGTTTTCTTATTTTCCCTTTCGTTTATCACAATTCTGAGTACAACTTGCTGGATGTTCATGGTCAGAAAGAGGAGAATGACAGAGAACTCTGATTTAAAAGCAAGAACTGTAAATCCTGGCCTGCTTTTCTGCCCTGTAACCACTGAACACCGGAGGTGGCATCCTGGATCTACATCTGCTGATCTTATCCCAGCCAGGCTCCAGAGTTTGTTACAGAAAAATACAAGGGTTCTTCATACAGTGTGGGAACCTGGACTGGATTCTGGAACAGAAAAAGGACACTAGTGGAAAAACATGCAGAATCTGAATAATGTCTTGTGTTCAATTAACAGTAAAGCATAAACGTTCATTGACCGGTTTTGATGAAAGTACCAGAGTCATATCAGATGTTAACCATAGGATAAGCTGGATGAGAGGTACACAATACTCTCTGTGCTCTCTTTGCAACTTTTTTTATAAACCTAAAGTGATTATAAAATCAAAAGTTTAACAGGGGCTTCAGAATCAGACTTGAGTTTGAATGTTACCCCCATCCCTTGCTCGCTGGGTGACTTCTCTTACATTTCATTTCATTTATTCGTGTTTTTTGAGCACCTAGAACACAGTGGTTGCCACACCAGAAGACAGGGCTGAAAGCCCCAGCCTTACCCTCAAGAGGTTCAAAAGCTCATAAGCAAGTTTTATAAATAAGCAGGCGATTTCATTATAGACTCTGTTTCCTCATCTACGAAAATGAGGATAAAATGTCTCTCTCGCAGGGATACTGGGATTAAATGAAATAAACGGATAGAGATGGAGTAGTATTTACACAGGGAGTTGCATAAGTCCCAATAAGGGGCCACAGATAGAGAGGGAAACCTAGGGAACTTTGGGAGGTCACTGTAAGTTAATAATCACTCAGGAAAGCCATCAGAATGAGGCATGCTAGCTTGACTACTGAAGGCAGGAGATATGCCTCTGGTCACGCCCTCACTGGGTGGGGGGTGGGGTGAGCCGTACATTCACATGCAGACCAAGGGGAGGAGTTTAAGAACCACCCTTCTGCTGATGTGAATAAGCACCATGATGGTCCTAGATTGAATTTACAGGGTCAAATACTCTGTTATCAGATACCAAGGAGCAGCTACTACTCCAAGAAAGAGGAAGAGGCAGTCTTTTCTCTACCCCCACCCCCCTTAGATTATAAAACTGTAGCCCACCTAATCCTTGGGGCAGAGCCTGCCTGCCTGCCTGCATCTCTCACAAGCATCTTATCTTAATAAATCTATTTCTTGCCCACCACTTTGTCTTCCTTCTGCACTGAGGCACAAAGAACCTGAACCTCCTGTAAGTCCAGACACAGGGTGAGCAATTTTAATTTAAAAACTGTGAGTTCAAGTCCCAGTCCGGGTTTAGGTTGGGTCTGAGACCAAGTACATGGGTTCTGGCTGGGTTCAAGTCATTAGCGCTATCAGTTTCAAAACCAGCATATATCCTGGTGCATAAGAAGCATCCGATACAGATTACCTTTTCCTGATCAGCAAGCCAGAGGCTCAGGGACAAATTGACTCTTGGCTTTGGGGCTCAGCTGTAAGAATCAGGCTTCTCGCTCGCTCCCGTGACTATGCTCCAACCTGGCCTGCAGTTTCCATGAAAAGAAGACCTGTTTTGCACTCCCTCACTAATCCTCCATCTTCATAAACTGCCAGGTAATTTCCTTTGTATTCAGCCTGGACTCAGTCTCCAAAACAGGGTTCCTCCACTTCAACACAATAGACATTTTGGACCAGATCACCCTTTTTTGTGGGAGGCCATCCGGTGCAAGGTAGGATGTTGGCCATCCACTCACTAGATGCCAGAAGCTCTGCCAAAGTTGTGGCAGACAAAAATGTCTCCAGATATTGTCAAGTGTCCTTTTGATGCTGGAAAGATGTTATTGGAATCCGGGTTCCTGTTCTCAGAGCCGAAGAGTGAACTTCAAGAACACACAGGCAGCAAGCGAGCGAAGTCTTTATTACAGGAAAGCAAACAGCTCCCAGGACAGCTGGGGGGGGGGGGAATAAGAGTCCCCCTCTCTATTGTCCTATAGGGACTTTTATCCCTTAAAGATCGGGGGGAGGGTACCAACGTGGGGACCAGAAAGATGTGGTTTTCTCCTATTGGCCTTGCCCAGTTATCTCTATCAGTCCCTGTCCAATAGAGGTCTTAGGGGTTGAAATGTCCTATAAGTCTCATGGTTTCTTTGCCTTTTCTTCCCATAAACTGAGTCACAGGGGATTAGGGATTAATGTCCATCTGAGCGCAGGCACACTCCCTATAGTAAACAAGGCCTGTGGGGATGTTACTCCCTGGAGCCCTTAAGCCACAAATGTTAATCAACAGCCATATCAAAGACTGCATAGAAGCCCATGATCCTACACTGACTACCTGAGTTATTATTCTGCCTCACTTTGGCAGGGAAGGGAGAGCAAAATATTCCTATTGAGAACTGACAGAGATAGAGCTTGCTCTATGGACCAGAAATCCTGAACTTTTGCTTTAAGATACAAACATTCCAGCACTGCCCTTTACCGTCTCGGCAGAACAGATGTGTCCACAAAAAGCTTTCCATGCTCAATATTTGGAAAGTGGTTAGATCCTTTACTCCAGGCCTTCTCACAGCCGTTATTCTATTTATGTATCCGGTAACTTTTTCCAAGATGGAACTTTATTTGACTAGGAAATAACTTTAGATTCACATTTAAGGAACCCAAGTTTTAGAAATAAGGCACTCATCAAATAATTCTGCAGCATTCCAGAAAAGCTAAAGCTTGAAAGACACAAGAGAAATCAAACTGATCCTTCAAGCAGCCTAGAAAATGGAAATCATTCTTATTTAAATTTACACTATTAATTTATAGCATGAGATGAGGACTGCCATCAGATAGAGTGTGCCACTGGGAAAGAGTAATAGAAATTCAGGAAAGAGATAAAATACAAGTGGTCATTAAATCATCTATAATTTCAAAGCAGAGGAAATTCCACATCTGCTGAAGATGAGGGTTTTGGGAGTTTGGGGGGGTAGGAGGTAAAAATGTGCCTGTGTGCTAATAGCTAGTATATTATTTTAACACCACACTGGTAATTAACACCGATTAGGACTCAGAATTTGTAGCTTCTCAGAGCACAAAGAAGGATCGATTTCAAACATTTTGTTTTACAAATGAACATTCCCACAGTTGGCATTTCCGAGTGTCCCAGATGCATAGGCTCCAAGCAGCAATGCTTAGTAACTTAAAATTTCATTTACCTGAAAATTCTTCCCCGCTGGACTTCCTGAAGGATCGCACAAGCAGTCTACCCCCACAGGCCGTATCCCCCTGGATCTGTATATTTCGGGTCAAAAGTCCAACCTCTGCTGCCAAACGAACCCGTCGACCATCTTCCATGGTGTGGACGCTTCCTGGGGCAATGGGAGTTGGGGAAGGGAAAAATTTTAAAAAACCTATTTCGGAGATCGCCAGCTGGGGAGCCAACGAACCTGGCAAATGAAAACACTCTTTTTCTCGTGGAAGTCCTCCCAACATTAAGGTCTGCTTTTCCTCGGGCGGTCTCCACAAATGTCAGCTGAGAAATGAAAAGCCCATTCAACCGGTCTCTCTTTGGGATCAGAGTGAGAGTGTTTGAGCAAAATTCATTTCTCCTCACTCACTGTGAGGTATGGGGACAGAGATGCCAGGGAAGACCTGGCCAATTAGTGAAATCCCCAACCTCCTTCCTTCATCGGGGAGAGATGCCCGCGCCGGGTTGTGCCTTTTTCCTGGACCCTTTTCATAGGAGTGAGGAGCCCCAGATCCACTGAGGCAGCGACAGGACCAAAGCAGGGGCGGCATCGCCCTCTCCTGGCGGGCCTGCAACTCATCGCTCTGCAAGGAACCTCCCCAGTCTTGCTGGTTTTGTTCCACAGCCCATCCCGTACCAATTTACATTGCACCTTGCAACTCACTAGTAGGAACGGCTGATGATTTCTCTCCCCCCCTGCTTCCAATCTTTAAAAACAAAATCATCCTTGAAGCTATGATTTAGAAACAGCTTTAGTTAGAGTCCTGTTGAAAGCATGTATTTCCCTCCCATATCAGAGACCAAAAATACCCCCAACCCTTCTATTTCCAGGTTTTATTACTTATTAGCTATATTTCTTGGGTTAAATGTATTTATTAGAATGATCCAGGAAATATGGTTATTTACTATCATTATTCAATATATTTTAAGTGTGAATAGTGTATTAAAATCTTTAGTGCCTTTTTAAGGTAAAGGCATCTGGCCTTTATTTACTCATTTACATTGGGGGGGGCAGTATTTACTAATACATAAAATGAACCTCCCATCAGGAAGGACACATTCTTAAGTATGGAAAAAGGAGCCATTATTTACAGTAAGTACCACATTCGAAGTGACTGTAGGTGATTCAGTGGGCCAGGAAATGAACTGGAAACCCATCTCCCATGAGGTTTATTCTGGCTTAGCCATGAGAATGCCTGGTGACCTTGAACAAGATTCTTAACCCTTCTGCTTGCTTCTAGAGTTGCTATTATAAATAAAAAGTTAAAAAATTCCCCTACATCAAAGTATTTTTTTTAAATTAGGCAATAAAATTAATGAAGGGATGGAGATAAAGCCTTCTAGGATGAGCCTAGGGCAGCAGTTGAGTATTATCCATCCCTTCTGAATGCTGATTGGATCCAAGGCCCCCAGGCAGGTTGCTGAACACGTTTTTCTTGGCTCATTCACTTCCCTTAAGTAACAAGCCAAACCTTTACCAATGTGACGGTGTCTGAGCCGCTCATGGATCCTGACGTGGTGGCCCCTGACTTCTTTCACCGTGAGGACCTCGGCTTCATGAGGCTCATAAGAAGAGGAGCTAAGGACAATCTTGTCCTGGAGTCGCCAATCCACAGCATCCTCTACGATAATTCTGCAACAGCATAAAGATGGTATCAAGTACACTGGCAGGGCTGCACAGCTCACCTACTAACTCCAGGGACAACAGGAAATCCACTGCAACCAACCAACAGTTTCCACCAAGGAGATGAAAGTAGAACTAGCAAGTCAAGACAGAGAAAAAAAAAAGACTTCTGCAAAAAAAAATAAATAATGCTAATGGAGTTCATCTTTTGGCTTTTACGTATACAATACAGGGATAACGTGTAGCCATGAAGTATAAGACAAAGGAACAAGGCAGAGTAAAAGTTTCAGAGTTTAGTAGATGCCATGTACACGTTTTCCTAAAATGGAAATAAATCTTCATCAGTTGGGAAAGTTTGAATAATAAAGGGATTTCAGAAGGGATCTTTTCTCAAATTTGCTGGCAACTTCTAATACCATTTTCAGACAATATATCAACATGCATTTAGGCACAGACCTTCATGGTGAAGCAGATACAGTATGAGTCTTAGAGGTTCCACTGATTAGCTGTGTGACCTTGTCAAATCAGTTACCTCTTCTAAGTTTTATATCTTCATTTGAAAAGTGACAATAGTTAGATCTTCCTGCACCTTCCCTGTGTTACTACAGGGACAAAAGTATGCATTCCTTGAGTGTGCTAGGTGCCACAAGCATTGTGCTTCCATTACAATATTTAACAATGAGGGTGCTGTTCATTTTTGGTTAAATCAATTTAATAAAAATTTTGGCAGCCAGCTAGCTTTTCCTAGTGAATATGTTTGCTCTATTCTCCCTTCACAGACGTTATCAACTTCAGTGGTATAAGTTTATATTAATTGCCTGTCTCTTTTGCTAATGTCCACATTTTAGCAAGTTTTGACAATAGAGTCTTCTTTACCAGTAAATGCTCCTCCAGGCAACAGGTCCACCTGAAGACCATTCCATTGAGCAAAATATATTGACAATTAACATATAGTGACTGAGCAACTGTTATGCATTGCAAACTATGGTAGGTTCTAGAGACTTAATGGTAAATAAAACATATAGCATTTGCATTATTAAAAAAACCTTCAATTTTGACTAGTAGACAACCTTAAAGAGTCTCCTATGTGGGTGGAGAATTCACACACATTTTGTATATAATATTAACACCAAAAAACAGAAAGAAAGAAATTAAAGGTGGTCATTCTTTGGCCAATGGTATTTATCTGTCATGAACCAAAGATTGTAATTAAATTGAATCTGTGAGCCCGAGATTAAAGAGAGAACAGGAGAGAGATGAAAAGAGAAAAAAAGACCACCATCAACTGATGCAATTTTAATTAAAGAATTTAGAGTCTGACCTTTGTAATGCATGATTTGCGGATTTGCTATGACATCCTAGAAAATTCACATACAACATAAGAAAGCAACCCCTAGCTTTGAAAGGTGAAAAAAACCAAGCTTCAGAGAGAATAAACAACAAAACTTGAGATTAGATAATTGAATGGAGTCAGAGGTTGAATTAGGACAAAGGAAGACTCCTGACCAAGTCCAAGATCTTTGCACTAAATGGCTTCTCACCACCTGTCTGCTTGTCTGATTCTCAGTTCTGTAAAGTAATAAAAAGTAATACTTCCTGAGGGATAAATTCGGAGTTTGGGGTTAACAGGTACACACTACTATATATAAAATAAACAATAAAGACCTATTGTATAGAACAGGGAACCATACTCAGTATCTTGTAATAATCTATAATGGAAAAGAATCTAAAAAAAAATTATATCTGAATCACTTCACCATACACCTGAAACTAACACAACATTGAAAATCAACTATACTCCAATAATAGTTTTTAAGAGGTAATACTTCCACATTTCATAATGACAATATCATGCTAATCCATGAATTTATAAGATCTATGAGTCGTGCAGTGAAATATTATATAGCCATTAAAAAGCTCACTGTAGCAGAGCACTGAATTACTATGAATTCTGTTCATTACATAAGATTGAAAAAAAAAGACAGATATAAAACAATATGCCCCATTTATTAATAAAAATAATGCATGCACAGAAAACACTGATAGGAAAGATACACATTAAAAAGTGAGCTCACCAATGGATGGTGGGTTTATGAGTCACTTTCACTTAAATCTAAACTTTCTAATTTACCAGGTAGTATAGTGAAGTAAGGGAAAAAAAGTACTTTTTTAAAGAGAAGGGCTATGGGTATAAAGTCAAACCAAAGTCAATTAGCAGTATAATTGAAATCAATTATTTCCTTCATAACCAGTATTACTGCGATCAGCTTTTGTTTTTGTTTCTATCGTTGAGTAGTTTTTCAGAGAGTATGTGGCCATAACATTCAGGAAAACTCCTTGTGAAAATGAGATTCAACTCATTCCCTACGGAGCACAGGAGATTTTGGGTGCTGTGCAACTCTTTGGTGTGATATCATAAGGATGGATACACTTCATTATACTTTTGTCAAAAGCCACAGAACAACACAACTTGTGAACCCTAATGTAAACTGAAAAAATAAGTAAAACCTCGTTCCTAACTCCCTTATATCAGTCCTCTGCTCCAGCCTGATGGGTCTACTCACTCTGCCAAGAAATAGATAACGTGTTTCTCACCTGTCACTTAAAATAGCATTGCTAGTACCCTGCTCTCCAGTCTTAAAAACTTACTGGAGCTTCTTTGCCTTCAAGAGGACATTCCGGGAGTTCCTGTTGTGGCTCAACAGTAACAAATCCAACTAGTATTCGTGAGGCTGCGGGTTTGATCCCTGGCATCACTCAGTGCGTTAAGAATCCGGCGTTGTGGTGGGTTGCAGCATGGTTCAAAGATGCAGCTTGGATCCTGCATTGCTGTGGCTGTGGTGTAGACCAGCAGCTAAAGCTCCAATTCGACCCCTAGCCTGGGAACTTCCATGTGCCACACATGTGGCCCTAAGAAGAAAATAAATAAAAAAGAAGTCATGCCATATAAGTCTCTTCACTGGACACCCAACCCCCTTTCTGTTCATAATTTTAACATGATAGGTACTGCCCCCTTATAAATGATTTCATACTCATGTCTTCTGGGTCTACTCAATTTGTGTATTGTTAGTTAATATTTAATGAAAATATGACTTTCCAGTTATGGAAACCTCAGAGCACCAAGCAATTGTCTAGGCAAAGAGAAAAAGGAATTGTTGAAATTATTATTCCAAACCTTACATGAAAAACCCACAGGAAGTTAAGTCGACTTTTTTCATGAAGGCTTCGGAACCTTACAGGTCCATGAACATTTATGTCTCCCCCACACTCCTGAAGCCTTGAGATTCTGTATCTTGTAAGAACCCACAGAGAACAAGGGAGTCTGGCCTTTCCTATGACCACATAGTAACACTGGTTAATTTCCATAAGAACTTTTAGTCCCAGTATCAAAAACCTAGACAGTTTTGCTGGTCGAGTGTCAGTGTTCAGTATCCCTTCAATCCCAACAGCCAGGCTTCCCACCTGTGGTCGGTCTTCTATCTACTCTACTCTTACAGCTTCCCTTCAACTGCTGCAAGAAATCCCAGCTTAAGGATTTGAATCCCAGCTATATCTTCTGTCTGATTAATACTAAGAAGAATTTTACAGCTACAGGGAAGAGGAAAGACCTGCTTGCTGTTTTGAGAAAACCAAACCAAAAATAATAAATAAACAAAAAAAAATTAAAAGAGTTGTTTGCAACGTAATTGGACCTAAATGGAAACCATATGAGAAGAGAGAGGAAACTGAATAATCGCTGCAGAAGTCTCCTGAAAGATAACTTTTTAAAAGTATAATCAAAATATCAGCACAGTTTCCTGTATTTTGGCATTAAATTTTACCTTAGGGAAGGCATAATACTTTTGGTCAAAAAGAACATAATTATAAAGAATGAAAAAAATGCATACATATGCTTCCAAATTTGATTTAAAATTTTTCACCATCATGAATAAGACGTTCATACAGACACACCTACAACGTAAGTGAACTTGTTAACTAAACTTTGGGGAGGTCTTAAAGATAACAGCTGCATGTGACCACAGGCTCAGGGCATCTAGATGCCAAAATCTTTTCCCCAGAGAAATAAGACTGGCTGTAGACTTCTGAACTCTAATAATACTGAGGCTTTAAAAAAATTCCAGTTTAAACTTTCTTTTGTCAAATGCCATTGAAATCTGTTGAGGGCTCACATAGTTCAGTGCAGTGTTTAAAGAAATCATTTACTATAATGATGTCTTTTTAAATTTTTTTTAATTTTTTTTAAATTTTTTTTTTTTTTTTGCTTTTTAGGGCAGCACCCACGGCATATAGAGGTTTCCAGGCTAGGGGTCCAATCGGAGCTACAGCTGCTGGCCTATACGACAGCCACAGCAATGTAGGATCCAAGCCACATCTGCAAACCACACCACAGCTCAAGGCAACACCAGATCCTTAACCCACTGAGCGAGGCCAGGGATGGAACCCGCAACCTCATGGTTCCTAGTCGGATTCATTTCCACTGAGCCACAAACAGTTGTCTACTGACCCCCTTTCTCCTTCCTTCCACCATATCTCCTCTGAGAACCGCTCTCCTCGTCCACCACACTAATTACGTGATCCTACGAAGAGCTGATGATTACAGTCCCCCAAACCTTTTGCCAAAGACTTGGCAAGGGATCCAACCTGCCTTCACTAGTCAAAATCGTCCCCTGAGAACAGAGAGGGAGTGGGGTGGACTGGGAGATCACGGTTAGTAGAGGCAAACTATTACGTTTAGAACGGATGGGCAACGAGTTCCTACTAAACAGCACAGGGAACTGTGTCCAGTCTCTTGGGATAGACATGATGGGAGGTAACATGAGAAAAAGAATGTACACACGTGTATTTCTGTACAGCAGAAAATGGCACAACATTGTAAATCAACCATACCTTAATTAAAAAAATAAATTAGGGAATTCCCAGTGTGGCTCAGCAGGTTAAGAACCCGACTAATACCCACAGGGATATGGGTTGGAACCCTGGCCTCGCTCAGTGGATTACGGATTCGCCATTGCCGTGAGCTGTGGTGTAGGTCGCAGACGGGGCTCAGATCTGGTGTGGCTGTGGCGTAGGCCGGGAACTGCAGCTCCCATTCGACCTCTAGCCCCAGGACTTCCATATGCCAAGGGGTGCAGCTCTAAAAGGCAAAGCAAACAAACAAACAAAAATAAAATTAAAAGAGCCTTCCCTGGACTTCTCCCCCTGCACCAACCTTCTCAGGTATAATTAATAAGTAAGACTGGGAGAAATTTAAAGTGTACAATATTTGATACACGCAGACACTGTGAAAGGATTTGCCTCCATAGAGTTAATACCTCTGTCACCTCACGTATTCACACTCCCTTTTTGTTGGTGAGAACATTCAAATTCTCCTCTCTTAGCAAATTAAACAGTACAGAGTTATCAACTGTAGGCACTCGGACTTCTGAATTGAAACTAAGGCGGAAGCAGTAATTTCCTCCCTCGTGGTAAAGCTGGGGAAAGCCAGCAGCTCTGGGGCCACCTGCATCCTGCTGAAAGAGGAAACACCTTCGGTGGAAACGAATGAGGTTGAGATAAAACAGGAGAGGTGGAGGCAGAATTATATACAAACAAATTCACATCCATGATTCTGTTGTGAAAGTTCATAAAGGGGTCCAAGTAAAATCTGGCCCCATAGCAACATATTAGAAAGCCTTACTGAACTGACTTCTAACAAACGGAAGAATGCAGATCAACGTTTGAAGAAACAGTTTGCATAAGGTCTGTATATACTGTATACTGTATATAAACTATTAAACAGTTTGTATTCAGTTAATACTGTACAAATGTCAACTTGCAAGATTTGATAATGTCTATGGTTATGAAAGCTATCATTGGGGAATGCTGAGTGAAGGGTGCATGGGGACTCTGAACAATTTTTGCAACTTCTTGTGAGTCTTAAAAACTATTTTACACATTTTTAAAAGGTTAAAAGAAATTATTCATAAGATGAATACACAGTGATTATTAGGCATCATTCATATAAACTCATTAAAGTACTCCTCCTCTGGACTGATACTAAGCAATCTTGTTTTTAATATGATTTTGTTCTTAATATTTGTAATATGTAGAACACTAGCCATAGCATCAGAGAGACTGGTAAAAATTTAGCCTCAGGGACTTCCAGCTTTATGAACTTGGAACTTAACTTCTCCAGCCTTAGTTTTCATATCTGCTAAATACAGATAATAATATCTAACTTATAGCACAGAGAGATTTAAATGAGATAATGTATACAGAATGCTTGGTGGATGCCTGACACTGAGTGAGCCCACGTGATAAGAACTCAATAAGCAGAAGCTAGTTAATTACTATCGATAGTTTTAATTAATAAAATTGAATTTCTTTCAAAATAGCCTGTAGCTCAGATTCTGAGTGAGGTTTTTAACACATTCTTATAAGGAAAAAATCCATCCATATGGCCCCTGCCAAATTCCAACTTGCTAACTTGGTAATAATTAAAGATTGTTATTGATCCCTGCTGGAAATGCCTACCTCACAAATCCTTTGGGGGAATCCGAGAAGTACTTTGAACTCTACGTGACCAAATCTGAACTCATAGCCCCCCACTCCCAATTTAGTCCTCTCCTGGTTACTGGTGCTGAGATCCATCCACATAAATGAGAACTAAGAAAGCATCTCATACCCAGTCCATCCCGAAGATTATCTCCTGTCTGTATATCTGCCAGCTTCTCTAAATTACCAGCCCAGCTCCTGATTATAAGTTACTCTATTTTTGTGGGTATGTTGTCATGCCCATGGCATGTGTAAGGTCCTAGTCTAGGGATTAAACTCTTGCCATGGCAGCAATCAGAGTCGCTGCAGTGACAACCCCCGGTCCTTAACCCACTGAGCCACACGGGAACTCCAAGTGATCCTTTCTTGCTTGCACTTCCTAAGTGGTGTCCCAAGACTCATTTTGATCCCTCCTGTTGTCTACATTGTACCTACAATGGTTATTTAGATATAAAACATGATTATTGGAGTTCCCATAGTAGCACAGTGGAAACGGGTCCAACTAGGAACCATGAGGTTGCAGGCTTGACTCCTGGCCTCGCTCAGTAGGTTAAGGATCTGGCATTGCCGTGAGCTGTGGTGTAGGTCACAGACACGGCTCGGATCTGGCGTTGCTGTGGCTCTGGCATAGGCCGGTGGCATAGCCTGGGAACCTCCATATGCTGTGTGTGTGGTCTTAAAAAGACAAAAGACAAAAAAAAAAAAAAAAAACGCATGATTATTGGTGCTACTTCCCACCCATTTGAAACCTAAAAGAGCTGTACAATGTTCTTAGGAGGCTAAACCCTAAAATGCTTGATATCACCATTGGACATGGTCCTTACCCCTAAACTACTCCTGAGAGCTCTATCCTTGTGATTGGTCCACTCCCTCCTCATCAGCCATGCTGCCTTTCCTTCAGGTTCCTTGCTCTCCATTTTTCCTCCTATTGCAGAATCACCTCTTGGGCCTCTGTTTCGCAGTCACCTGGAAAACTCCTCCTGGAAAACTCCCAGTCATTTTCTCCCTGAGCCCTAAGCTAGGTCTTCAACTGCCTTCTTCACATCTCTGCTTGGTGTCTCCAACTTAGCACTGGCCCTCACGCACCCTTACGAGCCTGTTCTTCTCCCAGTTTCCCCATCTCAGGGCATGCATACAACCCCCACCAGGCTGATCAGTTAAAAAACCCGAAGGGCTCTCCTCCTGTCAACATTCAACCCATCAGCATGTTCAGGGAGCACCATTTCTTCTCTCCATCTCCACCGCCTCCTCCCCAGTCCTAGCCACCATGTTTTTTGGCATCAGCAGTCTTGATTTCCCAGCTTCTGCTTTTGTCTCCACAGTCTATCATCTACAGAGCAGCCAGAGTGGTTTTCAAAGCATAAATCTTATTCCATCAACCCACCAGAGGAAAACCTTTCAGTGATTTTCCCTTTGACCTCTTGCACCTAAACAATGTACTGTGTGACTTGGTGTCTGTTGTGTCATACAACTCAACCCTCTGCTCATGTTAGTCCAGTTGCAAGACCTCCTTTCTTTTTCCCACCCCTGCCAAAGGTCACTTCAGAGACAATACTGGATGTCTGTTCTTCCTTTCATTCTCATCAAACAGGTGGATCCTTCTTAGCATTCAGATATCCTTAAATTTCACTTCAGAAAGATCTTCCCTGCCCATTCAGTATAAAAGATTATACCATATACCTCCACTCCCCGGTTATCTTGGATCATACCACCGTGTCTATTTCCTTATAAAATGTGCTAAAATTTTATCATCTGCAGCTATGTTTTTTATATTTTCCTATTTGCTTGCCTATAGTCTATCTCTCCACTAAGGTGTAAACCTGATGTGGTGGCCATTTCTTCAGATTTGTCTCTGCATCTGCAGTGCTCACAACCACACTGGGCACACCATAAGAACTCATCAGATATTTACTGAATGACTGAATGCTGTTTGCTCTGGCTAGAGTGATCTTTCCCCACACACCCTGCCCCTACTTTGCTTATTTAAAGCCCACTCATCTCTCAGTTCTCACCTCTGAGGTCCCTCTTCAGGGGAGCCTTCTATAACCTCAATTACTGCCTCAAGTTCTTGTGTCTTCAGACCCCTACATGGCCTTCCTTCATAGCATCTATCACAGATGTGATTTTACATTTATTTTGTATTTATTTAATACCTGAGGACAGAGACCATGTCAATTTTCACAATCTGTATCTTCAGGTTCAGTGTTAGACATATGGTAAAAACTCACAAAAATCATGTTAACTAGGTACATAACAGAGTTAAAATAACTCAAAAGTAACAACGACTCTATGAAGGTATTCTGTACCTATCTCACCAGTAGGGATCCTTTCTGTACTGTCTGCCCTTCTAGACATTTCTCTATCTACATACATCCATACATCAATGTTATTTTATTTTATTTATAAAACTAGGCTAATATGTAATAGTATTTCCCCCTTGAATGCACACATCTCTTCCCCTTTGTCAACTGGGAACTCACTCTTTTTTACTTTTGCCCAGATAAGTTTTAAAATGGTATTTATTTTTTCATTAATATTTTTTCATTTCTGGTACATAAGAACATCTTTTATATGTTTATTAGTCAGATGCATGTCTTCTTTTGTGAAGTATGGATTCAAACTCTTTAGTAATTATGCTTCTGGTTTGTTTATACCGCTTCCTTTCCTTTCCCAAGTTCTTTACATATAAAAAGTATTAGCCATCCATCTGCAAATACTTTCTCATTTGTCACTTCATTTTATAATTGCGAGGCAGAAATACTGATTTTTTATGTTGTCGAATCTCTTATTTCTTGGTGTTGTAGTTAAGTTTCTTATTATAATCAGATAGGTATTTACTAGCTTCGTATTACATATTTACTTAAATGTTCTTTAAATAATTTGCAGCTTTATTTTTTAACATTTAATCCTTTTAAATCCATCTATAATTTAGAGTAAAGCATAAAGTGAGAATCTAATTTTACATTTTTCTAAAGTATTGACCAATTATTCTAGCACAGGTTTTCAACTAAAGGTAAATGCTAATTTATTCCAATTTTAAATAATAATGCATAACTGAGTCTTTTGCTAGGTAGCCTCTTCCGTTCTGGTGCTAATAACAATAAAGTAATTATTGACCTTAATAACTGGTAACGTTTGGATATCTTCAAGTGTTTATTGTTCCAAAAGACTTAGATTTAGTGAAACAGATTCCAAATGCATTAGGTTTGTGATTAAAGTTGCATTAGATTTGACATGTTTGAAACAATGAGCTTTTTCATCTGTTACAGATCACCATTTATTCTAATTATCTTTCATGCCTTTGATTAGTGTGTTTTAGATTTGCTTTTATAGCTCTTCTAATTTTTCCTGTTTACTTATAGATTTTTTTTTTTGGTAAGTTTTGTTTTTTGTTTTTTGTTTTTTGTTTTTGTCTTTTGTCCTTTTAGGGCCACACCCGCAGCATATGGAGGTTCCCAGGCTAGGGGTCTAATCGGAGCTGTAGCCGCCAGCCTACGCCAGAGCCACAGCAACACCAGATCCGATCCATGTCTGCAAGCTACACCACAGCTCACAGCAATGCCAGATCCTCAACCCACTGAGCAAGGCCCGGGATCGAACCTGCAACCTCATGGCTCCTAGTCGGATTCATTTCTGCTGTGCCACGACGGGCACTCCTATTTATAGATATCTTAAACTGAAAATTTAGATAGGATTTTACATTGCAGTTTAAAAAGTTACTGCTCACATATTAAAAGGCTATTGCTTTGTGCATTTACTAACACAACTGATAGTTTTTCAGATGATTCTCTAGTTTTCTAGGATAAAAAGTATATAATGCACAAAAAAATGATAGCTTGGATTCTTTTCAATATTTACAACTAATGCATTTTTTTTCTTGACTCAATATATTGGCTAAAGTCTCAGTAGAAACATTTAATGATAGCTGTAATACACAGTGTTTTTTTTAATCTCAGGTTTTCCATAAAATAGAAAGTTGCTTGATGAGAGAGATTTATAATTATTTATTTTGTATTGTTATTTAAAGAAGTGATTCTCAACTAACGGTTAAGACACCCTATTAAGAAACGTTGGTTTAAAGGAATTATCCTTGTAGGAGTTCCCTCATGGCTCAGCAGGGTTAACAATCCAGCACTGTCATTGCTGTGGCTGTGGTTACTACTGTGGCATGGGTTCAATCCCTGGCCCAGGAACTTCCATATGCTGTGGGTATGACAATAAATAAAAAATTAAAAAAGAGGAAGTATCCTTGTAGTCTTAATTTACTGTTTATGCCAAGAATGCACACTGAATTTTATTAAACGCATTTGTACCAAACTAAACAATGTTCTTAGCTTTTTTATTTATTATTTAGGTAAATTATATTAACGAATTATTTCATTTTGAGCCATCCTTCTTTACTTGAATAAATCGCACTCTTTTTTCCCCTATTAAATCAGTGGATTTCATTTGTTGCTGTATTATTTAGGATACAATTTGGATGTTGCTTCAGTTTTCTTTTTTGCGTTATTTTTAACAGATGTCTTTAAAATTATTTTATGTTTGCTTACTAAAACTAATTGGAAAGCTTCACATATTCTCCTATGCTATGGAATAGCTTGTGCAACATAAGTGATACTTTAATGACTGAAAGAACATGTCAAATTTATTTGAATGTATTCATGGGAATAAATTTTTGATAACTTTACATCTTTTGTGATTATTGGTTCTTTCAGTTTTATTCTTCTTTAGCCAACTATGATAACTTACATTCCTATATGTATTTTTTTAAATTTCAGAATGACACTACATACATTTTAGATTAGAATTTTAATCTCTTTGATATCTGTTATATTTGAATTCTCATTTCTGGCTTGCATATTATTTTCTTTGTATGGTTAGGGTTATTAGAGATTAAAACCAGTATCTCTTTAAAAAAAATCAATCCAACTAATTTCTTACTTTTTTATGGGAGTTCCCATGGCTCAGTGGGTTAAGAACACTAGTACCCATGAGGATGCCAGTACAATCCCTGACCTTGCTCAGTAGGTTAAGGTTCTGGCATCGCCGTGAGCTGTGGTATATGTCACAGATATGGCTCAGATCCTGTGTTTCTGTGGTGGTGGTGTAGACCGGCAGCTGTAGTTTTGATTTGACCCCTAGCCTAGTAACTTCCATATGCCACAGGAGTGGCCCTAAAAAACAAACAAACAAAATTTCTTACTTTGTAATTGATCAATTGTTGCCTTTATCAGATACCTGTTGATTTCATTAGACTTATTGGTTATTTTGTCTCCGGTTTCTTTTATTGACAACTTTATTTTTGTACTTTCTTATCCATCAGTGAAAGTATTTACTGTGATAGCATGTATGAACATGAATACTTTCATTACTGTTATTTTCCAAGTATTCTATTAAAAGAGGTTTGATCTCCACTTTGATACAAAGTTATTTAGGACAGAGTTTATCTTTTCCTTTTTTCTTTCATCTTGCATGGGATTAAGAGTTTTGGCTAAAATGTTTCAATCTCTATTTTATTGTGAATATATCCTATATAATTTGTTTACTCAAATTTAACAAAGTTTTTATTATGTATTTATTTTGATTTTCACTTGTGAATAATTCTGAAGTCCTTTCTTCCATTTTATTTATATTTTAAGAATTCATTTATTTATCTTTTAAGGATCTAATATTTAACTAAACATTCTTCTGAATTGATTTT
>PVHT021183523.1:13397502-13454425 GCA_004024745.2 Catagonus wagneri | reverse complement strand
TTTTTTTTTTTTTTTTTTTTTTTTTTTTTTTTTTTTTTTTTTTTTTTTTTTTTTTTTTTTTTTTTTTTTTTTTTTTTTTTTTTTTTGCTTTTTAGGGCCGTACCTGCAGCATACGGAAGTTCCCTGGCTAGGGGTTGAGTCAGAGCTGCAGCTGCTGGCCTGTACCACAACCACAGCAATGCCAGATCCAAGCCACATCTGAAATCTACACCACAGCTCACGGCAATGTTGGCTCTCTAACCCACTGAGCAAGGCCAGAGATTGAATACGCATCCTCATGGATACTAGCTGGGTTCATTTCTGCTGAGTCACAGTGGGAACTGCTCATATTTTCATAATAGCAGATTTATTCTTACTTTCTTACCTTTATTGTCTTTTTATACCTTTTTTGTTGTTTTAGTTCTCTTCCTATTTCATTGTCTTCTCTTTTTGTATTTTACCCTGTATTTTATGGTTTCTTTTACCTTATTCTCTCTGGTGATTTGGAAGGTATACATCTTACCTTCTGCTAGAATGAACTCATTCTGCTAAAATGAACTCATATTTACGTATGTACTTCCTATGGCTCTCTTATGTCCCATCTCCAGTTTCCTATAGCTGTAGTCCCCAATTTTAAACCTAGAATTTTATCTGAGAATTATAACCTGTGATGTTGTTTATGTGTCAACTTGGCTAGGCTTATTCTACCCAGGTGTTAAATCAAACATTAAGTATGTGTTGCTGTGAAAATATTTTCTAAATGTGTAAATCTACAATCACGGTAAAGGAGATGACCCTCAATAGTGTGGGTGGGCCTTGTCTATCAGTTGGAAGGCCTTAAAAGCAAAATTGAAGTTGCCTTGAAAAAAGATGAAATTATGCCTCAAGGCTACAGACAGCTTTGGATTCTTTGCAAGTCTTTACGGCCTGCAAGGCTGTCCTACAAATTTTGAACTGACAGCCTTCCTAAGCAGTGCCAATCCCTTGAAATATATCTCTTTATATATACTGTATACTATATATACTGTATAGATACACATACACATACATACACATATAACCTATTATATATATTTTATGTAAATGAGCCCTAATGTATCAACTTTCAAATGCTGTGCAGCTTCTTTTATAAGAAAAATTAGAATTTGTCTTGTTTTAATAACCCTATTTACAGTATTATATTTAACCTAATCCAGTGCTTGCCTGTGCACTTTATCTACCTTTATACAATTCCTGAACTTTATTTATATTCTTAAAATTTAGATTCTGTTTAATCTCTTTATTAGAACATATTTTTGAATTTTTTTTCAGTTCTTGCAAAGCAAAAGACACCTTTGGTTTGCTGTCACATGTGAACAGCATTTTAGCAGGGTCTTTGTTTATAATCCAAGCCTTTGCTTATAATCTTTCTTTCCCCAAATATTTATAGATTTGTGCATTGCTATCGTCCTACATTTAATGGTATAGATTATTCTAACGTTGTCAAGCTTTATGTCCTCTTATGTTTTTCTTATTTTTTCACTGTTATATCTTGTACTGTGAGGATATGTAGCAAGCATTATCCTTGATGTTGTTCAAATTAAGTGGAACTACTCCCAGGTTTGTCATGTGTATTTTAGTTAAAGTTTTAATTACTCATCATGCTGTCATTATTCTGGACTCTTATTAAAAAGAGCAGTTACAAATATGTGCTTTGTATTTTCTGTTTTCTATTTCTAATAGCTTTTCTTTTATTATTCTAATCTCTTGATCTTGTCTTCTACATTCAGGTAGATTCCATCATTTTCTCTTTCCTGTTGCCTGCTCACTCTAAGGCAATGGTGACTTTACTTCTTACTCCCTCCAATGCATTATCAAATTCTGTTATTGCAGTTTAAATTCCATAAGATTCTTCATATGCCTCATCTCACTCTATTTTCATTTCTGTCTCTTAACCGGCTATTCTTTCAACCCAGACATTGTGATCTCGCCTTACAGTTCATCTATTATCTACAGAATTCTTATTTTTAAAGATTTATTGACAATAGTAAACAAGTATTATCTAAAATTTACTTCTTAAATAAAATATATCCTCCCTGCCTTTAGTTTGTTTTCTTCTTCCATTACGTTAGGGAATTTTAAAAATCCCATCTAGCCTTTTATTTTCCATTTATTTATCCTTGAATTATGATTCTCAATCTAAAATTTAATTTCATATTATAAAAAATCCTCCAGCAGAAGGAAACTAAACCAAAAAATATATCCCTCTCATTCCTTACCTCTCATTGCCTGAGGCAATGTCAGCCCCAAGATGTGTCCAGGATTTCTTAGGATAAGCGCTGTGAAGCCGAACTTTCCCAAACACTCCTGAAAATAAAAGGAGCAACAATTGGAGCCAGTTGTAATTTCTCCTTTTTCATTTCTAATTTTATTGATTTGAGCCTTCTCCCTTTTTTTCTTGATGAGTCTGGCTAAAGACTTATCAATTTTGGTGATCTTTTCAAAGAACTAACTTTTGGTTTCATTGATCTGTATTGTTTTGTCTCTATTTCATTTATTTGTGCTCTGATGTTTATGATTTCTTTCCTTCTGCTAATTTTGGCCTTTGTCTTTTCTTATTTCTCTAATTGTTTCAAGTGCAAGGTTAGGTTATTTGAGTTTTTTCTTTTCTTTCTTTTTTTTTTTTTTGAGGTAAGATTGTATTGCTATAACCTTTCTTCTCAGAACTGCTTTTGCTGTACCCCATAGGTTTTGGGTTGTTATATCTTTGTTGTCATTTTTCCCTAAGTATCTTTTGATTTCCTCTTAGATTTCTTCAGTGATCCATTTGTTGTTCAATAGCACATTGTTTAGCTTCTAGGAGTTTGTGTTTTTCACTTTTTTTTTTTTTTTTGTAGTTGATGCCTAGTCTCATAGCATTGTGGTCAGAGAAAGGGCATGGGATAACTTCAACTTTTTAAAATTTACCAAGGCTTGCTCTGTGGTTCAAAATGTGATCTATCCTGGAGAATGTTCCATGTACACTTGAGAAGAATGTCAAAGATGACACAAACAGATGGAAAAATATACCATCCTCTTGGACTGGAAGAATCAATACTGTCAAAATGACTATACTACCCAAGGCAGTCTACAGATTAAGTGCAACCCCTATAAATTACCAACGATATTCTTCACAGAAATAAAACAGAACATTTTAAAATGTGTATGGAAACACAAGAGACCCCAAATAACCAAAGCAATACTGAAAAAGAAAAACGAAAATGGAGGAATCAAGCTTCCTGACTTTAGACAATACAACAAAACTACAGTCATTAAAACAACATGGCACAGACACAAAAACAGAAATACAGACCAATGGAACAGGATAGAAAGTCCAGACATAGGAGTTCCCATCGTGACAGTGGTTAACGAATCCGACTAGGAACCATGAGGTTGCAGGTTCAATCCTCACTCAGTGTGTTAAGGATCCAGCATTGCCATGAGCTGTGGTGGAGGTTGCAGATATGGCTAGGAGCCCGCATTGCTGTGACTGTGGTGTAGGCTTGTGGCTACAGCTCCTATTAGACCCCTAGCCTGGTAACCTCCATATGTTGTAGGTACAGCCCTAGAAAAAGGCAAAAAGACAAAAAAAAAAAAGGAAAGCCCAGATATAAACCCATGTACCTATGTTGAACTAATCTATAACAAGGAAGGACAGAGATACAGTGGAAAAAAGATAGCCTCTTCAATAAATGGTGCTGGGAAAACTGGAAAGCTACATGTAAAAGAATGAAAGAAGAACGCTACCTAATACCATATACAAAAATAAACTCAAAATAGATTAAAGACCTAAATATAAGGCCAGACACTATAAAACTCCTAGAGGAAAACGTAGGCAGAACACTCTTTGACATAATTCACAGCCACATGATCCACCTCCTAGAATAATGACCATAAAGACACAAATAAGCCAATGGTAACTAGTCAAACTCAAAAGCTTTTGCACAGCAAGGGAAACCATTAAAAAAAAAAAAAAAGACAACCTAATGATGTAACAGACAAAGGGCTAGTCTCCAAAATACACATCCAACTCAAAAACAAAAAAAAAAAAAAAAAGAAAAAACCAACCCAATTGAAAAATGAGAAGACCTAAGCAGACATTTGTCCAAAGAAGAGATATGGATGGCCAACAGGCATATGAAAAAATGTTCAATATCACTAATTATTAGAGAAATGAAAATCAAAACTACAGTAAGGTACCACCCCATACCAGTCATAATGGCCATCATAACAAGTCAACAAATAACAAATGCCGGAGAGGGTGTGGAGAAAAAGGTACCCTCCTCCACTGCTTGTGGGAGTGTAAATTGGTACAACCACTATGGAAAACAGTATGGAGTATCTCAGTAAACTAAATCTAGAGCTACCACATGATCCAGCAATTCCACTGAAAAACATATAGGCACTCATATGTTCATAGCAGCACTATTCACAATAGCCAAGACATGGAAACAACCTAAATATCTATCAACAGATGAATGGATTAAGAAGATGTGGTACATATATACGAATATTACTCCACCATAAAAAAGACAAATTAATGCCATTTGCAGCAACATGGATGGATCTAGAGACTCTCATACTAAGTGAAGTAAGCCAGGAAGAAAAAGACAAATACCATATGATATCACTTATTTGCGCAACCTAAAATATGGAACAGGAGTTCCCGTCGTGGCTCAGTGCTTAACGAATCCAACTGGGAACCATGAGGTTGCGGGTTCGATCCCTGGCCTTGCTCAGTGGGTTAAGGATCCAGCGTTGCCGTGAGCTGTGGTGTAGGTTACAGATGTGGCTTGGATCCCGTGTTGCTGTGGCTGTGGTGAAGGCTAGCAGTTACAGCTCCTGTTAAACCCATAGCCTGGGAACCTCCACATGCCGTGGGTGCGGCCCTAGATAAGGCAAAAAATTAAATAAATAAATAAATAAATAAATAAATAAGGAACAGATGATCCTATCTAAAAATAGCAAACAATCAAGCAAAAAGAGAAACAGATTATGGCCAAGTAGAGCAGACTTGGGGTTTCCAAGGGGGAAAGGGGAGGGAGTGGGATGGATGGCATTTTGGGGTCTTTTTGTTTATTCGTTTTTTTTTTTTTTTTGGCCTTTTGTCATTTTAGGGCCACAGCCGTGGCATGTGGAGGTTCCCAGGCTAGAGTCTAATCGGAGCTGTATCCACTGGCCTATGCCGCAGCCACAGCAACGCGGGATCCAAGCCACATCTGTAACCTACACCACAGCTCAAGGCAACACTGGATCCTAAACCCCCTGAGCAAGGCCAGGGATCGAACCCGCAACCTCATGGTTCCTAGTCGGATTCGTTAACCACTGCGCCATGACGGGGACTCCCATTTTGGGGTTTTTTTGGTTGCAAACTGTTATATTAGAATGGATGGGCAATGTGATCCTCCTGTACAGCACAGGGAAATGTGTGTGATTGGGTCACTTTGTTGTACAACAGAACTTGATGAAACACTGTAAATCAACTATACTTAATAATAACAATAATAATAACAATAATAATAATAATAATAAACCTTAATAAGGCAAAAATGGATAGGGAAATCATTCAGAGAAATGAAGGCCATGTAAGTAAAACTCACTAGAGAAGTTACTGCACAAGATGCATGATATAAAAACTGTATATGACGATATCCACCTTATCAGAAAAAGAGTAGTTAAGTACTTTATTTTAACAGGTCAACTCTATTTCACATGGCTATGAAACATAGTTTTATTCCCCCAAAAGCTATAGAGAAATGAATATTATACCATATCGAATCATCCAAGAGCTTGGAAACAGATCACTCTAATGGCTAACTAGTTAGACTTCCACCATTAAGTGACTCAAAACTATTTGCAATTCTGCTGGAAGTTAACTGGCTTTGATATTTCATGTTACACACTAAATTTTCCAAAGTCAAGGATAATTTTGTTTCCTGAGGAAGGAGATCTGGTGCTATTAGCTTTGTTTTCAGTAGCTGGACCTCAGATTTTTTTTCATTGCACATATCAAAGGATTGATCTCTAGCTCCTTTATTTCAAAAAATAATGTATTTCAGACTTAATATAAAGCCTTACCAGGGACATGCTTGATGCAGTCCAGTCTTATTCCTTCAGGTCTTTCCTCTTACACATTTTATTGCCATTTAAAATCACGTGAAGCAAAATTCCTCATATTCTAGTGGTCTAAACATATTTGGAGCATAAACCCAAGCAGTAACAAAATTAGGACCATGCACTCCTAACAGATGTCTATTTATTCATTTTTAGATAAATAACCTTGCAAACAAATGGATATATTCATACGGGTTTGAATAGAAGTTGCAATATTTTCTTCCTCTACCCAAGTGGATTGGGTGCCTCCATACCCCTGGATTGGTACACCCCATTTTATTGCAAATCACTAATCTTGAAAACTAAAGATTTTACAGTTTTTAATAGAAAATATATACTAAGGAAAGAAAACACCGGTAAGATACAAATAATATGCCTTGCATTTCTTCCAGTGTAAACTAAAAAACTCAGAACTTCATCAGCTGTTTACATCAATATCCATCATTTCACCACACTCTAATTCAGCAAAAAGTCAGAAGATAATAAAACTAAAATAAAGATTAGTGGAAATGGAAAAAATACTCTTACTTTGAGGACATGTCCTGGAATCTATCTTTCATAATAACAACCCTACATTTTATACATATATATGTGTGTGTGTATATATATATATATACATACACACACACACACACATATATACACACACACACACACATATATAAAATATCATCATCAAAACCAATCTTTTCCACTATTAACTATGTAAACTAGACATGAGAGGAACATAGAATAATTTAAAGACATTTACAACAAAGATTTTAACAAAAACCAGTTTATTTCCTTTAATTTACCAGAAAGCAAATTTCTTGATCATTCCCCATCACTTAAGGTTTACTGTAAAATGACGCAATTTCTTAGCTATTTCAAGCAGATGATAATATTTGAAGAGATTAAAATCTGCTATGTACTTATGATATCACCAAATTTTAAGTGTATGGTGACAAATACCTCATTCCTTATTCAATTTAGAGTCAGGGAAAACGTCAAAACCACGTCTTTGGCCATACGGCTGGAGCTGGGGATCAAGGCAGGCATCCTCTTACACTTCTAACCCCTCTGGTCCTACATGGATCTCCGTGGAACAGCGTGGACACCAAGAGGCGTCCCAGTACCTCTTATTATCCATCAAGTTTGCCAACTTGAAAAAAGTAAAATATCTCTTAACCTCATATTCTTAAAAAGATGAAAACAAACAGCATATGAGAAAAAATCTAACGGAAACAATAAAGCACTACCAGTATTACATAGCAATGACCCTGCATTATGAAACTAGGTTACCAAACTCCATACTATCCTAATATGGTTGTTTCCAACTTACTGAGTCACTAAGATCTTATAAGATTAGTACTGGTGTGCAGAGAAATTAAGAAAATGCTAGAAATCTGGTAAAAAGCCTCTCATACCTCTCCCTTAAAAGTCAGTTATTGGGTGGCTCTTAACACCATAGACATACAAGCCCAGTCTCAGTTTCTGTGCTCTTATGTAGACAAATTTTAAAATAGGATTTGGGGAGTTCCCACTGTGGTGCAACAGGATTGGTGGCCTCTCTGCAGCACCAGGATGCAGGTTCGATCCCCGGCCTGGCACAGTAGGTTAAAGGATCCGGCATTGCTGCAGCATAGGCCCCAACTGCTGCTCAGATCTGATCCTTGGCCCAGGAACTCCACATGCCACAGGGCAGCCAAAAAAGGAAGGAAAAAAAGAAAAAAAGGGGGACTTGGTATTCTGGCAGTATCACATGAAGAAATTGTCACCAGTAAATGTTTCTTAGTCACCTATCGATCTATCAGTTTAAAAAAAAAACCTCAGTAACCACATAGTATTTATACTTAATAAAACAGACTCTCTGTCCAGACTTGGGTGTTTGACCAATCTACATATAAGACACTATAAAACTCTATGCCTCTATTCATCACCTCTGAATCTTAGTTTTGACATCTGTAAAATGTATACTCCTAATAGGAGAGCTGGTAAGTGAGATAATAAATATAAATGCTCTAGAAGATTGCCTGGAATTTAGTAGGTGTTCTGTGAATGGTACTTTCCTATCAGAAATGCACACACATTTCATCTTTAATAAAAACTGCATTATACTCTTACCGATTGTTCCTGGATCAATACGAATTCCATTGAAACGGTCACAAAAGACTCCCTCTGAGGCTCTAAGGAAAATCAGCAGCTTTTTTTCTTTTTCTAAGGGATTTTCTAAAGTACCTGTTTACAAAGAAAAGTATATCGTGTAAGTTAATATGAAATTTAAAAGGAAAGAAGGAAACGGTGGTATAATTTTGAGAATGCAAAGCAGATGCTATAAAGCAGACTAGATGGAGAAGAGCCAACGTCACAAAGATGAAATAGGAATGGGGGGAGGATGAGATGAAGTCAACTTCTCTCAGGCAGACTGCATCACTCTTCAGCAGATATCCACCCTTCTTTCTTCTCTGGGACAGACTTTACTTACCTGACCTACTAAAATAACATGGTCACTTGAACTGTTTTGGCCAATGAAATTTGGGTAGAAGTGATAGCAATGCCGGTTCTGAATCGATGCTTTAAGATGCTTGGCAAGTTTCACAAGATCCCTCGCAATGACATTCCCTACCATGAAAGGAAAATTCTTTAAATGGCCTCTAGGACCTGAATAAAGAGACATATGCAACAGACCAGAGCAGAATCCATGAGCTGGAACCAGTATGAGTTGGCATAAATATGTGTTTTTGTGAGCCATTGAGACTTGGGGATTATTTGTTACACAAAAGTATGACAGCAAAACCTGACTAACACTGCCTGTGGCTGGATCCCTGCATTGCCTTACATGCATTTTAGCATTTAATCATCCCAATGCACTTGAGAAGTATGATTCCTATCGCAATGTTAACTATTCATACAGAATAAGGTTTAGAGGTTAAGAGGCACATACAAATTTATCCAACTAGTAAGCAAAAATCTGAATTTGAGGAATTCCCATCATGGTGCAGCAGAAACGAATCCGACTAGGAACCATAAGGTTGAAGGTTTGATCCCTGGCCTCATTCAGTGGGTTAAGGATCTGGTGTTGATGTGAGCTGTGGTGTCAGTCACAGACACGGCTCTGATCTGGTGTTGCTGTGGCTGTGGTGTAGGCCAGCAGCTGTAGCTCCAATTGGATCCCTAGCCTTGGAACCTCCGTATGCAGCAGGTGCAGCCCTAAAAAGGAAAAAAAAAATATGAATTTGAACAACAGTCTGGGTTTTTTTGTTGGTTGGCTGGTTGGTTGGTTTTGCTTGCTTTGTTTTTGTTTTGTTTTTTTATTGCTACATCCACGGCATATGGAAGTTCCCAGGCCAGGGATTGAATCAGAGCTACAGCTGTGACATACGCTGCAGCTACAGCAATGCCAGATCCTTAGATCTTTAACCCACTTCAAGGGGCAGGAATCAACCTCGTGGCTCCCCAGCAACCCAAGCTGTTGTAGTCACATTCTTAACCCACTGTGCCAAAGTGGGAACTCCAGCAACGGTCTGTTCATGCTGTGTTTTATTAAACAAGTAATAGGTTACTATCTAAGCCTAAATTCTTCTAGCAGCATAAGGATGTAACCGATTCAGGTCAAGATATTCAAACAGCAGTTGGGAATTACTTCTGACCATAATCTGTTGATGTAAACAGCAGAATTTGCTCACTTTCACGGTATGAAAATTGGGGAAATTACTGAAATCGTGTTAGTGAGCATGGACCAAAGATTATCTTCTTCAGAAAATATACCTTAGAATGCATAAAATACTACAAAGAATTAGATTTTTTTTTAGGAAGCAGCTAATAAAAAGAGTGTCTCCAAACTAAACACTGAATCAGAAAAACTGACAAAACGCATCTGCTATCAAACATGTCTTTCCAGTTAAAAATCCCTGAAAACACAACCCAAAATGAAGTGGCCACATTACAGTATGAAGTAAATAGTAAACTTAAAATTGCCAGGGTGTCCTTTTGGTGAAGTGTTCTTTCAGGGGCATGAAATCATTTCTCCCAGTTGGCACTCCGCATACACCTGGGCAAAGTCTCCATGTGAGTTTTCAGCTTGCTGCATATCGTGTCTAGAGCCCAGCCTCCACATGCATTGCTCTACAAGGGATTGTTGCAACTAAGACTCAGAGAGGTAAGTAAATCTGCCTGGAGTCACACAGTAGGTCAATGGGCATGCAAGGATTAGACCCCACAGCTCATGTTTTCCCAGTAAAACACTCAGACATGCGGCAGCCCCATGTAGGTGAAATCTGGTGTGGCTGTGGCTGTGACTAATGTATCCTCTTAGCCAAAACAAAGATGTGCAGAAAGAAGGGACCCAGCGGAGGAAGAGAACATTCAGAGAATTGTGTGTAGTATAGCTCTTGTCTGGCAGTTCAAAGTCTGTCCAGTAAGCCATTTTCCAACTGTGATTTCATTTATTTCACGGAGGGTAGTTTAGATTCTTGGGGGAAAAAAATGGCCTAGCACTAAACTGATACCAGAGAGAAGAAAGTAGGACAGTTTGTGCCCTAGAGAAATGTATGCAAAGTTCCACAAAAAGAGTTCAGCGATCCTCTAAAATCAGAGATTAAATCAATTATGCAACCCCAAACTGCAGCACATGTGGCGTTTGTGCAGAAAGTCTGGGCAAAATTAGTCAGCCTGCCGTGATCTTTTGGTATCTGGAGTGATCAGCGTTTGGATTCTTTTTTGTGATGTGGGAGAAGGGGAGGATGGAGGATGGGGTCTGAGCAGAAAGAAGGCAGGAATGACCTAGGAGAAGGAAATAGGTGCTATTTTAATATGAAAATGCAGTGTGTCAGGAATGTGTAAAAGCTGGGGAATGGAAAACCTTAAAGTCTAAACTCCTCCTTTTATTGGCAAATCTAGCATCAAATAAAGGTGATGGACTCACACTCAGGCTTTGTCCCTAAATGAGAGGAGCCACTGCTAAGAGAAGGCTCTCAGGACAATAGGTTCCACTCCGACTTTCTTTTTAAAGCTGCTTCAAGCTGCTCTAAAGTGGAGCAAAAGGCATTTTCAACCTGGATGACTGAATATTCACAACGGAGGGGAAGCCGTCGCCGTGCTACATAGCCAAGCCGGGTGTTTTTTCATACAGGATTTCATTTAATTCTCACAGCCCCGTGATGGAGACCACCGAGACTCTCACGAGGAAATGGAGACAAAGAGAGGTTAAGGAACTCCTCAGAAATTACACCGCTAATAAGTGGCAGAGCTGGGCTGAGACTTCAAAGTCCCATCCAAGGACACGTGGACAGAGAGGAACAGCCAAAGAAGTAAAGGGAGGTTGTCATTCCTTAGGATGATGGTGGGCAATGGAGGGGAAACAAAAAACATTGCAGATGCTAAAATCACCTGGGGAGATGGAAGAAAATAAGTTCTGGTACATGAAAGATAACTGTTATAATGATTTGAGGAATAGGGTACAAATGGATCCCCTGAACCTCAAAGACAAGAAAAAGGGGAAAACGACCCATTATTTTACTATGGAATCAAGTATAAACCTGGTTTACACTTAAGGCCATCCTTTCGGCCCAACTCCCCACACGTCGTGACCAGGAGCACTCACCCTGAATTATTTAGCATTCCCTCCACCCTTCTCTGAGCACAGGAGACGCCCCAGGCTTTTATACACCTGACCTGCATCCTGTCTAACTCCTAAATCATATCACAAAATTTGACTTCATGGCAATTTATTTCTAAAAGCCTATGACCTTGACCTAGATGCCCCCTTTGGTGCATAAAAAGGTCCGTGCCCCTTGCTGCAATAATTCTCCTTCAAGGAACTTGACCTCAAAGAAAGAGTATGGAACATGAGCAACGGTCAGTGCCCCAAGTTCTCCACTGCAGGGTTTTTATAACAGCTTTGTGCATTTAGAGCTCCTTCCTTCCTCCCAGTTTTCATGCCATGCTCAAGAGCTGAGCCATCTAAACCAAGTCCCTAAACAGGACCAAACCCAGCTTAGATGCCACCTCTGCTGGGATCCTTCTTTGTCGATTATGTCTGTGTTAAGTGGGCCATTATAGCCCACTATGTTTTGCCTCAAGGTTCCAGAACTGTACAGTAAGTGCCTTTTACCTAATTGCCTCCTGCTTTTTACACTGCACTTGCTGAGAGAAGAAGATGTGTATTTCCAGCAGAGTCCACTTATATTTTATCCCCCAAATGGTCAACTAGGTAATTTTAACCAATCCTCTTATATTAAACAATTAGAAATAAAGGCGGATATTGCACAAAGACTCATTTCACCAATGTTATAAGAATTTTAAGAATATGTGTGCCCAGCATCATAGCTCTAGAAGAAATAAAGTGAAAATTAACAGAATGACAATGAAAATAGATATCCCTATAATAACAGTGGCAAAGTAAACACAACTGCTCAGAACATAAACAAGAAAGTAGTAAGAATGCAACAGTTTTGACTGATACAATTTGCAAACAACATAATAGGCATAGATGGGAAACTAAACTCACAAAAAATCACTATCCTTTTCAAGCCTGCATAAAACATTCACAAATATCATGTGATGACCCTAAAGCATATTTAGGAAATTCAAAAGAATTAAAACTGTATAGCATATGTTTGCCTACCACAGTTCAAGCAAATGTACAATTCATCTAGGGAAAGGTCTGTAAAATAAACTGTCTTAAAATAAAGGTTCTCCAATTATCTAGAGATTCCATTCTGAAAGTGAAAAAGCAAGCCATGGAGCAGGCAGAAGTATTTGCAACACATAAAACCAACAAAAGGTACATTCCAAAATATATCAATGACTTTGACAAATCAATTTAAAAAAAGATAATTCATCATTTAAAAATGACAAACCAATATAAAAAAGATAATTCATCATTTAAAAAGGGGGCAAGAGATTATTCACAATAGCCAAGACATGGAAACAACCTAAACGTCCATTTACAGATGAATGGGTTAAGAAGATATGGTATGTAGAATTAAATACTACTCAGCCATAAAAAAGAACCAAATAATGCCATTCATACCAACACAGATGCAGCTAGAGATTACCACACTAAACGAAGTTCAGTCAGAAAGAGAAAGGCAAATACCATATGATATCACTTATATGTGGAATCTAAAATGTGACACAAAGGAACCTATCTACAAAACAGACTCACAGACATGGAGAACAGACTTGTGGTTGCCAAGGGGGAGGGGGAGGGAATGTGATGGCCTGGGAGTTTGGGGTTGGTAGATGCAAAATATTACATTTTGAATGGATAAACAACAAGTCCTACTGTATAGTACAGAGAACTGCATCCACTCTCCTGGGATAGAACATGATGGAACATAATATAAAAAAGGAATACATACATGTACGACTGAGTCACTTTGCTGTACAGCAGAAATTGGCACATTATAAATCAATACAACTTTAAAAAGTTCAAGAGAACAGCTACGTCACAAAATAAGATATACAATAAAAATAAACCATAAAAAATTTTAAAATGCTCTTCACATTACAAATTAGAGGAATACAAATTAAAACAGTAATGAGATCCTGCTACATACCCATTAAAATGGATCCCTGTTTAGCTGAGTTGCATACATTTTACTTTGTGAACTTTTCTGTTACATGTGTGCCATATTTCACAATAAATTATGATGTTTCAATAAGCACAATAAGTACTCATCAGTAAGTACTTGCTGATCAAAAGGGTGGAAACCAATCAAAATTATACATTTTTCTGCTTCCCTAAACTATTAAAGGTTCTTATAGCTTTATAAAGTTAAACTTCATAAGTCTTGCACATAAAAGGTAGGGGTTAAGGAATTACCCCCAAAATCCATTTTACACATTTTCTCCTGTCCTCAGAAGTAGGTTATATGTTGATGAGCTGGGACGTTGAGCTTCTAACTGGAGCATAACTATTTTTCTCATGTCTTGTAATAGATATTTCCTTCAGAGCAGAGCCTCCACAACATTCTTAAGATCAAATCCAAACTGACAAATAGTGCTAAATCAATTCAATCATCAAGCATGCTTTACTGTGAATTACCTTTTAATTCCCAGTGTATACTTGACCCACTTATCCTAAAATACCCCACCGAAATAGAATCAATCCCGTGGTGGCGGTGGGGGGTGGGGGTAGAAGGGCTTTCAACTCAATGAATAACCAGTAGGCATTATCAAATGATAATCTCCAACCCCTCAGAGAGTGATTTTATTCAAGCTGATAAATGTTTATCATCGATGAGGGAGGTCTCTCAATTTATTAACAATTAATAAAATTAAAATAAAAGTTAATATGTAATGTATTTCTTTACATACTTGCAAAATATATAAAAACCCTTAAATTTTCGAGTTCCCATTGTGGCTCAGTGGAAACGAACCCGACTAATATCCATGAGGATGTAGTTTGATCCCTGGCCCTACTCAGTGGGTTAAGGACCCTGTGCTGCCACGAACTGCAGTGTAGGTCACAGACACGGCTGGGATCTGGTGCTGCTGCGGCTGTAGCTGTGGCATAGACTGGCTGCTGCAGCTCCAATTCGACGCCTAGACTGGGAACTTCCATATGCTGCAATTGCTGCCCTCAAAAAAAAAAAAAAAAACAAATTTTCATAAGATTGAGCTAATTTACTTCTGCAAGCCTACATTTCTGCAACTTCCTATAAACTAGGCATGATAATAAAATCCATTTTTCATTAGAGTTAAATGAGTGCATGTTAATGATACATGGCAGGGTCTGCATATAATACATGCTCTAAAAAATGTTGGCTTTTAGTAGTAATAAGGGTGTAAGCAGTAGTAGGAGTAACAATAGAGAAATGAAGCATTTCCAAATTAATGTCTAAATTTGGAAATTAGGAGAAAGAAGTTAAGCTCTTCCTAGAAACTAATGTCTTATTCCTAAAGTGCTAGACACTAGACATTTCAAAGATAAAAATATTAAGTGATAACTCATTTAAACCTCCAGCACATGGAACTGCAGGGGATACATTAAATTCCTCTCAAACTCAAATACTCTCATATGAGTTTTCCAACCAAGGAAATAAATTATTCACACATTCATTCACTTATTTGCTGATTTGTTTAGCATTAGTCTTTCCATGCAAAAATAATTATTTAATATTTAAGAAATTTTCTATTTATTAGATAATTATTTATTTAATCATTTTAAAATAATACATTTCTAAGGAATTTTATGTTATTGTTATAGAAGTTCAAGAGTCCAAAATATAGGGAGTTTCCTTCGTGGCTCAGTGGTTAACGAATCCAACTGAGAACCATGAGGTTGTGGGTTCGATCCCTGGCCTTGCTCAGTGGGTTAAAGATCCGGCGTTGCAGTGAGCTGTGGTGTAGGCTGCAGACGCGGCTCGGATCCCGCGTTGCTGTGGCTGTGGCGAAGGCCGGCAGCTACAGCTCCTGTTAGACCCCTAGCCTGGGAACCTCCATATGCCGCAGGTGTGGCTATACATAAAAGGCAAAAAGTCAAAAAAAAAAAAAAAAAGAGTCCAAAATACAATTTGGGAAATGCTGATTCGTAAAATATTTAAAAAAGTAAAAATAGAAACTGTCATTGTGTTTAGTAAAGATAAATGATCCTTATGTACTTTGCTTAAAAACACAGATGTTATTTAAGAATAATGTGATTTTATCAGAGAACTAATACCCATCTGAAAATAAACAGATATTTCTATGCTCCCTCTAATTTTGAAATACATTTTATTTAACTGTTGGCTACTAGTCTTCTTAGGAACTCACAAAAATGGAGTTTAGTTCTGAACCTGTAAAGAACAAAGCTTTTACGATTTTGCCCTTCTAGTTAAATAAGTGCAATATTTAAAAGTAACCACCCTTTGATTTCACCTTTTTATTGACTGGTAGTTTGATTGGCATAACTGTCACTATAAACAGAAACCGATTTGTTGACTGATGATCCATTCTAGCTAATTTTTAAACCGTCTATTTTATAGATATCTATGTACACTTAGATTTTCATATGAAATGTGTCGTTAATTTGTACCATTTCTAATCAAAAATTTGAGAGAATGTATTTTTGGTTTGTTTTTACTGATTTAATCATTTTAAACAAACATCACCACAGGATTCTCTCTGGCTACTCAATGAGTGACTACTGGGTATTGTGGCTTTAAGCTGGAGGATATATTTTAATCTATACTTTCCCCTGGTTTGTCTCCTTCTTATTACTTAATCATCCAATGAGCCTTACAGAACTGTCAGTTTGGAAGGCAATAAACTGCGTATGGATTTTTTCTTCTTCTTTAGGATTGAGAAAGTCCCAATCATGGAAGCAATGAAAGAAACTTCCATGTACCTAGTACTTCATTTCCTGACAATCAAAGTCATGTGCTAATGATGACCTTAGGCTCCTGCCCACAGATGTTAGACAGGGCTGACAAAGATCCATCACTGGCTCTGTAAAACAGTATGTGACAAGTTTTAGGATAAAAACCCAGTTCCTAGCATAATTACTGAGTGACTCGGCAGTGCATCATGTGACCTGGCGCTGACAGCCTGAAGGAACGACCTGGTGCTAGATCCTCAGGGGGTACTGAAATGTGGGGCATGTACTGTTTACCTAGGGATCAGGAAGATTCCGTTAACTTTCAAAGACACACAGATGTTATTACTGACGATCCCTCTCTGAAATCCTCCTACGAACTATCAAGAGAGAATTTTCCATTTTAAAAGTATGCATAAGATTAGAACACTTTCCACTGAGTTGCATGCTTGGATCAATAACATGTTAACATCACTGATATTAAAGCAAGGCAAGGATGTCTCATCTAAAAAAAGACACTGATAAAAAGGATGAGCTCAGACAGCTAACAAATGCAAATTATTTAAAACACTCAACAAATCAGTGCTTATTGAACAGGCATTCTTACTCGTTTTCCTTTTCTAGACAGAATGCAATTGAAAATACTTTAGATTTGTACAAGATTAACAACTTTTTCATCGTGTTTTTAACCCATTTCTTTCTTTCTTTCTTTCTTTTTGCCTTTATCTGGAGCTGCACCCGTGGCATATGGAAGTTCCCAGGCTAGGGGTCTAACAGGAGCTGTAGCTGCCGGCCTTCGCCACAGCCACAGCAACATGGGATCCGAACCGCGTCTGCAACCTACACCACAGCTCACTGCAACGCCAGATCCTTAACCCACTGAGCAAGGCCAGGGATTGAACCCGCAACCTCATGGTTCTTAGTTGGATTCGTTAACCACTGAGCCATGAAGGGAACTCCCCGTTTATTTCTTTCATAGGGTGGTGGGGGGGGGGACGTTGCAGTTATTTATACATTAACACTGTAATTCCATCTTCACGATTGCTGACATTTAAGTGTTGGGAGCCTGGATTTATTACAAGAAAAAGGCATTGAGCTGAAAGACAGGCTTAGATGTGTCCATCCATTTATGTATACAGCATGTATACACAAATCAGTCACACAGCAGGTTATCAGAAGGCTACTCTGCACTAGGTGCCAGGATTATGAAAGATAGTTAAGAAACCTATTATCTAATACAGAGAAAATGTTCATGGAAACATACTATTACATAACAAAAAAAGAATACAACACTGATGGTATGAATGAACAGAATGGACCAGAAGAAAACGTACACTGAAACCTTCAGAATGAAGACAGAAAATCCTCACAGTAAAGATAGTCCTTGGGCAAAGGCTTGAAGGATGAATATTTGAAGGGACTAAAACAGCTTCTAATCCTGGTCCTGCTCTTTACCAGTGATGTGACCTTGGAACCAATCAATAATCTCTTTGGTTCTCATTTGTGTTATGTATACAATGACATAGATAATTCAAAACTGTACCCCAGATACTACGGTTTTAAATCTACTCTTGGGGAATTTTTCAGAAATTGTATAATGAGTTGCTAAACTGGATTTATAATCCAGATCTCTAGAATTTCCATATTCACAAAGATTCTAAACTAATTTGTCTTGTTAAAGTCTTATGCAAGAGAATATCAAAAAGTAGCAATTTTTGGCACATGTTGGAGTCATTTGCATTCTTTATTGTTTTAGAAAGCAACACTGTACAGTTTAAGATCCAGCCTCCACCATGAAACGCATGCCTGCTCTTCACTATTCTCCAGCTACTGTGGCTGCCTTTCTGCCTCACGGCTGTGTAAAGCACATTCCTGCCTCCACCTCAGGGCTTTTACATTAGCTCTTCTTTCTGTCTGAAACCCTTGATAGGGATGGGGTAGGCACAGGTAGTTGGAGAAGTCCCAATAAAGGATCATAGATAAAGAGGGAAATGTAGGGGATGCTGGGAGATCACTGTAAGTTAATAAATTGCTCAAAAAAAGCCATCAGAACAAGGCAGGCTTGCTTGACTAGTGGAAGTACTAGAATTGCCTCAGGTCATTGGGTGGGGGTTGGGATGAGGCTTGTATTCAGATTCAGACCAAGGGCAGGAGTTGAAGACTGCCCTTCTGCTGATTTGAATACACACCTTACAGGATACTAAGGAGAAGCAACTACTCCCAGAAAGGAAGAGGTGGGCTTTTCCGACCCTCAGCCCCCTTGAACAATAAAACTGTAGCCCCCCAGATCCTGAGGGCAGAGCTTCAGTGCCTGCCCCCGCTTGCACCTCGCACAAGTGTCCTATCCTAATAAATCTATTTCTTGCCTATCACTTTGTCTCTCACTGAATTCCTTCCGCGCAGAGACATGAAGAACCTGAACTCAGTGAGTCCAGACACTGGGTGAGTGATTCTAATTTAAAACCGTGGGTTCAAGTCCCAATCTGGGTTCTGCATAGGTTCAGACCGTTAGGCCCTGTCAGTTTCACCCTCTCGTTCAAATTTTTGCAAGTCTAGCAAAAAGATTTTCTTGTCTCTATCGTCTGAATCCACTCTGGTTCTCCAGAAAGGCGTTTAGTGACTAGCTCATCTGTGACGCCAACACCTCTTCTCAGCTCACTCCCTTATTTAGTTTCCTTCAGAGAATATATTGCCATCTAAAATTATCTTCCTTATTTTACTATTTCATTGTCTATTTCCCCCAGCAAAAGAATGCAAGCATCTGTCTTGTTCACAGTCAAATATTCAGGTCCCAGGAAGAATGCTTGACACTAAGTTGGCACTGAGTCAAAGAGAAAGTGAGGGACAGAGTAAGAGACAAATTTACTTTCTCCTTAATATCTACTTACTTGCTCCATTTTGTCATCCCAAAGAAAGTCATTCATGAAAGCACATAAAGGTTGGACACCATCACTCAACATGGACAACTGTTCCTTTTCAAACATGAGATTGAATCTGTTCACTTGTCCTTAAGACTATATTTTAAGCCAAAAAATGAAGTTACTAAAGAATACATAAATGGTATTAAATGCATTAGAAGTTGTCTTTTGGAAATGTGTCAATTTTCTTCATTGTTCCACATGCAAAGTAACATATTCCGTCAAAACTATATTTGCCAGCCATTATTAAAAAACAAACAAATCAATAAAACACGGAATAAGATGGCCAGCTTCCTTTCCTGGGTTCTTTGTTGGCTCCACTGTGTCTCATACTCCTAACCACTCCCTCTTTCTTACAAATTCCATCCCTTGTTTGAAGAGGTTATATGCTTTTCATTTTCCATCTATCTTCACAGCTCTTTCTTTTCCTTTCTCTTTCCCAAGCTCAGCTTCCTCCACTACCCTTAAAAGGTTGGTGTTCACCAAAATTTTAGCATTGGCCGTTTCTCTCCCTATCTTACAGTTTTGATTTCATGTTTCGGCTGATAACCCTCAACTATATACACATATTTAGGACAGTCCTCTTGCCTTTGCTTTCTCCTAAATCTCTACGTATTACCACTTACACATGCCACTGAAATCTAAATTTGACATATATGAGTACATGTATTCAACAAACCACTATAAAGGCTTACTAGGTGCTGACATAGTTCAACCACTTTAATGAATATTAACTCCCTTGATTTTTTGGAATGTTTTTATTAAAGTAGTTAATTTATAATGTTGTGCCAATTTCTGCTGTACAGCAAAGTGACTCAGTCATACAAATATATACACGCTTTTTAATATATTATTTTCCATCATGGTCTATCCCAGGAGAATGGATATAGTTCGCTGTGCTACACAGCAGGACCTCATTGCTTATCCATTCTAAACATAACAGTTTGCATCTTAACCCCAAACTCCCAGGCCATCCCACTCCTTCCCTGCACCCCCTTGGCAACCACAAGTCTGTTCTCCATGTCTATTCATTCACTTAATTCCTACAAAACTCTATAAAGTATCATTATTACTATTCCCATTTTAGGGGTAAAGAAATGGAGGGAGAGATGGCTCATGTAATTTACCAGAGTCACTTAACTAATATATGGAACCTCCTTTAACACATCTGCAGCCCATAGCACAGCCCATGGGAACAACGGATCCTTAACCCACTTAGTAAGGAAAGAGATCTAAGCCCACATGCTCATGGATATGAGTGGGGCTTGTAACTTGCTGAGTGACAACCCTGCTGAGCGACAACAGGCACTCCCTCTAAGACCAAGTCTAATCATGTCACTTCCCGGCTTAAAACCACCTACTGACTGCACACTGCCTTCATGACAAACCCCAAACTGTAACATAATACATGAGGCCAAGAAGCTTCATTGGCCACCACCATTCTACAAACCCTACCATCCAGGCATACTCCTTCCTACAATTTCCTGAAGGTATAATGCTCGTCCACAAATATGTGCCTTTTCAGATCTCTTCTTTTATCTTTAATCCCCCTCCCCACTGGAAGAGGTGACACTTCCAATTACATTTTTATGTGTTTGTCTCCACTGCTTTATGGAGACATCTCTTGAAAGCTAGGTTCCCCACTTCTATTTCTGTACATTCAACCTCTTCCGTGGTACTCGGCACGTGGAAGTCAATAAGCAAAAACAAAACGAATGAAAGAATGAACAAACAAGTGAAATGCTTTCCGCTTATCTTAAGTGTTTTATCAGACTAATGAGACAACCCCTGCACAAAGAATGAAATTGAGTTTGGCATTTGCGATGCAGCTGTAGCCCTCTAAGCAAAGCTTTGATCTTAAACTTCCCTTCTAATGCTAGCATTATGATTCCACTTTGCTTAAAAGTCAATTGATACCTTTTGCCAGCACCAGTTGCTTTAAAAGCAGGACCACCAAGAAATGTAATTCCACAGTGTTGCGACTTGGATCAAATGGCAGCAGATAGCAGACATTCTCTGGCAGTGCTCTGTGCCAATGTCCACATCTATTAAGTTTATTTGCTAACTAGTCTTATTATCTATTTCATGTTGGGATTTCTTTAGGGTGTGGTAGAATGGGACAGATGGGTTGAAAGTCTTCCTTCAGGCATAACATACATAGGGCTGGGCAGATGGGTTCCTTTCGGATAATCAACCTTTAAGGCCTGGAACACATGGACAAGTGGAGAGAAAAAGAACATACTGTTATCTAGTAATAGATAAAAATACGACTGGGGATGAACAAAATTAAAAATAAGATTTTTAATGTGTACATCAAAGGGTAAAGTGGCAGTGCCACCTCCCTTCAATGGTAAAGACTTTCAGGCCACAAGTGGTTTGTTTGTTTGTTTGTTCTGTTTTGCTTTTTTTTAGGGCTGCACTTGCGGCATATGGAAGTTCCAGGCTAGGAGTCAAATCGGAGCTACAGCTGCCGGCGTACACCACAGCCACAGCAACGCGGGATCTGAGCCACATCTGCAACCTACACCACAGCTCAGAGCAACATCTGATCCTTAACCCACTGAGTGAGGCCAGAGATCAAACCTGAGTCCTCATGGATCCTAGTCAGGTTCATTACCGATGAGCCACAACAGGAACTCTTAGGCCACAAGTTTTAATGATAGCAATAAGGGACCTCAGAAACCTAAAAATAACTTCCAGAAAAAGACCATTCTTAGCCATAGAAGACATCATGAAATAAGTTTTCTAGTAACAAGAACAAGGTTCAATTTTATCAAATATTTCTATAAATTAACTGGATGAGGATTTTATAGAATATTAAACAAATGAACAAGTGATAGCAGTCTGGAAGGGGAAAAAAAAAAAGCAGAAGCCAAAGGGATTTTCTCACTGCAGCAGATGGACAGAAATAAAATAATAAAGACGTGAGTAAGAAATACTGCCTTTGGAAATCCCTAAAACCCAAGGGAAAACAAAATAACCCTTGCACAAGTGTACAATGGACAGATACATATTTGAGGCAACGTGCGTAAAAAGAGTGGGAATTAGAGCTGACGATGTAGTTGGCACAAGGCAACTGGATGAAAAAGTTGAATCTCTGGCTGTTTTACCAGAAGAATCGGATCTGCAGGGTAGCTCCAAGCAGGGTGTGGTGGAGAGCATCAGTGACTGGGGGACAGCTGCCTCGTACGCGGGACACCAATGAATCCTCCTTTCCTGGGAGTTCTGGTTGGGTTTGGTCAAACGGTAGTGTGAGCAGAAGACAGGGAAGGTCAGAGAGCAAGATCTGTCACACAAAGCCCCAGTATTGGGAGTCCAGTCACAAAAAAGGTCATGCTGCTGTCTGACCACAATATCTACCCATCTGCCTCCTTCTCTGCTTCCAGTAGGACCTCCTCCTCTGCTTTAGGAAAAGGGGTGGTAAATACGCCCTCCTGTTTCCAGCCCTAGGGTTTGCTCCAGGCCATCTGGGTTTTTTTAACTGCTTCCTTCATTAACATCTCCAATCATTCGATTCAGTGTGACCTATCTTACCCAATTCAGGCATCCTGACAGATGAACTGGCACTGATTAAACAGCTATTATAAGCCAAGCACTTAGTAGGAGCTGTTACATTTATGGTGTCAGCATCTCTGTGAGGTAGGTTCTACCGTTGCCTTGGACTTTACAGATGAAGGAATGGAGGCATCCAGAGGTTGGTTTAAAAATCACGTAGGTGGAGTTCCCACGTGGCTCAGAGGTAATGAACCCGACTAACATCTATGAGGATGTGGGTTTGAGCCCTGGCCCCACTCAGTGGGTTAAGGATCTGGCGTTGCTGTGAGATGCAGTGTAGGTCACATAACACGGCTCAGATCCGATGTTGCTATGGCTGCGGTGTAGGCCGGTTGCTCTATCTCCAATTTGATCTCTAGCCTGGGAACTTACATAAGCTGGAGGTGCAGCCAAAAAAAGAAATAAATCAAGTAGGTGACCAGGCTGGATGCAATCCCGGATGTCTGACTTATAGTCCATGAATATAGTCCAATACTGCTATATTCAATTTTCTATGATAAGAATAGGTCAGGTCTTATGCTTATAGTCTTTTTCTTTTTTTTTTTTTTTGTCTTTTTGCCTTTTCTAGGGCCGCACTCGCAGCATATGGAGGTTCCCAGGCTTGGGGTCGAATCGGAGCTGTAGCCACTGGCCTACGCCACAGCCACAGCAACAGGATACGAGCCGTGTCTGCCTTAACCCACTGAGCAAGGCCAGGGATCAAACCCACAACCTCATGGTTCCTAGTCAGATTCGTTAACCACTGAGCCATGACGGGTACTCCAATGCTTATAGTCTTAATTGAGGAATAGTTTTTTCCTTCTGGCTTCATACTCTCAGAGGAATTAAACAAAACAAGTATGTTTAGTGACAATTTCAGGAAGTGTGAGGAGATCTCAGAAATCAGAACTGTGGAGGGAGTGCAAATTTGTAAAAGTTTTCTGAAAAGCAATTTGACAATATGTAATAAGGGCTTTAACGTCTGCACTTATCCTTGGGTCCATTAATTCCACTTGTAAAAGTCTATCCTAAGGAAATAATCAGAGATATAAATAATGACCTAAATGCTAGGAGGTTCACTGCAGAATAAGTCACAAGGACAAAAAATTAGAAATAACCTTGATGTTCAACAACACAAAAATGATTAACTAAATTATCATACATGTACGTATATGTATAGATTTACACTGATATGGAATATTAAAGCTTTTAAATTGTGTCTTGGAGACAGACTGAACTGTGGAAAGTCTCACATTATTAATATATTAGATTCAAAAGGCAGGCTACAAGAAGGGATTCTAGCAGACTTTTTTTTCTTATGAATTTTTTAAAGATTTTTATTTTTTCTATTATAGTGGATTCTAGTAGACTTTAAAAAGTGGAAACATATTGTCCCCAAAGGTTTTTATTTTTTTTTAATCACTGGAAGCATTCTAGAAGAGGTTAGACCACAATTTCTCAGGAAGCTTCTTGCAGTGATTTTTTTTTTGTCTTTTTGCCTTATCTAGGGCCACACCCACAGCATATGGAGGTTCCCAGGCTAGGGGTCTAACAGGTGCTATAGCTGCCGGCCTTCGCCACAGCCACAGCAACGCGGGATCCAAGCCGCGTCTGCAACCTACACCACAGCTCACGGCAACACCGGATCCTTAACCCACTGAGCAAGGCCAGGGATCGAACCCGCAACCTCATGGTTTCTAGTCGGATTCGTTAACCACTGAGCCATGACGGGAACTCCTCTTGCAGTGATTTAAACTTTGGACAGGACAGTTAGGCCAAGAAGACTCTCCCTTCAGAGAATCTAAAATTTGCATGCCACTGAACAACAATATCTAAATATTTCCTCATTAACAGAGATTGATTTCTTTGGGATAAGGTATTTTTGTTTTGGAAAATTTTTTTTAATTTTTTTTTCTTTTTCTTTTTTTCTTTTTAGGGCACCTTCAGCATATGAAGTTACCAGGCTAGGGTGTCAAATCAGAGCTGCAGCTTCCTGAATATGCCCAGCCACTGCCAACACCAGATCCAAGCCATATCTGCTACTTATACCACAGCTCATGGCAATGCTGAATCCTTAACCCACTGAGCAAGTCCAGGGATCAAACCCATATCCTCAGGGATACTAGTCAGGTTCTTAACCTATTGACCCACAATAGGAACTCCTGAAAATTCTCTTTTAATCTACTTTTGGGGGCAAAGCAGAATGCATACCTTAATAGGTTCCAAAGTGGTTCTTTGAGGTCAGGAACATGTCTTTCCATCACTGTAGACTTATTACCTACAATAGTTCCAAGGATGTAGTCTATCTAGAGCAACTCATGGGATTTTTTGTTTGTTTCTTCTTTTTGGTCTCACCCACTGCAGATGGAAGTTCTGGGGCCAAGGATCAAATCCAAGCAATGGCTGCAACCTACACCATAGCCATGGCAATGCTGGATTCTTAATCCACTTTGCTGAGCCAGGAATTGAACCAGTGCCATTGCAGAGACAATGCTGAATTCTTAACCTACTGCACCATAGTGTGAACTCCCATCATGTTTTCATTTAAGCAAGCCAGTGTACCAGACCTGCTCAACATACTACCCTAGAACTCCTCCATCTGGTGCCTCAGTCTCAGCAACATCCCTTCCCATTTCCTAGCACCACTGCATCTCTGGCCCCTCAACCAGCTGCCCAGGTTGCCATGAAACACAACAAAGACGGACAGAGGAAGGAGTTCATGAAGCTGGGGTGGGCCAAGTGAATGGTCTGCCTTCTCCCCAGCTTTCTCCCTTTATTATCCCAAGAAGCTGTGGTTCTAGAAGGCTGTTCTCAAGGCAACTCCTGTGCTGAGTAAACAGCCTTGTTTTTCTTGAGAGACTCACTCTCTTTTCCCAGTGATTTTTCTGCCTCAGTAAAGCATTAGTGCATAAGCTTTGTTTTTAGGGATGTTCTCCGAAGGATCTGCATTGAGAGAGCAGCTGAAATTTTCTTGTGAGTTGGTAGAGCAAAGGATAACAAATCCATCTTATGAGATCTTTTGGAAGCATGAGCCACAGGTAAATTCCCACACAAAGAACTAAAGGGAGAACTGGTGTGTGGCCCAGAGGAGGCAAAAAGAACCCTGCAAGAGCATGAGGACCCTGGAGCCAGAAACATGGACCGATGACAGCAGGTAGGCATGAGAGAATGACCAAGGGAAGTCATCTCTGTTTGTGTCCAAAGCTTGCCACAGAGAAGATTTACTAGTAAATGCCTTCCTTGCCTCAGCCTTCCTCAAACCCCCTTAAGCCACCTGCTGGATGACTCCATCCTCTGCTTCCAAGCCCAGCACCCTTGACTCACCGACTCTCAGTTCTCCGCCTGCAATGACCATGCATGCCACACTCAGAACGTTGCTTCTGTCCACAGGGAATTCCAGAGTCCCCCTCACATAGAGGCCTCTGAGGAGTGGAAGATCTGTATCCACAAGGACAGTCCTATCTGCAGAAGGAAAAGAAATTGCTCAGACACGTAACCAAGACAAGAATCGCCCTCTGTTCTACAGTGGCTTACACTGGGGTTCTCCAGGCAGCTCAGGACTTGATTATATCACTGCCTGAGCCAGGGCAGAGGCAGGAGGTAGAAGAATAAATGGTTTGCCAAAGGCTAGGGTTTAATAAAAAGGCAGGGGAAATGAGAAGGCATGGTTAACACAACCACCTTATAATACATTACTGCACAAACCAAGGGGCATGGCCGAAGGCATTGCTGATGCCCACAACCCTGACCCCAATCCTAACTGGAGTACAAACGTACAGATGCGCTCCATACCCTTTGTCCTGATCCCTCCAGTTGGGCTCTTGTTTCTGAGAGGAAAAGAACTATGCAAATGACCTTGGCCTCCAAAGTCAGACTATCTGGATGCAACTCCCAGCTCTGGGACTGACAAGCTGTTGTGGACCAACAACTTTACCCCTCTGCACCTCAGTTTTCTAGTCTAAGAAGTGAAGATGATAATAAAAATATCTGCTTCATTCATAGGGCTTGTGTGATGGTTAAATGAATCAACAAATCTAAAGTACTAGTAAGCAGATCTTAGTTCCCCAATCCTCACCATGAAAAGCCAAGTGTCTGGTACATGCTCAACAAACACTGGATATTTTCATCATTAGGACTGTTGTCCATTAGCTTTGCATGCTTGCAGAGCTCATGGGACAATTTAAAAGCATTATTCTTCATCTCCCCTTTCATAAAAGCAGTTTCCATACCACCTCAGGAAAAAGAATCATTGATTTTGTTTGAAAGTAGCAATAGAGTAACACATGAATAACGATTCTCATTTAAAACAATAAACAGTTCACATGTACCAAAGCATTAAGTGATTCTCTCTCAGGCTTAGTAGTAATTCAACCTAAATTAAAGATATCAAATAAACATTTCTGCTTACATTTTAAGTACCACAATCACTGACACATGCAAAGATTTTTTTAAAGAATTTTAAAAATTTGGAGTTCCCGTCGTGGCTCAGTGGGTAACGAATCTGACTAGGAACGATGAGGCTGCAGGTTCGATCCCTGGCCTCACTCAGTGGGTTAAGGATCCAGCGTTGCCCTGAGCTGTGGTGTAGGTCTCAGACACAGTTCGGATCCCACGTTGCTGTTGCTGTGGCTGTGGTATAGACTGGAGGCTAGGATTAGACCCCTAGCCTGGGAACCTCCATATGCTGCGGGTGCGGCCCTAGAAAAGATAAAAAAAAGGAAAAAAAAGAATTTTAAAAATTTATTTTATTGAAGTATAGTTGATTTACAATGTTGTGTTAATTTCTGCTGTACAGCAACGTGATTCTGAAAGATAGATAGATAGATAGATAGATAGATAGATAGATAGACAGATATTCATATTCTTTTCCATTCTGATTTACTACAGGATAATGAATATATTTCTCTGTGCTATATGGCGGGACTTTGTTGTTTATCCATCCTATTTAAATAGTTTGCATCTGCTAATCCCAAACCCCCAATCCTTGACCCCCCCCCCCGGCAACCACAAGTCTGTTTTCCGTGTCTGTTAATCTGTTTCTATTTTTTTTTAACATAACATCACATCTCATCCTAGGGAACAATGCACCGTGTATTTCTTAAAGACTTGTCCTCCAAATTAACTTCTCTGAAGTTGTTTTTTCTAGTCTTTGCCTACTGCCCTAGAGATGAGACCATCACACCCTCCTATGGCAGAGACCATAGGGTTGCAATACAACCATTTCCCTTTTCCTCCCAGATTCACAGTTAGACTACATTTTTCAGCCTCCTTTGCAATTAAATGAAGCCATTAGACTGAGCCATAGTCAATAAAATGGAGGCAGAAGTAAAACGTGATATCTCCAGGCCTGGTCCAGAAATTCTTCTGCATGGGCTCCCTCCCTCCCTCCCCTACGGTCTGAGTTAAATAGTAGAACATGGCTTCTCAAGGTGTGGGTATGGTCCAAGAGCATTCTCACCAGCCACTCATCCATCAGAAACAACCCGCAATTTAGTTCTGCCAGCAAGCCATCCTAGTCCCCATAGTGGATCCACCAGATAGAGTAGGAAACTGTCTTACTTTCCAGTGATACCTTGTACCTTCTTATAACATAGCACTAAAATGCACTATTGTAACTACACACATGACTTTTGCTCATCAGGTGGGATCTGTCCTGGGCTGGTTCTTTGTGTAATTATGTCTTATCTCCCACTGTTACTTCCTTAGGAAAAGAGATCACCCTTTATAAAAATTCCTAGAGCTGACAGTGACATCAAAGATAAAGATGTTAAATAAATGTTGCCAGATCTGTTGAGTTTAGTTCCCTATACACCTTAAAATTCAAATGTATATTAGTGACAGATATAAAATGAATAATCAGGCTCAACAGATGAAAATAAATATATATTTCAATTTCATGTCTGCTAGTTTAACAATTCAACCAGAAGAGTGAAATATCTAGAGGACATTCTAGACTTAACATGCATTTTATAGGTTCATGGCTTCAATATGACTTCAAAAGCAGGACAGAAATTATTTCAAGCAAACACCTTTAAATACCAGAGTTCTATGCAAATGTTTTTGTCTCTTCCAATGTATAGCCCATTCTACCAATGTTTGGCCTTTGAAACTGATAGTGCAAAATAATTAAATCTCTCCAATAAATGTTTTCTCTCACCCACAAAGAACTCACACATACAAGCATGATATTAGGTTTCTTTTGAATATACTTCTCAGTTAAAATATGACAATTACATGGAATTTAAAAATTTCTATTCGGTCATTTTCCTTAGAAGAAATTTTTCTTTAATTGCCCTACCCATTCCAAATATACCAACAAATTTCATGGAGTTCCCACTGTGTCATAGAAGGTTAATGATCTGGCTTGTCTCTGTGGAGATGCTGGTTTAGTCCCTAGCCTGGCACAATGGGTTAAGATCACTGAAGCTATGATGTAGGTCACAGCTCTGACCAGGAATGGATCCCTGGCCTGGAAACTTCCATATTCCATAGGTGGGCCCAAAAAAGAAAAAAAAAATCCCACAGATCACTTTTAGCCCAAGTTTCATGAGAACACAGACCATAGCTGTCATTCTCACTTTATTTTGCTCAACACATAGAACAATACCCAGCATTTGGTATGTGCTCAAAAATAAACATACATACATACACACACACGTAAAATCTAACAGCCATCAGTAGAAAAGTATAGGATGAAGACACAAGTAGAAACACTGTTCTTATTTCTTTCAGTGCCATCTTTCACTTTGAAATTTCCCAGATCTCTCTATTGACCTTTTGTTCTTATCTCCTTTCCTTCCCTATTGTGTGCCAAATCTTGTGGGGTTGTGGGAATTCAAAGATTAGTAAGACATGTTTCCCATCAACAGATGAAGACAAATAAATACAATGAAATATACTTGAAATGGCAATATACTTTTTCATTACATGGAGATGAACCTCATCTTCACGCTCATCGACCTCAAAATGGAAAGTCTGCCAATATGCCTATTATAACAAAACTCTACAAAGACAAAATAAACCTATGCCCTATAAAAGCTTTAATAAAGGAGTTCCCATCATGGCTCAGTGGTTAACGAATCCGACTAGGAACAATGAGGTTGCTGGTTCGATCCCTGGCCTTGCTCATGGGGTCACGGCTCGCATCCCGTGTTGCTGTGGCTGTGGCGTCGGATGGCGGCTACAGCTCCTGTTAGACCCCTAGCCTGGGAACCTCCATATGCCATGGGTGTGGCCCCAGATAAGGCAAAAAAAAAAAAAAAAAGCTTTAATAAAGAATTCTCCTTGTATCCCAAGAATAGAGGTTACAGCTTTTGTTGCAAGCGACACAGGAAAAAAAAAAAATTTCTCCTACTGTAGTCTCCAGAGCAGATATGGTCCAAATGGACCAACCCTCAGCTACAATGGTAGCTTCCAGATTATTTCTCTCTGTTCCAGTTGTAGAAAACTAGGTGCAAATTGTCACACTGCCTAGAAACAGCATGTTTTCCATGAAATTACTCAAGATGCTGCAGAAAAACGATCCAGAAGTAGTTACTCATACAACGCACTTAGAAACATAAATGATAGGCCACCTTTAATTTCTTTTTTGTTTTTTAGGGCCACACCAACAGCATACGGAGGTTCCTAGGCCAGGAGTCAAATCAGAGCTACAGATGCCCACCTACACCACAGCTACGGCAATGAGGGGTCAGAGCCGAGTGTTTGAACTACACCACAGCTCATGGCAACGCCAGATCCTTAACCCACTGAGCAGGGCCAGGGATCGAACCTGCAGCCTCATGGTTCCTAGTCGGTTTTGTTTCCTCTGTGCCACAACGAGAACTCCAAGACCGCCTTTAATTTCTCTGTGGCCCAGTGTTTTCCTGTTTGCCTTGACTTGGCCAAGGCTACTGCATCCTACTGTCAGTGACCAATCTATCCTACTTAAGAGAACGAACACTGGCATATGGAGGGAACCATCTGGAATTTCTGTTGCTCGATGGGAGGCTGATGGGGGAACAGATCTGGAAAGAGACTCCAAAAAGAATTAATGAGTACCAGATGTAATTAAAGACTGCTTTCCCCCCAAAGGATCTCAGGACCAGTCATCACGGGGGGTGCCTCTTGGTTCCAAAATTACACCCTCTTTCCACTTGTTCATCCATCAAACGCTAAACATCCCACCATCTTTACTCTAGTATTTTTTGCCAAGCAGTGTTTTTTTTTTCTTTCCTGAATAGGTTGTTTTTTGACAATGGGAAGGATAAAGCTTTATAAGTAATATCTGGAAAGTTAACACTAAGGAAGAATCACCTGACTTTCCCCACATAGCAAACGCAACTGCAAAAACAAAGAGGCTTTGGTCTTCTGTAAATTCATAACTACCTTTAAGATCAGAAAGCCTGAACCAAATAAAAAGGGAGATGTCTCTGAAGGAGAATGGGGTCTTCCCTTGTGTCAGGAATCATGTGACTGCCATACCCACAAAGCATTCCATATAATTTAAACGCTAGATTTAAACCCAGTCAGGGAATCAAGGTCACTACCATATAGCATTCCAAGGGTCTGACTCTGGTCTAAATCCTGTAGAATTGAGATCAAGGGTGAAGAGCACAGATCCTGGGAATAATGATGGGATCACACGAAGAAGCACAATTTAGGGTAGGCAGACCCGCTGCTTGTATCATATTCACTGTATCAGGCCAGTATTAGGTGGTGAAGGCAGTTTCCACTGCAACCCCGCTATTGTCAGGAACACAGCCTGCACCAACTTTGGACCCAGGTCCCACTTCTAGGGGAGAAGGATAGTGTGCAGGGGCAGGACATACACGGGTTATTTGCAGGATTGCTATCTTCCATAGTTAAGGAGCCTGTTTCTATATTCAATCTTCGCTCTAATACTTTCCCGTAAATATGTGAACCCAGTGGAAAAGTAACTCTTAATGCCATGTCAGTCAGTATTAAATGACTTAATCTTCCTTATTTAGAAGAGAAGAATATTTTTAGCTCTAAAGTAACAAACTCAGATACTTAGATACACATATTTACACAATGATTTGCGGTGTATTCTCTCCTCTGTAGTCTTATTTAGCTTTTGGTGCATCTAAGGACTTATCCAAATATTCTATCATAATTTATGAGGATGGCTGGTAGATCCAAAACAAGTACTTTAGTAAGAGAATGGAAATTTTCATGCATAAATAGTTCACAGAAATGGAGGTCTGACATGACTGCACATCAACATCAAGAAGACTAATTTACAGAGATTTTGGTATTTGTTTATCAAGAATTCATTCTCTTATAGAAAAAAAAACAGAACAAAGAAGTGCTAGAAGAGAAGGATGCATTCTTTCTATAACAAAATTCTTTTCAAAAGGCTGCTAACTTCATAGGCTGCCTTTTTCATCAAATCTACACAAGTGCTTTCTTTATTCTACTCTACCTTTTTTTTTTTTTTCCAAACTGTTCTTAAAAATAAGCAGAAGTACCCACAGGCACATGATTCAAGACTGAAACCTGGCTTCTGGTTTCCTTACACCTTGAAAAAACAAGCCATCTGCTTACTTGGTGTTGGGGGAGAGGGGAGAGGACTGGGTGGGTGGCTGGGTGGGGGCTGAAGGGTAGGGCCCTTCATTCTTACCTCATGGGAAGAGTCCAATTTAAACCTTAGACGATAAATTCCCATCCCACTCCCCACATACACTCTATCCTTGTCTTTCTCCATCACAGACAGATATGCAAAATTCCCACAGTAGAATCAACATTTTAAATTATGATATTTTAATTGATCAATAAAATGTTTAACATACAGTGTTTATCTCTTCCTCTAGTCTATACCATCTGTTCTTCAAACGTATTTTGAATCTATTTAATAGGAAGGTCTTTAAGTAAAATTACCAACTGTATCAGATCAATCCTCCAAAGCCCAAATTCTGAAAGGAAAATAACAGAAGGTGCTGCCGTTTTTATAGAAATAAAAAAGAATCCTTGCCTTCTCTCAGCCCAGGCTTTCTTTGGTTCATTTAATCTTGAGACACTATTATGCTGCATTTCTCTCCATTAGACCACAAAGAATTCAGAGTGGCCAACTTGGTATTGCCTTTTTTAAAAAACAACTTAATATTTTAAAAAAATGATGTAAAATTGACATGCTAAAAGCTGTATACATTTAATGTATAAAACTTAATGAATTTGGAAATAAGACTACACTCATGTAACATCAAAGTATATACATGTAACATCACTACAATCCAGGCCATAAACCTATCCATTCTCTCCAAAAGTGACCTTCTTAATCAATCCTTTAAATTAATTAATTAATTATTTTTTTCATTTTAGGCCCACACTTGCAGCACATGGAAGTTCCCAGGCTAGGGGCTGAATCAGAGCTACAGCTGCCAGCCTATACTACAGCCACAGCAATTTGGGAAATGAGCAGTGTCTGGAACCTACACCACAGCTCATGGCAACGCCGGATCCTTAACCCAATGAGAAGGGCCAGGGATCAAACGAACACTAGTCGGGTTCATTACCGCTGAGCTACAACACGAACTCCTTAAATTAATTAATACAATAAGAACATTTAATATAAGTTCTACCCTCTTAGCAAATTTTAAGTATAGACCACAGTACTGATAATTAGTGGCACTTTGCTGTACAGTAGTTCCCTAGAATATTACTGTTTATATTCTATATAAATACAAGAATTACTTCTGTAGAGGTGTTCATTATTCTCAACATTTCCATATTTTACATTTTTATATATTTTAAAATTTCTCAAAACCTTTAACAGTTTCTTTGTAAGTTCTAATAAAGCACACTTATTTAATGCTTGCAGTTTCCAAAATAAGTTCCTTTCTACTTGAATTCAAACAAGTCCCAAAGACCATGAAAGTTCCTAGAACTATTAGTAACAATTCTAAGGATTTCAACAATAATATCCAGATTTAACAACCTCTGCCCTATGCTCTAATACTCTAAAATATCTTCATACTGCTTGGCAAAGGTACTGACGGAAATCCCCATTCTTAAGGTTAATCTGTTTTTTTTGTTTGTTTTTTTTTTGGCCACACCTATGACATGAAAAATTTCCTAGATCCAAGGATCAAACCCGCGCCAAAAAGTGACCTAAGCAACAGCAGTAGCAATACTGGATCTTTAACCCACTGAACCACCAGGGAATTCCTTAATCCTTCTTTTTAATCCACAGTGTCCAGAAATCTCCTAAAGAAGAATGATATATAAATAAGAGCATTATCACTGACCAACATATATGCTCAGCAAGTGCTCAATAGCTATTAACTTTTGTATTTTCTTTACTTTGTGTTAATCTGGCACAGTGCCAAAAAATAAGATATCTAACTTTTTTAAATAAACATTTTCCTGATTAGCAGTGAGACTGAGATTTAGTTCATGTCCCAGATCATTTTATTCATTCCACTGTGAATTTCATTTTTCTCTTAGGTCTTTTGTTGTATTTGTCTTCATTATAAAAATGTACAGAAACTCTTTGCATATTATGGATAATAACATGTACTGCCATATCCTGTGTACTGCATATATTTTGTCCCTATGTCTTTAGTTTTAACATCTCATAGAATTTCTTTGATGATAGAGAGGTTTTTAATTTTTATGTAATCAAAATTTTTCATCTTTTCTTTTATGACTTCTGGATTTTCTGTCTTATTCTGGAAGCCCTTTCACAGAATGAACGTATAAAATAATATAAAAAATAGTCTCCCATTTATGTAGCATAGTATGTCTTAATAACACAACAGAAATTTTTAACATATGGGTAGACAAATTTTCCAACATCATTTATTGAAATTTAGTCTTTTCCCACTGTTTTGAAATGTCATTCAAACCATCAAATAAGTTCCCAAATATCCATGGGTCTGTTTGTGGTCTGTATTTTGCTTCATTTATCACCTTCTGTCTATTCTTGTGACAGTATACCACATTGATTGCTTATCTCGATATAGACCAAGCCTCCCTAGTTGGCCTTCTCTTAAAAAAAAAGTCTTGCCTAACATGTTTTACTTTCTACTTGTTTCCCTAAAAATGTTAAAGTCAGTTTTCCACGTTCTTTTTTTTTTCACCTAGCTGCAATTTTATCTGATATTACTTGAATTTATACATTTATATGGAGGAGAATTTTTTTTTTTTTTTTTGGCCATCCATGCCAACGGCACGTGTAAGTTCCCATACTAGGGATCAAACCCACACCACAGCTGTGATCTGAGCTGGTAACAATGCCAGATCCTTCACTTATAAGCCGCCAAGGAACCTATGTGGGAGAGAATCTTTGCAATTGTTGGGTCTTCTTGTACTGGTATGTCACTCCACTTATTCATCAAAGTTTTAAGGGTTTATTTCATGTCCCTTATTAAGTTTATTCCTGGTGGATTTTTCCCTTAAAAATTAGAATATTTCAACTATTACCTTTTCTAATAAGTGACTGTTAATAGGAATGCTATTGCTCATTGTATGTTTGTATTCTTTCAGTTGTTTTACTGACCTCCTTTGTTTAACAGTATTTTATTTGAATTTCTTGTGTTTTTCTAGTAAGAAATAACATGTTTACCAGTAATTGTTTTCCTCCTTTTTTCTAATGATTATGCCCTTTATTATAGTTTTTTCTTGTCCTATTGCATTGTCTATCATGTCCACTAATAAGAATGATGGTAGGCATTCATATTTTCTTCCTGACTCTAACATAAGGTAATTAACCTTTTATACTTATTTATGAAGTTTTCAGTGTATCACTTATAAACACTTTATATCAACTTAAGAAAAATTCCATTTCTGGCCTAATAATTTTTGCTGAGTAGGTAATGAAATTGATAAAGTGCTTTCTCTTTTACAAATTGGGAAGACTTTGAGGGAAATCTTTTTACCCCTACAAAATCATCTTGATGCTACCATGTAAACAGTTTTCCTTTGGGTAAGGAGGAGATAAGTTTGACACACTGTGATTATCAGCTTTAGCTTTTATTCCTAAGAAATGCATAAAAATAACTCTGTGCCCCCTTTTAAGAGGAAGGCTGAATATTTTCACACCAAGAAAAAAAGCACAACATGGAATGCCACCAAAAAAAAAAATCTCGTTTGAAAAATATGTTTAGTATTTACATTTATCTCCTTTCAATTCCTCCATGAAATAACCTGGAGAAGATTTCTCTTCTGTGTCACAAATATGCTGCGAAACTTGTACTTGGGCAACATTATAAAATCTATTATTTCTGTTTTCAGTGATTTACTCCTTTCTCAGCACTTCCTCACCCGTCCTTCTCTCTGCCTTGCTGCCTTACTATTTTTTATTCTGCATATTCAAAATTAGTTCCCTAAAATAAACAACACTTCCATCAGTTACCCTCATGACTTTGTGGGCTCTGCAGCCTTAGACATATTAGGTTTTCAAGAGCCCGTACTTAGGTAGAAAGACAGAGTATGTAGGTGGAAACTGCCACTGTATTTGATGAGAGGAGAAAGTTAAACTTTTTTGGTTATTCTCTGGCTCTTTGTATACTGAAAACTGTGCCTTACTATTATAAAAAAGAATCACAGTGCAGTTTTGGGAAGAGAAAACAGTTCTAATGTTGCCTTATGTTAATTATGCTAATAGATTTTTCCTAAAGTAGAACCATCCTTGCATTCCTAGTTTAATCATTATCATATCACAGATAATGATTAAACTCAATTTAATCATTTTCTGGGATATGTCTAAAATGCAGGTACATTTGTTTTTCTAAAACTTATCATTAATGTCAATTACATTAGCTTCTAATTTTCTTTCTTTGTGCTAGCTTTAATTTTAGAATCAATTTTTTTTTTCACCCTGAGAACAAATTCAGAAGCTTTGTGTCTTTTTCTGGGATCTAAAAGATTTTAGAATATGGTGATTACGTGCTCCTTGAAGAGGTATGTTTTAAAGTTTTTAAGACGCATTCTGGCTGCTTTCAGATGTAGATGGCCTATAGATGAGACAGACTTTGGAAATTAACTTTCCTAGGTAAGTTCTACCAATCATACAATACATATAAATATTTTTGCTGAAATATTTCTAGTAAAAACTTGGGGGGGTTAAGTTTAACAGTAAGTTAGTAGTTCAATAAATCATGCTGCTTTTCTGCTCTGGTATAGTATACGATCATTTAAAAGGATGCAGCAGATTTCTTTTTACTGATACGTTATCTCCAAGGTATACTGTTAATTTTTTTAAAGTCCATATGAATATTTAGAACATATTTTCATGATGAATTGTTTCAAAATGCAAACCATTAGTATTTTACAACCATCTCAGTTTATGTCATGCATGCCAAAATTTAAGAACTTCTGTTCTCAGTCTTGGTTTCCTTGTGTATAAAATGTGGTGCCAACATCACAGCATCTTTATAAAGCTTCAGTGAGATAAAATAATATTAACACATTGCCTGGCACATGAAAAAAAGCTGAACTCATTATTACCATATTACACGAATGAATATATTATTACAGCAGCACTACTATTGACAGTATCCTATGATTACTATACTATTACTAAATGAAGGTTCTAAATCTCTTTAATGTGTCATCTTTCTATAGACTTACATTTACATAATGTATTCCTCTTTGGCTCAAAAAATTAAATTTGAATACCTCTGCTATTTCCTGCATCATTTCTTGCTGCTAATATTTTAAGGCTTTCTGATTTTAACCCAGCCTCTCTGACTACTATTATTCAAATAATCTGAAATCTGACAAAGGCAAAGCCAGCACTTGGCAGTGAAGTGCTGAAATGGTCCGTATTATGCAGTGTGATGGAATATGGCAGAATTGGGATGGGAACAGACAGAACAGTAAAATAGTAGATTGCTAAAAAATTATGTTTAATAGTTTCCTCTCTACGTGAGGCCTGAACTAAGCATGGTACAGAAAAAAAAATATTTATCGATAAAATCCTCTGTTTTCTGAGAACCAACAAGACTCTCTCTTTTCTTTGTCACCTGAAAAACCTTGGCACAAAGCTCCATGCCCCTTTGGTCTCCGTTCTCCTTTTCCCTTGGGGAAAAAAGTCCACATTTTTCACACAGCTTTAGAGACTCATAACCATACTTAATGTATAAAAGCTGTGATTTCCATGCAAACTGCTGCTTTCCCAGAAAAAATGGAAAAGCTCTCTCTAGCAGTTTAAAATGCTTTAACTGTTTCTTTCCCTTGCTACTTGAACTACTAGGCCAGCTTGGCCTGCCAAAAGCCTTCTCTAATGAATAAGATAATTTAAGAAGTGTGGGAAGCCTTGGAGCTCCCGCTGTGGCACAATGGAATAGGCAGTGTCTCTGTAGCACTGGGTCACAGGTTCAATCCCCAGCCTTCACAGTGGGTTAAGGATCTGGTGTTGCCCCAGCTCCTTAACCCACTGTGGTGAAGGCCATGACTGCAGGTTGGATCTGATCCCTGGCCTGGGAACTCCATATACCACGGGGCAGCCAAAACAGAAAAAAAAAAAAAAATTGTGAGAAGCCTTTTAAATTCATTCTGACTCATGAGATATCATTAAATACACACTAGGTACATACACTAGGAGCCAAAAAGTCTTACTGCACCACTATGATTTCCTCACTACAACAATTTCCTCACCAGTACTATGACTTGAGCCTGAACTATCTGCCAAATAGTAAAATTCAGGCCCCTTTGTAGTAGCTGATGTCATGGCTGGAAGCAGGTACTGATTTTTCTCGTTTACCCTCTTCCTTTTATAATTTCACCAAAAAAGGAAAACAAACAAAACCAGGTGCATCCACACTATGCAAATAAAATTAAAAAAAAAGGTAACCTCTGAAATGACTTCCCAGCAAACAGAAGATCCTCAAGCTGCTCCCTAGCGAACACCACAGGAGGCGTGTCAATGCCTAGATGCTCAGCCGCAGGGGGCCTGCGGGCTGGGGAGGCAGTGAAGCCCCAGAGAGCTCTAAACTCGTGACTGGCAAGCCACACCAGGCCCAGCAGCTCCTCAGGTGCTGATCCACGGGAGGCCCATCAGCGCTCAGGTGGAAGGTGCAGGGAGGAGGGAGGAGGCAAGCTGTGCGGAGGGGGAGCCTAAATGAAGGCCACCAGCTCACCAGGGGAGAAGGGAAATGAGAGGCCCCCACTGCGAACACGAGAGTTCAGAGAGCTCCATTAACAAAAGGAATGAGCCCGCGCTCTCTTGCACAGAGCATCTTCTTAGCTGTGGGAAGCACAACTCACAGAGAGTAAGTTTCTGGCCCAAGGAATCTAAAGAGATGCTGGTGTTGAAAGATTCCCAGGCTGGATTCTGCAGGGGACCACCAGTGCCCCACCCGCCAAGAAGGTCAGCACCTCCCAGTCAGTTGCAAAGGTTCTTAAGGACTCACACCCTCCACTCCGCCCTGGTTTGCCAAGATTCTCAGAGTGACAGTGACAGCTCTCTCTTCAGCATCCAAAGCCCGCAGAAACACTTTAGCAGGAACTGACCGGGCGGTACCTGCATCTCACTCCCATTTACTCACTCTAGCATTTACTGAGCATGGGCGCTACTCCAAACCATGTGCTTTCCGCTGGAGATATAAAAAGTTGAATAAGATTTGGCCTCTGTCCTCAAGGCAACATAAACGTAAATAATAATTACAGCATAAGGGCTGAAATAGATAGAAATGATAGAAATAGACCCACAGTATTGTAGGAACAAAGAAGAAAGAGAATTAAATCAAATGGGACTGAGGGACACTTTCTAGAAGAGATGACACTAAGTTCAAAGACAGAAGGGAGTTGGAGCTTCCTGGTGGCACAGTGGGTTAAGGACCCAGCATTGTCACTGCTGTGACACGGCTTTGATCCCTGGCCTGATAACTTCCTCATGCTACCAAAACAAACAAACAAAGACAGAAAGGAGCCATCGGAAGAGAGCATCAGGGAGGTAAGTGGGGGGCAGAATCGGGGAGGGGAGGTGGGGACAGTTCTCGGCAGAGAGAAGAGCAAGTATAAATGACTGGAGAGGAGAAACAGCTGATTCCATTCAACAGCAGTAAGTAGACAAGTGTGATGGGTGGCGAGGATCCCCGGGAAAAGGCACGGAGGCCAGTCACAAAGGATGCTGTGGTCCAAATCAATGACATGGAGATTTACCCGGAACGCTTTGGGTGCCCCTGGAGAATTCTACAACATCCACACGCAAGGCAAAGGCCTTAGGAAAATTGAAACTTGCTGCTCTTGAAAACTGGGTTTTTCAGGTTTCCACAAAGGTTAACCTATTTTCAAAATAAAATATGTTCTGAAGTTAAATTTTTCTTTTTTTGGGGGTGTGTGTGTGTGTTTAGGGCCGCACTCACAGGGATATGGAATTTCCCAGGCTAGCATTCAAATCGGAGCTACAGCTGCTGGCCTATGCCATAGCCACAGTGATGCAGGATCCATGCTGCGTCTGCCATCTACACCACAGCTCGTGGCAACGCCAGATCCTTAACCCACTGAATGAGGTCAGGGATCAAAGCCGCATCCTAATGGATACTAGTTGGATTTTTCTCTGCTGCACCACAACAGCAACTCCTGAAGTTAAATTTCTAATTTCATATTTGTTACTTAATTTTTTTTTTGTCTTTTTGCCTATTCTAGGGCCACACTCGCAGCATATGGAGGTTCCCAGGCTAGGGGTCGAATCGGAGCTGTAGCCACCGGCCTTCGCCACAGCCACAGCAACATGGGACCTGAGCCGTGTATGCAACCTACACCACAGCTCACGGCATGCCAGATCCTTAACCCACTGAGCAAGGCCAGGGATCGAACCCAGAACCTCATGGTTCCTAGTCGGATTTGTTAACCACTGAGCCACGACAGGAACTCCTGTCACTTAATTTTTAAAACATAGATAGAACAAGGTAGACGATAATAGCGAAAAAGAATATATGCATATGTATGACTGGGTCACTTTGCTGTACAGCAGAAGTTGACAGAACATTGTAAATCAACTATAATAAAAAATTAATTTAAAAAACATAAAACCATATACAGACAGAATAGGGACCATACACAGCACATATATTACTAGCAAAGAAAGAGGACTCTCACTACAGTTAGTAAACACTAACATGGTATTAAAACTCAAATAGGAGTTCCCTTCGTGGCTCAGTGGTTAACGAATCTGACTAAGAATCATGAGGTTGCAGGTTCGATCCCTGGCCTTGCTCAGTGGGTTAGGGATCCGGCGTTGCCATGAGCTGTGGTGAAGGTTGCAGACGCGGCTCGGATCCCGCGTTGCTGTGGCTGTGGCATAGGCCGGCAGCTGTAGCTCCTGTTAGAACCCCCCTAGCCTGGGAACCTCCATATGCCGCGGGTGCGGCTCTACATAAAAAGGAAAAAAGACAAAAAAAAAAAAACTCAAATAAATGCCAAATGTTCTTTTTCTGGATGAGTAAAATTCTAATCATGTATTCTCAATGTGATGTATTTACTTATGAATTTATTGATAAAGTGATAAATGACATACATGTTCCACAGTACTAACGTAATAAATACTATCTACATGATAAAGTATACACAAAGGGAAAATGTTCAAAGAATAGGATAACAAATAAATAAAGGTTCTAATATGTTCTATATTCTCTTCAGTGGATTTTTCATATCACATTTGGAAACCGCGGCATTAGACAACTAACAGATGCCTAGACTCATCTACCCAATACTCTCACATACATGCATGTAGATAGATATCACCATGCCATTCATTACAGCAAACCAACTAAATGAAGAAACAAGATGCACAGTCAAGGATGATACGTAACACACTCACGTCCAGGTAATCGCTGTGCAGCTCATAAGAAATCGAGGCAACAGACCATGACATGATGGCAACCAGCACCTTCCCCTCAGCTCCCCGTGGTCCCCATGAGGCTTAAAAATAGCACAGACTCACAGACTTTGGAAAACCTTGGTTTTACAAATAAGACAGTCTGGGGGGTGGGGGGATGCACTGTGGGTTTGGGATACAAAATCTATAAAATTGACTTGTGATGATTTATGTACATCATTAAAAAAAAAAAAAAAAAAGACTAGCACAAAGGAAGAAGCAAGCTCTTGATCGCCTTCATAGCACCAGGAAAGCAACCCAGGTGAGGTCAGAGGGCGAGAGGCAGGATGCTTCACCTGAGGGGTCGAGGGGGGTTCCTGAGGCTTCCAGGGCAGCCTCTGTTCTCACATCCTCACCATGCTGGATCGCAAAGACAGATCTGTATTTCTAGAAAGTTAATTTTCCTATTGTCCTTCAGGAGGATGTAGAAGTCAGCAATCAGACGTATGTGTCTGAGTGAAGTTAAAGACAAACATGACGGCACTTATATGTGGAATCATAAAAAATGATATAAATGAACTTGTTTACAAAGGAGGAACAGGCTCACATAGAAAACAAACTTATGGTTACCAAAAGGGACAGGGTGGGGGTGGGGGGAATAAATTAGGAGTTTGGGATTAAAAAATATACACTATTATATATAAAATAAACACCAAGGACATCGTGTATAGCATAGGGAACTATATGCAATATCTTATAATAATCTATAATGAAAAAGAATATGAAGAAGAATAGATACACATATAACTGAATCACTTTGTGGTACACCTGAAACATTGTAAATCACTACATTTCAATTTTTTAAAAAAAGGAAAAAAATAAGAGTCATGTCTTCATAGCATCCTGTTCATTTCCTTTTCCCACAGGGTTTTCGTAAGAAAAACGTCATGATGGGGAGGATCAGAATTCTAAATACCCGGACCTCAGGGAGGAGACTCTGCTCTAGACACATGTCCCTAGATGTCTCAAGAAGAAAGCACGTCCACACACCACCTCCCTCCCCATGATGGGCTGAGCGGAGAGGAAGGGACCAGGTTTCAATGTCAATGCTCTGATTCAGAACTAGGGCCCTGTCCGCAGAGCAACCACCCCAAGGTAGAGGCCTTGTCTGCACTCATCCCTGCTGACCTCCTTCAGGTCCATCTATATGCACAGAAGAGAGGGGCTGGGATTCGCCAGCATTCCATCCATGTCATTCATCCATCCATCCACTCATTCATTCCCTCACTCATTTAACACATACACAGCTTCTCCTCAACCCTGGAGCGATCGTGGATTCTGCCAGCACAAAGATGCGAGGGTCCCCTCGGTCTCATCATGTGCTGGGAGACAGCAGAGTATCACCTGTCATTTGCACTTGTGGCCACAGCCCAGCCCGGTCCCGGCTCAGTGCAGCCGGCTCCCCACCTCTGTGCAAACCCTCCACTCACTACCGCCACTGGAGAAACGCCGTCGGAGGGGTTAGCCCGCCTGCCCCAAACTAGACAAAAGCCCAGCTCAGTGCAGGTGCGAGCAATGTTATTTATCCAGACACCAACTTGCCATCAGGTGAAGTTATCATGTAAATAAAGAGAGTCAAACATATGGCTTCTGATGGGAGGCAGGGCTCACGAGCTTTACAGACGCACCAAATGTAGGAAAGCAAGGGCAAGACATGAGACACAGAGCAGGCCCAGAGCACAGCAGCCTGACAGACAGAATCTTGGTTTTACTAACGCATCCTGTAGCAAAGGGCAGTCACATCCCACTTACAGATTTTTGTTAATCAAGTGCTATTAATTTCCAGATATGGGGATACACCTCTAGGAAACAGGCCTACCTTTCTCTTAAAATATATTTTATGGTGCTGTTTTTTTTTTTTTTAGGGCCATACATGTGACATATGGAAGTTCCCAGGCTAAGGGTCAAATTAGAGCTGTAGCTGCTGGCCTATGCCCCAGCCACAGCAACACCAGATCCAAGCTGAGTCTTCAACCTAAACCTACTCCTTCATCAGGGATTGAACCCGCATCCTCATGGATACTAGCTGGGTTTGTTACTACCGAGTCAAAATGGGACCTCCTATGGTGCTATATATATTAATATCATAGCTTTTCTGGGCTCTATTTTGATCCCTCCCACAAATTTAGGTAGGGTTACTATAAAGAACTAGATAGACTTAAGGAATCGGGGGGCCTAGATTTGAACTTATGTTGCTTCCATGACCTCTGAACTCTTTCTTAGGCATCCCTTTTGAGGCCCATTCCCTCCATTATAAAATAGAAAGAATTGTGGCAGAGACCACTAGTTGTCTCCTAGTATTTTTTTTTCACTTTCCTTAGCACAAATATTCCAATTTTTAGATTAATACATTGTCCCCTTGCCAAAAGACTACATTTCCCAGTCTCCTCTCCAGTTCGTTATGGCCATTAAGCCAACTTTTGGCCAGTAAGACGTAAGAACTATCATGCATAACTTAGATAAATCCTTCCCACTTTCTGCTGCCTGGAATGTGGTTGCAATGGCTGGAGCTCCAGTTGATATCTTGGACCACAGAGTAACTTTGGGAATGGAAACAGCACATAGTGGAGCAAAAAGGTAAACAGAGTCCAAGTCTCTGTCACTGTGAAACAGACCTAAGAGACATAAGAGAGAGAGAGATTCCTGTTCTCCAGGTCTTTGCTACTCACAGAAGAACTAATCTTACCTAATACAATGGATGCCTAATCTCATGTAGTGGTTCCAAGTGTAATGTTAAGTGTGAGGGTACTGTGTACTCAGAGTGTTTCCCTAAAACCCTGGTATCATGAGCTGCTCTGTGAATAGAAGGGTTACATGGTTAAACATTTCTGAGAAACAGCACACACTATATCATATGAAGGGCTTTGAAAACACCAGATGCGAAAAAACTGCTTTTCTGTGTTTAGTTTCAAATTTCCCAAACTTATTCAATATCATTATCTTTCTTATGTGGGATATTATAGAGAGCTAATATCATAGGGAACAATTTGAGAAATCCTGGGCAAATTCATCATTGGTAATAGGTAATACCCATATGACTGTTTTAGGCTTACAATACAGTTTACCTAGTACTCCAGATCCTCACAGTATATGCTTTCATAACTCTCCATATGTTTTCTACAGCACAGTTGTTAACTTTATTGGTTTCTAATGCTCAGTTTGAGGAGGAGTTTTAATCATTTTCACTCTCTTGGATAGCACATAGGCTGCGAATTCCTCGCGGCCCCTGTGGAATCCTAAAGAACTGAACGTAGGAATCCCCTCTTCTAAGGGCATATTATTGAATATACATAAGAAATCCTGAGAAATATTGACATAACAGTAAAGTATGTTTAATGTGTTTTAAGAGAACAAAACCTTAGAGTTTCCAGTAAGACCCCATTACTGGGCTCTACCGGTCTGGATGTCTAAGAGGAATCACATACGTGGCCAGAATCGATACTGGCTACTAGCCAGCACTCACATGGGGCTGCCGATCAGTGTGAAAAACATGCCTCTTCGGGGGACTTGGGATTCCCAAAGCCTGAGAACTATGCCCCAAAGGGAGCATCCCAATGGCAAATAAGACATCCAGGCAAAACGGTCTTCTCATGCAAGGGTTCTTGCACCTAGTTCTGAGAGTCCTTCCCCTGTATTCTATTAGTCAAGCAAGTCACGAAGGCAGGCTCACGTTCAAAGGAAAAGGAGAGAGTCCCCACTTCTCCAGGGGACCAACAACATCCATTTACAGGGAGAGAGGAAATTTATGGCAGCACTTTTTTTTTTTCTTTTTTCTTTTTTTGCTTTTTAGGGCCACACCTGCAGCATATGGAAGTTCCTCAGCTAGGGGTCAAATCATAGCTACAGCTGCTAGCCTAAACCACGGCCACAGCAATGCAGGATTCGAACTGTATTTGTGACCTACACCATAGCTCACAGCAACACCAGATCCCCCCAACCCACTGAGTGAGGCCAGGGATCGAACCCACATCCTCTCGTGGATACTAGTCAGATTCATTTTCACTGCACCACAATGGGAACTCCCACAGCAGCACTTTCTGAAGAATATCTTAGAGTTCCCTGGTGGCTCAGGAGGTGAAGGATCCAGGATTGCCACTGCTGCGGTGCAGGTTCAATCCCTGACCTGGCAACTTCCACATACCACAGATGCAGTAATATATATATATATATATATATATATATATATATATATATATATATATATATATATGTGTGTGTGTGTGTATATATATACATATATATATATATGCAGTAATATATATATATATATACACACACACACACATACACACACACACAATGACATTAACATTACAATAGTAATTAGTACCAGAACTAGATACGCTTACTTAATGCTCTAATACAGAAGCATATATATATGATATATAATTATATCACAAACTTGGCTTCTAATATCTGAAGAGCTAGTTCAATATAACGGGTTTCTTTTATAATTCTATTATATTTTATGTAGTAAAAATATTATTCTGAAAATGAATCTAGGCTTTACCAGGCTGCAAAAGGGGCACAAGAGAAGTTCAGAACCCCTGGGTCGTGCAAAAGTGCTGTGTCCTCAAGGGTCGACCGTGAGCCACTGTGCTATTCCTGCCCCTGCTGGCCGGGCCGTACTCTCAGGGCCAGACTTATCTTTAAAGCTCTGCAGAGGAAGAGATTCCAAAAGCTCCCTCAAGAAAGTATAATCAATTCAAGAAATGGCAACTCTACCTAAACCAATAATTGGGAAATCATGAATTATTTAATTCTACATTCCACGAATGTCTGCATGGAAAACAGACCATAACGTAAAGAGAAAAAGAAGTAATTCAATTAGAGCAAGTGAAAAGAGCCCTGCACTAGATTAAGGGCCCCATGGGCAGCTGTTCCTTACTTGGCTCAGACTTCCTCAGCTCCAACCAGGAGGGTAAAATACATATGCAATCACTCAGGTGCCCTTCTCTGGTAAGAAATGCCTATATCTCCTCAAAGAATATTAATTCCATGAGACAAATTTCTTGCGGGAATAAAAAGAGGTAAAATATGTTTCTGCATTGAAGCCAAGGAAAAATTTCATTAATTCTCAGCAAATTTGTTACAGCACAGATCACAGAATATGGGGTCAGTAAGAACTTTATACATGATGTCTTAGTAGGATGGCCAAGTCCTGCTGGTTTGCCTTGGACTTTCTAGGTTTTATTACTAAAGACCCTGTGTCCCAGGAAACCCCTTAGTCCTAGACAAGCTGAGTAGCTGGTCACTCTGTTTACTAACGACTTTCAAGAGCGAAAGGCCCATTATCAACGTTTCCTGATAAATATCATGATCTCTGGATGCTGCTTTCAGGATTCTGAATTTGGAAGGACTTTACCAGTGTACTGTACTGGCGCACTAATCCCTGTCTTAAATATGGCCTTCCGTTCTAATCTCCATAATTGAACTCACTGTAACGATTATATACAATCTTCTATGTTTTTATTTGAAAAATGGACTTATGGCACTGTGTTATATTTTTGTCATACAGTACCTCTTTAGGAAATGATAATGGTAGCTTAGAGAATATAGCCTATTCTCTTTTCCTAAACTGACTGAGCTATACAAATTGACCAGTTCTGTTGGACTAAGCCTATTACATAAACAATTAATTTAGGAATGATTGGCAGTAATCTCATCAGAGAGTGACTAGGGACAACCTGGCTGCCACACTAGTAGTGCTGCTATCTCATCAGGGAATAATTTTAATTTTAACAACAATATGGGAATCCCTTGTGGAGAAATGGGAACATTCATACACTGTTCATAAGAATATAAATATAAGAGTGCAGCCACTGTGGAAAATAGTATGGAGATTTCTCAAAAAACTGAAAACAGAACTACATATAACCCAGCAATTCCACTCCTGAAACCCTAAAAACACTAAAAACACCCTAAAAACACTAATTTGAAAAAATACATGTGTCCCAATGTTCCTACCAGCATTATTTACAACTGCCAAGATATGGAAGCAATCTAAATGTCCATAGACACCTGAATGGATAAAGACGATGTGGTTTATATACAGTGGAATACTACACAGTCATAAAAAAGAATGAAATTTTGCCATTTGGACCAACATGGATGGACTTGGAAAGCATTATGCTAAGTAAAATGAGTCAGACAAAGACAAATACTGTATGATATCACTTACATGTGGAATCTAAAAAAAAAAAAATACAACAAGCTAGTGAATATGACAGAAAAAAAAGCAGATCCATAGAGTACAATCTAGTGACTACCAGTGGGGAGAGGGAAGGAAGAGTGGCAAGACAGCATTAGGGGGATGAAAGATACAAAGTATTAAGCATAAATTAAGTTAAAAGGATATATTGTACAATACAGGAAATATAGCCAATATTTTATAGCTATAAATGGAATATAACCTTTAAAATACGGGGCTCCTTGAAGACATTGATCTATACCAGAGTTTTTAATAAAGATAGAATGCAGATGTGTGAAAATATAAAGCAAGGTGAGCATTCAGTTTTGCATTTGATTTATAGGAGCCTCCAGAGAGTATGCAGCTTTTTCTCAGGCAGTTTCTAAAACTACCAATGTTTACTTTGAACCACCTGCATCTTGGTATCATTGTTTTGCTCCTTTTTTTGGCTTCTGTTGTTTGACTTCCCCTCTCCTTCTCTGGGTTTTCTTCCTGCCACTCAAATTAGAATTTCCTCCAAGAACTTGACTCCTACCTGCTCCTTTCATTTCTCTGCACTCCCAGGATGGCCTCCACGCTGGCTCTCACTCTTCTGAGGATTAGCAGGTCTAAATCCAGATTTCCCAACTCTCTTCCTTCCCAAACTCCTGGTCCTTATTTTCTGTGCCTATCTTGGCATCTGCACATGAAATTGAGTGTATGTCTGTAATGGAATTTATTTTCCTCCCTGCTAAACGTATTCCTTCCCCTGCAGCCTCTGATTCTATTGATGGTGTCCAGAGTTCTGAGTCACCTTTTCAGCCTCATTTTCCTTAGTCTTTCACAATTAATAAAGTGCCAGGTCCTACCAATTCTTCTTCCTTATCAAGTTTATGATGCCTGCTTGTATTTTTCCATAGCAACCACTAATACATTGATTGCTACTAGGAAGCTTGTAGTTTATACTGTGATGGTCAAAGTACTCTTAAAAGTCCTAAAGAAAATAATGCATAATTCCTTCAAAAAGTAGTTTTAAACTGCACACGGAGAAAGAAGTTGTTACAGTAGCAAAGAAGTCACACCTATTGCAAGCAGAGAAAAGCATCACAGGAGTTTTACAGGCATACCTCTTAGGACCCTCTTGGGCTATAACACCAAGTGCCCAGAAGGGTCACACTTCTAAGAGATCAGAGTTACGAGTTTGTTAAGTTATAGTTATTCTCCAGGTGGAGTAAGTATCAAAATAAACTCTGGTTCTCTTACACACTTCACACTTACCAATATCTGCCCACTCAAATTATGATCTGCAAACTCTGGGAAAGTATGTCCCCACCTAGAAAATCACCATGATGCTAATACTAATGGACTATGACAATGAGTTTGTTTCTCAGGTGAATAAAGACAGAGAAGAGTTTGAAAAAACGCTCAATTAGACTAAAATTCCAATTAGTTCCAGCAAGTTAGCAAGCCATAAAGAGAGTCAGGGTCTACATGACTTGGGTCCCAAGAGAAGATTCTAAGGGAGCTCTAATTAGCCCAGAAACAAGCACCACAATTGAGTCAAGCAGAGATTGACAAACTGAGATTAAAGAAAGGGTGTCAACTTATGTTAATATATTTTTATGGTGTTCCATTCATCACTTGCAGGAAATAAAAAATCGCTGCTGTAATTTTAATTGAAATTTAATTTTTATGGGGAAAACATACAGTTATGAAAAAATACTTTAAAAAATGCAACTCCGACTTGTGTATCCCTGGCAAGGACATCCTATCATAGGTCTTGCAGTTAATTAGGACATTACTGCTATTCATTTGTAAAAAGTTATCTGAATCATGGTCATTGCAACTAGAAGGAACTCCCTAGCCTCCAACGGTGCCTCTCAACTGTAAACCTATTTGATTTTTTATTTTTTGTCTCATAATTTATCTTTTTCTTTAAAGTATAGTTGATTTACAATGTTGTGCCAATTTCTGCTGTATAGCAAAGTGACCCATCCATACATATATATACTTCTTTTTCTCATACTATCTTCCATTTGATCTACCCCAGGACACTGGGTAGAGTACCTTGTGCTGTACAGCAAGACCTCCATTCTAAATGTAATAGTTTGCATCTATTGACCCCAAACTCCAAGTCCATCCCACTCCCTCCTGCTCCCCGACAACTACAAATCTGTTCTCTATTTTAGGGACACAAATCATCTAAAGTATAGCAAATAAAACAACAGTGTTCCTCCTTATACATTTTAGACGGGCAATTGCAGCACTGGTTGGAAAACAAGGAGATGGAAATTCTACTCTTATCCTTGGTAAAAAAAAAAAAAAATGTGTATATATGTATATATATATACACACATATACGTTTGGGCAATAACATTAATGTATTTCACAGGATTTTACAATTTATAGAACACTTGCATTATCTTAGCTCATTTGAGTTAAGTTTCACTAAGTTCCCTACCAGCTCAACAATTCTGTGTATCCATATTTTTACATGCATATTAACATTTACTTAATATAATTAAATCCATGGGAAAACACTCCAAATAAAACAAATAAATTGCTCAATAATCATTTAATTCATCAAAGGATTCCATGTTGCAAACGACTTTGCACTTAGATTGCCTTAAATAGTAAGATTCTATGGCATATTCTTAAATAACTGGATATACAAAAAGTCAATTTACATTGATAATTTCAAAACTGATTTGGGGAGATCCGTGGAAATACAAGCTCCATAGAGCCTGGGATCCTGATGTTTCCTTCTCATGGGAAAAGCATGGCTTCAACACCCTTAACCACTGAGTGGTTCATGGTGGTCTGTGCTTCCCTTTAAGAAACTGCCTTAAAAAAGGAGATTTAAATAATACCTAAAGGTCCTTTGAGCTCCGGTTTCAGATTTTCTTTTTACTTTTTTTTTAATATAAATATGTTGATTAAAATTTCTGTGTCAAGGGGGGAGAAGGATAGATTAGGAGACTGGGATTAACATATAATACTACTATGTACAGAACATGGACCTACTGTATCTGTACAGCACAGGGAAATATACTTAATATCTCGTAATAACATATACTGGAAGAGAATGTAAAAAAGAAAATATCTATATTATTTTAGATATATTTTATAAATATTATATAGTCTTTAATATATTTATATATAATATACATTTTATGCATAACTGAATCACCTTACTGTACACCTGAAACCAATACCACACTGTTAATATGTCAATAAAAATTTTTTTAAATTGTTTCTTTCTTTTTTGGCCACCCTGCAGCATATGGAATTCCTGGACCAGGGATCAGATCTGAGGCACAGTTGCACATATGCCACAGCTGCAGCAACGCCGGATCCTTAACCCATTGTGCCAGGCAGGGGATCAAACCCACATTCTGGCACCGCAGAGATGCCACTGATCCTCTTGCACCACAGTGGGAACTCCTCAAGAGTACTTCTTAAAATCACATTTGTCTATTCTTCCCCATAAAATCTTAAAGAATAGCTTTCTCATTCATGTTCTCAATAAGATAAAAGAAACGTTGACTGTTATCCTTGCAGACTTCATTTTCTGCCCTGATAAAAACAAAATGCTCGACTCCTCCCCTCACCCCCACGACACTCATCTCTCCCAAGAGGAGGCTTCTGGTCTTGCATGGGGAGACTGGACCCAGGCTGCAGCCCAAACACTGCCATCCATCCCCCATGTCAGGGTGAGAAATCCCAGATCAGGGGCCCAATTATATCTCAGGGTTGACGAATCCCACTTTGCAGCTAGGAAGAGGCAAGACGGTAATAGCCAGCATGGTAGATAGTAGAGAATAAAGAAACTAAACCCCTTTGACCAGTCTGTCTCCTGGTGTTCTTCAATTTCTGACTCACGTAAGCCAACAGAATCTAAATAACGTCTGCCCAGAGAGGGAAGACAGCACAAATTGACCAGACCCTAAAACACGCAAATCTTTTGAATTAAGTCAGGTACATCTGCTCTTAATTACACAGTGCACACATACTCACACACAAACACATACACAGTGGTAGATTAAAGACAGCTGTAAGTTCTTTGCCATCCCTCCCAATGAAAGTAGAGCCTAATTCTTCTCTCTTGTATCTGAGCTGGCACTGGTGCCCTGCCTGACCAAGAGAATGCTATAGTCATGACAGTCCAAGGATGCTAAGGCTGGCTCAGAGGGCAGGTGGCTCTCACCTAGGTCTCTCAGAGCATTAACTCTTGGGGAACTCCTTCTTAGGCTGTTCCTTCATGGAATCCAGCTGCCACACTCTTAGGAAACCCAAGAAGCCCCAGAAAGATACCAATGTGGCGAGGAACGGAGGCCTCTTCGTTGACTGCCTTGTCCATTTCTGTTTTGTAAATAAGTTCATTTGTATCTTCTTTTAGATTCCACATGTAAGTGATGTCATACGATATTTGCCTTTCTCTGTCTGGCATACTTGACTTAGCATAATAATTTCTAGATCCATTCATATTGCTGTAAATGGCATTATTTCATTCTTTTCTATGTCTGAGTAATATTCCTCTGTATTATACAATGGAATATTACTTTATTCTTTAACCATTCATCTGTCTTCTTTAACAGAAATAGGCTCATAGACATGGAAAACAAAATTATGGTTAACAAAGGGGAAGAGAGGAGAGGGAGACTGGGTTAAAATATGCACTGCTATATATAAAATAAACAACCAACAAGGACCTACTGTATAGCACAGGGAACTATACTTACTATCTTATAATAACCGATTATGGATGAGACAATTAAAAAAGGATATCTATGTATCTATATATGTGTGTGTGTATATATATATATATTTAACTGAATCGCTTTACTGTACACCAGAAACTGTGTACAGTTTTAAACATTAGCACAACATAGTAAATCAACTACATCACAACAAAATTTTTTTAAATAAAAATTAATTAACTTTCCCTTTCCACTTGCTAGTAATCTGGAATAAATGGGGCGATAGCGTGTGACTTTTCTGTCCAATCTAAACGGGACAAGACCAGAATTTCAAAAGTATTCAAAAGAAAACACCAACATTTTTAATACTGGATTGCTAATTGATGCTGCAGACCCAAATCATTGCCTTACATATATCTTATCCGAAATTAGTTGTAATCTCAGGTAAGAAAATGGTAAATCACGCTAATACTACTATACTCACAACATTTTATAGAAACTCCTCCCCCACAAAAATTACTTCCTGATTTATGACCATCTTAACTCCAACCTTAATGTCTTGCGACTTAACAAGGAAATTCGTTAAGCACTGCTGTCTTTGAACATCACAGGGCTTTGATGAGTCTTGCTGCCATTTAAAGTACCCAAGTACTGAAAATCAGAACAAACAGAAGCACTATTATGAAAGAAAACCAGTACTCCTCCATTCATCTCTTCAAATAAGGACAGTTCAAAGCAATATGGAAAAACGGAACACAGTGAATTCTACCATATGTACACGCAAAAATGAAACCATGCTGGAGGCTATATGATATCATATCTGTACACTTCAAAACAGAATCCTAGCACTTGAAATTATAACACATTTTCCTTTCATTAAGTCTGCTCTGTGTTAAAAGGGGGTCATCCTGTCATGGTTGAAACTCCTTCAGAGAAAGAACTAGAAGCATCAAATCCTTTAGCGCAGTTCAGTATAAGACACGGGGTAAAAGTTAGCAGGATTATTTTGAACGTGGACCAGCCATGCTTGTGAAGATTTGAGATTTGCATGGTTTACTAAATAGAACCCATTCCCTCTCTACAAGATGTTTTGAACTCATTTAGACCAATTTTTCCCAGCATTTAGGAGGCAAAGACAATGAGATAAACTTGTTTGTGTGAAGCAAAGTTATCGTAAACTAAACTACAAAAGCAAATTCTTCATGATGACTTCAGTTCACTCCATATAACACCACCAAGAAGAATTTACAGCTCTTTCAAAATCCAATGTCTATAAAGACAGAACGCCTCGAAGGAAAATGGTACCATACTTAAAATAGTGATATCTTTTATTAGTACAGTAAAGTCCTATTTTTATGGAATAGGATGGGTCTGAGGTCATTCCATAAAATTGATTTCCCAGAAAATGGAAATAGGCAATTCACCCTAAGAATTTTATTGAAAAATTATGCTATTCTATTTGAATAATGATGGGAATGTTCTACACATTTCCTTTATTAATGAATTAAAATACACAAAACATCATAAAATTATATTAGAGGTTCAAAAGTATCACTTAAATCTTCTTTACCAGTCACTTTCATTTTGTAAAATCAGCAGTTCCATTAAAATCGTATTATGTAAAAATGGGTTTTTACTGTAATAATAGTTATTACCTATTTAGCTCCCAAGGATGTTGTGAAAATTAAATAATAAGCCATTGGAAAGCAAATACAAAGTGTCGCTAATACCAGAGGCCAAGAGGGGCAGCCGGATGGAAAAATGAAGGAAAAGAGCACCTGACACATTAAAAAATCACAGCTTTCATCTCTAATTCCATTATTGCCAATACTCCATGCAGTGGTCACATGTGCTGACATTATCTCATTTAATCTTATCTACATGATGATATATTAATTATAGCCCTTATGTTATAGTAAATGAAGGCCAGAAACGTTTAAAATTTGTCCAATGCCACACAGTCGGTAAACATCAGAATCCAAATGTGAACCCAGATGTATCCTAGCCAATGGTACGTCCTACATCTCCGAGAGCATCACTACCTCCCCAGCATACCCTCTGGTCTCATAACTAGCCCTCAGTTTCTTATCCCATCTATCAAGGTCAACGCCAAACGCCTCTTCCTCCATGAAGCCATCTCTCTTCTACTCTCCTGAGACACTTCGATTCTAAACACTTCTGTTGTTTGTTACAGTTATTTGTTGTGTTCTTACGTACTATGTTTTATTAACTCAGGTCACTAGCTGTCTGAGATCACAGCAAGCATCAGACTTGCCCTTTGGAGCCCCAGATCAGGAACACCCGATACAGTGCCTTGATCACCACGAGGGTTCAGTTATTGTTGGTTCAACTGCAACGAAAAAGAATGTTAACTTGAATTGGAACTACATATACTACCACAGGTAAAGCAGATCCTACTCCTGATGGTTCAGTGCATCAGACAGCCTTTGGGAAGTTTCTCCAACATTTCCACGGGGATGCACCTAATGAGAAGGTAGTATGACTGAATTCCTCAAGTAGAGTATCTGATGTATGCTAGATATTCAATCAACACTTTTTGCTGTTGTTGTTTAATTTCAAGTGAAGGGAATGATGTGAGCAGTACATAGAGAGGGGTAAATTCAGTATAAAATGTTGTCTGATTTGAATGAATCAGGGCTGGCCGGAATGGTGAATTTTTACATATATATTTATAGATATTACATATATAAATATATATATATATGTATCATTTATGCGTGTGTGTGTGTATATATGTATATATATATATATATATATATATATATATGATAAGGAGTTAGGGCTCTGAAATCAAATTGATTTCCTGGCCCAGCCTCTTTACTTATCAGCTGGGCGAATCTTGGGCAAGCACTTAATCTCTCTGTGTCCCAGAGTCCTCAGCTATAAAAGGAAGGTAATAACGGGATCCACTCACAAAGCAGTTGTCAGGAGTGGTCAGAAAAGAAACGTAGAACACTTAGTGCAGCACATGACACATGTGGCACTCAGGCACTCAAATGATAGTTGCTAGTACCATCACCACCATCAACAAGAAAATCGTAAATCTTAGGATTCTGTTCAAAGGAGAAGGCAATGTTTTCCACAGGCCTGTAAAGTCTTATGGTTGTGCTGGGTCGATGCAGTGAAACCAAAGATTTAGTTCTGGTATTAAATTATGGGTGGCAGCACTGAGAATGTACACTTCATTTGAGCAATCCCTCTGTCTATTCTGAGCCAGACTTGAGTGAACAAACTGATCTGATTCAAAGGAAGTAGGGAATGAAAGAAACAGGAGAGCCAGGGAGAAGATCAAGAAGGCAAAACCGCAAGTAGAAGGAGGAGGTAAATTCAACCCCAGGGTCCAAAAGGGGTCAAAATGTCAGGGTTTGCCAAAAATCAGAAGGGAAAGAAAGCCAGCGAAGCTCCTACATAAGACCCCAAACAAACAGAGCACTGAATTAAAATGATGCTCACTGTAAGACCATCTACTGGAGTCAGAATAGGGCTTCTTAGAGAAAAGGCAATAAGAAGCAAGGGCTTTATTATATATTTGAAATCTGTTTCATTACCTATTTTCCCACTTGAAAAGGAAATGATGAACAATAATTGCATGGTTTAACAATCTTCACTTCTCTGACTTTCATAATAATACTGAAGGGACCACGTGGTGGGAGATACTTTAAATATTCAATATCTGCCTCTCCCCAAACACACAGGCACAAGCACGCAATCACGCCTTTTTCCAAAGCACTGATTTGTGCTCCTTAAGAGCAGTTTCACGGAAAATCCAGGTCTGTCCTACGAGCTGACCATGAACAAAGGATTGAAGAATGATGGAGAATGCCAGGGGCCTGGCAACCAGGGCCCATGGTGGATAGTGCCAAGTCAGACAGCTAAGACTGCTCCTCGCTCAGCATGAAGGTCCCAAAGGATGCTAAAAGCTTGGCAGCCTTCAAAAGCTTCTCTTGCTTCCTGCATAGGGTGGGGGAAACAGCTTGCTTGGTGGGAAAAACCATAGCCCAGGGCCAATCCACTGGCTGGATTCATCAAAGAGATGGCTGAGACAGAACAGATTTTTTTCCTTTCCGTATAGGAATGACTCATGAGCTTGTTTATTCGAAAAGTTTCATCCTCCATAGAGAGAGGTGGATGGCAGGGGAGTGGGAAGATAACAATAGTTTAAGTTCGTGTTGGTCAGCCCATTCCCTCTGTCCTCGTCCCCGTGCACGGTTACAAGGTGCCCCTCCAATGCCTGGAAGGTGGTCTGTAGGTTTTGATCTTTCTGCCTTCGTTTTCCACCCTAAATACAGCAAACACCACCACCACTCATTTTGTGTACTCTTAGTCCTTTTAGAAAGGGAAGGCACTTGATTGGTTAAGAATGAGGAC
>PVHT021183523.1:13353787-13397402 GCA_004024745.2 Catagonus wagneri | reverse complement strand
CGATCCCTGCCCTTGCTCAGTGGGTTAACGATCCGGCGTTGCCGTGAGCTGTGGTGTAGGTTGCAGACGCGGCTCGGATCCTGCGTTGCTGTGGCTGCGGCGCAGGCCAGTGGCCACAGCTCCGATTAGACCCCTAGCCTGGGAACCTCCACATGCCGCGGGTGCGGCCATAAACCCGCGGCCATAAAATGACAAAAGGTAAAAAAGAAAAAAAAAAAAAAGAATGAGGACTTAGAAGAGTTCCGATTGTGGCTCAGTGGTAACGAACCCGACTAGTATCCATGAGAAGGCAGGTTCGCTCCCTGGCCCTGCTTAGCGGGTTAAGGATCCGGCATTGCTGTGGCTACGGTGTCGGCCAGCAGCTGTAGCTCCAATTGGACTCCTAGCCTGGAAACTTCCATATGCCACGGGTGCAGACCTTAAAGGACAAACAAATAAACAAACAAAAAAACAAAGAACTGACTTAGAGTCAGGCTTAGAGTCAGAATGCCTGGGTCAAAATCCTGACTCCGCTGAATGGCAAACTGTGTGCCTCTGAGCTGTTACTTAACTGCCCTTGGTTTCCATTTCTCTGCCAGTAAAAATGGGGATGATAGTTTTACTTGTTTTGCCGAGTTACTGTGAGGATTAAACTAGTTAATATATGGAGAACGATTACCAAATACTGTTAGATTCACAAAGGCAAAAGAGAAGGAGGCACTTGCAAACTGCTTCATTCCATACACTCTGTGTCTTTCATTCAGACATAAGGATACTAGATACTATATATATATGTTCGCTGTAGAGCAGAAATTAATACAACATTATAAATCAACTATACCTTTTTAAAAAAAAAGAAAAAAGGGTTTTACAAGTATAGTGTGTATTTCTATACGTCTGAGGAATCTTTCCCTTCTTATGTAAACAAAAAAGAGACTCATAGGTAGGTGGATGGATGGATAGACGATAGATTAGACAGATAAATGATGGAGTGATAGACTTTTATTTTTCTATTTATCTGTTCCTTTCTATCATCTTTGAAAAATCATGGCAACGGAAGACCTTGTCATTTTTCTCAGTCCTTACAAGATTCACAAAGGCAAAAGAGAAGGAGGCACTTGCAAACTGCTTCATTCCATACACTCTGTGTCTTTCATTCAGACATAAGGATACTAGAATTTTCTGTACACCTGTTCTCTGACACCTTAGAAAAATTATCCAGCTAGTGGATTAACCTGACTCCTTTAGGCATGGAGACTATTTATCCCGCCTTTAATGAAGGTAGACTGAACTATTTTTTCCATTCTTTCACTGGATTATGAAATTCCTCTCCTATAATGACCCGAAAGAGAAGGTTGTAGACATAAGTGCCCACTTACTTCCACACCCTTTACTGCGGTGTTTAATATGTATGAATGAGCAATAATCCCCAATTAAAATGACCTGGTTCTACCTGCCTGTGATGACTGAACCCATATGTGGATGGTTTCACTCACTGGGTAGAATCAGCACGTCCTCCCCGGAGCCTGGAACAGCACCGCTGTGTCCTCCCCAGCCCTTTTCCACGCCTTCCCACGCGTCAGGGAGGGACCATTTTATAGCTGACTCAGGTGCAGAGGTAGGATCTGGAAAACAAAAGGAAAACATCAAGGGTAATTATAAAAATCCGATTCACTCTGATTACTTGCAAATTCTACTCTTATATTAGGATACTGATGACATTTTCGTTTCCCCAAGTAATTGCCTTTAGATATGTTATAACCTCCCATAAAAACATTTATCAGGTATAAAGCAAGTAAATATTCAATACTTCCTTTACCTCCCCTTCTAGGGAAAAGATATTCTACTCTTATCATTAAACATTTGTGCTTTTCCCTTATTATAACTATTATAGCATATGTTTATCCTGGAAAATGCAAATAGAGAAAGAAAAAGAAAAAATAATCATTGCTATCTCACCACCTAGAGATAATTGCCATTAACCTTTTATTGGTATTTCCTTCCAAAATGTCTCAGCGTTTTTATGTAATTTAGATCCTTTCACATACAATTTTACATTCGGTTCTTATTTTACTTAACAGTTTTTCACATGCATTTTCTAATGTAATTAAAACTCGTTGTAAACATAGTTTTAACGACTAAGTAATATTCTATCATCTAGAAAGTCCTTAATTTATTTAATCCCTAATGTTTATGTTTGGTATTTAGGCTTTGTTTCCTTTCTTTTTTTTTTTCTTTTTAGAGCCATATCTATGGTATATGGAAGTTCCCAGACTAGGGGTCAAATCAGAGCTGCAGCTGCCGGCCTTCGCCACAGACACAGCAGTGCAGGATCCCAGCCATGTCTGCGACATACACCACAGCTCTCGGCAATGCCAGATCCCTAATCCATGGATCCAGGCTAGGGATTGAACCTGCATCTTCATGGACGCTATGTCAGGTTCTTAACCTACTGAGCCACAATGGGAACTCCTACTTTCTTTTTAAATTATAAAGAATTCAGTGTTATGTTAAATATCATAATCCAAATCTGCCAATAATTGTGATTTCTTTCTAAAATAGAATCTTGGCAATGGAATCACTAAGTCAAGTGTGATTTTTCTCACAGCCCTTCATGCCTGTTAAAGGCAGGGTAATAGTCAGAACACTTCTCGTGGCAGTAATTTACATATATTCCCTGTGTTACAACAGGTTTTTATTGATTCTGCCCCCAATGATCAAACGGCATTTACTTTTCAACCATCGCACTGGCCTCTTCAGGAGATTGAAGTATAAATCTAATGATTTTCATTGCAGATGGCACCCCACTGGGCAAAAATGTACCCACATGGTCTTTTCTGGAATGTGATCCCAGGTACAGAGTTAGAAGGGCAGAAAGAGCGTCTCAAAAGAGGCGGCTAAAAAGGTTCACAGATGACCAACTGCCCAAATGCTCTTCTTTTATTCAGCATTAACCTAAAATATTCAAATGAAATGATAAATGAAATTAGGTCTTTTAAAGGAAATATATTTGTTCCATGAAAGATATCTTCTCTAGCTAGGGAGATTTTCTGAGAGATACCAGAACTCATTTCTTGGCGGGGGCAGGGGCAGTCTCATCTATTACTTTTTAATTTCACAAACATAAATAATGAGCCCCTTCTCTATCAGAATTGCCCTAAAAATAGTGACACAAAAAGAAGTAAACTGCCCCCAAGGGGTACCGAGCGTTGTGTAAGTAGGTATTTCAGGGGAGGGGAGTAGAGCGCTGAAAGGAGACCTCTTTAATGCTACTACCTGACCAAGCGGGGCAGTGAGGCCTGGCCAGGGGAGGCTTCCTGGAGGGGGAGCATCTGAGCTGCACTCTAAAGACTTAGGACCTGGACTTCCCATCGTGGCGCAGCGGAAACGAATGCGACTAGGAACCACGAGGTTGCAGGTTCGATCCCTGGCCTCGCTCAGGGGCTTAAGGATCTGGCATCGCCGTGAGCTGTGGTGAAGGTTGCAGACGCGGCTCAGATCTGGAGTTGCTGTAGGCTGGCGGCTACAGCTCTGATTAGACCCCCTAGCCTGGGAACCTCCACATGCCGAGGGTGCGGCCCTAAAACGACAAAAGACTAAATAAATAAATAAATTCAGACAGACACACAGACAGATTTAGGACCTATGAAGTTAATGGGGGTGAGTCTGCACTCCAGACAGAGGGACGAACACGGGCAATGGCAAGACATGAGAGCTCACATGGAGGAACTAGAAGAAATTTGGCATTGCTGAGTTTCAGAGCTGGAAGGAGGCAGATGATAGGGCAAGAGAAATAGCCAGAGGTCAAAGTGGGAAGAATAACAAAGATGCAGGAACCAAGGGTAACCCCGGATTTCCAGAATGGATGGTGCCAGGTGCAGATGCCTGTTAAGACCTATCAATGAATTCCCTTTGGGCCACTGAGAGTTTGGGGTGCCTTGGAAGCCTCTAGGTGGAGATATACAGCAAGCAGGGGGTACTTGTGAATCTGAAGGATGAGGAAGAGCTCTGAGTCAGAGAGATGGATTTTGGCATCATTGGTCCAGAGGCATATTTGAAAATCTTAGGATGCTTGTGAGAGCTCTGGGAGACTTCAGTGCGGAGAGACATAAATGCCTGAAGTCAGAACCATGGAGAACATTCTTTGTCTATCTGAGCCCAGCTCTCCAGCGGTCATGATCTAGATGAGGACCCCTGGATAACATAAAAGTATGTCGATTGCGGTTAAGTAGAAATCGTAGGCATTTTAATTAGCACAAAATATAGCCCATATCATGGAAACCAAGCAATGTGTTGGAACGAGCCTTACTCAGGAAGAGGCTCTACAAATACTTTATAAAAACTAATAATATAACGCCTTTCTCCTAATTTTGCCTCCGTTTAATACCCTCACTACCCAGGCAGAGATAAGGTGGGGGCGTTTGTTGAAATGGCCATTAACACCACAAAGAACAGAAAGAGATGTCCCTGTTTCCAGTGATATTTCCAACAAGCAATAGCCAAGTTCTTAAAAACTCTCCTCCAAGGCTCAAAAACCCTTAATTACTTCCATGTGGTATCACAGATTTGGGGAAACACTTTCGACGCCTTCACTTTTGTCATCTTCACTCTTGTTTATGGGAGGGGCTGAAACTGCCTTTAATTGTACAAACTAAATCTTAAGGTAGCTGTTCTAAGGGATGTTACGATGAATGGATTTGATCGTTCTGTACCATCCTGCCTTAAAATCAGAACACTTAATGGAGATGACTGAGTGAGCTAAAAGGCTCTATAGCAGAACACCTTAACCCCAAATGCCTTTTTTTTTTTTTTTTGGTCTTTTTAGGGCCGCACCCGCAGCATATGGAGGTTCCCAGGCTGGGGGTCGAATCGGAGCTACAGCCATAACAACACCAGATCCGAGCCCCATCTGTGACCTACACCCCAGCTCACAGCAACGCTGGATCAAGGTCAGGGATCAAACCCACAACCTCATGGTTTCTAGTTGGATTTGTTTCACTGAGTCATGACGGGAACTCCCCCAAATGTTATTTATGTGTTACATACTCATCCCATTATTATTTTTAAAGACTCTTTGGTATTAAAAAATTGTGTTATTTTTATAGAGCTCTCCGTTAAACAAAATATACACCCAGATCTAAATTTTGACATTAGTGCATATATTCTACACCATGGAAATCAAGCAATGTCAGCTTGACTTAATATAGTAATAAATATTTGAATATAAGGAATGGTAATAAACTAATTCTGTAACTCCCTGTGTCTTAAAATAGCCTGTCCCAACCTACATAGGTTAGGAAAATTCGCTATATATAATTACTTTTAATCTAACTCACAAATTAAGACATGCCAAAAAAGGTAATTGGAACACCTCAGGGTTTATATGGTATAGCAGAAAGCACAGTGGACTGAGTTAGAAACCTGAGTTCTCATCCAGGCTCAGTCACTGCCTGCTGATGTGACTAACCTATTTCATCTTTCAGCTTCCGTGCCCTCGTTCTTAAAATGAGGCAACTGGATAGGATAGCCTGTGAGGTTCCTTCCCTTATTCTACAACTCCGAAGAGTATTGGCTTTCTCTTTTTCTTGTAATTTTATTGAAGTAGAATTGATTTATAATAGTGTGTCATTTTCTGCTGTACAGCAAAGTGACATATATATTTTTTTCTCATATTATCTTCCATCATGTTCTATCCTAAGAGACAGGATACAGCTCCCTGTGCGGTACAGCAGGACCTCATTGCTGATCGACTGCAAATGAAGTAGTTCGCATCTACTAAACCCAACTTCCCATCCAAAACTCTCCCTCCTCCTCTCCCTCTTGGCAACCACAAGTCTGTTCTCTGTGTCTGTCAATCTGTTTCTGCTTTCTCTTTATTCAGCTTGTTGTAATTGAAAGGCCAAGGGAAGCATCTCCCAGCTAAACTGACCCCTGCTGAAAAGCCTGAGTGCTAGCCACCCACAGTCCTTCCACGGCATCCTTAACACAGAAATCTTCACACTTAGTGCTGAGTGGCATGTTATGCTGATAAAAGCTGCCTGAACCAGGGCTGGCCAGCCAGAGATGGTCCAGTATCTTCTGAAGGGACCTGGCATGAGTGTTCCCTCAACAGGTAGGTTCTCCACAAAGTGGGGATGGATCCAACCAGTCACATCTCTTCTTGGGGAATCTGAACATAGGACATCCAGAGAGGAGAGAATTCTAAGATATGTTTCTTGGTAACAGTTAAAGGAAACTTGGAATTCCCACGGTGTCTCAGCAGGTTAAGAACCTGACATAGTCTCTTTGACGATGTGGGTTTGATCCCTGGCCTCACTCAGTGGGTTAAGGACCCAGTGTTGCCGTGAGCTGTGGCACAGATCACAGATGTGGCTTGGACCCCATGTTGCTGTGACTGTGGTGTAGGCGTGCAGCTACAGCTCTGATTCGACCCCTCACCTGGGAACGTCCCTATGCTGAAGATGCGGCCAAAAAAATTTAAAAAAGAAAAGAAAAGGAAAATTACTCCTTGATCTTTTCATTAGTCACTTGATTGAAACTCTCCAGTGATCACAGGAAGTCAAAGACCATTCAACTTGCTCATCATCGTAGCCTCCCAGACCTCACGTGAGAGGCATTCGACAAAGCATTTTGAGTCACATAAAGGAAAAAAGGGATAAAGAATTGGGAACATAAAGAGCAAATGCTACGGCAGCTCGGGAACGGATATAGAAACAAAGCATCATATTCTTCTTAGTCCAATAAGCATGGAGCAGTGATCGTCAGTACTTCTCCTTTATGGTTTTAGCCCAATTCCTTCACCTTGTTTATTCATTAATTTAAATGGAGAAATTAGGTCATTTTCTGATTAGCTTGGGCTCTCCTCTGACAGAACACAAACATGCCACTGGAAATCAAAGGAAAGCTCAGCCTTTGAAAAGACTTATCCCTGCTGCAAATGTATAGTTAAACTGACTGAGGATAAACAAAAACAAACAATGAAATACATTAGAAGGTGCTTATGAGTCATTGAGTCTTTGAGAGTTCAGCTTTTATGAGTTAGAAAGATTTCACAGAACCATCTGACTTTCGGGGAGGATTTGTTTACCGTGATTTCCTGAAATTACTGGGAACAATTAAAGTTTTGAGATACCCTAAATTTTTCTTTCCATTTGGTGGCGGCCTAATGGCCCATCTGCAGATCTGGACTTTGGTGTGCACATATGGTCCATAATTTATGAAATGTGCTTATTTACATGTTGTAATTCTTACTTTTCAATGTTTTCAAACGCACCATTCTTATATCTTTCTTTGACATGCCAGACATATATTTTAGCTGTAGGGGTCAGATACAAAAGCTGTAAGCCTGATATCTGCCCTACAAACCATGTGATGGGAAGAATTTATAAAACGATTGGAGGACATTCTGCTGTACCAGGCAAGTCTCTTTGGTGGATTAATACTCACCTGAAATAGTTGGGGCTACCCCTTCCCGCACCTGGAGAACTACTTGAATTTGGCCTTCACCTGAAACTGAATACAGAAAGCCACAACTTAGATGCGATGCAAAGAGTATCTTAATACAAAAGATATTCATTTCTGAGAAAAACGGTTTTGTGATCAATTCTCCCCAATCTAACTAAATGTTCAACAGTTGCCAAAAGGGAGAGGACATGGGGGAGAGATAAATTAGGAGTTTGGGATTAACGTATACATATTACTATATATAAAATAAACAGGAGTTCTCATCATGACGCAGAGGAAATGAATCCAACTAGGAGCCATGAGGTGGCAGGTTCGATTGCTGGCCTCACTGAGTGGGTTAAGGATCCGGTGTTGCCATGAGCTGTGGTGTAGGTCGCAGACACGGCTCATATCTGTTGCTGCTGTGGCTGTGGCATAAGCTGACAGCTGTAGCTCCAATTCGACCCCTAGCCTGGGAACCTACATGTGCCGTAGGTGAAGTCTTTAAAAGCCAAAAAAAAAAAAAAAAAGCACCATAAAATAGATAAACAACAAGGACTTACTGTGTAGCCCAGGGAACTATACTTATTTTGTAATAACCTATAAGGGAAAAGATTCTTAAAAAGAATACATATAGAGAATATATGATAAAGAATAGGAGTTACTATCGTGGCTCAGAGGAAACAAATCTGACTAGCATCCATGAGGACACAAGTTCGATCCCTGGCCTTGGTCAGTGGGTTAAGGATCCAGCGTTGCTGTGAACTGTGGTGTAGGTTGCAGACATGGCTTGGATCTGGTGTTGCTATGGCTGTGGCTGTGGCGTAGGCCAGCAGCTACAGCTCTGATTCCACCCTTAGCCTGGGAATCTCTATATGCCTCAAGTGTGGCCCTAAAAGACAAAAAAAAAAAAAAAGAATATACATATATATGTATATCTGAACATATATGTATATCTGCATCACTGTGCTATATGCCCGAAACTAACACGATATTGTAAAGCAACTATACTTCAATTAAAAAATGAAATATTTTTAAATGAAGTCCTTGTTAGTGAGTCTAATGTTTTATTTTGATTGCTTTTACTTGAATAAACTTAATTGCAGTGAGGTTTCCAAGAGAACCGACACATAAATAATTAGGGGAAAAAATCCTTTAACCATATGTTCTTTAGAGGTCAGCACTGGTCAGCAAGGCACCCCTGATATCCTATGCCCTCTCCATCAGTTTGAAGGCTCAGCTTTTAGAATTCATGTGGTTTTCACCAATAGAGTTCAGATCACCCATGAAATGTGTTTGTTTTACCTTGATCCAAACAAATTGTCCTTTTAATGAAGACACCCCCCCCTTCTTCTCCCATCTTCCAAACCAACTGAGCACATTTAAAAGGCCTGGGGTTCATTAATTTTAAGTGTTCAATAAATTAGGGGAAATAATCAAAAGGCCTGATTCTTTCTGATAATGACAATTTGATGTCAGTATAAACCAGTAGATTAAGCTGGGAACATATGCTCCTTTGCCAAGAGAGGCTGCTATAATTAAATAGTGAATTCATCTACAAGGTGCTCTCACGCCTGATTAATTAGTAATCAGGTGCGCAAACTCCACTTTTCAGTAACACCTTGTCTCTTATTGGTTAATTACCTTTCTGCCTCACCGGATGTCATGGAGGCCAGCACCTCCCACCACTGAAGGACCCAAGCTGCTGAAAGCTGCAGCCAGGGGGCCCGGGTCACACTCATGCTCTCCATTTGCCTTCCCCGGTGCCCTAAACCCTTCCCTCTATCATAGGCTGGAAGAGATCAAGGGTCATCGTTTCTACTTACAAAGCATCAGCTTCAGAACACTGCCAAGAAAATAATCCCTCAAAACACCCGCGATAAGACCTCTTTGATTCTATTCTTATTTTGATCATTATCCTCTTTTACAGTTTTTCTGTCATAACCTATAATGGTTTTCATCTGCAAAAATATGGAATCACGATACTGCATACCTAAAACTCACAGGATGGTGTAAATTCACTATACTTCAATTAAAATTGTTCCCATTATAAAATGCCTGAGCCTGTGGCTTTCTCTTCACATGGCACACCATTTGAGCCCAGGCACAGCAGCCAACGTGGGCTTTATGTGTTCTACTTTATCACCATTTTCAAAGCTTCACTTATATTGTTTCTTTATACTACTGCATATTTCACCCATTTTTCTAACTTTAATATAATAATAATAATAAAGCCACCGGCTCAGCATTGCATCTTTTTTTCTATAATATCTAACGCATCCACTTCTGCTCACACTGATCTACACATTTTCTAAATTTGAAAGTACTTATAAAACCATATGTGACACTTATCCCAAACTCGCTCTCAATTTAGCAAATATTATTGAGCATCAACTGCAGTGAATTTAGGATTGTTTCAATCCTTAGCTCTGTCTCTAAATCTCTGAGGGAAGGGCTTTTCTCATGTACCTTAAGACACTAGACTTTGTCGGACATGTAGATACCTAATTTTCATGGGCCAGCCTAGAAATCCTAAATTTATACTGCTCTCCTCTGGATGCCAGGACTTAACTGGCAATTGCAACAAATAAAATGAATGGAGTCAGGAAATAACCTTTTAAAGGAACCAAAAGACAAAATAGTAAAAAAAAATTTAAAAGTTAGGTTCCATCAGAAAGAAAAGTGAAAGAGAATATAGCAAAATAACATCTAAAAACATGCCAAAGTGTGTAACAATAGAATAGCCTTGTACAAGAGAGGAATTAAATATTGTAATAGAATCAAAATCTAAGAAAGGTAAATTAGAAAAAAAAAATTCCAAGAATCATTTGGAAAAGGAAGTCTGCTCACTTAAGGATGTTATAAAAATTATGCTGTACCCAAAACACAGAAAACAAACTCAGGATTACCAGAGTGGGAAAGGGGGCAGAGAAGGGATAAATCAGGAGTTCGGGATTAGCAGATACAAACTATTATATGTAAAACAGATAAACAACAAGGACCTATTGTATAGCACAGGGAACTACACACAACATCTTCTAATAAACCATAATGGAAAAGAATTTGAAAAAGAGTATATATACACATAAAATAAATCACTTTGCACTCTCTCTCTCTCTCTCTCTCTCTCTCGTGTGTGTGTGTGTGTGTGTGTATGTATAACTGAATCACTTTGCTGTACACCAGAAACAAACAGAACATTGCAAATCCACTATACTAACTAAAAAAATTTAAATCATCCTTATTGATAGCTTCCAAGGATTTTAGCTTCCTTAAGACATAGCCACTGAGGTAAAGAACATTAAAAAGTCATGTGTAACAAGCTTTTCAAAGCCCATCTAGCCATTTTAAAATGATATATTTGACCCAAAATAAGTACAGTGTATGAATAGGAAAGGAATGGTTGGTGGGAGGAAAAAAACAGAAACATCATTTTCCCCACTAAACAAAGGAGGGAACTGGAAGTGGAGGGAAGATAATCAATGTATACAGAATTCCCTGGGTGGAAAGGATGCCACCAGCCACTAGAGCACCAGGTCCTATAGTTATGAGGACGTGGCGGTCACCTGCAGCTGTGATGATCACCCGGAAGACAGAAACCAGGAGCCCTGGACAGACCTGCCTCCCATCACAGGCTGTCCCATTATCTTGGTCCACTGAAGCCCCTACCCAGGGCCTGTTCCTGGTGAACCCACGCTCCCCGGCTCAGTGGGCTGTCACGTCTGTACTGGTGGCTTCCAATCCCTGAGGATAATGGCTTTATTCAGATGCACCACCGGCCCCCGCCTCCAGAGCAAGCGCTTTCCCAAAGCTGACACTGAAAGTAAGACACACACAGAAAAGCTGGCGCCCTCTCTCTCAAAGGAAGCGGGTGAATATCATTCAATCTCAGAAGAGAAGTTCTGATATCAGAGGAAATGGAGCCAAGCTACCAATAGTTGGAAAAATCAGAAAGGTCTGATTTCCTGTACCGCCGTCTGCCCACGCCCCGCCGGGGCTGGCTCGGAGCAGGTGAGCGGGCTCAGGGACCTGCTTCTTCCCAAACACCACCTCTGGGCTGAGAGAGTAGACGGGGAGCATGCGGGTGAAGTCCAACAGCCTGGATTTGAACCCCGGGTCTACCAGGTCCTAGATGCGGGCACCTGACAAGTTCTGAACCTCACTCACCTCCTCTGAAAGTGGGAATCATCGTACCGCCTACCATGTCCCGTGAGTGGGAAGAAAAGACGAGATAATCCAGGTCACAGAACACAAACAATATGTGTTAGCCATGATCGGTACTGTTATTACAAGACACTGGTTATTCTAGGAGTCAGTTAACAAAACTCAAGAAATGCGCCTTTGCTCTCTTCATAGCTGCACCTAATCACGATGAGCCCTAGAATTCAGAGCTGGGAGCAATGTACCCAGATCCGCCGAAGTTCTCTTAGTGCCTTTGACTCTATAAAGACAGTGTAAATGCATTGCCGTTTCCAATTTGGATAAACACAGAGAAGGATAAAAATCACTTGAGAATAAAGGTTATTGAGCGGGGAAGAGCTTAAGAGCCTAACACAAGCCGTGATACCGTACATATGTTTTCTCAGTGCTTGGGATTTCTGATTTTGTATTTGTAATACGAGAACCGTTAATCTCCTTTGTTTATCGACGGAGCCGCACTGCTGGTTGATCCTTCCCAGACTGTAAGACTAGCTGGCTGGTCCTCAGAAAGAAAAGAAGTCTCGGGGTCAATTATGGCCCAATTTTTCTGACAAGCGCTATATGATCTAAGTGTGCTTTAAACACAGACATCCGTGAGGAAGAGAGAAATGTGTAAGAAAAGGGCTCCTGGTAAGAGGTGGGAGAGTCTCATTTAGCTCTGACCCGAGTGACTGCCAGAGCTCTGTGCTGGGCCAGTTTTGTTCTCATGAAGGCCCAGGGGTCGAGCAAAACGAACTGATTCTCTCTCGGAGCGGGTCCCACTTTTCTCTTGGAATTTTGGAGAGAGAGAGAGAGAGAGAGAGAGAGAGAGGAGAGAGCGCGCCCATCTGGCACCTGGCACCTTAGGCGTTGATCCCTCTCCTGTTTTTTTCTTCATTCCACCCCCAGGCTCACTCTGCCACTGAGGAGTGTGCATACATTAGGACCTCTCCTTCAGCCCATATTTATTTAGCTTGAGTCAGTCACTGAGGACATGGGGAGAGAACAGAAGCAACCGCTTCTGTGTCTGTGAGTTTCATCCCATTTCACCCCAAGTAGTGCCTGCCCTCCCTCACGGTGGGCCCTGGACCCAGGCCCCAGCACCGTCTTGATGGGCCAGCTCCTGGATTGGTCCTCTCTCTGTATCTTCACCTTCCTTTGCCTGTCCTTGACCTCCACTTCTCACACACCCGGGCCCTCTGGCTCTGCTTCTTCCTCCCTGTTCAGTGAACTTCACCTCGCTCCCCAGAAATTAGCCCCTTTCACTCAGCCACAGAGAAGGTTTTCTTGTCAACCGGTCCCTAGGCAGCCGGACCCCAGCCTCAGGGAGACAGCCACCAAGTCACCTCGGTCCTCATCACCCAAGACCTTCACAAAACATGGCTCAGTGGTAACGAATCTGACCAGGTGCCTGAGGATGCGGGTTCCATCCCTGGCTTCTCTCAGTGGGTTAAGGATCTGGCGTCGCCATGAGCTGTGGTGTAGGTCACAGATGTGGCTTGAATCACCCGTTGCTGTGGCTGTGGTACAGGGTGATGGCTAAAGCTCCAATTCAACCCCTAGCCTGGGAACTTCCTAAAAAAGACAAAAAGGAAGGAAGGAAGGAAAAAGAGAAGAAGGAAGAAGGAAGGAAAATACTGAGAATAACTCTGAGTCTTCTATTATTTCCAGTAACATTTACTCAAGTTTTTTAAGTGTCAAAGAACTTGATCAAGACGCCAACAGATACGTCTGCATTAACCAGTCCTGAGAGTTAGCTCAATTAAACTTTCTTAATTAACTCAGAGAACAATAACAATTGTTATTCTGACTCAGGGCAATGTTTGCCACACTTACACAGGGGGTGTGTGACTCCTGGGCCCTGTGTAGATCCACAGAACCAAAGTTTCTGGGTATGTGGGCCTGGGAACAAGCATTCCAGCTGTTTGCCCAGGAGGCACACTTAGAAAGCACTTATTGAAGGAATTTTACAACTTTTTCCATACCATACGTTCAAAAATGTGGTTTGTTCTCAGAGGCAGGTGTTCTTAGCAAGTGAGGAGAGAAACCCAGCTAAAAAAATTAAAAAAGAGATCCTTATATTTACCATTCTTACTTTTCATCAATTATACCAAAAAACTTGAAGACCACAGTGTATTCTCAAAACACAAAGTGTGATATGATGATATCAGTGGTATAAAAGTTTTATTTTAATTTAACTTCTTGGCTATACCCATGGCAGGTGCAAGTGCCCAGGTCAGGGACTGAACCCGTGCCATAGCAGTGACGACACCAGATCCTTAACCCACTCAGCCACTTGGGAACCCCTAAAAGTTTTATTTTAAAAGGTATGAATGTTAACGCATTTTAGAGAAAGTCAGTAGGTCATTAAACCCATGATGTTACTGCTATTATTTCTTAACAAGAGATTGGTTTTAAAAATAAGGCAATGTGGGAGTTGATTGGAGAAAAATATCAATAATAGTAGAGGTGGCATAAGGAAGTGACGAAGTGTAAAGGTGGCACTCAAATACGTAAAGTTCAAGAAGAACAGAGTTAATCAATAAGGTCAGGTTTCTCCTATAATCTATTTGCAGGAAAGAAGGCAGAAGAATTGGTTTACAAGCGTAGAGACATAAGCTTGGATTAAAACAAAACACCAGTATACTAGAAAAAACACTGAAATAGATTCAGAAAAGCCAAGCTAGATGCTGGTCAGACCACCCAGGACCTGTATGAATTGAGGCCAACCACCAGCATCATTGAGAATTAACACCTTAAGCCTGAGTGATTCCTTGAAAAAAATACCTGATTTTGACTCCTGAGTTTTCCTTCCTTCATTCTTTCGTTCCTTTTCTCCCCATCTTCCCTCCTTCTCCTTGGAGAAGTTGCTTGAAATTAAGAGGGAAAATCCCTTTTCACAACCACAGCCCCTGTTCCATTCTCTATATTTTTGCCATAAAGGGTCATGAATTTCCCTGATGTCAGTCCTCTATATTACCGGTACAAATCCTTGGGGATCTTTGAGGAATGAGTTTCCTATAAGAATGTAAATTAATTTATTAACTAGAATGCTATGGATTGCCTTAGAGGGCCTCAGCACGAGAATGGCTGCAAGAATTTCGAAGTATTGTGATCTTGCTTTGCTCATAAATTCCTCCCAAAGAACTCTGGGGAGCCAGCTGAGTCCTCTCTCCTTAGATCCTAACAAGATTCCTTCTCAAGGAAGTTCCCGCTGTGGCTCAGCAGTAAGGAACCCAACTAGTATCTATGAGGATGCGGGTTCAATTCCTGGCCTCCCTCAGTGGGTTAAGGATCTGGCATTGCTGTGAGCCGTGGTGTAGGCTGGCAGCTATAGCTCTGATTCGACCCCTAGCCTGGGAACTTCCACATGCTGGATGTGGAGCCCTCAAAAAAAAAAAAAAGAGAGAGAGAGAGAGGGATTCCTTCTCAAGATGTTGCATGGAGTTTTCTAGACCAGCTGAAGAACAGAAGGGTCGAGGCAACATCCTGTCCCATGCCAGGGTCCTAGATCTTTTCTTTTTTTTTTGTCTTTCTGCCTTTTATGTAGAGCCGCACCTGCGGCATGTGGAGGTTCCCAGGCTAAGGGTCTAACAGGAGCTGTAGCTGCCGGCCTTCGCTATAGCCACAGCAACGCGGGATCCGAGCCGCGTCTGCAACCTACACCACAGCTCACAGTAACACCGGATCCTTAACCCACTGAGCAAGGCCAGGGATCGAACCCGCAACCTCATGGTTCTTAGTCGGATCCGTTAACCACTGAGCCACTAAGGGAACTCCAAGGTCCTAGATCTTTAAGAGAAACCTAAGCAGTATCCACAGTCATCTAGCTGCAAACTTAGTAAAGACATTCCTCACATTCAGAATCTCCCAAGTTAAAGGCATCTTTCCCGAGCCTTGTGTGCCATGAGACTTGCGTTCTCTGGGGCAGCGGGCGCAGACAATAAAGTCCATCTGCCTTTCTATCCACAGCCCTCTTGCCCTTGTGGACAACAGCTCCGGCTTCTTGCCAAAGAGCCTGCCTTTATCCCGATGACGGTGACATCTGGAAAAGAGCATTGGCCAGCCTGGCTAGACGTGTCTTTTTGCAGCCAGTTTGGAGGAAGGTGGTACGTGGGAGCCACGGAGCCTCCCAGGCGGACTTTCTCAGCTGCCGCCTTCACACAATATCCCAGCTCTGCGGCATCGCTGGGCGTGAGCGGGGTGGGGGGGCTGTGTGAACTCGGGAGGGCGGCGCTGAATGGCTCAGCATCTGATATGAATTTATCACCGGCTGCCGGTTGGGTGGGGGATAAAGGGAGGGGCAGAAGCTGTGAGTGTTTAATGCACCCTGCCACAACCCAATAGTTTGCCCCAAAGAGCCTCTTACCGATATGAAAGGACAGGGTCAAAAGTAAGTTGACCCCAGACAGAATGTACAATTATTAGGAGAGGACTGAACAGGAGCAGCTGCTGGGACCCCACTGGTTCCACATCGGGCTTCCGAGAGTCGGAATATGAATAATCAACTCGAGACTGTTTTCTCCATCCCCTCCACCCCCACCGCCTCCCCCAACCTTGTGCTCCTGTTCGGGGCAAGTCCGATTCCCTTTCTACAGGAAGAAGCACGGCCCTCCCAGCAGCTGCAGTGATCGTGCTCCCATTGTGATCAAGACCTCCTCCTGGCCACCCCCCGACAAGTGGCCATTGTCACCGCGGAGTCGGTGATTACACGCTCCGCCTGATGCTTTGGGGGACCCAGCTGCCTAAATGCTGACCCACGAGCGTGAAGAAGGCCAGGGAGGGGGGTCAGTGGAGGTGGAGGCAAGAGGTGGGGGCGGGGGGACCCCACGTCTGTGAGATGGGACTCTGACATACCAGACCTTTGGCATAAGTCAAGCCCAGAACAAATGACGCTTTATCAGGCCCCAGTGATGAGGGGTCTCATCTTCCTTTGAAGTGGAGCAGAGCATGGGGCCCGGCAGTTTCCCTCCTTTGGACCAAGCAAACATCCTGCTTTGGATACGCTCCATGCTCATTATCTCTGGCCCATTTAATGATTTTTGATTGAAGGGTGGCGGCTGGGTTGCCGAGAAGATCGTTAGAGAGGCTCCATCCAGCCAAGCCCGCAAGAAAGGCTTTCCTTGTGCCCGGGCCTCCGTTCGGAATTTCTTAACAGTGTGCGCTTGTTCTTAGAGGCAGATAAGGGCTGAGCGTGAAATTCTTAATTAAGCAATAAATAGAGAGTGGGGTGTCAGCAGATGTAGCCAGTAGCCATGGCAACAGGGAATCACGTGGGCAGGAGAGCTGGGACTAGATGGAGGCCTCGGGCCCGGGCCTGACTGACAGCTGAAGAATCCTACAAAGCTTGTAAACCAGATTAATTAGCTGACTAATTATTTCATAGCGTTAATGTAACTAAAAAATAAAAATAGTTCACCATGAACTGAAACATCCCTGGAAGAAAGAAAAAAAAAAAAAAACAGCAGGAACAGAGGCGGTGGGGAAACTGGCTGCATAAGGCAGAGATAGGAGAATTGAAGCACACGCACTGAAAATTGGGCTGGCTGGGCTGGATTCCGACTTTGAAGATATAAAGGCACATTTGTCCTACAGACCCATTCGCCAGCATGGCGTAGGAGGGACAGTTCTCAACTGCCACTCATAATAGTTTATTAAAGCAAATATTGCCCCTTTGGGAGACTAACACAAACTACCGCACACAAACACTTCACTTGTGGTCTGTTTTGTAAGTGCCAGACCTCCTTGGGCACAAGTCTCAGGGGCTTTCGAAAAGCAACCTGAACCAAGCTCCCTAAGCGAGATTTCTCAGTGAGCAAGGTTAACCCATTGTGGGTTGACTATTGTTTAAGTGGCATTAAGTTTCAATCAAGGGACCAATATATCATAGATGTCATGGTGTCATGAATTGGTTATCTCACAAAAGCCAGTCCAGGAAAATAGAAGGCGACTCTTTCAGACAAGTTATGATGGGTATACCGAGTTCAAGACACCCGAGATGGTTAATGTGCTGGGGGAAAAAGAAGAAACATTCTAGAGAAATTATCTACTGAGAAAATGTAATCGTGCTAATCACCCTGGAAGATGTTTCGATGTTTGGTACCACAATGTCAATAGATTTTTTTTTTTTTTTTGTCTTTTTAGGGCTGCGCCCACGGCATATGGAGGTTCCCAGGCTAGGGGTCGATTCAGGGCTGTAGCCGCTGGCCTATACCACTGCCACAACAACGCCAGATCCGAGCCGCATCTGCAACCTACATCACAGCTCACAACAATGCCGGATCCTTAACCCACTGAGCAAGGCCAGGGATCGAACCTGCGTCCTCCTGGATCCTAGTAGGATCCATTTCTGCTGAGCCACGACAGGAACTCCGAGATAAGTATTCTCAGCTTCACTGTAGGGATGCAGCTGTGGAAGCATGAAGCATTTATAATCCCAGGCCCCAGGTAAAGCAGCCAGCCAAGCACTGATGAAAACCCAAAGCCCTAAACTCTGGTCATGAGCTTTCCAAAGAAGCTTCCATTCCGTAAAGACATTTGTTGAACAAAGATAAAACTCACCTTGGTAAAGAAGCAAAATGCAAGGGTCAAACAAAACTGTATGTGAGGAATTTTTTCCTTGGTCCCTGGGGATCAGGGAAGTTTTCTCCCATAGCCCTGCCTAGCACCCCCCACACACACACCCTTCTGGTCAGTGGTCAGGGATTACTGAGTGGGCAGCACACTCTAGTGGAGAGATTCATGGCCAGGAGCCAGAATGCCTGGGTTCCGGCCTCCGCCATGCTCAGCTGGGTCAGAGATTAGGCAGGCGTCTTAACTAACACACCAAGTAGCCAAACACAGGAAATGAAGATAATTGTGATTTTTTTAAAAAACTTCCTCTCTCGGGGTGGGGGGGATGTGGCAGGGTTGCCAGCAAACAATACAAAAGACGGCCCACTTAGAAGTGGTCAAGGAACGAGTGAAATGCAGCCAACTCTCAATGAAGCAGGACTCGGAACGAAAGGCCAGCAGGGAAAGGAGCAGGGTTCCCCACACGCCCGTCCCCTGAAGCCTAACAGGAAACTCACTGGACATGGATGAGGTCAAGCAGATTCCCTACAGTAAAAAGAAACTTCCGGATGCACAACTCTCCCCATTTTTTTTTTTTAATTCCAGGAATATGTTCACATAGACTGTGAGGTCTTGACTTCTCTTTTTGGATTAAATGTATTTTATGTAAATGATCCCAATCCCAGACCTATAAAGTCACTTGGTCCAAAAAAAAAAAAAAATTAAATGAAAGTAACAGAAGAATTGATATGTAACTGGAACACTACTGCTTAGAGTCTTTTTGAAGGGTCAGCGACAACTTCCTCGCTGCCATTACCGCACTGGTCTACGGAAAGCGTGCCAGTCTCATCGTCCACTTCTGAGGACAGCCAGAGTCATAGCCAGTCCACACAACCCAATATGGCGGCACCGGCTCCACCACGGAGGACCACTGTGAGCCTCTCTTCCTCCCGCACCAAGTCCAGGAATGGAAACAGACGTGGCTCTGGCCGCCCATCTACTCCAATCACGCGGAGGACAGAGGAGGCATAAATAACCACAGAAGCCACTACTCGGAGCACCAGGAACCCTCTCCAAGGAGCCAGGGTCCCCAACTCTATTAAACATTCCACCGACCCCCTGTGATTTCCTATTTCTTGTCCAACTCATATTATTCACACGTGAAAACACTGAGGTATTCTGATACAAAGAATCTTTCATTATAAATGCCATCTGCCTGATAAAAATGGTTATTACTGAAATATTTATCTACATCATATATATATGCACATATATACATAAGCTGTGCATTTACATATAAATATATATAAATACATATTTTTTGTCTTTTTTTTTTTTTTAGGGCCACACTCAAGGCATATGGAGGTTCCCAGGCTAGGGGTCAAATCGGAGCTACAGCTGCTAGCCCATGTCACAGCCACAGCAATGACACATCCGAGCCACATCTATGACCTACACCACAGCCTCAGCAACACAAGATCCGAGCTGAGTCTGCAACGTACACCACAGCTCATGGCAATGCCAGATCCTTAACCCACTGCACAAGGCCAGGGATCAAACCTGAGCCCCCATAGATGCTCGTCAGAATTGTTTCTGCTAAGCCATGACAGGAACTCCTACATATATATTTAGATGTTCATTGGTATGTATGTAAATACAGTCTATGACTATAATTTGCTATTAATTCAATAAATAATGCTATCAAAGGGAAAGAAAATCTGTAGCTGCCTAACTTTATTTTTTTTTCTTTATACCACAAACATTCTTTTATCATGCTTGGCTCATGTAACTGCTCAAATTACTTGGTAGTTCATGAACAAAATCCGATCAATGGACAAGACAGCTTCCTCAGAAGCATGCTAAATAATAAAACCAGAGCAATTTGAAATTAAAATTTTGTTTCAGAATATACATCAAGTGAATCGTTACCATTAAAAGTTAATGGCAACTATTTGCCCTGGCTTAATGGCTGCACTTGACTCTCGTGGTAAAACAGTCTGAGGGATCTCTGTCCATCCTGAGTTTTTATAGTTTTAGGTTACATTTATGGATGGATCAAATCAGAAATAAAATCTGAATGGTACAATTCAGCACAAATAAAATATACCACAATCCATTTGATAGACTTTAAGAATATCCAGAAAGCCCCATCCTCTCCTCTCTGGTGCTATTAAAACATAATAGTCCCAGGGCTCCAGTGTCATCAGAGCCAGCTGACATATGGCTAGGCACAAGTGACAGGGATAAGAAACTCGGGATGCCTGCCAGCTCTCTAAACCCCAGAGCCAAGTCTGGCTTGTGGCAGAGGCTGGGGCTTGCCATGCTTGACATGCATCTGAATTCCACCAGGCTCCATTAAGACCAATTTATAACAAAATCGTCATTCTAAAGACTCATTTTGGGAGTTCTTGTTGTGGCTCAGAGGTAACAAACCCGACTAGTATCCATGAGGACACGGGTTCGATCCCAGGCCCCACTCAGTGGGTTGAAGATCTAGCATTGCCGTGAGCTGTAGTGTAGATCACCGAAATGGCTTGGATCCTGCATTGCTGTGGCTGTGGCATAGACCAGCAGCTATAGATCTGATTCGAGCCCTAGCCTGGGAATTTCCATACGCTGCAGGTGTCACCCTAAAAAAAAAAAAAAGGTAATAAATAAATAAAGACTACTTTTGCCAGATTCTCCTCACAGACCACTGGCTAGAGTTGATTATGGATGAGTGGACACCATGGTGCTCAGAGTGACAAATGCTGAAATAGTATGGAAAAGAAATATGCGATGAGCTCTAGGAAATCAAAAGAAATCTATGGCTCTGACCCACACAATAGGCTCCCATGAAACATGCACAATAAAAAGGTAGGAAAGGGAGCAGGGCACAACCTTTAAGAGAAGGACACAGTCTAGTCATTGAGGATATGACATAAATGGTTAGAACCAGCTGGGTCTAAGACGGCGGAAGGTTTGACCTCCAGGGGACCTTGAGCTTCATTACATGCTCACTGTGATATATGCATTAGCTAAATGACACACCCAGAGGCCCCATGATGGTCCGAGGCTGACCATAAAAGGCCAAAAAGTGAACGGGAGCTCAGTTCCTGGAAATCCTACACCTTCTCTGAAATAGTTGGAATCATCCTCCCACTCACTGGCCTGTGAAATGACCCAGCCCATAAAAACTCACCGCCCCACATTTTAGAGCTGCTCTTTCGCCTTTTGAAATGGACCACATTCTATCTAAAGAACGTGTATCTTGTGGGCTGCTCTTGTCTTCTGAGACGGCCCACACCCTGTCTATCTCGCTCAAGAAATCCACTTTTTACCTCAAAAGGAAAAGGTAAGGAAATCCTTTTGGCTCCATTACTCTGCAAACACAGCAGGGTTTCCAGTCCTACAAAATGAGGCTCCCAGACCCGTCACCCCGATGCTGCGTCTGACACAAGATGAGATGGCCCGTCCCCTCGCCCTTAGATACCCTTCCACGAGGGCATCTCAGCTTCCTCAGCTCTGATTTCCTTCCAAGGCCCCCCTACCCTTCTTCCACACTCAATACGCTCTTTATCCCCCTCTCGCGGCTGCTGCCCTCTACTCTCTGCTGTTCCTTGTATCTTTGAACATCACCAGCCTTCCTGTCTTTACATGTGAACACTGCCATAACATGAGTTGAAAATATTTCCAGGCATTCCCATTGTGGCGCAGCGGAAATGAATCCAACTAGTATCCATGAGGATGCGGGTTTGGTCCCTGGCCTCATTCAGTGGGTTAAGGATCTGGCATTGCCGTGAGCTGTGGTGTAGGTTACAGACGCAGCTCAGATCTGGCGTTGCTGTGGCATAGGCCGGCACCTGTAGCTCCAATTTGACCCTGAGCCTGGAAATTTCCAAATGCTGTGGGTACGGACCTAAAAAGCAAAAAATAAAAATTAACTACAATCAAAGTTTATTAAGCACTTGCTCTGGGCTAGACACTGCATAAGAATTTTCCGTATTTTCCTTGATTTAATGTCCTATCCTTTAGGTAAATCCTTTTATTATCCCATTTCCCAGACGAGGAGCCTGAGGCTTAGGAAGAACACCTGCTCCGTGCTGCATACCTAGTAGGTGCTGGAGCTGGGGTTTAAACGCAAGCAGCATGATTTCAGAGATGGACCGTTTAACCCTAACACCCAGTGGACCCTTTTAGCTTCTCATCCCTTCACAGCACCAGTGTCTGAAATTCAAGAGTCAGTAGCGGTTTCTGACTACGTGCCCTCAACATGCTCATCCGATTCTACTTACCCAGATAGGTGAGTTGTCTCAACTGGCTATGGAAGAACCAGTCACAGCCTTGATCCTGACCAGGCGATGGAGGAGACCGGAGGGCCCGCCCCACTTGATTCCCGCACCGTAGGAGGATGTCAGGGTAGGGCCAGGGTACGTCTGTGTGCACCATCAGCAGGTAATTTCCGGGAGCAAAGTCGTCAAATGTCGCTGAGTACTTGAAGTGAGAGACACGAACCAAAGGGCTCAATTAGTTAGGAAGGCTCCCCTCCCAAAAACGAGTTCCCAAGAATTCAGATGGCGTCATTCTGAAATGGGACAGTTCAGACTGCTACTTTTCTTGTGGAAAGTGGGCTAACTTAAATCTACCCCATAATAAATTCATAACTCAAGCTACGAAATCCTACAGGGTGAGTACTGAAAATTGTACTCCCTTCCGGTTGAATGATCTCAATTAACAGAGGGGAAAACCAAGGCTCAGACACGCAAGATGACTTGTCCCTGGTTAAATGGCTAGAAGAGACAGAGGAGACCACGTCTGCAATTCCTTTCCAGTTTCTCCAAGTCTCAAACAGGCAGATAGTGATAGAAGTGCTATCCATTCATAACAGTGATAGCCGATAACGCTAAGCTTTTGCTACGTCCTCAGGTAGTACTGCTATCAAGGCATTGAATCCTTGAAAGAACCTGGGGATTATTGCTGGTACTGCCCTATTTTATGGATGAAGACACTGAGGCAGGTGGAGGTTCAGGAAATTTCCCATCACAAAGCAGGAGAATGCTGATCTGGCAAAGAAACCCAGGTGTCCACCTCCAGAGTCACCATTCTACTGCCTTCACCTTCCCAGAATGTTCTCATGAGAACCTCGAGGGAAGGGGAGAGAGGTTCACGTCCTTTCTGAGAGCCTTGGGGAGAGGAGCAAAAGGATTCTGCCTGAATTCCTCAGATCTAAGCCTGCTTCCAGCTCCCTAAGACCTGCTCCCATGACCTTTATCGAGAATGTGTGTGATGAGGGAGGAAGAAAGAAATGAGTTAAAAGGAAAGAAGGCAAGAGCTTGAGGGAATCCACTGACTTGAGTTTTTCAGAAAATGCACCCACTTTCCACATGGTTATTCCTACCGGAACACAAGGCTACACTTTCATGTGCAAGTTAACCTTTGACCACAAGGTGGCAGTGTGCCATGTAAAAAAAAATGCCTTGTGAAGACAATCTCTTGGTTATGAACACTTCTCCTGGTAAATTGGTTGCCAATTCATAACATAAGATGACAATTCTATCGGATACTTAGAGACTGTTTTTCATTGTTTCAATAAAGTTAAATTTGCAGGCAGAACCATTCTGGGTCCAAGGTGAAATTTAAACAGATTCTAAAATTTTCAAGTTCAGAATAAAGAACAAACATATTCCGAATTCAGGTGACCTTCACCTGGCGGAAATGCTGCTGCAGTTTCCTTGATCAGCACCGGAAGATGCTAAACCCGCAAACTAATTATTTCACAGAACGAAATATGGGAAATGAAAACCACCAGTGAGTGGGTGCTGGAGTTACCTGCAAAGAACCGTTGGTCCAAGGGCTCTCTAATTGCAGTGAGTAGGTCTCCTGATCCAAGAGCAGAGCCATCCAGCCATAGGGGTTAGACAGCGTGTTGTGCACATAACTCACAGTGGTTGTTTTGTTTTTGCTGTCCATGATGACTAAATCATAAGGAATTTTCAGGGCACTGGCTCTAGGGTGATTAAAAAAGAAAAAACAAAAGGTGGGTTGTAAGTTATTTGTTCATCCCGGATCTAAGGCACTGCTCTTCCATCACTGTAAGTTATCTTCTATTGTCTCCACATACACCTCTTACCCGGGTGACCAGGGAGGTTTTAGTGGTCTCGGTGTAGGTCAAAAAGCCCAGCGCAATGATGTCCTTGGAACATTTGTACATTTCAGTGGCCTGTAACACTCAGCCCTTAGGCCACTAATCAGTGCCACCTTTTTTTTTTTTTTTGGCTTTTTAGGGCCACCCCTGCAGCATATGGAAGTTCCCAGGCTAGGGGTTGAATCAGAGCTGCAACTGATGGCCTACACGATAGCCACAGCAAAGCCAGATCCTTAACCCACTGAGCGAGGCCAGGGATCAAACCTGCAACCTCATGGATACTAGTCAGGTTCATTATCACTAAGCCACAACAGGAATTCCAATCAGTGCCATCTTCATGAGTTCATAAAGGCCAGGACTACATATGATTATTTTAACAAAGACACGTCCATGGTCACAATACTGTCTACCCCAGTTTCAGCAACATAACACATTATATGGTTATTAATTATCCCTGGGGGGAGCAGTGGCAGAGACCCAGAACCTGATGTGCCTGGACTCCTGGAGCCCACCTCCAATGCCTCAGCCAGAATGGCCTCAGGAGCTTCCCCAGAATGAAGAGGACACTGGCTCCTCTCCTGTGGGCTTACACAGTGCCAAGGGCCCACTCCTGCCACGGCACCTGAGCGCTGGCAGGTTTGTATCTTTGTTTGTTAACAAGGGCTACGACATCCTGAAGTTAAGAGACATTTTCTCTTCTTTGGTATCCTGCCCACTGGCACCCAGACCCTGTACGCAATGGACACTCAGATCATGTTTTTATATGAACCAAGGAGCCTTGGATGAGCTCTCTCAAAAGCAGCTGGTGCCAGCTTCCCAATTTACAGAAGAGGTTTCTAGAAGAACAGCATTTGACCAAGTGAGGAAACTGAGGCAGAGTATGTCAAAAAGTGTGTGAGTGTCACTGATACAACTAGAGACTTTTTAATTTTGACAACTTGTTCTACCTGCCCACCCCAGAAGGTGATTTTGAAGATTTCACAAAACCATAAGTAGATATTCCTAGATGCTGAGACCCTAAAAGAACATCAAAGTGGACAGAAAAAAGTAAAGCAGAAATTAAAAAAAAAAAAAAACCCGCACACACACATGATGACTGTCCTTCCCCCTTCTGGTTTAGTTTTCATGAGAATCTTTAACTGTGGCATATTGCTGCAGGCAGATAATTAAATTCTCAAAGTAGGGGGAAATGAGATGAAGGAGGATGTTGGGTTTTCCAAGTGAGGGGTGGCATGAGCAAATGGAAAGCCAATTTACAATCTAGTGGTATATTATAAAGAGGAAACTGGTTTTAGTGTTAAATGCTTGGGCACCACTGTCAAGTGGGTGTAACTTGGAAGTCTCTATCTGCATGCATTAGGTATATGAACTTGGAGGAATAGCTGACCCTCTTTAGGTTTGTACCTATCTCATACAGCAAGCGTAAAACTTAAAGCAATCATCTATGGAAAGTACACAGTACACATCACCAAGCCCAACAACATCTACCTACAGATCATTTAAAGAAGAACCTCATAAATATAGGTTCTTGCTTATATGTGGAATCTAAAAAAAAAAAAAAATGATACAAGTGAACTTATTTACAAACTAGAAATACACTCACAGACATGAGACAAACTTACGGTTACCAAAGGGGAAAGGGGAAGGGGGAGGGAAAAATGAGATTGGGATTGACAGATATGCACTACTGTATATAAAAGAGATAAACAGCAAGGACCTACTTATAGTACAGGGAACTTATAGTACAGGGAAATATACTCCATATCTTGTAATAATCTACGAGGGAAAAGAATCTGAAAAAGAATATATATGTGTGTGTGATGTGGGCATGTGTGACTACATATATATATACATATATATGTGTGTGTATATATATATATATACACATATACATATATACACACATACACACACAAACGCACATAGTATAACTGAATTACTTTCCTCTATACTTGAAACTAACACACTATAAGTCAACTATATTTCAGTTTAAAAAATTTTAAAATTCGGATTTACCAAATTTGCCCTTCTCTCTACTTATTTTAATGTCTAGAGATTTATCCAGGATATTTAGTCATTTAAAATTACACTCAAAACCTTTCAGGGTACAGAGCTTTCACGCTAGCAATGCAATATTTGATACATATTTCTTATAAGATTAAATGTGTTTGTTTCATCCACCGATTGGTAAAATGAAAGATATAAAAAGTGCTCAGGGCATCTGGAATAGAGGAATTCCTCCTTCCCAGGTGTCCCTCGCAGCATTCACTGAACCCTTAGAAATCTCGGGGGTGGGGGCGCTCCATCCTCTCTGTGCACTTGGGACGTGGAGGGATGTTTTCACATATATATCAGGACTTAAACAGGAACTAAAGGACAACCCTGGACTCATATTTTTAGAATCAGAGTGGACATGAAGGTCATCTGTTAAATCCACCGTGGGAACCCCCTCCATGATTTATCGCTTCCCTTTTCCAGTTAGGGGCGCTCACATTCTCAAATGCCTCCTCCTGGATTTCCCAGTGTGGCTCAGCAGATTAAGCACCTCACTAGTATCCGTGAGCATGCAAGTTCAATCCCTGGCCTCTCTCAGTGGGTTAAGGATCCAGTATTGCCTCAAGCTGCAGCATAGGTCACAGACACAGCTCAAATCTGGCATTGCTGTGGCTGTGGCATAGGCCAGAAGCCTGGGAACTTCCATATGCTGCAGGTGTGGCCATAAAAAGAAAAAGAAATTCCTCCTCCACTTACGGAATTTATCTTTGAATTCTAATCTTTAGATAAGCTTTAGAAAGCTTAATGTTCTTTATTGTATTTTCTCGCTATCTCTCCTCAATCTCTCTTACCCTTTCTGAAGCCATGAGTCCCAGAGTCCCCAGAGAGCAGTCAGCGCAATTTGGCCCAACTAATATTATTTAATAAATAAAGATAGGCTTCTGGGAAATAAATGTAGAACAAATGTGGTAAGAAGAGATAAGCTGGAACTGAAATACCAAAGAAATACCAAAGAGGCAAATGAGTTAGCCCCAGCAGGTACCAAGATCAGCATATCAGGTGCAATTCCACACAGTGCAGAGAATGATTCCGAGCATTTCAGGTTCTGAAAGTACAACCCTTCCACTTTCACAGACATATGGACTCTGGAAAATGAATCACAATACTGAACCCCAACAGAGACTTATTCATAAACCAGAATTTCCATTTAACAATTCACAGTGAGAAGTAAAATTGCCTTTCACATAGCGGGTACTCAACAAACGTTTGTTGAACGAACAATGAATGTCAAATGGACTAGAACATGCTAACTGACTGCCTAGTGATGGTTCTTCCCAGGGAAGTCTGTCCAGAAATAGCCTACTCCTATTGACTAGACTTAATTATCTCTCAAATTTCTATCAGCATCATATTTACACATCAGTCTTATGATCTAATTTCTCTTGGGTCAATTTCTATAGCGATTGTCATTTCGATTGATGAAGGAGCCATTTTTCAGGCGATACTCCTCAGTTTCTGAAGAACTTTCCAATCATGGCCTCTCTTTAAATACTGTAAAACTATGAAAACGCTAACATTAATTCAGTTCTACTTGTCTCTCGGACTTCTTTCTTTCCTTTTGATGTCCTTCTTCCAACCAACATCCAATAATCTGATGCTTAACCTCTAAATCAATGGAAAATCCAACCATAGCACACCATTATCCTAAATCACCTTTTCCTCTTCCTTCTTCATGCACTGCCCTGATCCTATTAGGTTGCCCCATCCATCCGTCCAACCGTCCGTCCATCCATCCATCCATCACAACCACGGTTCATGTGGGATGCAATTTCACAGGCACTCATGGCAGTACCAGCTTTCTGTAGGGCCATACAAGTGGAGAAGGAGGTTATCAAACACACTTTTATCATAGGTGGTAGTGGAAAGGGTCATATGGTGCATTCCGAAAAGCAAATCAAAATGGAAAAAAAAACATTTCCCAGTAGGCAAGATGCCCATCACCCAGGGGCCAAAACTTCAAGCCCCAACCTCCTAGGCCACATGCCAGCAGTGACGGTGGTGGGCTCTTCTGAAAAGAACATCAAGGGCAGAAGAATACCATAAAGAGAATTTACCAACCATAATTACTACAATTTTTGCTTGCCCTAAATAGCCACCAATTTCCCCATGCCCTAAATAGCCACCAATCTCCCTCTCTTTACTGTTAATGAAGCAAAGGAGCACACAAGTATTTCTAATTTGGAGGAGCCAAGGGAGTCTGCACGGGCCATTAGCAGCAGAGAGCTTCATCATGAGGGGAAGAAGTCTCTCCCCGAACTTTATGTGCAAGAAATCGGGAGGCAACCAGTCCATCTGAAGCGTTAACCCTTACCTCCGCATTCTCAGCAACAGCTCCTGTAGGCAATCAAAAAGACAAAAGGACCACAAACCTTTCCTTTCCCAGTTTATTTTATTTTTTTTTATCATCAAGCCTTGTTTTTTTTAATAATGATTTTTATTTTTCATCAAGCCTGTTTTTCAGAAGGGAGCATTTTCCTTTAGAAATTTATCACTTGATAAAACTTCCCAACCTATGTAACAATTTGCAATACTACTTGCATGAACAGTTGTGTAATTTAGTGTCCAGATACGGTGTGCAACTGTTGAATGTATACTGTCCACAGAGGATTTGTTAGGCAATCAGCAATACTGCTGAGAACAAATATTAACTCCCTGGCTCGTGTTTACCATTAGCTCACTTTTCCTGAGGGTGCATATCTCTGTGTATTAAGACAAACACTGCATTGAGCTCTAAATGCTCTAAATTCGGAACAATTGTGAAATAAACTCTTTCTAATTACACATCTCCTAAGCCAGACTAGCTTAGGAGTCATAATAACTAGCGCCAAATGGTACTATCGCTTGGATATTCCTGCTAGCTGCTGTTGTTCTCATCGTTGACTGTGCAAAGAGGACAAAACCAAAATGTTGAGCACAGACAGCATATTTCTGAGGGATGGCTTTGCTTATGCATCCTTTAAAAATACACCAGGCTCATAAGAAGTCCTTGTCAGAGAACCACTGTTCCGCCTGCTGGCCTGCCATCATGCAGCCATAGCATATATGTGTCGGTAAGCGGTTTTCTGTATACACCCTTATGACTGAGAACCACTTTTCTGTTCCTCCTTCTCAATGAGAAAACTAAAAAGACAAAAGAAACCATAACCCCCAGTCTTTCCCTAAAACTTATTCTTTTTAGGGTGGCACCTGCAGCATATGAAAGTTCCCAGGCTAGGGGTCGAATCAGGGCTGCAGCTACTGGCCTACACAGCAGCCACAGCAACTCTGGATTGGATCCGCATCTGTGACCGACACCGCAGCTTGTAGTGAAGCCAGCTCCTTAACCCACTGAGTGAGGCCAGGGATGAAACCTGCATCCTCATAGATACTATGTTGGGTTCTTAACCCTCTGAGCCACAATGGGAACTCCCCCAAAACTTTTAACAACCCTTAAACTCCCATAGAAAAGAGAATTGTTGGGTGGAAAAGCAAGCCATATGATTTAATAATCCTTGCATTTCTGGCAGGTACAGCTAGCATCACTCCTCCACAACTTTGCAGGTGTATATTTCTGTCGATATTTTTTTTAGAGTTGGCTAAAGCAATAAGTATTTATTGTAGGGAAGTCCCTAAATCAACCTAGCACATCCCCAAAGGCAGTGTCTACAATTGTTAAAATACATGGGACAATAATAATTCTTTCTTATTTACTTTAATCTTTAAGAGAAGCAATAGATGCCTGTCATCTGTCTGTCTGTCTATCTATGCATCCTTCCTACACTATGGCATCTCTTCTCTCGATCTGTTGAATGAAGCTGGAATGGCTGTCTCAGAACATGAGGGTGCCACCACTGAAGTGACACAACCCCAAGGCACAAAACTACCTGTTAGGAATACTGAAAAACAATTTCATGCATCAGGTAGGGACATGGATGACAAGGCTTAACTTCCCTTTTATATAAATACACACCTGGTGCTGGTGGAACTGAGAGACACCCACACTTGAGCTCACGCCAGCCCTTCTTCCTAATTCCACATCCAGTGATATCCTGATAGCCTTTTACAGGTCAAGTGAGAGTATTTTCACCACAGAATTAGACAAATGCTACAAATCAGCACTTTTTATTCTAGAGAGCTAGTTGTTACGCATGCACCAACACACCTCTGGACCCTGTGTTGTTCATAAAATTGTATAACCATGGAGTATTACTGATGCTGTTCCTCAGTATGGGCTGCATGTTCATGTTTGGATCTTTTTCTATTTTACTTCTATAACTTCTGCTGCCAAGAGAGGACAATACTTCAGAAACATTCCTGTCTCACATAGTTTTTTTGAGACCTGAAAAGATACAGACTGTGATGCTATGCCGATTTATCCCTGGGAAGGAAAGTTAGGCAATTATTCAGGTAAGAGCTAGGCCACAATTTCCATCTGAACTCTTCTTCGCTTTTGCACTCACAGAGGCAGGGGGTACCCCATCCTCTGAACACTGACACATTAAGAACAGCTCCATGGGTAAAAGCTGAACGTGCGCACTACAGGAGAGGAGATTAAGCAAGATCTAAGAATCAAGGTGATCAGCAAAAACATTAACCTTTTCTTTGTGAGGAGAATTAGGAAGAAAGACACAGAAGACACTGGGGCCCAGTGAATCAAAAACTGTGTCCTGAAAGACACCAGATTCCACGACTTTCTGGGAGGTTTAGTTGGAACAATGCAATGTCACGTGACTATTGCAAAACATTCCCTATTTTTCAAGAATTGGATTACATTTCATTTGAGCAAACTTAATTCCTTTGCCAGGCACTTGTTTCTCAGAAACTACATCATCTATGATATTTTATTCTATTAGGAATATATTTATACGTTGTTTTGTCAATTGCAAATGTAGGGACATTAGAAAAACAGCGTTAACTGAGCACTTACTACATGCCAGTCTATGACCCTGTGAGATGAGTACCACTACTCATTTTACTGGCATGAAACTGAAGCAAATAGAGGTGAAGTAACTTGCCCGGGAACATACCTAGGAAGTAGGGGAGGGAGGTGGGCTATGATTTATACCCACAAATGATTCCTAATTGCTTCTCTATTCTTCAGCCTTTGAAAAAATAATTTCAAACACATGCATACAGCCTGAGTTTCTTTTATGTACAGAAGGACTGGTTGGCCCACCTACAGCAACTTGTAAATGCTCTTCGTTTCCCCCAAACTCAATCCAGTCAATAACTGGAAGACAGATCAAGGCTTGATTTACTGGTATTTGAATAAATCTATGTCATCTGAAGGAGCTGTAGAATGCCTTAGACTGAAACACAAATAATTCCCAGATGACAACTGTGAAAGTTGGTTCTCATTTTCCCCCTCACAATTCTATTCGTCACTACCATCAGGAAAAGAAAATAATCGCAAATGTACGCAGTGGGTAGGGATGGGGTAGGGGTGGAGAGAAGAAGAAATCAGCTGTTGAAATAAATTGTCTGGGCAACTGACAGCCCCAGGCAAGGAAAAGCCTCGAGGTCATTTTGAATGGACATTTTTAAGTATCAGATTTTCCTAGAAATTTTATTTTTTTTTTTGCCTTTTTGTCCTAGAAATTTTAGAAACAAAAACTGAGGATAATATTTTAATCCTGGAGCTTCTGAAGAGGAAGATTTAGAGGAGTCCACAATTTCTTAAACTATATCCCTTCATTCACTATGAGTTCAACGTGGCATTGGGCACCACAACACAAAAAGACAAACAAAAAAACCCTAGCCTTGCCCTACTTACCGTGAGAAGGGAGGGACGATTTATAAAGCTATTTAGGAACCGTGAGTACTGGATAAAACGAGTATAGAAGAGCCAGCACACAGCAGGGATACACAAGCTGTGCGGGAAGCTTGGGGAAGCTTACCAGAGAAAACGACCTTCATGCTGAGTTCATGGAAGCTGAACCTTATGAATTGAAACACACAAAGAAGTTGAGTGTGGCTGAGGCAGAAAATGCAGGGAAGGGAGGGCAGAGCGTTGAGAAACGATGCCAGAAGAATCAGCAGGAGCCAGTGGTGAAGCGCCCAAAAGACATTACAAATGGCAGACTGCCATTGGGAGGCACTGGGAAGCCTTTACAAAGTCTCAGGCCAGAGGACGCAAGACCAGGTCTGATCTACAAAGATCCACAAAGCTTAAGGATGGGCTCCCAGCAAGGCGCCAAGCTAAGTGGCTATTGTGGTTATACAGATTAGAGACAGTGTCAACCTAGAGAAGGGAAGCTGGGAAAGAGAGAAGTAGAAAAACACAAGAGAGATTTTCCAGGAGATAAAACGGAGTAGACTTAGTAGGTGATTTACTGGGAAATAAGTAAGATGAGTCAAAATAAGTAAGGTGAACCCATTTCTGGTTTAGATAACTGAATCCTTTGCCTCAACACCCGGGGATTCTGAAGACTCAGCGAGGAACAGGTCCATGGAATAAAGACCCTAAGTTCAATTTTGGCAAGTTGAGTTTGAAATGTCTATTGAATACTCTAATGGAAATACTGAAAGCATTGCTGCTCAGAGGAAATAGATTGCAAGCCATCACTGCAAGCCACAGATAGAATTTTAAGTTTTATCATAGCCACACTGAAAAATTTAATAGAAAAGGTCAAATTAATTTTAATAATATATTTAGCCCAATATATTCAAGATAGTATCCTTTCAACATAATCAATATATACAAATTGAGAAATTTTAATTTTTTTTCATACAGAATCTCAGAATTAAGGGGTATAATTGACATTTACAGCACATCTCCACTTGGATGAGCCACATTTCATGTGTTCAGTAGCTACCTGTGGTGAGTGGCTACCATACTGAACAGTGCAGACCCTAAGGGTAATTGAGTAAATGAGTCTGGAACTCAGTGAAGCAGTGTAGACTAGGGGGAAAAAAATCTGGAATCATCAATGACTGTTAACTAAGGCTATGGGATAATCCAGATCACCTGGGAAAACAAAAAGGTGGGGCTGTGAGAGCCTGTGAAAGGCAAGTTTCTCAAAGAACCCTAAGGAACACTGGCATTTAAGGGGCAGAGAGAAGAGCTTGTAAAGGAGGTCTAGAAGGAGCACTTAAAAACCTACTGGGGATAATTATCCTTTCCCAGGTTATTATAGAGAAGAAATTTGGGATCAATACATCTAAGAACTACATGAGGCACACCGCCATTATGAGGTCTCCGGAGTAAATGGTACTGACATTTTTCTGAAGTGAGGTCCTGACTTACCCTGGTGTGGCCAACACCTCCTGGTCTTATCAGAAAGGATGGGGTTGGGGGAACTGACAAAAACACGAAATGGGAAAGGAACACTATCCTGAATACACGTGCCTCCTAAAGAAAGCGTTTTTTTAGAACAGTGAGTGAGAGAGAACTCACGCAGACCAACTGGGTCATCGCTGTAACAAAACGGAAACTAGACTCTGCCCTGTAGAGGGTGGGAATGTTTTCTTCCCCAAATATTAAGCTTTAGCACCAGCTTCAAATGCTTTCAGGCCTCATTCAACCCAACTGCTAGGACTGAGCCAGAGGAAGCTACAAAACCAGTAATGCCACAAATGGGAGAACCCATCAGTCTTAGGAAAGGTAGCGAGGGAAGGGCACCAATATCAAACAAGGCACTATGTTCATATAGTGACTATAGACCAGGAAGAGCCCCCAAGGAAGAGCTCACACTCCATGCACTCGGTTCTTAGTTGGAGGGGGGGTGCCCCATTTATGCAGCTGTGCACACCTCACACCCTGTCCTCTGGGGTTCTAGGCTGTGTATGGTGGGAGCTAAGAGTCCAAAGGGAAGATGGCAGGGTCCTTGTGCCACATCAGATCTCCATCAACACCCAACCCCAAAAGATCGGGGCCGTGAGAGCTTGTAAATCAACTCTTCGGGTACTTGCGCCAGGGGGAATAGCACAACAAATTAATCCTTTCTCCATGAAATGCAGCAAAGTTTGTATCTATGTGGAATTCAAATTGCTCATTAGCTCTGACATGTTCCTAATGAGGTTATAATGCTCTGGGATAGAGATCAAGTCACTGAATACAAATAGCTGGGGATAGAACCCTGGAAAGATAAAGTTAGAAGGAACTTAGAGCAGCGTGTCTCAAAGTCAAATCTAAATTGCCTGGGGGTCCTGACGCAGGACCAGCAGGACTATAATGAGTTCGAGATTCCCCAAGTCCAATCCCAGGTCACACTGATGCACTCTGACTAGCAAGACCTTAGTGGTCATCTAACCCAACCATCTCACCCTGGAGGTGATGATGCGAGGGCCAAGGTACCTGTAATTGGGAGCGTGCTGGGAATGACATTTCTGGGGCTAAACTGGGATAGCTAGCATCTGTCCACAGATCTGTGGATCAACCTGAAAATGTTTAAATAGAAGCATAGGGAGAAGGGTGACAAACCATCATGGTCTTCTCAAGATGGAAGGTATTTCTGGGACATGAGATTTTCTATTTTAAAACCAAGAAACTTGCAAACAAACCAAGGCAATTTTTTCACCCTAGTAGGAGTCTTTTGAATCTCCTTAGAATAAAGTATCAGGATTATTATCTTTTTGACTTTCAGTCCGAGCGTGGGGACTATGACCTGCTGCTTAGGTAAGCACGTAGGTATCCTGTCCTGAAGATCTCCAAGCACAGATGCTCAGACAAGATCACATCACAGAGCCTTCAAATGCCACACCACTCAGTGCCTATCTAAGAGACAGGCTCCCAGCAGGTCTCCAGGTAAGGCATAAAGAGGGAGTATCAAGAATACAGAGAAATCATGAGATCCTACTCTATAGCACAGGAAACTATATCTAGTCACTTGTGAGGGAACATGATGGAGGATAATATGAGAAAAAGAAAAAATATATATATACATATGTACACATATAGATGATAGATAGATAGATAGATAGATATAAATAAAACTGGGTCACTTCGCCATACAGCAGAAATTGACAGAATGTTATAAATCAACTATAACAGAAAAAATAAAAATCTTTTAAAAAAAGAATACAGAGAAATAAATATCATACAAGTACATGCTATTCTTAACTACACAGATCTACTTTAATTTTTCTCATTGGAAAAAATGCATATAAGAAATAAATTGCTAACATTTATAAATCTCAAAGTGCTCATTAAAACCATCTTTGTTAAAATAATGAAGAACAGGTAACATCCCTAAGAGTGAAAAGAAAAAGTCATGCTCTCCATAATCAAAATGATGAGAAATGAAAATATATCCCACCAAACTGTTATTTTACCCACTGGAGTTGGGTCCATTAACATTAGATAGAATAATAAACAGTCTGGAAAACAAAAGTGGAACATTTTCAGACTATTCAAAGCTAGCAGAGAATTGCTAAGCGTCTAAAACAGAATGTCAAGATACTGATGCCATATGCATGCAGAGTGCAGACCCACAATGACTTTCTCCCTGGACTTTACCTATTTAAGAAAGATGCCAGTATGATCTGGCTGAAGCACTTGCCTTAATATTCATGCAGTTAGGACACTTAAAACAAAAGAAGGAAAGAAGTGTGGCTAAATATATACAATGCATTTGAAATAGGCAAAAGAACCCTAGACACTCAGCAATCATTACCTGGAAATTAAGGAGGGCAGAAGCAATCCTATTATGCATTATAAACAGCCCGGCTACTGACTTAATGGTAGTCTGAGTAGCATAACCAAGGAGTCCTTGCTCCAGTATTAATAGGAAATGTGTTGTATGAATCCAACCGTTCATGAAATTAACAGGGAAAATGAACTGGGGTGAAGCAACTTTGGAAGTAGCAGGGAGGCTTTGGCAATTGGTTCCCTGGAGCATACAGAACACTTAAAAAGAGCTTGGGGAGAGTAGGTTTATATATATGAGAGTGGACGTTATCGGAAATTTTTAACAACACTCTTGATTTAAATACATGTCAAATTCTCTGTTGGTTGCAAATCTTTTTAAGAGGAAGCTATTAGCTCAAAATGCCAAGAGGTCAAGGGCTACGAGATTGGGTCCAGTGTTATGGAAAGTTATCTGCCATTTGAATCAGCCTAAAACTACCATAAACTTGGGATTTGACAGCTGTCCAAATCATTCTCCCATCACTCTCATAGAACTTAAATACTTCAAATGGAGTCTGGAAGATAATTTCCCTTCTACGAATAGCAGCAGCCTGAATGATAAATGCATGCCCATTGACAAACTAAAACATAGAGTTAATTCAACTTACAAACCAATAGACATACGATGAAAGAGAACATTTTCCTCACAGACGCTGCCATGGACAAGCCGACTGAAGCTGGCCTTGACCAAACAAGAAGCTGAAAGAGTTTCCATAGAAGCAAGAATGTGACTTCGATTTTTCCCAGACAGAGACCCATCCAAATCTTCCAAAACTGCTGCATGAGGAAATGGAAATGCTACCAAGTTTGGAGAGTTTGTCAGTTTCAACTGGTTGGTCTTCACAGTAAACCCACCTATAAATTGAAAGAAAGACTGTTACACAATGGAACAAAAGAATATTATCACAAATGGCAAATGAGCTCACTGGGATATTTTCAGTACTTTTAAATTGCATATCTAGGAATTCCGTTGTGGCTCAGCGGTAACAAACCCACCTGGTATCCAGAAGGACGTGGGTTCAATCCCGGACCTTGCTCAGTGGGTTAAGGATCTGGCATTGCCGTGTGCTATGGTGGAGGTCACAGATGTGGCTCGGATCCTGAGTTGCTGTGGCTGTGGTGTAGGCTGGCAGTTACAGCTCTGATTCCATTCCCAGCCTGGGAACTTCAGTATGCTGCAGGTGCAGTCCTAAAAAGAGAAAGAGAAAGAGAGAAAGAGAGAAAGAGAGAGAGAGAGAGAGAGAGAGAGAGAAAGAGAGAAAAAGAAAGAAAGAAAGAAGGAAGGAAGGAAGGAAGGAAAGAGAGGAAGGAAGGAAGGAAGGAAGGGGGCAGGGAAGGAAGGAAGGGAGAGGGAGGGAGGGAGGAAGGAAGGAAGATTGCATATTTCTGCAGTTTCACAATTCACTCATTTATTCAAGGGAAAGCATATATTGAGTGTTGACTGCAGGCCAAGCCCTGTGGTATGTTCTGGAGACAGGGAGAAATAGAAGAGTAGTGGCACCATCTTCATGCAGCCTGTATTCTAGGGCAGTGATTCTCCACCAGGGCTGGTTTGCCCTCAAGGGGGCATTTGGCACTATCTGCAATCATTTCTGGCTGTCACAGTGGGGCGGATGGCATTGCTATGGCCACCTGGTGGGAGATTCAGAGATGCTGCTAAGCATTCTATAATGCTCAGGACAGTCCCCACACCAAAAAATTATCCAGCCCTAAATGCCAACAGTGTCAAGGGTGAGAAACTGCTCTCATGGGAAAGAGTGACACAGAACATTAATTTACAAATTACTAAATTCTAGAGGTGCTGTGGGTTAGTCTTTCCTTCTTTCTTCTCTAGTTCTTCTATGGCAAATCCAACCCCACCTCTTATGAGAGTTCTACTTTAAACATTTGCCCTTGAAAGCGATAGTCAAGCAATCACGTGGGCAAATGTAATAGTAACAGATTTTTTAAGTATTAGCTCTAAGACTACAGTTTTGTTTGTTTATTTTTTAGGGCTACAGTTCTTAGCAGCATTTCTCTCACACCACCCCCACGTGATTCATCCATATAGCTGCCAGTCCAATTGCTCAGGAAAACACAATGGCAGTGGTCCTGTAATACTCACACCCTTGTCATAAAAATTTTGAAATTTGGTGGACTTCCCCGGTGACTCAGTAGGTTAAGGATCCAGCATTGACGCTGCTGTGATTCAAGTCACCGCTGCGGCATGTGTTCAATGCCTGGTCCAGGAACTTCCACATGCCACAGGTACAGCCCAAAAAAACAAAAAGCAGAAAAAATTTTTAAAAGTCAGTACACATCTCTCAGTATACATGCTACGGTATTGCTGTATTATGTACATTATAAAATATATAAAAAAGAAAAAAATTAAATAAGGTACAAATAAAGAGAGACTCTAATGTTTTCATGCCCATCCCAGTAGGGTCTACGCACTGAATTATTTTGCTTCAAAACACCATGATTCCACTTCTGGCAACTTCTGTAGTTCATCTAATATCACAAGCAGCTTGACAATTCAGTCATATTGGATTTCTTTGCAATTCTCTAATCATAACTTGCTCTTTAGAAGGTGTTATTTTGCATATGCTCGTCCTAAAATGCAGAAGTGTCTCTCTGCATATTCCTTGCAAACTTCTCTTCACCTTTCTAAATCGTGCTCAAATCACTCTCTGATGAAATCTCTCCTGATGCCTTCCCTTGCCCCCCTCACTGGTCTTGCTCAGTCCTCTAGTACTGAGCTCATCACACCATCACTTTCACAGACTTAGACATTTATTTTTGTGCCTAGAGGTTGAGGTCCCGGAGGGCAAGAACTAGGTGTTTTTCACCTCAGTATGACCCAGTTTCTTAAACAGAACCTGGACAAGACGTCTTTTGAACAAATGAGAGCGATGGCTTAGGCAAGATCATCCAGAGAGAAAAGATTCGCGCTCATAAGGAGTAGTGCGCTTTGTTTTAGTGTCTTATGAATGATATGAAACAGTGAAGCTATTAAATAACTGAGGAATTACAATTTGAAGCGATTGCCAAAGGCATTTTTTACTCCTATGATTACTTGTATAATCTGAAACTCAGATGCCACCCAAATAAAAACAATCTTTAGCTCTGCCTATAGAGTGAAAAAAAAAGGCAAAGTAGAGACTTACTGATTATTCATTTAATTAAAAAAACAAACAATTATCTAAATTGGTGATTCAAACCACAGGAGCATATTTACTTGCGTTACTTGGTTTCTCTGTTTACAATGATCAAATCAACTAAATTGCTCTCTGCTTCTTTTCACCTTGGCCCATGAGTTCTCTAAGGGATTTCTCACCACCTCTGAGATGTGGCTAACAAGTGAACAAGAATTCCTACGGCCTCTCTGTGCACACAACAAGCCTTGGGCGGTTGAAAATATAAAGTACGTAAACTCTGGCTCTTTGGGGAAACCTTGCATGTGTGTTAGTTTATATCTATGTCTAACCATCCAATTCCATCCATTAATTTCATCAACAAACCTAGTGAGTACTAGGCTCCTAGTAACTAATGATAAAACTCTGAGCAGAAGATACGTGATCAGATATAGAAAACAAACTAGTGGTTACCAGTGGGAAGAGGGAAGGGGGGAGGGGCTCAAGAGGTACAAACCACTATGCCTAAAATAAATAAGCCATGAGGATATATTGTACAGCATATGAAATACAGCCAGTATTTTAAAGAACCTTAAGTGGAGTATAATCCATAAAAATATTGAACCACTATGTTGTACACCTTGAAACGAACGGAATATTATAAATCAACCATACTTCAATTAAAAAAGAGGAGAGATGGAATCCATGCCTTTATGAAGCTCAGAGTCCAGCAGAGACCTGGCACCATAACACAAGGTCTGATAGGACCATGAAGGGAGAGACTGGGAGAAGGCAGGAGCCGCACTGAGAGCATGTCGCGTCCTCTAGGATTTCTTTCAGGAGATTTGAGCAGCAGTTCCCACTGCTGTTTGTCACATTTATGTGAACACTGGCCTTATTGACTGTCTGTCTTATCTACTCAAACAACTTACCCTGTCCTCGGGAGCAGCCTGAACAGGTCCTGATGGCCACACAGTCCGCAAGATCAAAATTCACAAAGGTTGTGTTAGATATTATCAGTTCCCACCTTTGGGGAGTTTTGATGCCAGCTGACATACACAGGCTTCCCTGTGATTTAGATGGGAAAAAAAAAGAGGAAAGGAAAAAATAAGAGGATTTTTCTCAGACCCTCTCTTAAGGCTAGCCTTCCATGGAAAACACTTTGGAGAATACTGGAGTAGGCACTAATAGCTGCTTATTGCAAAGCCATTTTCCATGGGTAACTGACAATGAGTATTCGACCAAGTGTGGAAGGATATCCAGGTGGTCCAAACTCCAAAGTACCGGGCATGATCTTGAACTATCATTTGATTTCCCGAAGCCTTCATTTATTTCTTTAGCTATAAATTCAGGAATTCTAACTAGATCAACTTTTAGGTAATATTTACCTCTAAAAATGCCACGGTTTTATGATTTGGATGCCGAACCAGGATCAAGATCTCTCTTAGAACAAACTGTTAATTAACATTTTCTACCCAGGGACTTCAGGCCTGCACTTAGTTGTTAGGAGATGAGAAGCCCTCAGCAGCATTGCACTGCTGGTGAATCACAGCCCAGGGGTGAGAGTATATTTTGTTATCTCATGATAAGCACCCTTTTGTCATAATCTCTATTTTAATTTATGTCACTCTCCCATTAACTATGATGTCTATTTAGCATCAATTAAGATGCTATGACATTAATTTGCCAGGACAGTTTCCTCCGCTTGATGGGCATTTTGTTTTTAGCATCTCCTCTAAGGTTATTTCTGAGAAATTTAAGGACCTTGGTTGGGTCAACCAGTATCACAGAATCTAAATATGAGTCCCATCCTCTCTAAAAATAAGAATCATCTCACAAGGTGGTCATCCTTTCAGAGAAAAGGAAAAACTGGCAAGGATTTCTCTCCTGAAAATGATCGTTCGAAAAAGATGCAACTAGGGAAGTTTGAGAATTCAATGTAGGAAAATGTAGCTTGGTACAAAAATAATTTTTTACACTTAATACTTGTATCTATGACTATGAACCAAGAGAAGGACAAAAGTTAATAACTATCACTGAAATTTCAGTTGGTCGGAGCATTCAGGAACAAGCTAAAGAGGATGCTCTTTCCTTGGTCCCCAGAAGCACTCTAGGTCTCTTCCATCTATGACTGTTCTGACAGTGTGACACTAATATACACGTAATTCTTTCAAGAACAGAAACTCAGAGGACCCACTATATGTCTAAAGTCAATAGCAGCCATGGAGTTCCCTTAAGGAGAACTAGTACTTCTTATCTAGGAAGTCCTCCATGGCTCATCCACAGCCTGCTCCCCTGGCCATGCAGTGGCAGGGAGGTGACCCACAGTCTGGTGTTTATCATGGAAATCCACACTTAAGCAAGTATCAGGGAATTACTTAAGAATCCCAAGTATATTAGAACAAACAACATAAATTTGTATCACCTCTTTTTCTGCAGGGGACCTTAAATAGAGTAAGAACCCTATGAACAAGATGTGAATGTTGAAACTTGGTAAATCACAGATGCACAAAGACAATAAGAATCATGCTATTTCATAATCCTTGTGAACTTAGAGTAAATGAACCTAAAATTATTAGGTTTATTATCGAATTGGTATGGGTAATAATGCTAAATTGCAATCAAATAAGTATTCTGCAAGTTACTCATGATTAATATGGATGCATAATATTGAAAATTTGTGTGCATTTGAATTTCATTATAAATATCACCACTGTTACAAATAAAAAGCTCCTCCAACTTTTAGCAATTAAACACAAGATTCACTAAAAAAAAAAACTGTTAAAATTACACATCCTGGATCACCAGGGGACCCAGCCATTGTGTTTCCATTTTGATGGACAACCTAAAACAATCACACCAAGGCACTTACCTTGTGGGCAAAATGACCAAGTAATAAGCTGTCGGTAACGGAAGTATTTGCATCACTTTCCAAGATGTCAATTCCAAAATCTCTGCATGCATATACCTGGAAGTTTTTCAGGCGAAGATTGCTACTTCTAAAAATCTATAAAATAACAGCATATGTTATGTCAAAGGTCTGAGGCTCAATTTTTCTTGCAGGCTTGCTGTACCTTCTTTAATTATTGATTAAGTATAAATAAGCATGCTCTACCATATTTAAGCAGCTTTTGTCCATCAATATCTGTACAAGCATCCCAAAGTTGCCGTGAGGTCAGCACTAATTAGTCCCCTTTGGTAACATCCCCTCTGCACTTTTCATTTCTCTTCCTAACAACTGATGCATTAAAAAGGTCAATGTGAATTCTTCACATATCTAAAATAAACTTGCAACTGTCAAATCACACAAAATTAATGGACGAAAAACAGAGCATCCAAGAACTTGAGTACTTTACACTTTCTTTCGGTATTGTGTATATTAGCTAATATTGTCAGAAAACTGCAAATATGAAACAAGTAATTCAGCATGACTACAAACTCAAAATATGTTATATGCAGATATATTGATGACAACTTGGGTTAGTGGCCCCATACAAGGATCAGGTATTAACAAAATGAGCTTGTTAAGAGTTGAAGGTATCACAGTTGCTTGGGGGACAGAACCCTTGTTTGTTTTACCTAGCACTGATGTTAGCTAATTATGTGATCTTAGGCAAGACATTTAACTTCTCCTAGGCTTCAGTTCACCCATCCTGAAAATCAGGGTGGAGGTCAGGACTAGCAATTAGCCTTCCACAGTCAGCCTTCTGTTTATTAAAGAGGGTCATATTTACGTTCAGATCTTGAAGTGGGAGTTTCCTATTAACTAAGGCCAAGATATTCTTGATTTATCATAGTATAGAGTTTCTATTTGTCAATGAGACTTTGTGCTTGAATTTTCAAGAATTGAGCAGCTCACATTTTTCATTAAGAAGGTGCCAACAGCTTTTATAAAACACTAGCTCTTTGAAGACACAAAGGTTTATGTAAACAAAATAGGTATGATATGAAATAACTTGACAGCGGTTGATACCTAATTACAGGCATTAGCCGAAGTTTTGGCAAATATACTCACATTCCAAAACAGTTAACATCTCACGTTAGCTAGAAAACCTAGTAACTTTTAAAGGAAATCAACACACAATGGCAAAAAGCACCTATCTGTGAATGCAGCTTTAATAATGAATTATCATTTCCCTTCCCTCTTCTAAAAGAATCACTCTGCATTTAGGAGACACAGTGAGAAGAGGGTATTTTTCTCAACTCTTATATGTACAGAAGAGTCAGAACAACTGAGTTGGAAACAGGAATTCTTAGTGTGTGACTTAAGCAAGTCCCCCTACCCAGAGAATGTTCTTATCTGTAAACAGAGGATCATTATGATGCACCTCCCCCAAAGATTACGAAGATGATTAAATCGGAAAAATATCCAAAAATATTAGCTCTCAGTATCATCAAGTAGATACAAATGTATGTTTATACCCAATAGGAATTTTACCTAATGGAATATCCTAAGTATACACGTGACACTTGCTTAACGACCAGAATACAGAATACATTATCTATATCTAATACTGAAAGTCTATGACATTTGAACACAATGTTCTTTTTGATGACACAGAA
>PVHT021183523.1:13309308-13352787 GCA_004024745.2 Catagonus wagneri | reverse complement strand
GAATTGCAGTCAGGTTCCACCCAGAGTCCTCTGGAGACTGCTTTGCCCTGGGACCCAGTGCACGTGAAAGTCTGTGTGTGCCTTTCAAGAGTGGGGTCTCTGTTTCCCCCAGTCCTGTGGAGCTCCTGCACACAAGCCCCGCTGGCCTTCAATGCCAGATGCTCAGGGGGCTCCTTCTCCCTGTGCCCGATCCCCAGGCGTGGGGTTTTGACGTGAGGCTCAGAACTCTCAGTCCTGTAGCTGAGTCTCTGTGATGCAGTTACTTTCCAGTCTGTGGGGCTTCCCACCCGGGAGGTATGGGGTTGCTTCTATCACATAATCACCCCTCCTACCTCTTGATGTGGTCTCCGCTGTGTCTGCTGGAGCAGAGTATCTTTTTTGGAAGTTTACAGTCCATTTGGTTGAAGGTTGCTCGGCATTTGGCTGTATTTTTGCTGTTATTTGGGAGAGAAGTTGAGCTCCCGTCCTTCTAATCCGCCATCTTAATCCAATCAATTCATCAGCTTTATTAAAATATAATTCACACGCCATACAATTCACCTCTTTAAAGCTAACAACTGAAAGTTTTTAAGGTATTCACAGGTATGTAAATCCCATTGGCACAGTCAATTTTAGAATATTTTCCCTTTAAGAAGAAACGCCAGAGTCTTTAACTCTGAGCAACTGCTACTCTTCTTTCTGTCTCTAGAGATTTTCCTGTTCTGGGCCCTCCTATGAGTGGGATCATAGTACGTGGGTTTTGGAGACTGGCTTCTTTTGTTCAGCATAATGTTTTCAAGCTTCAGTCATATTGTAGCATGTACTGACACTTAATTCCTTTTTATGGCTGAATAATACGCCCTTGCATTATATACCGCACCAAATTTATCTATTCATCGGTTGGTGGCAATGTGGGGTGTCTTTACCTTTTGGCTATTCTGAATAATACTGCTATAAACACCTGTGTATATATTTCTGGGTGCATATATGTTTTATTCTCTTGGATATATACTCAGGAGTAGAACTGATGGATCATGTGGTCTTAGTGTTTAATCATCTGAGGAACTACCAGACTGTTTTCCAAAGTATCTAGGCCATTTGAAAGTCCCACTAGCGGTGTGTGAAGGTCCCAACTTCTCTACAGCTTTGCCAACACATCATTTTATCTCTAGCCATCCTGGTGGTATCTTACTGTGACTTTGATTTGCATTTCTCCAATAACAAATTGTGAGGGACATCTTTTCACATGCTTATTGGCCATTTGTGTATCTTCTGGGGGGAAATTTCTATTCAGATCCTTTTCTCATTTTTTAATTATTTGTTTTCTTTTTTATTGAGTTGTAAGGGTTCTTTATATATTCTAGATTCAAGTCCCTTAAAACATAATACAATTTGCAAATATTGTCTCCCATTCTGCAGGGGGTGCTTTCCTGTGAAACGTTAAAAATTTTAATTTTGATAAAATCCAAATTATCTATTTTTCTTCTGTTGCTTTTTCTTTGGTGTCATACCTAAAGAGTCTTTGCTAAATCCAAGATCATGAGGATTTACTCTTTTCTCTAAAAGTTTTATAGCTTTTGCTCTAACACTTAGGGATTTGGTCCATTTTGAGTTAATTTTGGTTCATATTTTGCATGTTGGCTCTCCAATTGTTCCAGCGCCATTTATTGAGAAGACTATTATCTCCCTCCTAGAACAGTCTGTCTTTGTCAAAAATTAGTTGACTATAGGAGTTTCCATTGTGGATCAGTGGTTAAATACCCGACTAGTATCCATGAGGACGCGGGTTTGATCCCTGGCCTTAAGGATCCGGCGTTGCCATGAGCTGTGGTGTAGGTTGCAGAAGAGGCTCAGATCTGGTGGTGCTGTTGCTATGGCTGTGGTGCAGGCCGACAGCTATAGCTCTGATTCGATCCCTAGCCTGGGAACCTCCTTATGCCACGGGTGTGGCTCTAAACAGAAAAAAAAAAAAAAAAATCAGTTGACTATGGATGCATGACTTTATTTCTGGACTCTCAGTTCCCTTCCATTGATCTATATTTCTTTCCCTGCACCCACACCACACTGTCTTAATTTTTCTTGTAGTAAGTTTTGAAATAAGAAATGTAAGTGTTCTGGAGTTCTCGTCGTGGCTCAGTGGAAACAAATCCAACTAGGAACCATGAGGTTGCAGGTTTGATCCCTGGCCTTGCTCAGTGGGTTAAGGATCCGGCGTTGCCGTGGGCTGTGGTGTAGGTTGCAAACGCGGCTCAGATCCCGCATTGCTGTGGCGTAATCTGGCAGCTGTAGCTCCGATTAGACCCCTAGCCTGGGGATTCCAATGCCTCGGGTACAGCCCTAAAAACCAAAAAAAGAAAAAATAAGAAGTGTAAGTCTTCTTACTTTATTCTTCTTTCTCAGGATTGTTTTGGGGGAAGTCAACATCTTAAATCTAAAAGTGAAGTTCCAAGAGCATTTTCATTGTTTCACAGTTTTGACTGATTATATTGGAGCGGACCAGAGTTCAGTCTTTAAGGATCTATTTTTTTCCATTATGGGTTTAGCACTTCTGATTGTAGAGCTTGAAGAAACAAACTCAATCATCTTTTAATACTTCCATTTTACGAGGTTATTTCCTCTAGAACAAGGCCATTCAAGAGCACGGCGACAGAGTTTAAGCCTCTGCGTGGCACAAATTGCTTCACGGCATAAAGGGTACTCAATAAACATTCTGTAGGATTTGTCACCTCTGTCTTCATAGTGCTCATGGGGAGTAAAATACTTTATCGAATTTGATGAGAACAAAGTGCTTAATGCAACTGGGATTCTTCTGTTAGCCAACCCAATTTTGTATTTTGGGGTTTTCCCCATCTGTAATTGTTTTCCTGATGCTGATTATGTGAAAGAAATGCCTAACTTCCTCACTGAGACTTAATTATATGTTTTTATTCTATTTCCTGAAGGCCCTGTAGACATAATTCTTCATCTGGGTATCTTAGGCTCCGTATTTCTACATGGCAGAGACTGAATGTATGCAGTTGTCTCTGGGTAGCACCAGCTAGTGACCCTGGATAATTTTCACATGTTGCTAGCAAGAGTGAGCCTACCAAGCTCTTTTAAGAAATCATTGAGACAATGAAAAGTAAACGATTGAACACCAACATTCTTCCCTTTCAAGGAAAATAGGAAAAAAAAAAAAATGGGCTCCTTCGTCAAGGTCAGAAGGTCACCTTGAGCTGCAGTGTTTTTGTTCCAGTGAGAAAAGCACTTTTCCTTGAGACTGAAGCACGTACTAGTCAGGATATCAGGGCATCAGATGTGCAACATTGGGAGTCTGGATTCTGAACTTGGTTTTGCTACTAACTAACTGTGTGACCTTTAGCAACTCCCTCGACTTTCTAAGTTTTAATTTTTTCTCTCCGAATATGCGTGTGAGGGGAGAAGGGATGACCTCCACGATCCCTTCTGGTTGCGAATCTTTAAGATTCTACTGTTCCCCATTAGAGCTGCTGAAACATTGCCATAGAGGAAAGGAATAAAACCTTGACTAGGAATCTGTTCATCTGACAGCTATTCCACACACATTTCTGATGCTGCTGGCTCTTTAAGGCTATGCTAATATCGCAGGGCTCCTCCCCCGCCCCCCAGCAGCAAACTATTTCTCTTTAAATAGAGATGCAGAAAAAGTTACCATGTGCAAATAAGTGATGGTTCTTAAAAAAAAAAAAAAAAACTAAAGACACATACCCGGGCACCACCTGCACTTCCCCAAACTGTGAAATGTTGGAACAAGGTGGGGCCAGTGCCATCATTCCGAGGTGGCTGAAACTTAGGGTAGACAATGAGACCACTCCTAGGAAGAAAAATTAAGAGTGAATTTTAGCCAGTCCCTGCCTTTCGATGTCTCATTTTTTTTTTCTCATTGGAAAACATAAAACTAAAGTTTCTGAAGAAAGGGGAAGAGAGATGAGACTTGTGACCTTCTCTCTGTCACTGCCCATCTCTCAGCCCTGCCTTTCTGCCACCCTCTGTGAGCCGCTCCTGGATCCCAACAGGAGGCAGGTCCCAGCCCTTCTACATTCATCACCTCCCTAGGAGCCTGGACACCCCTACCTCGCCCTTCAGAACTCAAACCCTGCTCTTCCATCAACCTCTTCTCGACCCAACCCCCTTGCTGGGAAAGCAGATACCAGCACCTGTAATGCCTCCAGCTCTGGTGCTTCAGCTCAAAATCCCCTAGCATGATGGTATTTTGGAGACCTTCTCTCCTCACCTTCCAGAGCTGCTGAGAACTGCTAGATAAAGCTTTAAGATTTTAACAATAATTTTATAATACATAGACTCACCCTCGGCTTAGCCAGCCCTTCATCTTGGACAGAGCAATCCTGCTTAATCCTTATTCCACTCTCCTTATCGTTGCCCATCACTGCAGTATTATTTTACTATTATTATCATAATTATGGTAATAATTATTCATATTGAGTACTGAGCTCCTGCCCTAGTCCAGATTCTGTTAGGTGTATTATATAAGTCAGCTCTAATTCTCATATCAAACTTTCTATAGACATCTGTCCCCATTTTGCAAATAAAGGATATGACTTTAAAAAAAAAAAAGGTGCTTTACTAGGACCATGTCTGGATCAGAATCATGGCCTGACTAATTCTGAAGTTCACATGTTTCCTGTGTTCCTACCCTGTTTTCCAGGTCTTTCCAGAGGCCCTTATCTTCTACATAACAAAGACCTTGAATGAGTCCATTCTCATCTCACAGTGGTGTGCAGGTCACAGGCAAAGAGCCTCTTCTCCAATCCTCCTCTCTCAGGGTCCAGGCACTCTAGCCTCCCCGTTGCCCTCGATCTCTTAGAACTTTAATTGATCTCTCTATTGAATTCTCCTCTGGCCACAAAAGGTGCATGCTGTCCTACGCCCCCTCTAGGGACCTCTCCCCTTCCCCACAAACTTAGGATCCAAAACACTCACTGAGACTGTCATCAAATCTCACAGAGATGCCAGATATCATAAACCCTCTCTGTGAGTGTTGTACCAAAAAAAAAAAAAAAAACAAGTTAAACCATAAGCCGTACACCCAAAGTATAGACAAATGTCCCCCAAATTACCTCATACAAGAATGAGCACTATTCCAGGCAAAAGAGAGAAGTGGAGCTTGGGATGTTTGGTTGGTCACAAGATGAAAAAAGTAGCCATAACCAGAAGCGTACACCCGGTTGCCCTACAGAAAGTAAGGATAGTTAAATAAGAGTTAGTCCATATACAAGAAGGCTGCTGGAAAGAAAGACTCTTACAATGCCCATTCTGCTTTTTCACTCACTTCCTGTCAAGGTGTATTGATATGTTTATGGACTTATTTATTCTTCCCCTCCTCCACCCCAAGGACCAAAACTACCATTCTTCCTCTTCCTCTAGGCGGGTCAGCCTGACTGTAATTTGCCCACTTCAATAGCTGGCATCTTATGTTAAAATGTCCTCGTAAGCTTTCACAGGGAAAAGCTTACTTGTGTCACCTAATCCAAGCCTTCCTCCTTGGCATATGAAGAACACACAGGAGCAAATGCATACCTACTGCCAAGTGTCCACAAAGTGCTCATTCTGATCCTATGAGCAAATTGATGATTTGGCTATGAGCTGAAGGCCAGTGATTGCTCTAGCCACGCCTTAGTTCTAAAACACAGTGGCTGAGTTCAAACACAACCCCACTCTCCTCGAGGCGCTCTTGTCCTCATTAGATCATTTTAATCACCTAATATTTCTTTATAGGAGTTACTATCTAAATAGTGTAATGTCTTTTATATGTACCTGTGTTAGGGAACAATTGATTGAAACTGTCCACCTTGATCAGGAACGATTATAGCTACTCTTGTCTCACAAGAGGAGGCCCTGATAAGCAACACGGTGCTGCCCTGAAGACTAACTGGGAGGATCTGGGAGGAGCCAGCAGGATGGAGGGGATGACCAACCTCCCAGGATCCTTGGAGCTGGAACCCATTTTGGCTGAGAGATGCACGTGCCACCAAGAAGGACCCTGAGCCAGCAAGATGATTGGCCAGAGACCACGTAGAAACTAACCCATTCCCATAAACCTGGAGAGTGTGAGCCACGTGGCAGAGCAGTTCTCCTGGGTTCCTTTACCCTGCCGCTCTCCACCCAGGCGCCCCTTGCCAATAAAGTCTTTTGCTTTGTCAGCATGTGGTCTCCTTGAACTATTTATTTCCAAGTGTTAGACAAGAGCCCATTCTCAGGGCCTGGAATGGGTTTCAATTCCTGCACCTCATACAAAACCTAAATTCTCCGTTCAATGATAGGAGTTTGGGGCTTTAATTCTGATCGAATGGAATATAATGAGATTATCTTTATAAATCCAATGAAGTGCCTACGAATATCCATCACTATATAATACACTTCAAGACTGAGTAGAAAAAACAGCTCCTTAAAGAGTATAATAATGTACACAGAGGTATTTGGCTTGGCGTACCCAATATTTACCAAAATTTTTATTTTGTTGCCAACATTTTAAAACCAGGAGACTTGATGTAAGAAATTAGACTTACAGTTTTTTAATAATCCTGAGCCCAGTTCCTGCAAGGTAACCATAGATGAGCTGGAGCTAAGAAAGGCCCACTTTCTTGTATTGTGGATTCTTTTGCCATAGTCCCCACACTTCCTGATTCACTTTTTATGATACCAGGCTGCTCCCTACAGGCATTTACAAACTCTTAGCTCCAGGCTGCAATGTAAATGATAATGTGGGCTGTTATGTCTTAGTGGGAAGGATGAAGGGCCAACAGATCAGGATGCTGGACTACTTCCCACCCACTTGTGTGCCCCTGTCCTGCCCGTGTCTACTCAGAGAAGAGGAGGCAGGGATCAAATTTCTGAGCTAGCCTCAGGCCTAAGCTTTGTGTGACAGGGAGAAAAAGACCCTACGTGATTCCACGTGGTTTACCCCTGATCTCCTAGGGGTCTGACGTGGCCTGGCTGGTGTAAGAAAAAGAACGCTGAGTGTCCTCTCCGTGAGCAAATGTCTCCTGGGAGCACACCCTGCAGAACGAGAACAGCCCATCCTGAACACTGGCACCAGGGCACAGAGGAGAGAACTGGAAGCAGGAAGGATTGTGACACTATGCAACCCAACAAGGTATTAAATATTCTATAAAACAGCACTTTAGGGCTGTAGGTGCCACTCTACCACGCTCAGTGGGACTATGCTGGGAATGTCTTGCTAAAACAGTTCCTAAACTTTAGTGTGCATCCAGGACACAGTTCCAAGACTTAGCAAATAAAAACACAGGAGCCCAATCACACAATTAAAAAAATATATATATTAGTATATCCCAAAGACTGCACGAGATATAATTATACTAAAAAATTTTAGGTGAATTTCTGAAATTTAAATTTAACCAATCTGCTGTAATTTGTCTGGCAATCCTAACCTGGAGTAAATCAAATACAGATTTCCAGGCCCCACCACTAGCTATCCCAACCGAGTAGGTGTTGGGGGGGGTGGTAAAGGGATGGGGTGCAGGATTCTGCATTTTGAGCATCACAGGAGGGTCCAAGGCAGGTGATCTTTGAATTGCATTCTGAGAACTGCTTCTCTAGAGATGACTAAGATATAAGCAATACACTATCTAGTCATCAAGGGTCCTAGAAGATGTTCAAAGAGGAGCGAGATACTGGGAAAAATTCATTTCCTGGAGATTTTGCCACAAGTTGCTTTAATGGCCTTTGTAGGACCAGAGACCTACTAAATCAAGGTGGGAATCTGTTATCAGGTCCGCCACAAAAAGACTGCCCAACTCAGTGCAAATTATATTTATGTTGATATTTTTTCTTTTCCTTAGAAGTATTTATCTTTTTTGTAAAGTTGTGGCCAAGTGTAATAATAACACTCACAACAGTATATAGAGAGAAACTGCTACAGGCCAGGTAGCAGATTTTAGAGCCTCATCTATTTTCACAATTCTGAGTTATGAGTTACTATTCTGAGTTATGTATTACTATTACAATTTCACGAAGAAACTGGAGCTTGGCAAAGTTGAGTAAACTTCTCCAAGTTCACAGAGCTAATAACTGTCACAAGCAAGCTCCATTCACATCCAATCCTGGAAGTGTAGTTCTAGATAGTAGGCCAGGATGGAGAAATAAAGGCAAGATCCAGAACCAAGGATTCCAATCAATAGGGTTTACGTGCAGAAATGTAAACAATAGTGTGCCAACCAAGGATTCCAATCAATAGGGTTTACGTGCAGAAATGTAAACAATAGTGTGCCAAGACGAATCATGCCTACTAGGTCAAGGGCAGAACAGGAGAGTTTGCTATGCTTCCCCACTAGTGTGCAAAACCTGTTGGACAACATTCTTTGCAGGAGTCAACCTATCATGGATATTCAAGCAAGAGAAATTCCAGAGAGAAATTAACTATTCCAGTAAGCCAGCCCCTTGAGGTGTGCATCTATAGTCACTAGAAAAAAGTGAGTCAACCCTTCAGGCACCAGGTAACTAGTGGACAAGACACAGGTAGTGTCTGTTATTGGTACCTAAATATAGGTTTCCTCAAAATCAGGGAGCTTCTTTCAGGTTGGTGTAAGGAGTCACTCCCCAAAATTCTCACCAAGGAATTCCCATTGTGGCGCAGCAGAAACAAATCCAACTAGTATCCATGAGGATGTGGGCTCGATACCTGGCCTCGCCCACTGGCTTAAAGATCCAGCATTGCTCGTGAGCTGTGGTCTGGGTTGCAAACAAGGCTCAGATCCTGCGTTGCTGTAGCTGTGGTGTAGGCTGGCAGCTGTAGCTCCGATTCGACCACTAGCCTGGGAACCTCATATGCCACAGATGTGGCCCTAAAAAGCCAAACAAACAAACAAACAAACAAACAAACTCACAGACAATATAAAAATTCTCGGACAATATAAAATCCCTCCCATCCACATCATGGAGGAAAAAAGCAGGCTCTGCTCAGAGCTCAGAGTGCAGAGAGACACATGGGTACAGACGTGGGCCAGTGCCCACCAGTAGGCAGGAGAAGACATGACATTTTGAAGAGCATATTTAAAGAGGACAAATGCTCCAGGAGTTCCTGTGGTCACTCAACAGAAATGAATCTGACTAATATCCATGAGGACGCAGGTTAGATCCCCGGCCTGGCCTCGCTCAGTGGGTTAAGGATCCGGAGTTGCCATGAGCTGTGGTGTAGGTCACAGACGTGTCTCAGATCTGGATTGCTGTGGTTGTGGTATAGACTGGTGGCTACAGCTCCAATTCGACCTCTAGCCTGGGAACCTCCATATATTGTGGGCAGGGCCCTAAAAAGACAAAAAAAAAGGGGGGGGGACAAAGGATCCAAAATTCCAGAATTATAGGCATTGGGTATTCTCAAGGCTCAGACATAAAGTTAATGGGGACAGGGTACTGACCTAGGATTTTTGAGCAACAACAGAAGAAAAGACTGAGATTGTCTGTATTTGCTATTCAACATCAATGCAGACGGCGAGGGATATGAACATTGGGATGGGACATAGAAAAGGGTTAAAGGAAGTTCTGACCTACTCCAGGAGAGAGTTCTTCCTCACAGCTTTTTTAAAAAAATTTTATTGAAGTGTGTCGACTTATAATGTATTCATTTCTGCTATACAGCAAAGCGATTCAGATTATATATTTTTTCCTTTTTTTTTCATTATAGTTTATCATAGGATATTGAAAATTTTTCCCTATGCTATATAGAAGGAACTTGTTGCTTTTCTGTCATATATATGAGAGTGAAGACCCCAATCCTACCCTTTGAATTGCAGTGGTTCTCTATCGTTAGGTTAGTAAACTCATTTCATTTCATAGATGCATTCATTCTAGACTAATTAATTTTATTGACTGTAATTCTTAAATGAAACGACTTTATTATTAAAGGCAGCTCTGGGAGACCCCATTGCGGCTCAGCGGAAATGAATCCAACTGGAAACCATGAGACTGCAGGTTCGATCCCTGGCCTCGCTCAGTGGGTTAAGGATCCTATGTTGCCGTGAGCTGTGGTGTAGGTTGCAGACGCAGCTCGGATCTGGCATTGCTGTGGCTGTGGCGTAGGCCGGCAGCTGTAGCTCCGATTCAGCTCCTAGCCTGGGAACTTCCACATGCTGCAGGTGTGGCCCTAAAAAATAAAAATAATAAAATATAAATAAATAAATAAAGGCAGCTCTGTGAACTTGGGTGACCCACTGGGAGTGAAAATATAGCAGTACTCCCTACATAAGGGGACTTCAAAGGGGACTTCGGGGGGCCTGTTCCTCTCTGGGTGTTCTATTTAGGGACACACACTCATGGGTACGCATGCGCGCACACACACACATGCACTCACACAGAAGCAAGCAAAGTCAATATGAAAGAAAAACTGGAATAAGATGTCTAAAACCCAACAATATTCAACTCATGGCTCATGTGACAGGAAAAACCAGTGCCCCAGGTCCTGGAGGTCATCAGCCTCCAGGGAAGTGAGAATTAAGGCCAGAGTTGACCTGAGATCAGAGGCCTAGCCAGCAGGCAGCAGCAAGGACCTGGTCAAGGCACCAGCACTTGCTGACACAGCCACTGGGGCCATCTCCTTGACATCAACCTGCAGTTCACTGTGGACAATGAAGCCTCTCTCATCCTAGGGATCTGCAATCTGCCAGCCATGCCCCCTCTTTCACTCAATTACAGAACGCCATCTTTCTTTGTGGGTTAGTGGCCCATTTTCCATTGCACTCCATAATTTGAGACTCTGAGCATTTCTCCAATGTCCTGAGGCCACTGAAAATTCTAACCACCTGCCTTGCCAACGGAAAAAGTGACTTTGGGCTATCATTGAATATAAAGCTGCATCGCTATTCAAGAGGCTAACATGACTTCAGGGAAACAGGACCATCTCTAAGACTCAAATTATTTGGGGTGGACAGAGTCTGCATCTATGATTGCCAGTCGAGGATGATACTGATCCCCAGAGAGCATTTGGAACTCCCTGGAGACAGTTTTGGAAGAGGGGTTCTGCTGGCATTAAGTGGATAGTGACCAGAGATGCTGTTATATAAGACAGCCTCTTATAAGACGAATTATAAGCCCCCCAATGTTAATGGTGCCACAGTTTTTAAAAACCCTGGTCCACAGTCTCCACCTGTTATTGACATAAGCCACACCCGCCGTCCAGTATCCCATCTCCAAATTTTGATGGAAGGACCCACCCAGATATAAAAAACATGGTTAACTGCAATAAGAATACTTCGACAGTTTTTCCTGGGAGGGTGTTTATACCCTTCTAAACAATCCAATCTGCCGTTAGGCATTCCCCCCAAAAAACACCTCTGAGCACTGAAGACGCCGCGCACTCATGATTCTCAGCTTTGGAAGAGCCACTGTCACTGGGTTGTCAAATACCAGCACCCTCATGGGAACACAAGGAAGGAACACAGCTCTTGACTCTCGCTGATGGTTACACACTGGGACCTTCCTCAGGGAGGCACACGTGAAGCTCCACCTTCCACGTAGCCTGTGTTGACTGACTGTGCCTCTACCTACCTGACGAGCCATAGGAAAGGCCATGAGTACACAAGAACCAAGATTTTAGTGGAAGGGGGCTTCTGAAACACATACCTTTCTGCAAGTATACAAACAATGAGAACGGTGCTCTGGAGGCTAGAAGCCACTGTCTTGCTTGGACGTACACCTTTATTTCATTACCAGTGAAATGCTCATGCATTACCAAGACTCCGCTCGGGAGGGAAACATTGAAATATTTCCAGAACATACTCCAAGGGGCTTCATCCTTATCCATCGCCTTGGCCGGACAGGTGTTCAGAGAGCATGTATTTTGAGGGACTGAATAGATTTGCTGAACCCTCTGCCCTGGTGTCATTATTATCTGTGGACATCTGGGTGTTCACATAGAAATGCTTTCTAAGCGCATTTAGAGTCAGGCAGGATATTGCCACTTCACCTTCTGCTAGCCGATAAGGCTCCCTTTCCTCATAAAAGAAGCACTTGAACCGCCGCATGACATTACTTCCCAGCCCTTTTTTTTACTCTCCATTCCGATTGGGTATGCTACAAACGATTCATGGGGAGAAACCACATATGTATGCAGGCAGCCGGCGGCTGGCGGGGAAGGGTTTAAGGCAAGCAGGGAATTTTGTGTGGAAATCAATTCTTTGCGGAAGTCAATGCATTATGGACATTCAAGCAAGAGAAATTCCAGAGAGAAATTAACCGCCCGAGCAAGCCAGCTCCTTGAGGTGTGCATCTATAGTCACTAAGAAAAAAAAAAAGAGAGAGAGAGAGAGTTAACCCCTTCAGGCAGCTCTTAAATATACATTAGCTATTGAGCGGGGAGAGCTGGACAGCTGAAATAGGCCTTTAAACACAGAATTCCTTACAAAATTGATTCACAAACCAGAACAAATTCTCCTCAAATGAAGTGGATGCTCCCAAAGAGCGAGTCTCCAGGGCTTTTCCGCTGGCTATCCTACACAGGGATCTGGTCATGGGAAATTTCCAGTGCCAGCGTATGCACGGGATACCCCGGAGTTCTAGGAGTGAACAATCCTTTGCTGTTGGAGAGCAAAGACCTTCCAGTCTGAGGTCAACACGGGTTATGGCCCCTGAAAGATGAAGCCTCTGGACAGAGAGCTAGGAACCCCCAGAAAGGAGTCAGAGACTAAGATTCTGGAGGGTGGAGGGAAGACAGCCTGGAAACGAAGGGCCCGGGATGGTACTGGTGAGGCCTGGAAGAAGAACCCCGGGTCTGTTGCTGGGAAGCCCGGAAAAGCCTATCCAAGGGGTACACAAAGGAAAACCCCACGTTCTCTGGACGTTATAAACAGGAATACCGCACCAAGTCCTCACCAGCAAGAAGGCAAAATTTACTTCTCAGAGGAACTGCCTGGACTTAATCAGCAGCAGTCTGAGCCGAGAGACAGGCAGGCAGACCACATGTGGGTATGAAGACTGAAAAGGAACAGTACGCCTAAACTCCCCCGGCACACGGCAAAGTTGAAGGTGCGTGAACTGTAAAGATGGCTGACTGGGAGCCAAGGTGAAGTCCACGGCCTGGGCGGAACGTTCCATCCCAGGCTCTGTGTCAGGGCAATTCAGGAACAATCTATAACCACAAATCACTGAAGAGACTTAATTAAGGATTGACTCTGTTTCTTCCTGCCTGCCTACCAGGCCAGAGATTTCAAGGTCAACTTACATACGGAGAAGAGAGGGTTTAAGGCTTACTGCGCTGGTTGCTCAGCCGCTAGGATTAGATCGCCTTCAAGTTGAAATAAGTACTTTAGTTTGCTTAATAATATTGTCCCAAGGTCAGTTTCCTAGTTCTGCCATTGATCTATGGCAAATGTTATGATTATATCACCCTTGAAGAAGCTCGGGGGGAGGGCACACAGGAAAGCTCTGTTTTATTTTTACAACTTCTGAATCTAAAATTATTTCAAAATGGAAAGTTAAAAAAAAGAGAAAAATCCTGAGAAAAAAATGGATGCATGTACATTTATAACTGAATCACTCATACATATAGAGCAGAAATTATCACAACATTGTAAATCAACTATACTTCAACAGATCTTTAAAAAAACTCCTAATAAATCACAGTCATACAGTGGCTTTCAAAAAAAATGTTTTGCCAAATTGCAAGAAAATGGAAAAGCAGGGAGGAAAGGGTCACAAAAACTGAGCACACACAAGACTTGGCTCCGCCCCCTCAAGGGGCCATTCCTGACTCTGAACCACTCACATAGCAGGACACAAAAGCCACCACCCGCGAGACAGTTCCTCACAATATGGAGCGTCTCTCACTTGAACATCAGAACAATCCTGAAAGAGGGCAGAGCTCTTTGGGTTCCTCTTATTACACACATGCACTCACACCCACACACACACCCACACACCACCACCACCCATCATTGTCATTGTAACCTCCTTATAATGCCCTCGGAATAGACGTGTATCTCGAAACAGCTCTCTGTCATCCGCGTGGGACACACTTAGTAAACACTAGCTTACTGTTTGTCCAATGACTGAAAAGAACTTCACTGACACTAAGGGTCAAGAGAGGTTCCTAATTTTAAGGTTCTGACACATACACCTGGTTATTATCCATGTCCTTGGTTGTGGCACAACCCAAACAAAAGAATACAAGAGAGACAGCACAACAGACCCCAGTGGCATAGCTGCAAAATTGGAGTGGACTGCAAATTTAACACAGGGAGGTGAGTTCCACGGTATCTAAATGCTGACACACACAAAACATATTAGTGTTCAATCAGTTAAATGGTTGCACAATCTTAGAATCTATTCTTTATTTGAGAGTCTTTCTTCCCCCATTCTTTGATTAGGGAATTATACATACATCCATTCATTCATTATATTCTATTAATATTTTTGAGCAACTACTGTGTTTCCGGTGCTGTAGTAGAGTCTAAAAGCTAATAAGCTAATGAAAAGAGAACTACGGAATTTTAGGATTGTGGAAGATGAAAATGTCAGGAATATGCCTAATGAATATACTTACTGAATTTACATTACCAGCTTAAATTAAAACCTCATTCTCAAAACACGTGCATCATATTTTTTTTCTTCAAATTTGTAAACTGGATGTAAGAGGAGGAAAATAAATGGATGGAAATGGAAAGCATCTAACAGGGAACAAAAAACTTGTTTTGGACTCAATTTTTTCGGTGGTGACTGGGCATCGTTCTACAGGTCAGCCTGCAAAGGCTCAGGTGACTTATCAGCTTGCAGGTGGCCCTCTGATTCTCTGTACCGATAGCCACCTCATCCCTTAAGGGTCAACTTGTGGCCAGGATGCCACCCAGGAGACAATGCAAAGTCAATCAGCATCCCAGCATTTGAGGTGGCATTTAGACACATCCCAGCTTTGTGCAGGAAGATGACCTGGGCAACCCTGAGGGTCCACTTTCTTCTAGGTATTTCAAAGGAGTCAAGATTACGCTATCCATTTTGTAAAAACATGGCTCTTTAGTCCTCAAAGCTTGCCAGCATAGCTGTGCAGTAAACTCTGTGGTTAAACGTGGCTCTCGTTGTTCTGAGTCTAGAGGTTGGTTGCCCTCCATCCATGCAGTCCTGCCTCCTCTCCTCACCACCATTAGGCACCTGGAAGTGTGTAAGTGCTGGGCTTGGAATAAATGGAATGAAGAGTCTGGAGGTAACCGTGACTTTTATTAGAGGTTATTCAGCTGAAGGTTAATTAAAAACAAATGAGCAGACAGAGAAAGAGAGACATTCATTCTCTGAGTTCTGCAGAAATTTGACCAAATTGTTGGGACCCAGAAGGTACTCAGAGCCCTGTCCTCAAGAGTGAGGCCCTTAACCCCTTCATGGTTGGTCCATGGGACAAAACCATTGGAAAAGGGGAAAGAAAGTGGCCTTTACCCTAGTCTGATGCAATTTCTCATTCATAGATCTATGGCTAAGCTACCAGGAACACTACTTTCTTAACATGTTTAGAGAGGAATTTACCAAGGAAAAGCAATGCGAAGTTGTACTAAATAATGACATAAAGACCAAGGTTATCAGAGTGTGCAGCTGACCCTTGAACAGCCAAGGGGTTGAGGGCACCAACCCTCCACACAATCATAAATCTGAGTATAAATTATCATCTGTCCTCAATATACACACAGTTCCTCCATGTCCAGGGTTGTGCCCTGCAGATTCGACTAAATTTAGATAGTGTGATAGCATAATATTCATTATCGAAAGATGTCCACATAAAAGTGGATCCAAGCCATTCAAACCTACATTGTTGGAGGGTCAACCATACTTCCCTCATCCTAGGAACTGACATGAGCTCACAAACCTCTTGATTTCACGGACCCTCAGTTTCAAACACTCTTAAAGGGCAACAATACGATCACATTAATGCAGTAACATAGTGAAGATTTAATAAGCAATTATTATTGGAATTGAGATCAAATTTAGCAACCACCGCAGATAACTCAGAAAGATATTTTACTTTGCGTTAATCTAAACGACCGAAAAATAATCAACACCTAATTTGTTTCGCGTCACATAGACAGTGTTTCAAAGAGTACTCACCAGAACACTGAGGGAAATGATTGCATTTATCCTAAAGTGCTGTTTAACCCCAAATCATAAAGTAGTTCCTTGATACGAACAAGCAACGAGTAAACGTTTTATACCACACCACTGATGCTGCCACCCCAGATAGCTTTTGGAGTGAATGTTAGGCCTCTTAGCTCTGACCTTTCTGGTGGAGCTGAAGATCTTACCTCCACAACGTTGGTGGGATTGCGGATGTAGATACCAGAGGGCGCCAACATTTCAGGACTGGAGAGTCCCTCGGCGCCAGCAACACTGATGATCACGTTGTTTCTTATTATATTTCCCTGTTCTGGCCAGGCTAAGTTAAGAAAAGTGGATGCACAAATGTTACTAAAATCTAGTCAACCCAGCATTCTTCTTTGTACCCACAGACGTTACAGTTCTCATAATGCACAGACATATATGCATATATATATATGTAAAACACCTCTAGGGTGTATGGTATATTTAGGATAGCTAACATTCTGCTATCAGGCCTGTCTATAAAATATATGATGACTGGAATGCATTGTAACAGATTTAAAACCAATTTACATATTTACCATTTTCTCCTGCGGGAATAACCTCCAAAAGGATATGTCTTATCTCAGGGGAGGTACCTGAGAACAAAAGATCATGTTAGCTTAGCACGCTTCGTGCCACCCAGGAATACAAGAAGCACTGCAATACTATTTCTTCTTTTGTTGTGGTCTGCTTTGCGTCTTTAATCCATGAAGCAGATAAGAGATCCAGATTATCTGAACTTAAGTTCTAGAGTATCACGAATCAGAAGTTCACTTTGCAGCTCCCATTGTGGCTCAGTGAAAACGAAGCTGACTAGCATCCATGAGGATGCAGGTTCCATCTCTGACCTAACTCAGTGGGTTAAGGATCTGGCGTCGCCCTGAGCTGTGGTATGGGTCGCAGACACGGCTCAGATCTGGCATTGCTGTGACTATAGCGTAGGTCAGCGGCTACAGCTCCAATTCTACCCACAGTCTGAGAATCTCCATATGCTGCGGGCACAGCCCTAAAAAGAGAAAAAAAAAAAGAGAGAGAGAGAGAGAAAGTTCACTTTATTTCTTTATTTATTCTTGTCTTTTTAGGGCCACACCTGTGGCATATGGAAATTCCCAGGCTAGGTGTCTAATTAGAGCTGCAGCTGCTGGTCTATACCACAGGCACAGCAATGCAGGACCTGAGCTACATCTGCAGACTACACCACAGCTCAGGGCAATGCCAGACCCTTAACCCACTGAGCAGATCAAAGGGATCAAACCCGTTTCAAACCCGTGTCCTCATGGATACTAGGTCAGGTTCATTACCGCTAACCCACGATGGGAACTCCCAGAAGCTCATTTTAAATTAAAAAAAAAAAATAGCAAAGCGACAGATCTACTGTTTTACTTCTTAGGAAAAGTCAAAATGACTGTATCTGTAGTTAAAGGTCACACACTCTTGTGTCCTGCAGCCCCATCCCTAGCTATTTGAATTGGCCACCAGCCACCTGCATGCCTCACTCTTTCCCTGTTAAGATTGGGAATATCCTGGAGGAACAAGATAGAACCTGAGACTCACACTCCAACCAGAGATTTGAAATACAATAGAATAAAAGAGCACGAACCATGCTACAAAGAGAGGTCGGCCACTGACGTGGCACCCAATATGGAGCAGCCCCCACACCCCCTTTCTTCTAGGTCTTTAGGTATCCAGGCTTCCCATGTCATTTCACGAGTCTGAGTTTGCAAACACATTTTGCATGAATTGAGTACGCTATCTAAAATGCACTGACACATATTCTAATTCCATCACCTGCAAAGCAATAAATGTCAAGAGCCTCCAGTTTACACCAACCCAGCACTAAAGGCCAAATTCCTCCTGCAGGATTTCCTCCTTACCTAGTCAATGTCTATTCCATATACTTGTGTCCTCCTAAAATAATATCGTTAGGGAACTTCCCTGCATCTCACCTCCAGGTTTCAACAAACTCTTCCCTCACACCAATAAAAAAAGTAAGAATAAGCAGAGTCAATCTGTGTGTTAACTTGACTGCCCTGTAGCTGTCTTTTTCCAACCAAAAGGCTTGCCTGCACCTGATCACTTCTATGGTCCTTAGCTCTAAGGACATGATCCACATTTCCTGCTAAACAGTTTCCCTCTCAGGATTAGAACCTTTCTAGCTTTTACATTAAGGAGTCATTCTCAAATGAACTATGCACCTTTTTCCACTGATGACATCACAGAATTAATTTAAACAGAAAACACTAGCAAAAATAGTCTTACCTGCTTTTTTTGGTGTTCTGATATAACCAAAGACCTTTTGGTTATGTCATGAATACATTCATTTCTTTCAACAAATGTATCTCCACATGCACTAGTTAATATGCCAAGTGCTCAGGAGAAAATGTTCACATGAAATCTTGGAGTAAAATAGACATGAATCAGATGATCAGAAACATGATGTATAATTTTAAATCAGTAACAATTAGTGCTAAGAGAGCTTAGACTGACTTGACTTGGTGGCAGTGAGAGAGAATCTTATAGGAGGGGAATGAGTGATATAAATGGAGGGAAAGAGCTGTGCAAAGGCCCTGAGGCAGGAGAAAGTGGCCCCTTGAAAGAATTAAAATAAAATAGGTCAGTATAGTTAGAGTACAGAGGAGAGAAAAAGATCAAAGCAAGTGGATGAAGGTTGAGGCAAAAATCACTGTGGGATTCTTTTAAGCTGGAGTAAGATTTTAGATTGTATTCCAAGAGCAGTAAGAAACATTTAGAGTTTAATGAGAGGAGTGACATGATACAATCTGAGATATTTTAAGGAGAAATCTAGGCATTGCAAGGGGGATGAACTTCAGGAAATAAAACTGGATACAGGTGACCACTAAGAAGATTTTGAAACATAGGCTTCTTCAGCAAGCCACAGGAGCAGCAAAGAACAGAATTCAACATTTTTAACTTCTTGTCCAGCATCCAGGTTTAACATTCCATGACGAAAACATAGCCACGTCACTTTGAATTATTGCTAAAATTTTAAAACCTCCCATGGCATATTTACTACAATGTCATCTTTAAAAATCAGTCTCCTATTGGTAAAGCTTAGTTAGCCAATAAGTGATGGCAAAATTTAAAATTAGAATTTGTAACTATGAGGAGTTCCCATTCTGGCACAGTGGTAATGAACCTGACTAGTACCCATGAGGACACAGGCTTGATCTCTGGTCTTGCTCAGCGGGTTAAGGATTCAGCATTGCCATGAGTTGTGGTGTAGATTGCAGACACAGCTTGGATCCTGCATTGCTGTGGCATCGTAAGCTGGCAGCTACAGCTCGGATTCGATTCCTAGACTAGGAACTTCCATATGATGTGGGTGCGGCCCTAAAAAGCAAAAAACAAACAAAAAAAAATTGTAACTATGGCTATTTCTATGGACCAGAGGCTAACATTTTTATAAATTGGAAATTCAAATTGGGGACAATTGCCTTTAAAAAGACGACGTGTTCCACACTAGGATACCAAAATTTAAAAAGCTCAATTCACTTACCCACCAGCAGTGCATGGCCTAAAATATCATAAAACACATTGCTGTCCACCTTCAGGCCTGAGGTTCTGGACATGCTGAGGCCCCTGCTGAAGGAAAGCCATACTGTGCAGCCCTGCACATAGGAACCTGAAGAGCCAAGAGGAAGATAAGAATTAGAAGGCCATCTCAAAGCTTCCTCAACTTCTGTCCATCCTCTCCTAAGCAAACTACAATATAACCAAGAACATTCTCTCACATGGTAATAAAACCCAAGAAATGAGGAGTTCACAGCCATTCAGGTCAATGTATCTCAAAGATACCAAAGATAAGTAGAGTGGGATCCAAGGAGCACATGTTAGAAAAGAAAACCACCTGAGAAAGACATGATATGACCAAATCACAGAGCAATGTATGGCTCTCAAGGTTTCCAACTGGCCGCCATCTTGTTATTTACTCACAGCACGGTATGGCGGGCAGCGGCTCAAGAGACTTTGAGGATGATGTGAAAGACATTGCTTATGGACCAACCCTGACCTTTGAAAACTCCATCTGGGAGTTCCCATCGTAGCTCATCGGTAACAAACCCAACTAGAATCCATGAGGATGAGGGTTTGATCCCTGGCTTTAATCAGTGGGTTAAGGATCTGGCATTGCTTTGAGCTGTGGTGTAGGTCACAGACGTGGCTTGGATCTTGCATTACTCTGGCTGTGGCTGGCACAGCTGGCACAGCTGTAGCTCCAGTTAGACTCATAGTCTGGGAACTTCCATATGCCATGGATGCTGCCAAGAGAGAGAGAGAGACAGAGACAGAAAGAGAGAAAGAGAGAAAGAGAGGAAGGAAGGAAGGAAGGAAGGAAGGAAGGAAGGAAGGAAGGAAGGAAGGAAGGGAGGGAGGGAGGGAGGGAGGGAAAGAAAGAAAGGAGGGAGTCAGGGAGGAAAGAAGGAAGGAAGGAAGGAAGAAAACTGCATCTGACATAAAGAGGAATAGTCATTATTTCTTGAGCTATGAAGTAATTTTTAAGATTCAAGTATAGTTGATTTACAATGTTTCAGATATACAGTAAAGTGATGCAGTTCATATATATGTGTGTATGTGGATAGATAAAAAGATAGATACTCATTTTCAGGTTATTTTCCCTTACAGGTTATTGCAAGATATTGAAAATAGTTCCCTGTGTTATATACTAGGTCCTTGCTGTTTATCTATTTTACATGTAGTATGTAGCTATATATATATATATATATATATATATATATATATTTTATATACAGTGTGTGTATATATATATATATATGTAGTGTGTGTGTGTGTGTGTGTATATACATATATATATACAGAAAGAGCGAGAGAAAGTGTGTGTCTCTTAATCCCAAGTTCCTAATTTATACAAATCATAAGCAAACACAGACATTGACCTGAGGACCTCGACTCTCAACATTTGAATATGGTGGTTTTGGAAACCAAAGGGGAAATACCCTGTGCTGTGCTAAGAGAAACTGACATTTAGGAAAAGCATTTAGGAAAATACCCTGTGCTTCCATGGGCATATTTTACAACTCCCCCCCAAATCCATGAATAAATATTTACTGAGTATCAACTAGGTACTTCAGGAATTGTGCGCTGTGCTGGAGAGATAAAAATGAATAAAACTAAGTAAATTCCGCACTCATATATCGAGTCTGGTGGAGGAAACTCACATTAAAATAATAAAAATGTATTATTTGGATAATAAAATTATAAATCCTGGGAAAGGAGTTTTGTATTTTTTGCAGGCAGTGGGAGAGACTATCGATGTCAAGTGTTTGAAGTACTGGAAAAACCACTTTGATTCATGTAATAACATGACTTTGGGTGTGTGTGTGTCTTTTTAGGGCTGTACCCACAGCATATGGGGGTTCCCAGGCTAGAGGTTGAATCAGAGCTACAGCTGCCGGCCTTCACCACAGCCACAGCAATGCAGGATCCGAGCCACATCTGTGACCTACATCACAGCTCACGGCAATGCCGGATCCTTAACCACTGAGCAAGGGCAGGGATCGAACCCGCATCCTCATGGATCCGTTTCCTTTGAGCCATGATGGGTACTCTAATAATGTGACTTTTAAATTGAGACTCTCCAGAAAATTCTCAACTATAATGCCTCCATAGCCATAGGGCCTGTAGATGCCCCTGGATCTTAGCTCCACTAGGGCCGGATACCCTCACATCACTCACCAAGAAGTTAACCACCCCCCCACCCCCACCCCGGCCACTTCTGTGGGAAACACTGGCTACCGCAGACTTTTCCTGACTCCAAATCTCCACCGTAACACCACCTCATCAGAAGAACCAGGAAGGGAGTTCCTGTTGTGGCTCAGCAGGTTAAGAACCCGGCATAGTGTCTGTGAAAAGCCAGGGCCTCGCTCAGTGGGCTAAGGATCCAGCATTGCCACAAGTTGTTGTGTAGGTCACAGATGTGGCTCAGACCCGTGTGGCTATGGCTGTGGCGTAGGTGGGCAGCTGCAGCTCAGATTCAATAGCGAATCCCTGGGAACTTCCATATGCCTCAGGCGCCACCACAGAAAGAAAAAACAACAAAACAAAACAATAGGTACTAATGTGTTTCCAGAGCTTCTATGGGTGGAGTTCAAGGACCGATCAACCTTGAAAAGTACCATGTGTGCAAAGAGTCCAACACCCTCTAACTCCAGCGACAAGGGAGAGTTGGCCAGACAGGTCGGTGGGAGGGGGGCGGGGGAGGTGCCTGTAGAGCAGGAAACAATAAAGGAGTCTTTGGCAAGCCTGACAGAAGTTTCTAACCTCTGGGTTAATGTGTTACCCCCTCCCAGGAAACACATTTGCATTTTAACAGAGACCTACTGGAGATAAGGTATTAATTCAGTGGATTTCAAACTTATACCAAGCACTCAACCCCTTTTCAGATAAAACCTAATATATACACTTAAAAATTATTTATTAATAATTATTAATATATTATTTATTTTCCAACAAAACCTAGTATAAAGGCGGCTACTCTGAAGCAGAGGTTGGAGGCAGATGACATGAATTTTCGGACAAAGTGGGGGTTGGCTATACTCAGTTGACAGCTTTCCTCTCTTCCACTGGAGCTGGCCCCACAGCAAATAGTCCTCAGCCTTATAAGCTCCAGGAGATCCAAGAACCAGAGAGAAGGCCACAAAGATACTGATGCTTCTAATGTATGAGGGAAAGGGCCCCGTCAGGAAGCTTCCCCCTAAAGGAGTGTAAAAAGCAATAAATAATGGGAAGAGACCTGGAAAATTACGATAGACATTCTTGGCAGGCAAATGGTTTGAAATGAGAAAAAATGCTCCAGCTGGCTAGCCAGGAACCTGCCTTCCGTGACCTCAAGGATTAATCCTAGCAGGTAATCGAGGCCCACCTGAAGCTCCAAGGACGGCCTGATGTGCTTTGTCAGGCATCGACCCCCCAAGCCCCACCGCTATCAAGCCAGGCAAAGCTTGAATGTGTGGGTGTAGACGTGTTGCGGGGCGGGGAGGAAGGGAGATGCAGCTACAGTTCTCATCACTGCGCATCTGTACCAGCGTCTCTCTTGTCTGCATATCAGCATCTGGCACTGGGGCTGTGCCCTGGACACTCCCGTGTCCCTCAGAGCCTTCAGCAGTACAAGTCACAGTCTTCTTTTCGCATTCTCATCTTTATTACCTACTTGTTCCCACCCGCGCTCAACATCTCCAGCCTCCTTCCTCTCTGTTCAGGTCTGGCCAAATTTGCGCACTCTGCTTGCTCTGTGTCCCCAAGAAAGAGTGCCTTGTTCTCGGTCACTCTCCCCATTTTCCCAGGCAGGAGATTCCTCTGCTTTAGGACAACTGCATGAAGCAGGGCTTTCCATGAGTATTGATGATTTACACTCTTTGATGTCAATTTGCCTCTACTCACAAAGCTGGTAAATGGTAGAGGCAGGATTCAGGACACAGATTTGTGTGGTTCCTTCCACATCTGTTGTACCTACAGAGATTATTTCTCAAAGGGTACTCCTGGGATGACATACTGGAGAATCGGAAGGTTTATTTGTAGACTGACTTCAAAAACAAACTTATGGCTACCAAAGGGGAAGAAGAGTGGGGAGAGATAAATTGAGGGCTTGGGGCTGACATATGCACACCACTATATATAAAATAGATAATCAATAGAGATCTACTGCAGAGCACAGGGAACTCTACTCAATATTCTGTAATAACCTGCATGGAAGAAGAATCAGAAAAAGAGTAGATCTATGTATATGTTTAATTGAATCATTTTGCCGTGTACCTGAAACTAACACAGCATTGTAAATCAACGATACTCCAACATAAAATAAATCCCTTTTCTACAAAAAGGTTGTTGGTTAAGAATTCAGATTCCTAGGCCCACTTTAGATCAGAAGTTTCCAGGGCAGGGTCTCTAAGCGAGAATTTTCATAGGCAGTAAAATGATTATTCTAGGCATGTTAAAGTTTGAGAAAAATAGATCTAGAGTAAAACAATCCGTCTCCGAACCCCCCATGTCCCGTTATACCACCTACTAGGACCTTCTGCATGGAAAGCCTTGCATATGGAAGAGGAAAGAGAAGTGAGGAGCTCCTTACCTGCCAGAGCTCCCACCAGAGTCAGCGAGCTCACATGCTCACGGAAGGCTTGCCCCAAGTCCCGGAGCTGCACTCCTTCCAACCGGACCCGGCTGGGCTCCTCCGGAAAGGACTGAATGATGACTCTGGCCCCCAGATCCCTGGATCCCAACATCTTCTCACTCTTGGAATACAAACAGTCCTGCAAGTTACCTGGAGCACAGAATGAAGTCAAGCTGAGCAGAAGCACGTACAATACGAAAGGCGCTGCTGGCGCAAAGGATAAACCGTGATTTTTTATTTCATTTAATAATCTTACTTCCCTTTTACTTTGATTCTCCTCTTCGGATTATTAATTAAAGCATCCGATAACCAGGACATGATGTTGCCTTTGCTCTATTATTTCCAGAAGCCCCAAATCAATCACCTCAATTACTGTCACAAAGAGGCTGACTAGAACCCACAAACCCAACCTAAATAGATGCTTATTTCAATCCAGAAGATTCCCCCCGGAGCGAGTGTGCAAGAAAATGACCTTTTCGGGGTGGATAATTGTAGGGAAAAGATGTGAGAGCCGCAAGTAATCACAGCTCTTTTTGGTCTTAAGCTGTCCAGTGGGGCTTTCACATTATTTTGCTGCTTTATGGTTTGGGGACACAGCAATGATGCCACTGAAGAAATGGCAAAGGGCCCCAGAGAAGTAAGTGGATGCCTCCTTCCCAGGGGAGCCCCAAGTGAGGGCAGCAGACTGCATGAACGTCAGGTAAACAACTACCGTTGCCACAAAGTGCTGTGACCTCAAAATCCAGACACTTCTGTGGGCACACGGCATTTGGTGGTGTGAATGAACCTTAGAATGAGAAGAAATCATCTTCCAAAACAATATATTATCCAGGTCAATAAACCAGAGAAGTGCCACTCATACAAGATGGTGGATCATTCAACAGTCAGTTGCTAACATCCAGAGGATGAGTATATAAGAGGTGGATGAGAGCTGTTTTATATTTGTATACCCTGTCACAATTTTGATTTTATTTTTTTTAATTTTTATGATAGTTGATTTACAATGTTCTGTCAATTTCTGTTGTACGGCAAAGTACCCAGTTATGCATATACAGACACTCTTTTCTCACATTATCCTCCATCATGTTCTATCACAAGTGATTTGATATAGTCCCTTTGCTATACAGCAGGATCTCATTGCTCATCCACCCAAATGCAATAGTTGGCACTGCAATTCTGATTTTATAGGCCAGTGACCCACAATATTTTCCAATGTCCAGGCCTCTTCGTATTGCATTTGGCTACCTGTTCCCACACTTCAGCCCCACAAAAAGAAGGGGTGAGTGACATATTTTTTTAATGAGGGTCTATGAATTTGTTTTATTTTTATAATTGTTTAGTAATGTTTAAATGTTGTGGTGAAATTAGGGATTTTTTTTTTCCATTCGGAGCCAACAGATTTATAACGGCCCAAACCTAGAAGCATGGTGTCCCTTACAGCATGAGCAAATGCAATATGATCTGAGAATACCTGTACGAGAATTACCAAGAAAGTCTGAATAGACAGCAGATTCCAATTCAGTGGAATTGTGAAAGGTGGCACTCACTGGATTCTAACCCATTGGATCCAATCATTTTTCAAAGTGATACATTTGTGAGCTAGGTGGCTAGAGGTACGGTGGGGAGTCAAGGTCCCTCTTACACAATCACATCCCAACACTGCACCCACATGCAGACATGACTCAAATCTTTAACTCAAACCTTGATGTTTCTTCCAGACTCCAGACACTACCAGACATCTCTGCTCACGTGCCAGCCCAGCACCTCAGTCTCGACACGTACAAAATTAAACTCGTGATCTCTGCCCTCCTACCCCCAAACCTGGTCCTCATCCCGTCTCAATAAATAGCCTCATCATCCATCCAGCGCGCATGCCTGGGAGTCATCCTTGACACCTACACCATCCTAGACCCAAATTGACAAATGATATCTTCACAACATGTGAAAGCCTCATAATCTACAGCCTGGGAAAGCAAAACATAACCTACTAAACTAACCATCCCTGAAATAGATGTTTAATAGGCACATCAGAGTGATTCAGAGCCTGTTATTCTTCTAGAAGATAAATTGACTTTTTTGACCACTTACTTAAAGTACGTGGTAGTTCACTTAGGAAAAAAAAAAAAAAAAACCTCCAAAAGTGGGAGTGGTGGATGGGAGGGAAGAGCCCTGCAAGGCTAACCAGTAAGAATACGCTGCCTGTGTCCTTGACATTAATCAATGCCTGTGTCCCTGGAATTAATCAGTTTTCCTGGGAATTTTAGAAGAGGTCTGGAATCAGGGTTAAGGTTTCATTATAACCTCTACCCTGAAATGTAATTCAGCTCGCCAGATTTACTTATTTAAGAGAAGTATTTTTTCTCCAGAGAAGGAATTAATTTCTCAAGCAGCTACTGCTGTCTATCTCTTCCACAAGGTTAAGGGCAGGAGATGAAATAATGATTTATCAAGAGCGTTCTGAAGATGACAGAATATTAGGAACATGCAAAGGTTACGGGTTTATTCTATTTTTTTAACTAAAGTATAGTTGATTTACAATGTTTCTTCAATTTCTGTGGTACAGAAAAGTGACCCAGTCATACACGGTTCCCTGTGCTGTACAGCAGGACCCCACTGCCCATTCATCCCAAATGTAACACTTTGCATCTACCAACCCCAAGCTCCCCATCCATCCCACTCCCTCCCTCCTCCCCACTGGCAACCACAAGTCTGCTCTCCATGGACACAATCTGTCTCTGTTTTGTAGATAGGGTCATTTTTGCCATATTTTAGATTCCACATACAAGTGATATCATATGCTATTTGTTTTTCTTTCTCTGACTTACTTCACGTAGTATGAGAATCCCCAGGTGCATCCATGTTGCTGCAAATGGCATTATTTTATCCTTTTTATGGCTGAGTAGTATTCCACTGTACACAGAAGTCAACCATACCATGTATTATTTGACAGGAAGAATGCTCTCCTCCACCCATTGGACTCCCCAGTACAATATGAATCTAAACTTCTGAGGCACTGACTTCATCCCATTTTGAAAGAAGTCAGCCACACCATGTAGCATTTGACAGGAAGAATATTCTCATTCACCCATGGACTTCCCGATACAACACGTCTCTCACCTTCTGAGGCACTGGCCCCTTGGCATGAAGCGAGGAACTTCAGCCTCTCCTCAGTGAGATTTCCCTGTAGGATAATGCTTCTGCTGAGAACCGCCACCATGACCTTTAAAACACGGTGCTCTCCAGCCACCCAATTCTCTGTGGCATTGTGAGAAAATCTGAAGAAGAAGAAGAAAAAGAAACATCTGAAGATACCACTCTGAATCTTATGAGTAACCATAAGCCACTCAATCAGAACCTCATTCTCCACCTGAGGCTCTATTTCTTTAGAAAGTCATATCCATAAGAATGAATGATAGCCACAAGCATGTGAAAAACTGAACTACGCCGACTCAAAAATTCTAGAGCCTTACAAGAGAAACTTACTGGAGAAGTCTAAACTTTCAGAAGGTTTCACGCTTTGTTATTTTCTTATGGAAATGGCTAGTATTATTTAGCATAAAAACACATTATTGAAAGACAAATGTCCAGACACCCACTCATCTTCTTCTGTCTAAACGGAGCCAAGGTGGCATGCAGTACCTCAGCGGTGACCTCAGATGGAGGTCTGCACTGTGCATGGTCTCCACGGTGACAATCTCTTCCACGGGCTTGGCACCTTCGGCACTCATCCCACTGATGACAACGACTTCATCCCCGGGGTGCCAGTCCACAGCATCTTCCAGAGCCAACACTGTGTCACCGGCAGAGGCAGGTGCTCGAAGATGGGTGACCGCAACTTCTGGGAGTGAACCTAAAGCAAGTCCAAAGGAAACTTGCCTTTAGACATTTTGTACAGCTCAGAGAACAATATCCAATCCCCTGGGATAGAGCATGACAGGAGATAACACAAGAAAAAGGGCATATGTGTGTGCAGGACTGAGTCACTTCGCTGTGCGACAGAAATGGAGTCACTGCTGTACAACACTATAATGCTGTGAACCAACCATATTCTAATATTTATTTTTATTTTTAAAAAGTTTATTTACTAATTTTTATTAAAATAAAAGTGAATTGAATAAAAAATTAAAATTAAAAATAAAAGCTAATGTGACTTTATTCAGCCAAAGAATCCTATAAAAGAAGAATCTGGGAAAGTCAGCCTCAGGCTCGATAGATGACAATGACTTCACTTTTTTGGATTTTTTTTTTTTTTTTGCCATACCTGTGGCATATAGAAGTTTGAAGACCAGGAATCGAATCCAAGCTACAGCTTTGACTTACACCATAGCTGCAGCAACACCAGATCCTTACCCCGCTGTGCCCGGCTGGGGCATCAAACCTGTGCCTCCACAGCAACCAGAGCCACCTCAGAGTCGACGCCAGATCCTTAACTCCCTGCACCACAATGGGAACTCCTGGATATTGGTTTTCTGGTCTGTCACACAGTGGCAACAAAAGCAATCCAGGATGGTGTGGTAAGGGGTGAAAAACACAGGAAGTGGACTAACTTTGCAATTGAATCATAGTCTTGCCATATTCTGACTATGTGCCTTTGGATAATGTACTTAAAAGTGGGTTTCAGTTTCCTCCATTAAAAAACAGAAGGAACAAAGCCTTCCTTCCCTCTTAGGGGTTTAAGACAATTCGGTGAGATAATACCTATGAAACGTGGTGTGGGCCTTGCCATGTAACAGACCCTCAGTGTATTTTAATCTTGTCTCTTCTTTCCCTGCATCACACAGTCTTGAGGAGGAAATTTACCACTCTTATTCCATATTAAAACCAATGTGTCTTAGACGTCCCGAGGCAGAAGTTCACAATGAATTTCTAAACTGAAGATTTCAACTCACTGTACACATGGGGATAGTAGAGTTAACAATTCAACTTCTGGAGTTCCCATCAAGGCTCAGTGGTTAACAAACCCAACTAGTATCCATGAGGATACAAGTTTGATCCCTGGCCTTGCTCACTGGATTAAGGATCTGGCGTTGCTGTGATCTGTGGTATAGGCTGCAGATGTGGCTCAGATCCCGCGTTGCTATGGCTGTGGCGTAAGTTGGCAGCTACAGCTCTGATCTGACCCCTAGTCTGGGAACCTCCATATGCCACGGGTGTGGCCCCAAAGAGGCCAAAAAAAAAAAAAATTCAACTTCTCTTGAGAATGGTGGTCCTAGGTCTTGGTGTATTAAATGACCCCCCCCCATACCCTAAGAGCAGGTGCACCCGGACAGGATTGCAGGTCCAGGCTGAAGAAGGGGGACCTTGTGAGTCTAGATAGCTTGGTTTTTAGGCTCCACTGCATCCATCGATCCTCCCCAAACCAGTAAGCTGCTCCTTAACTAGCAAAATTCAGGGAGGTAGTCAGTCTTGTAGTTTATGCTGGTCTTTGCCAGCAAGAGTCAAGGCAAAGATTTTTGTTCAAGCCATTATCTGAAGCAATCCCTCAGAAAACACAGGGCTTCCTCCCAACTCCTGTCTTCCTCTGTACATTTCCTTCCTCCTTCGCAATAGATCATAATTTACCTTTAGCCCACAGCAACTTCCTGTCCTCCCTTGTTGCACTAAAGTAATAATACTTGAATCTCTAACTAGGGAGGTGACCAACAATAAATCATTTTCAAATTATTTTAAACTTCCCTCTTTATTTATTTGTCTATGTTTGGGGAGGCAGGGGGGACCCACTGGCACTTGTACCAATAATGTTGTTCTAGGCTTAGAAAGGTCTCTGGGTTAATGATGTAATTTCTGAAAGTTTATTCGGGCAATAATTTTATCTTAAAAAAATTCACAGAGTTCAAAATTTCTAATTATAGAGCAGGTGAAAATTAAGACATAAATCATCTCCAAAGAAAATAATTTTAATTTCATTCCTGTTTCTATGTTTTAACCTTTGGGAACAATAAATGAAATAAAGTCTATTTAGATGTATGCATATCTGTAGGTATTTCTACGATCTGTTCTTGACTGTCTGCACAGGAAAATCTCCACCATGCATAGAAAATCTTTGTCAAAGACAAAATGCCATTAAACACTGTGATCATTGGTTCACAATACTCAATCGTTATGGGAAAAACATCTACTTTGCATCTGTCAACAAGCTGCTACAAGTGGCAGAACCTAGAGTAGAGACAACATATCATTCTTACAAATAACAATCAGTTTGAATGAATGGAAAAAAATCAGAGAGTCTTTGAATTTTTAACTATTAACATAACTTAAGAACTTTCAGATGTTGACTGAGCTTCTAGAAAACTAAAATTATCTCATAACTTATTCACTCTCATTGCAAAAATACCTCCATATGCATTATTAAAACATCAACCTGTGTGTTCAGGAGTGTCAGCCTCGTATCTCTAGTTACATAGCAGATATAGACATTTGGAAGAGTTACCATCAACTCAAGCTCAAAGTAAATGTCAAAATAAATTTAATAATCACCTGAGCTAGACCCTCTGCAAATAGCTTTTCTTCTTCTGCCCATTCTGCCTTGTTCCATTAAAAAAAAAAATTGTTAAGTTATTTAATTACATCCCATCTTTGTTCATGGACCTGGAGTATCTGCCTACAGCACTCAGTAACAAAGACCCAAATTCCCTTCTTGCCTTTCATGGGTCTCCATAATCAGACTCCAATCCGTGGCCTCTGACTCCTTAATAAACTCTCCATTTCAAGAAGTCCACTTTCTCCCCTTTTCACTTAACAAGATCATTCCTACTTTTATCCCTTTACCCATTCAGTCTCTTCCACCCAAGTGCCTGGTCTTCTTCCCCTCACTATTCTCCTAAAAAGAGCTCGAGTCCCACCCCTTCCATTGGATTTCATGGAGCACTTCAGCCCAGGCTGATGTCCACCACCTCCTACCGACCCTAGAGCAACAAGGGGGCTCTTATTGAGCCAAAGGGCTGTGCACATTTAGGACCAGGAGTTCCCAAGCATGTCTGGCTGGTTTGTGGGCCATTTGTCTGAGTTGCTTTGGATGGAGAAGAAGCTTCCACCAAGAAGCAGATGAGAGACAGCGACAGAGATGGCGCAGAGTCTGTCTCAGACATGGGCTCTTTCTCCTAACCACACGGACTCATGACTGAACCTGAGGAAAGACCCAGAAGGAGCTCTCCAAGTAGAGTTTGTACCTGATGCTCCGCTGCCTGGGATTCTTTCATCAACTCACTCTGTCTGACTCTTTAAAATGATGTTAGTCTTGGTCCTTCCAAGAAGTCTCTGAGACCTCCAAACAAGATCAAACCCTGAATTATAATCTGTCACATCACTTTCCCTCTCCTTTCTAGAACTTAAATGGGTGGTCTGACCTGGATGACTGACATTCTCCGTCTCCCCTATTAAACATGACAGCAGACGCTGCACCTATTTCTGCTCACCGCCTTAGTACTGGGACCCAGCACAGTGTCTAGTACAGAACAGATGATCAGGAGTTCCCACTGTGGTGCAGTGGAAACCAATCCGACTAGTATCCACGAGGATGCAGGTTCAATAAATATGTACAAAGGATGGAGTTCCCATAGTAGCTCAGCAATAATAATCCTGACTAGTATCCATGAAGAGGCGGGTTCGATCCCTGGCCTTGCTCAGTGGGTTAAGAATCCGGTGTTACCATGAGCCGTGGTGGTGGTCGCAGACCTGATTGGGATCTTGCATCACTGAGGCTGTGGTGTAGGCAGGCAGCTGTAGCTCTGATTCAGCCCCTAGTCTGGGAACTTCATATGCTCTGCATGTGGCCCTAAAAGAAAAAAAATGTACAAAGGAAGAAAATCTTGATAGAGACCTGGAGAAGCAAGCACCCAAGGTGATCATGTGGGACCCCCTGACCCCAGTGGCAGGGGAAGGCAGTCACCGCACTGCATCATGGAACATAACACACTTCCACACCTGGGGGGGTGACAGCCTGGGCAACAATGAAAGCCTGCATCCCTGGCACCTGGTGGTCAGTATTTTCATGGCAGGTTCTGTATGCAGGGGCATCAGGTAGCCCCAGCACCTTCCTGAAGGGAGTGCAAGGACCGGGAAAACCAAAATAGGAGGAAAAATGCCTGAAAGATGCTGCATGGGGACTGCAGCAAATAAACTAGTTGATGAAAATTGTCATGAGAACACCTGTAACAAGCAGGTAGGGGTGTTGGGAAGGGCTGGATGTTCTGTGAGAGTTGGGGGACGCAGGAAGGAAGGTTTTGTTATCACTGAGTGAATATCCACAGGCTAAGAGGGTTCGGGGGGCCTGGAGAGACCTGAGGGGCAGAGCCTACAGTCACACCATGTATTTCTTTTTTTCCTTTCTTTTCTGTTTTTTTTTTTCTTCTTCTTCTTATGGCCACATCTGGGGCATATGGAAGTTCCCAGGCTAGTGGTCAAATCAGAGCTGCAGTTGCTGGCTTACACCACAGCCACAGCAATGCTGGATCCAAGCAGCATCTGCAACCTACTCTGCAGCTCTAGGCAACGCTGGATCCTTAAACCCACTGAGTGAAGCCAGGGCTAGAATCCACATCCTCACACCAGATCCTTAACCTGCTGAGACACTACGCGAACTCCTGCACCATATATTTCATACTGTTATTCTGTAATTGTTACAAGGCTTATGCTGATCTCCTCGCCTTGAATGCTAGGTCACTGCCTCATGTCTCCTTTACATACATCACAATCGCTAACCCAGTCTCGGGTTCACGACTGGCACTCTGCTCACAGGGATTTCAACTCCTTTGATCACTGCCATTGATTCTGATTATTGCAGTCACTCACACACCCCATCAGATATATACCTCCATGGAAATACACTATCCAGTATGTAAAAAAGCTGAAAAACAACACAAAAGTTATTGAGAACTTAGAACAGATCCAACCTCTCCTAAGCAGTGTCACTCTGAAGTAAGAGCTATTGGTTTTCTGGGTTTAATTCTGTTCTGTTTCCCTTTTAGCAGAATTTTACAGATTTGGAAACCAAAATTAGGCTTCAAGGACAAAAATTACACAGAGGCGAGCGTCAGCACCTAAAACTGGGGTCTTCTGAATCTAGAACCACAGAACTGGACACAGAATGGAATTTCCTGGCCTCTGGAAATAACTCTGTATTAACTACCCAATTAGCTCTGATACTCAAAACATTATCTTCTTCACTTTATAAACAGTATTTAAATGCCACACATGGGTGTATGTGTATAACGGAGTCACTGTGTTGTAGAGCAGAAAGTATCACGACATTGCAAATCAACTGTGCTTTAAGAAAAATTTCAAAAATGAAAATAACTAAACGCCCCACAAGGTGGACTGACTGATGTCTCTAACAAGGACAGAATCATCCACATTTCAAGTGTGAGTTATTTCGCTTCTCAGAAGTCTTAAGATACCCAGGTCGGGCATTCCCTTCCTTTCTGTACCATAAATCAAAAAATACATAAAAATACAGTTTAAAAAGCTCAATAATTTATGCATATGCTTACATGAAAAAGGGTTATGCTCTTGAATTGTAATTTAATACAATGTTTAGCCTCTTTGGGCTTTCAACATTGACCTGTTAACCAACAAACTATTCATTTACTCCCACTAACGACTTTGACTCATAATTGTATTTCCTACAAATTATTGTTCAAGCATTTCAGGGCCATTCATCTATAATTACACAAGCCCAGAGAACCATCTTCCAAATGGGCCTGGAGAGAAAGAAAATCATCTCTGTGGGTTAACACACTTTAGAATCACTAATTGTCCTCTGTTTATTTTGTCGGACTTCAATCTTTCAATTTATTCCAAGTGGATAACTGCCAAGACCTTTCCAAGTCAGTCTAGGAGAGAGGAGGAAGGGAGGGAGGAAGGAATCATTGCATTAAAATCATGTTCACATCAGAACAGAAATATAAAGAAGCTCACAAAAGAACTAGAAACATTTTTCTTAAATATATGCAAGTAATTTCCCCGTATTCCTGCCTGCAGCTTTCGCCATTACCCAAAGAAAAGCTATGAATGCTATCTTTTCTTTGTGTAGATGACCATTTGTCAAGCACTGGGAAAATAAAGGGAGCAAGTCGCTGTCCTCCAGGGTCCATAAAGAGCACAGGAAATAGACAAAATTCACAAATGCATGCTGTTCGGTGTTAAGACAGAGGGATCCCCAGGGTTGGCCTGTGACTAGACATGGAACGCCTCTCGCATACAGAGGCCAGGGTTGTCTCCAGGAATGCTGCCCAGAAAACATAACTGAGCTGCGTCTTGAAGGCTAAGCCGTGGTGGGTCAGATAACAAAAGGGGCAGAGCCCTCTAGGCAAGGCAACAGTATGCCCAATGGCGTGGGCCAAAGTGACACATTCCAATAACTGCCATATGCGCGGCGTGTCCAGAACGCAGGTATATGGCAAAGACAGGGACCTGAGGAGAGTCAGTGAGGCTGCCCCTGGAAAGGCGAGTAGAACCTACTCTGACCAAGGCCCTCCCAGAGAACCTGGAGTTTACACCCAAAGTGGTTTGGAAACAGCCCAAGAAATAGCTGAGACGATAACTAGGCAATCATCCTTTGCAAGATCGGCAATATTTTCAGTTCCTAAGCACACATAGCAAACTTTGGGGAGAGCATCTTCAGGGAGAAAGTGCGTGCGCTGCACACTGGGGAGACCGCGAAGGTCTGACTCACATCCTGAACCGGGCGGGAGCCAGCCAGCGGGGCAGGAGGGAGCTTGATGTGTTCCACGAACTAAAGGGAGGTGGGAGTTTCTGGAGCAAGATGAATGGGAGTTTTGGTGTGGCTGGGGGAAAAAATGCCCAACCCTGTTGGCCTGTTCTCCAGAACCTGAATCTTATTCAAAGTAGTTACTTGATCAAACGTGTGTTTTTAAAGGTCACGCTGGATGTAGCATGAAAAAGAGATTGTAAGAAAGTGAATTAACGTAAGAAGTATATGTAGAAGGCTGACGTAGAAAAACCAGACAAGAGGTTGTGGTCAGGGGCCGTGCTGAATAGAAGTAAGGCAGTGGATCTGCAGAGAAGTAAAAAAACTTTGAGGTGTCTTTGGGGAGATCAAGAGGGCTGGCTGATTGGCCCAAAAGGTAAAGAGGAGATGTTAACAATGCCTCCCAGAGCCAGAGCTGATGCAAGTTGGTAGACAAACAATTGGGGAAGAAGATAACGGATCCGTTCTAAAGACATTTATTGAGCACCTACTACGGGCTATGTGCCCTGTGCTGTTCTAGATACTGGGAATACTGTAGTGAGAAAAACAGTCAAAATTCCCTGCCCTCGTATAGAGATATTCTATGGGTATGCAGCTTTAGACACATTTACCTTTAGATGACTAATTTAGATAAGTTCTATTTTAGATATTAAAGAGAATACCCAAGTGTTGAGCCTAGAGCTCAGAAGAGACGTCTGAGGGTTGATACATAAAGAAATATACACATAGACCGAGTTCCCATCGTGGTGCAGCAGGAACGAATCTAACTAGGAACCATGAGGTTGTGGATTTGATCCCTGGCCTCCCTCGATGGGTTAAGGATCTGGCATTGCTGTGAGCTGTGGTATAGTTTGCAGACATGGATCGGATCTGGCATTGCGGTGGCTGTGGTGTAGGCCAGCAGCTGTAGCTCCGATTTGACCCCTAGCCTGGGAAGCTCCATACGCTGTGAGTACGGCCCTAAAAAGCAAGAAAGTAAAAAATAAAATAAAATAAAATCCCCAGAGAAATGTTCCTGTATTAGTTTTCTATTACCACCATAACAAATCACCACAAAATCAGTGTCTCAACAAACAGTGCGAATGGGTTAGTAGATGCAAACTATTACTGTTTAGAACAGATAAGCAAAGAGGTCCCGCTGTCCAGCACGGGAACTATATCCAGTCTCTTGGGAGAGACCATGACGGGAGACAACGGTAAGAAAGGCAGTGTACACATAGGTATGGCTGGGTCACTTTTCTGTACAGCAGAAATTGTCACAATTTTTAACAAATACTGAATATAATGCCCAATTCAATGCTACTCCTTCTTCAGGACCAGGCTGAAAATAATACTATTAATAATATTAATAACATTGCTTTGATGATACCTATGGAAGAATTCTCTTTGAAGGAAAAATCACATGCTCCTGCCTATCATTCCATTTACTTAACAAAGCTGAATTTCCTTTGGTACTCAGAAGTGTAAAAAATGTAAAACCTAGACTACATTAACCATTTAATAAACTAAAAGAAGGTTACAAGACTGAAAAGCGCTGTGGTGGGGGAGAGCGGTGGGGGAGGGCTGGAAAACGCAGCAAGAGGTTTAGGCCGGGAACTATCCAACAGGGCACTATAACCATGTAAGAAACATTGGACTTTATCCTGCAACAATGTGAAGCCGCTAATGAGTTTTGAGCAGTGGCGTGATAGGAACAGACCTGTGTTTTTGAAAGATCACCCTGGCTCCAGGGTGTGCAATGAATTAGAGAGGGATTAAAAACAGTCGCTAAAGATGAACTAGAACGCTTAAAAAGTAGTCCAGGCACAAGTTGATGGCATCATGAACTAAGGTAGCAAGGATGGAAGTGGAGAAAAGCAAACAGGCTCATGAGTTATCCAAAAATTAAAATCAAAGTCTGGTAAGGGATAAAATATGGGGAAAGACAGAAAAGAGGGTATCAAGAACGGCAACCACTGAGGTCCTACCGTACAGCATAGGGAACTGTAGCCAGGCTCTTGGGATGGACCATGATGAAAGATAATATAAGAAAGGAAACGTAAATAAACATAGGACTGGGTCACTTTGCTATGCAGCAGAAAATGGTACAACCCTGTAAATCAACCATGCTTTAATAAAAAATAAAATAAATAAAAATGAAGAATGGAAATCAGGTTTCCAGCTGAGAAATTACTGGAAAGCAATAAACAGCATCCCAGCCTTCCCAGAAAAACAATGGGGCAGTTTCATCAAATCAAAACTATAGGCGTATGACAGTAATAATAACAGTAACTAATACTTACTGAGTAACTATTCAATGCCTGTTCTTGTGCTAAGCGCTTTATACGTTTTGTTTCATTTACACCATCTAACAACACCGTTAAGAAATGTTTTAGAATCAGCTCCAACTTGTATATGAGAACTGGAACACCGAGTTGACCTTTGCAAGGTCCACCGACCAGAAGGGGTAGAGATGTTATTTGGATCCAAGCAGCCTACTTCCAGAACCCACGCTCCTAACACTCACCCAGAGGAAGAGGAGTGAGTGCTCTGTGACTGAGCAAGGCCAAGTTCAACTGGAGAAGATGCAGAAGGTGAGCCCAGATCCTCACATCCTGGCAGGAGAAAGTAAACCACAGAAATCTGGGAAGGAAGGAGTTCCCGTCGTGGCGCAGTGGTTAACGAATCCGACTAGGAACCATGAGGTTGCGGGTTCGATCCCTGCCCTTGCTCAGTGGGTTATCGATCCGGCGTTGCCGTGAGCTGTGGTGTAGGTTGCAGATGCGGCTCGGATCCTGCGTTGCTGTGGCTGCGGCGCAGGCCAGTGGCCACAGCTCCGATTAGACCCCTAGCCTGGGAACCTCCACATGCCGCGGGTGCGGCCATAAACCCGCGGCCATAAAATGACAAAAAAAGGCAAAAAAAAAAAAGAAATCTGGGAAGGAAGACATGGGTCCCCTTGGGAAACTCTGTGTCAAGACAAGAGGCTTACTATCTTCCCGGACTATGTGTCTGAGGTAGTATGCAGGGACAGTGACAGAAAAGGGGATCCACTTTAGTGACTGTGATGTTAATGGTATATGTCAACTGGACTGGACTTCCGGTGCCAGACAATTGGCCACACTTTACGCTGGTGCATCTCTACAGGTGTTTCTGAATGTCATTAACATCTGAATCCGCAGACTGAGTCAAGCAGACTCTCCTCCCTAATGTGGGTGGGCCTCACTCAATGATGCAATGAATGACTCCACCTGAATAGAACAAAAAGGCTGAGTAGGCGGGACTCCTGTCTGGTGGCTGGGCGGAGACGTTGGTCCTTTCCAGCCTTCAGATTCAGGCTGAAACTCTGGCTCCTCTTTGGTTTCAAGCTTGCTGGCTTTTGGATGTGCACCTTACACCCTGGGCTCTCCTGGTTCTCAGGCCTTTGGACTTGGACTGAGCTGTACACCTGCGCTCCTGTGTCCCCAGGTTGCTGACTGCAGATCTTGGGGTGTCTCAGCTTCTTTAATTGCATGAGCCAGCTCCTTATAATAAGTCTCTTCATGTGTGTATATTGATGTACATGCAAACAGTGAATTAGTGAGTCACTGTATTAGGATACTCTGGATAAATATATCAGATGTCTATATGTATATCTATATGTGTATCTACAAACATATATATCATACTGCTTTCTATTAATAGTGGATGTGGTTTTGCTTAGTGAGGTAACTGACTGGGATTTTTCTTTTTTCCTTAGCCAAACTAAACAAGTTTGAAATATATTAGCGTAGGCTGGCCAGTAAAATTGTATTAATTTTCCATTCCAAATTAGTAAAGGTAGCAAACAGGTTAGATTGTTGAGTATTTAAAAAGTAGGCATGTTATTGTTTTTACCTGTCTGTTGTCTTATTTTGGCTAGAGAACAAATCTTTAATTCTAAGTAAAGCACCCTCCCCCGGTCTCAGACCATGTCGTGCTGGGCGGTTGTTCAAACCCTTGCTCCATCTTGGCCAATAAAATTCAGCCCAGTCAATGCTTCAGTGATGGGTTTATGACTTCACACAGGGTCAAAGTTAATCCTAAGGTTTCCACTTAAGCTCTTCATTCAGTTATTCACACAACATATATTCCTTGAATGTCTACAACAAGCCCAGAAACTGTTGTAGGCAGTGGGGATGTCATAAACCAAAAAAAAAAAAAAATAGGAAAATCCCTGCTCTCCTGATGGATACCTTCTACTAGGGAAAACACTAGAAGAAGTAGAATAAATATGACAAATACACTGCATATACTATGTTAGCGTTAAAAGCTAACAGGAAAAAACTGAAGGAATGATGTGCAATCTTGAGGGGAGGAATGCTGGCATTTACTTGGGGGTCAAACAGCCATTGGAAAAGAGCCATTATTTCATCTGGAGTCACAGGGACCTATTTCTGCCCCCGGGAGGGGAGAGTCTGATTAGAAAACGAAGCTAACTCAGCAGAAAGCAAAACCTAGAGCTGCAGAGAAACAAAGTCCTAATACCTTCATCGAAGCACCTGGACTCAGCTGTGCCTCAAGTTTTTTTGGTTATATGAGGCAATCAATGCCCTTATTATTCGTTCCAATTGCGTTTTCTGTCACTTGCAACCAAAAAAGACCTGACAAATGCCAACACTTGCAGGTATATATAGAAACTTAAAGTATCTTATAATGTGTTTCTAAGTGGGGTTCCTGCTGTACTTGGATTATTGAATAGCTAGAACTCATTTCTAATTAGCAATATACATTTACATGTAAACACCTAAAATCCTAAAGACCTTAAAAACAGCATGTTCACTTAATGTGTTTAAACAAGTTCCTAAAGCTATGCTTTATACTCTTAATTTAAGGAACCCTTTCTAATACATCGTTCCAAGGTCACTCTTGCCCAGATCAAGCAATTACAAATTCTCAGTTATCTCAGTTAAAAATCAATGAGAGGAAGTTCCCTAGTGGCCTAGCAGTTAAGAATTCGGCGTTGTCTCTGCTGTGGCTCAGGTTCGATCCCTGGCCAGGGAACGTCCACGTCCCTTGGGCACTGCCAAGAAAAAAAAAAAAGGGAAGAAGATAACTACATCCCTCATCTCTTTTACCTGCCCAGCACCCACCGCACCTCTATCACCTGTCCAGCACCTGCCTCACCTCTTCTACCTGCCCATCACCAAGAGAATACAAAAGAAGAAGGACGAGGGAAGAATGAAGGAGCGTGCCGTGGAGTCATGGTCTAGAACTACACGAGGCACAGGGACAAGAAAGAACAACAGAAATGGAGAAGAGACTGGAACTGTCGGAGCAGGTGAAAGAAGCACAGAGCTCTGAAAATATATTGTTAGATACAGAGGCATCGGGTAAGATGAAATTGGGCTCTAGAAAGTTTCACACTTCATCAAAGAACGGATAATAGGAAATGTCCTGGATTCCATCAGTCTTGGGGAAATGACCACCCATAAAAACAGAGGCTCTACAAGCAAAGGATCTACACACCACGGTTAAAAGGATGGGCTACTTACGTTGTTTTAGTCACTATTTTAGCACCAGAACTCTTTCTTCCAATGAACTATTATTCTAACACAAAAATCAGCTAGAGATGAAAGCAATGAATACAGTACTTGAGCAAATCAAACCTTAATAGCCTGATCCCCAAATATTTCATCATTTTTGGAATCTCTGAAGTTCCCCTAGGACATGTTCAGATTTTATAGAGTTCAGTAGGAAAACCACTGTCCAGGATACACACGTCAAGTTCATGCACACATTACCGTGCGTCCAGACAGCCAAGTATCCTTTAGCAACTACAGTATGAGTGCCTACGAACAGTACTCATAAAAGCATAGCAGGACTTCCTGCTGAGGCTAAGAATCCAACAGAGTCTCTGGGAAGATGCAGGCTCAATCACTGACCTGGCTCAGTGGGTTAAGGATCTGGTATTGCTGCACGCTGTGGCTACAAGCTGTGCCACAAGCAGATGTAGCTCGGATCTGGCGTTGCTGTGGCTGTGGTGTAGGTCAGCAGCTGCAGCTCCGATTCGACCCCTAGCCCTGGAACTTCCATATGTTGCAGGTGCAGCCATGAAAAGAAAAAATAAAAATAAGTAAAAAGCATGGCGCTTAAATATAGATATTTGGTACTTAAAGCAGAGAAGCAAACTGTATCGAAATTTACTTGTTTAGACTACCTTTTTCCTATGTATTCTTGGCAAATTCTTCTGCTCCTAACATTACACTCGTGTTTTCTTCAAGCATGCTCCCCCATTGTTGCTCTCCCTAGAAACTTCCATCTATATTTAATGCCTGATCTTGTTATTTCTAGAAAAGGACAAAGATAGAAGTCCATTCAAGGCCAGAAGACGGCTTTTTCTCCTTAGAAACTGTCAGCCAAGTTTCTCAGGGAGGAACTGGAAATGAAGTGAGAGACATTGATAAATTTCCCTTCTGAACAATCAATAAAAGCCCCACCATCCTGCTCAGACTCCCACTGTGGAAGCAAGGGCCTTAATTACATTGTCAAAAATTCAAGCTGCCCAGGCTGACAGCGACCCCTGGAAAAATGACATGTGATTGGCACTCGGTTTGGGGTGGTGAACCTGGCTTGGCAGACCAAGTAGGGAAAGCAAAAGGCCAGATCGAAATTTCCTCATTGACAACAGTCACCCAAACCCCAGACCACCACTCCAGAGGATTCTGTGACCCAAGAGTTATATTAACATATCAAAGTGAGCAGCTGACGCAACGTACTGAGCCATCTGATCGCCACCCAAGATTCAGACCAAGGCCTGCCCGCCCCATTCACACTCAAACCCAGAGAAAGGGAAAGACACAAAGACACGCTGGTGGGTGGGTGGGGTGTGTGTGTGTGTGTGTGTGTGTGTGTGTGTGTGTGTGTGTGTGTGTGTGTGTGTGTGGAAGGGGCAGGGGAGGCAGGTGAGTATAGGTGTACGAGAATTTTTTTACATTAAAAGCCAAACATGAAACATGCATTCACCTCCATCTTTCTTTGTGACAGCTGAACAGCAAAACCTGTTTGCTTAGCGGTTTTAATCTATGGTAAAAAACCAGCTGCAGCAGAAGGGTTCCAGGGGGCAGCCAGGAGGAGTAAGATGGGAGGGAGAAGGTGGGAACGCTCTCTCCCTGACACGCAGACCCACTGGTCTGACTCTCCAGGATGGAGCTGGAGTGAAGTTCACATCCACCGGTCAGTCCTTTTCCTGTGGGAGGTCAGGAATAAAAGGCCTCGTGGGCTGGGCGGTGTTCTGCTGCTGGTTAGACTGGAGCCCAAGCAAACGGCCTCCAATAAGACGTCACTGGAGCCACACCCAGAAACGGCCATTACCCATCGCTGGGAAGCAGCGGCACAAGAGATTAAAATCAAAAGATGTTCACTAGGGAGTTCCCATTGTGGCTCAGCAGGTTAAGAATCCGACACAGTGTCTATGAGGATGCAGGTTCGATCCCTGGCCTCGTTCAGTGGGTTAAGGACCTGGTGTTGCCGTGAGCTGTGGTACAGCAGACCTGCAGGGGCAACTCCAATTCAACCACTGATCTGGGAATTTCCATATGCCGCAGGTGTGGCCCTAAAAAGCAAAAAAAAAAAGAAGGAACAGCCAGAATTAACAGTGCTTCAGTGTCACTGTGTGCCAGATACTCTGGGGCAGTTTGCAGGCAGTACGTCTGTCATGTGACGACTGTTCTCCTCCTTTTATAGAGATTGACTTGCTCAAGGTCATAGCTGATAAGCAGCAGAACTGGACTGACTTCTGATTCCAAAACTTATATGAACCACTAAAAACAACTGAGTCACGTGGAGTCAGTGGACCACCCGAAGCCAGTCACCGGAGGGTCCCACCGAAATGCCCATTCTCAGGCTCACGTGAGGGCCCCCGGGGGCAGCTGCTAGGGGTGAGGACCAGAAACCTGGATTTTTTAAATATTCCCAAGAAGAATCTTCCGTGCACTTGAATTTGGAGAATCTCCTCCCAGCCTCATCCTGGGAAGCCGAGTAAATGTTGGGTCTTTGGGGACCTTCTGAGGGCCAAGCAGTGAATCAGGCGGCTCACTGTTTTGCATACTTGACAGCAAAAGAAAATGAGTTTTTCCCCCAAGCCAGGTGTCACCAGACCCACCTCTGGCCCCGGGAAAAGGCCAGTGAAATTACATAACGGTTTTAACCATGGTATCCGCCTCGCCGGCCACCAGAGGTGAGGTCTGCTGCAGATCCCAGTGGGAAGGGAGCGAGCGGGAGAGGACCGATGGACCAAAGGCTGGGACTGGCTTCTCTGCCAAAGACAGCGGGAGGGACTCCCTCTCACCAGGGGCCGAGCTCTGTCCTACGCAATACTTCCTTCAAATGAATGAGAGTCCACAGCACCACCGCGATGGGGAAATCAGCTCGATTTCACTTCTGTTCAGTGTGCAACCTCCGTGGTTCACAAGAAACCCTACTCGTGCCCGTATCGGCAGGGCTGTGGAGAAATGGGTAAAACGGGCGTCGACGACGCCCTAAGCCTGAGAACACAGGAGAGGAAGAGGAAGAGGAGGGAGAAGGAAAAAGAGGAGAGAAAGGG
>PVHT021183523.1:13260830-13308308 GCA_004024745.2 Catagonus wagneri | reverse complement strand
GTCGGGGATCCATGAGGACATGGGTTCGATCCCTGACCCTGCTCAGTGGGTTAAGGATCCGGCGTTGCCATGAGCTGCAGTGCAGGTCACAGACATGGCTTGGATCTGGCATTGCTGCACCTGTGGTGTAGACCGGCAGCTGCAGCTCCGATCTGACCCCTAGTCTGGGAACTTCCATACACTGCAACAGTGTGGCCCCCAAAAAAAGAAAAATTAGGAGAGTCTCAGGTGAACTTCTTCAGGTGAACTTTTATTTCTCGCAAGTTGTGACAGGGGTTCCCTGGTGGTTCAGTGGGTTAAGGATCCAGCATTGTCACTGCTGTGGCACAGGTTCAATTCCTGGCCCCACAACTTCTGTATGCCATGGGTGTGGCAAAAAAAAAAAAAAAAGGTTGTTCCATTTGCATCTTGCAGGACTGTAGGACAGTGGTTCTCAAACCAGAGGATCCCTGTTAAGCATTTAGAGCTTCAGATGGTTTAGAGCTAGCTGAAACACTGGTCCGTGCCCTCCTGTGCTCCAAATGAGCTTTCTCAATGGGAAACAGCAGCACAGTGGCTTGGCAGCCTAAATGGCTGATAGACTAGAGCAAGTGCTTGAAGACTCCTGCCGATCTGTGCATAGACAGAAGCTCCTCGTGGCTCCTGGGCTACAAAATCAGTACAAGCGCTCGCAGATGGAGATGAAAAGAAAAAAGTCCTCCTTAGAATCAGAATATAAGAATCAATAATGTAGGTATTTTGAATTTCCATCTAGATGGTTATAAGGTTTATTTTTTCCTTCTTTTTTTGGCTGCCGCACAGCATATGTAGTTTCCAGGTCAGGGATCAGATCCAAGTCGCAGTTGTGACCTATGCTGCAGCTGTGGCAATGCCAGAACCTTTAACCCACTGTGCCAGGTTGGGGATCAAACCTGCATCCTGGCACTGCAGAGACATTGCCCACCCGTTATGAGGTTTTTAATCCCTACCAAATTTATCCCCAGCGTGTATCTCTCTGGCTGGCCTATGGTCAACACAATAAATGCTTGACGATAAGATCTCACTTTCCTCCACAGTAAACCAAAAAAGGCAAAAGAGGGTTTTTAAGTAGACAGTGGTTGAGGCCACAATTTGAAATGGACAGAGCCTTGATGGTAGAAGAAGGCAGCCTCCTCAGCAAAGCCACATGCCGTGTCTAGAATAATTACCCTATAACAGGTGGCAGGATTTTATGTTGTTATATCAGCCTGGAGATTTCAATGCAAAGGACACCATGTTTTCTGGAAACCAGGCTACTCTCTGAAGTTCACATTTCTGACCTGCCTCACATTATGGAATCCAGCGTCTAGAAGCATCCGCTGAAAGACACTCCAAGCTCATCATTTTATACCTAATTTTTCCAGTTGATACTAAGGATTATCCTGGTACACTTAGTCATTTCCTGAATCTCATGGGAAATAAAAATGTCCATTTTGCAAAGTGGGATGAAATGATCAAAAGGCAAACAAAATTATCGTAGCAGAAACACACTGTGGCCTAATTCTTGTTTTTTCCCAGGAATCCGTAAACACCATCCCACCCAGAACCTTGGTCCTGGGAGGAGAAAACAGGAACAACAACAATAGCATGAAGTTGTCTCTGTTTGGTTTGTGATGTCACCGGTATACACAGCCATCAACATAGGGTAAGCAGCAGTAAGCAATGATATCAGCCAGTTTTCAGTGTGTTAAGCTGCTGTTACAAACACAAATCTCAATGGTTGAGGACAATGAAGGTTTATTCCTCACTCTGTAGCCATGCCCCAGGCTGTCACCATTAAGGTCCCCAAATTTAAGGAGCTGTCCCCTCTCTATAGGGGACAGGCTACTTTTAAGCAGAAGGAAAAGAGAAAAAATGACCCAAGGATCACAACGGCTCTTAAAACTTGTACTTGGCCATGCAGTACGTCATTTCTGCTCACATTCCACTGACCAAAGCAAGTCCAAGGCTAAGCCCAGTCTCAGCAAGACAGGGAAGTGTGGTCCACCCACAGGGGAGACACCGAAAGTCACCTGACCGTGTGTGGAAGCATACAAGCCTCTTACAGAAAGGGGAGCAAGTAACCCAGCGCCATAGCACACTCTGCTGTGAGCATCATGACCATTCACGTTCCTTATTTAAGGAAACAGTGCCCACGCGCTAGTCAGCTTCATTGCCTCCGCACCTAACAGCCAAAGAGATTTAAGCAGTTTTATCACTTAGCAGTTGGCCTCTGGTCACTTTCCTGACTCACCGTGCAGGGAGAGAGTTCCATTCCTCACAGCCAGGAACTTGACTCCATATGGAAAGAAAGGAGCAGTGTGGGCACTGCCGTAGAGTTTGATCGAAGCTTTGCCTTGGAAGGGCTTGTCCTCAGATCCAATCCGGAGCTCGCCACCATCAGAAACAAGGATGGAGTGCGCCCTGAGCTCGATGGTTCCCGGGTCCAGGAAAATCAGCTTCCCTCCTGATGGCCAAAGAGAAGATCAGCCATCAGGCTCTGGGAGAAGGAGGCTTACCTCCTTAGTGACAGTGCCAATGTCAGGTGGCATCCTCTTCATGTATATACTGCTGGAATTTAGACTTATTTTGTCTTGTCTTCTCTGCTAGAAGCACAGCTGAGTGGATCAGACACCCAGGAGCAGAAGCACTATATCAAAGCCAGCTTAGGTCAGCTATCACAATTCACTGCAGCTTTATTTACATTATTTTTAATGGCGATAACCTAAATGCCCAGAAATTTCAGATGGGTTAGATAAGAAATGAGAAGGCCACCATTTTTACCATTAACAGCAGCTTATAAAATTAAGTTAAAAAAAACAAACTCGGAAACCAGTAAACAGGAAATAGGCATAGAGGAAAATAGATAGAAATTATAAGAATTATGATAAAAGGAGTGTAATTAGGCGGCATCATGAAATTTGTAGCACTTTAGCTGACCAGCATCCATTACCCTTTTCTTCTGATAAAAGACCCTAATTTCCACAAGGAATTGTTCTGCTCCATTGAATAGAGTTGAGTGGGACTGCCAATCATGGAGAGGACCATAGCCTGAGTCACGGACCCAGCCAGTGCCAAGGGATGGCCGGTTTGCCCCTCAGTGATGAGCAAAACAGAATCATGCGTTCACCGAGGCTCCTTCCAGCTCTAGAACACATGCCATCTGGATCCTCAAAGATGCAGTCAAGTGCACATGACACTGATGGGAACACAGGCCTCATGTCCTCTGGATACCACTTCTGCTGCAGGAAACTTTGAATGTCACTTGAGAAAGGTATTACCCACATAGTCAGGAATTCAAATAACACTCTGTGGAAAACAAGGGAGCTAGCGTGTCCTAGGCACCTACCACGTGCCAATATCTTTAACAAACAAGCCTAGGAGCTCACTATCACACTCTGGATTTCAGAGCCGACGGACAGTGTGCTGGTGGAGGCAGAGCGAACATTAGAACCAAGGACCGCCTGATAGAAGTTCACCCTCTAGCCACCTTACAAACTCTCCCAGGTAGCTTTTTCATTAATCAAGATTGTCATCATAGTTACACTTTAAGGAGAAACATGTGTTAACCCAAGTAAATATGCCTCTGGCTTGTTTATAGGTATTTTAGTCTAATTTTGTTCTGTACATATACCTCACCTCATTCCAGAAAGGATCTGAGGCAGATTACAAGGATTAGCGGGTAAATTTATAAACCTGTGCTTTGTTCCTTGTACCATCAAGCAAGATATTAAATACACTGAGGCGAACCAGTAGAAATCTGAAATTGTTGTTTACTGATGGGAACTAATGAGGATGCTAATGAAGGGAGAAAAGCTCAGCCCAAAGAAAGGAATGACTTGCGCCGGCAAGAGTGAGGAAAAACAAAGTAATTAACTGACGTGACCACTGCTATTCCCTTCCCTCCTTCCTTTATCAGTGCTAAGAACAAGGTAAGGAAATCTAGGTAAATACGGAAGAGAGCTTGGTGTGGAATTCAGCATGTTTGATCGAAATAATTGTAGGGGATAACAATTCTTGACGTGAAAGAATGGAAACTTCATGTTTAATCTACCTCTGTGCCAGGACTCCAAGAGTTTCCTCCTCACACTTTAGTAGCTTAAGACAAACATACAATGTGCTGCTTTAAAGCACAGCGACTTGACTGTGGGAGGGCAGTGAGAAGGCTGTGTTTCTCCACTTTAGAGCACTTGACCCCATTTCTGAAAGCTGGAACAAAGAGTGGGGCTGGAGTTAGCCTTTGGCCGTGACCCTTAAACTGCTTGTTATGATTGTTCATGAAAGCCGCGTATGTCCTACAAGTGACCTTGGGTAATTTTATAAAAATCAATCAACCATCATTACTGTTACTTCCCCTCCAAAATAAATACGTGAACGCAACTTTTTACATGTAATCGCTTTTTTCCATTAAACATCTCTTTTGTTTCTTTTAAAGGGAAGTAAAAGAGACTTTTTAGCAGCTAGCTAATGTTTGCAAAGCATATCAGAACCTGCTTTGGGCTAACCCTACAATTAAGCCATCCTCTGGAATAACCGCAAAATGATTTGCTGTGCGTGGGCGTGTGTTTTAAAGAAAAATAAATACACAGTTCTAGCTATTTTCTCCCTTCCAGAAAAAAATTTAGAGTATAAATATATCACCATAAGGAATAATTGTCAGGAGTTCCTGTTGTGGCACAGCAGTACAAACTCTGCTTGTATCTATAAGGATGCAGGTTTGACCCCTGGCCTCACTCAGTGGGTTAAGTATCCAGCGGTGCCATGAGCTGCAGCGTAGGTCACAGATGTGACTCAGATCCGGCATTGTCATGGCTGTGGCGTAGGCCAAAGCTGCAGCTCTGATTTGACCCCTAGGCTGGGAACTTCCATATGGCAGGTGTGGCCCTAAAAAAGTAAAAAAAAAAAAAGGTGAAAAAATAAAAAGCTAAACCTTGTCAAAAGAACTGACTTACATCCTCTATCTTCTTTCCCTCCAGTCTCTCTGGACCCCTCCCTCGTTGGGGCCTTTGCCAACAAAACCAGTCCTGTTTCCTGTTAGTAGGCTATAAATATGCATGTACAGCCATTTCTGAATTTTGTAAAAATGAAAAACTGAAACCTCAAGTATACTGACACATACAGACAGAAAAAATACATTGAAGGGATACCTATTAAAATATATTTTGGGGACTACATACTTTGTTGTTGCAATTACATGTGATTTTGATTTTTAAAAAAAAATAACAGTAACAGTCCTGTCGAGGTCACAGATGGCAACCACATTGCCGAATCCGAGGCTCGATGCCCAGTGTTCACCTGTCCTGAGCAGCCAGCAGCATGGGACACATGTGTTCACCCTGCTTTCCTGACACCCCCTCCCCTCGCCCATCCGGCACCCCCCCACCCCCGGAATCCCCCCTACCTCCAAGCCTCTCCCCGGCCTCGGCCATCTGATTCCTCCTGACTGTCCCAACCGCTGACACTGGGAACGTCACAGGATTCAGTCCCCTGACCGCCTTTTCCATCGTTCGACGAATACAGCTTGGGTTTCCTCACCCTGTCTTAGGGTGGCAAACTCCACCACAGGCTATTGTTGATTAACTCCCACATTTATATCTCCAAGGCCCGCCTGCGTCCTCAGCTCCAGACTCCCAGGCGCAATGCTACTCAAATCTCTACTTGGACTCTCCAAAGTTTCTCAGCTTAGCACACCCCAGACGTCGTGCCCCCCACCACAGGTCTCCCCACCGTCCTTCTCCTTCCCATAAATGGCAGCTCCGTCCCTGTCGCGGCTCAGTCCTGAAGTCCTCGAGTCGCCGTTCACTCTCTCCCATCACAACCAACCCTCTAGGAAATCCTGACTATTCTCCCTTCAAAATATCCCCAGCACCCAATCACTCCACAGCTCTTCCCGGGGTCTAAGTCATCCTCATTTCAGCCCCGATGACTATAAAGCCTCCTTTTCTGGCCATGCCCCCGGCGCGTGGAAGGTCCCAGGCCAGGAACTGAACCTGTGGCAGAGCAGTGCCAACGCCGGATCCTTACCCACTGAGTCACCAGGCAACTCCAAAAGCCTTTTGACTCAGCTCTTTTCCTCTGCCTTTGTCCACATCCCAGGGTCCACTCTCAAAATGAGTCAATGTGATTTGTTCCTAATGTACCTTTTATCATGTCACCTCTCTGCTGGAAATTCTCCAGAGGTTCCCATCACACACAGAGTCAAAGCCCACCCAACCTTGCAGGGCTGGCCCTCTCTGGCCCACTGCTCTTCCCTGGCTCACGGTCCCCCTGCCACCCTAGCCATCTTGTTCCCCTGCCTCACAGCCCTTGCCCTCACTGTGTGCAAATCCCCCCAGCCACCACCAAACCACTTTCCTGCTCTATTTTTCTCCATGCCACTCAGAACCTCTAACTAAAACATACAACTTGCTGATGACTGTTTTTCCTTATAGAAATAAACTCCACGACGGCAGGAACTTGGGTCTGTTTCATTCACAGCTGCAGCCGCTGTGCCGAGAACAGTGCCTGGCATACAGGGATCTTAGAAAGTGGTCGCTAAATACTTGTGAAATAAATAGGAGTTGAAGTTACAGAAATGACTGAGGTCTCCCTAGTCAGATACATGGAGTGAGAACAGAGGACAGAGAAGAGGAACAAACCGTCAAGTAGTATTTAAAGACTAGAATAAGGAGAGGAAGTATAAAGATTCTTGCATGTGAATCAAAGAACCAGGTGAATGAGGAGAACTGGAAGCTTGTGGCGGGTTCTGGGAAGAGCTTTAAGAATATGAAGGTGGGAGTACCCACTGTGGTTCAGTGGGTTAAGGACCCGACGTAGTAACCATGAGGATGCGGGTTTGATCCCTGGCCTCACTGAGTGGGTTAAGGATCTGGTGTTGCTGTGGCTGTGGTGTAGGCCTGTGGCTGCAGCTAATTCAACTCCTAGCCCAGGAACTTCCATACGCCACAGGTGCGGCCTTTAAAAAAAGAAAGAAAAGAACATGAAAAGAGGATCTGGGGGAAAAGGTAGAGAGCAAGAGTGCGCTTGATTCACACCAACATGCCAAGTGATGAAATGAACTCAGGAACAGCGACTCCCACTTTAAGTAGAGGGAAAGCCAGCAACGAATGGAAACAAGTTTCAGGGAGAGATCTGAGGACCCCGATTCATGAGCTCTGTCTGAATCGCCAACCAGGTCATTCATTTACGCAAAGCTTGGACTGCCTGAATGTCCAGATGAAAATTATCCCATTTACTTATCTTCGTGGATGAGCCCCCATTCAGCTTTCTGTGTCAACCCTGAATAATTCCTTAAAAAGTTGAGCTTCCTGGTTTTTGTTTTTGATTCCACATATAAGCAATATCACATAATATTTGTCCTTCTCTGACTTACTTCACTTACTATGATAATCTCTAGGTCCCTCCATGTTGCTGCAAATGGCATTATTTCATTCTTTTTATGACTAATATTCCCCTGTATATGTGCACCACATCTTCTTTATCCATTCATCTTTCCACGGACATGTAGGTTACTTCTCTGTCTTGAAATGTATTGTAAATAGTGCAGCAATGAATGCTGGGGTACAGGTAGCTTTTCAAATGATACAAAAGAATTTATATACAAAAGAGAAAGAGACTCACATACATAAAAAACAAAATTATGGTGACTGGAGGGATAAATTAGGAGTTTGGAATTAACGGATACACACTACTGATAATAAAATAGGTAACCCGCAATAACCTACTGCATAGCACAGGAAACTATTCTCACTATTTCAAAATAATCTATAAGGGCAAAGAATCTGAAAAAGAAAAAATATATATACTTTAGATATATATTTATGAATATATTCCGTTTTAGATATATATATATATATATATATATAACTGAATCACTTTGCTATACACCTGAAACTAACACAACATTGTAAATCAACTACGCATGATTTAAAAAAATTTTTTAAGTTTAGCGTCTTGTATCTCGTTGCTTGTTTAGCATCTTTCCAGTCATTAAATAATCAAATAGATGCGGGAGCCTGTGGAATTCCCTTTTCCTGGAGAATTCGAGATGTTCATCCATTCAGGATGGACGAGTCCCGCTCTGCCTGGATAAGGAGGGCTGGCTGAGTGATGGGCACAGCTGGGGTACCGTGTTGTACCCGACTGCACCCAGCAGCACCGTGTTACTGCGGAGGTGGCGTGGGGAGGAGGCCAGAAAGACTGGCATTCAGGGAAGGCAGCCGCAGCCCAGAGCCTGTGCTCTGATGGGGATGCACACAGCGTCCTTGGTTTGGCGAGATCCGGATTAAGTTTGTGCCTGATCCACTGGAGCAGAGCCTGGAAGCCTTCGAGGTGGGCTTGTCCCCAGCCAGAGAGGCGGAAAATCAATTTGGCTGGCAAACGAGAGCCCCCAAGAGCTCAGTGCACGCTCCATAATCCTGTCCACTAGCGGCTCAGGAAATAGATGCCTGAGCCCTCACATATTCATGGGGGAGGTGAGGCATAAATCAGGCTTTAAGGATCGGGAGCAAAGGCAATGGACTCTCTGACCGGCTACTAATTAATCAAGCACAGAATACCTCAACCCAGCGACTTGGGAGTGAGATACACATGTACAGGCTGCTGCTGCTTTTCCTGATTTTTTTTTTCATTTCAATTAAAACAGATAGCGGATGAAATTCTCCCCTTTAGCTGATGTTGTTTGTGCATCCCCTGTTCTTCCTTTAATTAAAAAACATGCTTATTGCAATACTTGCCAGAATCACTTTAACGATATTTTAATTGTAATGTCTCTGCCTGATTAAAAAAAGAAAATATGAACCAGAAAGTGTTTGCAGACATGTTCTCAGGATGCAGGAAAAGAAGCCCACACCTACCCGAATGGGGGCCACAGACTACTTCCTTAATTAGCCTGGCACTGCTAGTCAAACGGGCAACGTGGAAGAGAAAACATATAAGTAAAATCACTAACTCAGCCATGAACGATCACAGTTGGGAGGAATCATTTTCATCAGCTCAGGTTCCCCTGGGAGGAGACACAACAGCATCTAACTGAAAACACCAGGTTCACGAGGCCAGCCAAGTGTCCCCTGTTCTATGCAAAGACTAGCCTTTGGGAAAAGAGTGGCTGGACCCTGGGGAACACACTTTGAGAACCACCACTCCAGGCAAATTAAGCTTGTTCAAGCTGTGCATCGTCCATGTTCCAAAACAGGTTGAGAAATACAGGGCTGGCATTGCAGATTCGTTCTCTTGGTCATTCAACCAGCACTTGCTATTACTTCCCAGCCCTCTGTCAGGTGCTGAGATAAAAATGTAAGAAATACACTCACCACCTCCAGAAGGTCATGGTGAAGTTTGATTGCTTGAAGTGAATAGAAATACCCTGGTTTTAGTGAATTGGCCAACTTTACAGACAGTGGAGAAAGAAGGTAACATTGATAACTTAGCCTTTCACTTTTTCTATAAAACACAAAACTCATTAAGTGAAACTTACCGATGAACTGACTCTACTAATTACAAAGTGTGAACTTCTTTGTGGAACATTTAAAAGAACTCGAAATACTGAGCTATCAATACAAATAATATATTTCAAAATAATAAATAGCACTGAGATATATATAAATGCCTTTTACCAAAGCTACTGTTATCAATTACTACTTAATTAAACCCTGATTTCCTTTCTACCTCTAGAAAATCAAAAGTTCCTTTTACCAACAATATACTGATATTTAGGTTCTGAAGGTCCTCAGCTACTCCATGGATTTCTAAAGAGTCACTTAAGACCTCAAAAAGAAAAGAGAGAAGTTTTTGCTGTGGTGCAGTGGGTTAAGAATCTGAATGCTATGGCTCAGATCACTGCAGAGGCATGGGTTCGATCCCTAGCCTGGCACAGCAGATTAAAGGATCTGGCATTGCCGCAGTTAGGTCTCCCCTTGGTCTCAGCGGCTTGGAATTAATCCCTGGCCAAGAACTTCTAAATGCCGTGGATGTGGCCATAAAACAAAAAAAAATTAATTTTTTTTAAAAGGAGAAAACGGATGGAAGAAGTTCTTTTCCAGGCAGGCAAAATTCTTTGCAGCTACCAAGTTATTCATTCAAATAATCTCCTTCCTTTTCCTTATCAAAGTTCAATTAGCACTGAGCCAATCACATTTTTGATAAACCCTAAAATTTGATGTTTTTCTGGGCAATCTGTTATCTGAAAGTTTTCAGTGATTTCCCTGGTGGCTTATCCGTTAAGGATCTGGTGGTGTCACTGCAGTAGCTCTGGTTACTGTTACAACAAAGGTTCAGTCCCAGGCCCAGGAACTTCTGCATGCCTTGGGCGCAGCCAAAAAAAAGTTAGTTAAAAAATTAAAGGTTGCAAGTATAAGTATTCTCTGAATATAATAAACATGATTTGGCTACAACAATAATTTTAGAAATGAAAGGTCATAGTTGTTTCCTCACAGCTTTTTTTTTTTTTTTTTTTTTTTTGTCTTTTAAGGGCTGTGACCAAGGCATATGGAGGTTCTCAGCCTAGGGGTCAAATCGGAGCTGCAGCTGCCAACCTACACCACAGCCACAGCAATGCCAGATCCAAGTCACGTCTGTGACCTACACGGCAGCTCATAGTAACACTGGATCCTTTAACCCACTGAGCAAGGCCAGGGATCAAACCCGCATCCTCATGGATACTAGTCAGATTCTTAACCTGCTGAGCCACAATGGGAACTCCAGCCTCATAATATTTATTTATTTATTTTAAAAATGAGCGTATAGCCTACCTTTACTTGACCTCCAGGAATACTATAGTACGCGGGAAACAACCGATAGTAATGAAAAGCTGTCTTCAGTATATCTCAGCCTACACCAGAACCCCAGGTACATAAGCCTCCCAGGTTCCTAAGTTCACTACCAGGCTGGATAAACAGGATGTGAGAATCCTTAATCAGCGGATGAGGTAAAGAGGTAAGAGAGACCAAGTCTGAAGGACCTTGTAAGCCCTACCAAGGTGTTTAGACTTGACGTTACAGGCTAACGGTGAAGGGTTTTAAGTAAGGACATTTGACATATTTATCTCCCGTTACTGAAAATACGGTAGCTTCTGTGCTAGGAAGGGACTGGTCCCTTTCAATTGCATTTTTCATGTTATAATATCCGAGTTGTCAAGACACGAAACTGTAAATTGTTTAATATCTATCTATCCGTCTGTCTGCCCATCGACTGAAAGCATGTCCTTTCTCACAGCAATGGCTTATCTTTCATTTAAGGCCAATCAAGCCCGTCTGGGACTGTTCTCTGGAGGTAAATAATGTAAGTCATTGTCTGATTCAGAAAAATAAGGGGTTTCAGAGCTAAGTGTCCCCCATGTTAAAAAGCCTTTGTCTCTGATCTCCTGATACACAAATAGTAAATGAAATTGGTCACTGTCTGGACGGATCCACGGACATTTGAGGGTACCAGGAAAGACTCTGATTATAGAAAAATTCACAACCAACATGAATCTGCCTCTTCAGGGCAGAAATTCATTCATTCAACAATTATTTGAGTACCTACTTTGTGCCTGGAGATATAACGGTCCTGGTGATTAAAAGGCAGGCAGAAAAAAGACCTGGATCCTGCTTTCTTAAGTTTATTGCCTAGAATGCACCTTCCCCACAAGGTAAAGAGCAGAAGAAAAGCATCCTCTAATGTTAAATTTGGAAAAAATTGATATTAGAGTAAATCATATAAAAGTTATATTTTATATGTATAGATGAATGCTTAAAGAAGTTCTTAGCCTCCTAAAAAATCACAGTGCACAAAATGGACATGATGGTGACTCCCTCCTTTTGTAGGAGGAAAGTGGCTTGTCATAAGCTCTACTGGGTGTTTATGACTGATTGATTGATTTTAATGGCCACACCCATGAAATATGGAATTTCCCAGGCCAGTGATTGAATCTAAGCCACAGCTGTGACAGTGCAGGATCCTTTAACCCACTGCCAGATATACAACCTGCCCCTCCACAGCAACACGAGCTGCTGCAGTCAAGTCCTTAACCCACTGTGCCACAGCGGGAGCTCCTTGGGTGTTAATGTTGAATGGCTGTAGCCCTGTGGGGAAAGCACAGTAAAGCATTTCTCCACTTCCATTCTGTGCACTGATATGAGGTCTAGAACTTTTCCCAAATCCAGAGAGTCCATGGCTGCCTCACATGTGAACTCAGGCCCCCAGTTTGCTGACCCAGCTCCAATCAGACAACCTGGTTGCAGGATCTGTACCTAATCATCTTATTTCCTGCCTTGAAAGGTAGCTATGCTTCAACAGCAAAAAGAGTCAATGCACTCAGTCTCCTTTTGCAACTAACTGGCAGATGAGTTATTTTACGCTTATCAATTTGAAACAAATTTTATCAGTCTTCAGAACCCTCCCATGTTGACCAAGACATCTATTGTCATGAGAGAAAGAAAAAAAAAATGTGAATATAGGATATTACCTTTTTTTTGCTTTTTGTTTAGGGCCACACCCAAGGCTTATGGAAGTTCCCAGCCTTGTGGTCAAATCAGAGCTATAGCTTCCAGCCTGCACCAGCCACAGCAACATGGGATCCGAGCCACATCTGCAACCTACACCACAGCTCACAGCAATGCCAAATCCCTGACCCACTGAGCGAGCCCAGGGATCAAACCTGTATCCTCAAGGATACTAGTCTGACTCGTTTCCGCTACACCACAACTGGAACTCCCAGGATATTTCATTTTTATCAAATGCCTTCGGATGGATTTCCTTTAAAACCAAGCTGCTCTCTGTGAAGGCTTCAAACTATTCACACAGAGTAAGCTACCCAGTGACCCCCACAGACCTAAAGCACAGAGCACCCACACATGATGTCCCAGGAAGCCCTGTTTCACAGCATCCCGATCGTGGCACTGTAAAGCATTCTAGAGCATGCACCTACTGAAACTGAGGCTGGTCTGGTTCTAGCTAGAAGGAACCAAGTGTACAAACCGTGGGATAAAGAAGGCAGCACTGAGTACAGCGTGTAATACCTCACTCTGAAATCCCCAAACACTTGCTACAGATGAAGAAACTGTGGAAGATGTACAGGTGGCCAAAAGGTACATGAAAAGATGCTCAACATTGCTAATCATCTGGGGAATGCAAGTCAAGACCACACTGAGATATCACATCACAGCCGTTAGCATGGCTATTTTCAAAAAGACAATGAATTGCAAGCATTGGAGAGGATGCGGAGAAAAGGGAAGCCCTGTGAACCGTTGGTGGGAATATAAATTGGTGTAGTCACTACGGAAAGTGGTATGGAGGCTCATGTCCATCGACAGATGATTAGATTAGGAAGATGTGGTATATAAACAAGGTGGAATACTGTTCAGCCATAAAAAGGATACAATAATGTCATTTGCAGCAACATGGATGGAATTAGAGACCCTCATACTGAGTGAAGCAAGTCAGAAGGAGAAAGACAGATGCCATCTGATATCTCTTATAACTAGAATCTAATATACTACACAAATGAATCTTTAAACAGAAAAGAAAATCACGAACTTGGGGAACAGACCTGTGGTTGCCAAGGGGGTGGGGAAGGGAATGGGAGGGAATGGGGTTAACTACTGCTTCGGTGATGGAAAAGCGAGGAGATCCATCTGTATAGCACAGGGAACTATGTCTAATCACATGTGACAAATCCATATATATACATGTAACCAGTTCACCACGCAGTGCAGTTGGAAAATTTGACAGAAATCTGTAAACCAGCTATAATGCAAAAATAAAAAACAAAATTAAAAATAGAACTACCATATGATCCAGCAATTCCACTTCTGGGTATTCATCTGACGAAAACAAAAAATACTACTTCAAAGAGATACATGCACCCCTATATTCATTGCAGCATTACTTACAGTAGCTGAGGCATGGAAACAACTTAAATGCCTATTGATAGATGAGCAGATGAATGGATATAGAAATATATATATGTATACTGTATTTTATTTATCCATATATATACATACATATACAATGGAATACTGTTCAGTGATAAAAACAGAATGAAATCTTTCCATTTGCAACAACATGGATGAACCTTGAGGGTATCATGCTAAGTGAAAAAAGTCATACAGAAAAAGGTAAATACCCATATGATCTCACTTATATATGGAACTTAAAAACTAAAAACAAGAAACAGACAAATCTGAGCTCATGGATATTGAAAACAGACTGGTAGTTGCCTGAGGCGAGTGGGTGAGGGGTGGGCAAAATGGGTGAAAGGGGTCAAATGGCACACATTTCCTGTTAAAAAAAGAGATTAAGTCCAGGGGTGTAATGTACAGCATGGTGATTATAGTTACTAACACTGTGGTGCGTATTTGCGAGAGTAGATCTTGAAAGCTCACATCCCAAAGGAAAAAAAAAAATTTATACTGATCTATGATGACTATTGTGGTGATCATTTTGTAATATAGAAATATCAAACCATTAGGGTGTGCATCTGAAATTAATATATCAATTATACCTCAATTTAAAATCTTTAATTAAAAAACAAAAAAATTTTTAAATTCAAAAAATTTATAATTTAAAAAAATCTGACAGTGACTCAAGAGAAGATGGCTCGTATCAACAAGGCAAGAACATGCATAGCTACTCTGCAGAAATCCCAAATACAAGAGACTAAAAAAAAATCTGAGTGTTTTCAAAACTGGGAACTAAAAGAAAAAATATTTGGAGAAAATGAGACCACATTCCCAGCTATACCAGAAAAACACACTTCCACAAAGTCAAAAATAACCAGGAGAATGGAGAAAACCAAGTGAATAAACTCTGCTACTTCCACCTGTACAAACTTCCCTCTCTTGCCACAGAGAAGAAAAACACTTCAATATGCATTCTGAAGATAACAGAGGCAAAAGCCAGCCAAGGTCTTTATTGACCAGCTAATTCTTTCAATAATCCAGTTTGCTCTGTATATAGAAGCAGCCACTATCTGTAAATAAAATTGCAACTCCGGCCTGACATTCAGCCATCTCTTCTGTTATCCCCTTCAATCCAAAGGAAACGAAAACTAACATTAATTGAATGCTTGCACTGGACCAGACCCTGCACTAAAGGCTTTACAAATATTCCTTCATTTAATACCTACAATACCCATGAGCTGGGCGATACATGGCAAGATGGTGAAGCAAGAGCAAATGATAAATGTTAGCCATCGTCAGCACGGCTGCTGTCCTTAAAACAGGAGAAACTTGTGACTTCCAAAGGCTGTGCAACTTGCCCAAGGTCACGGAGTTGGGAAGAAGCAGAGCCCACATTCAGACTCACTTCTTTCTGGCTTAAAAGCCTGCCAAGCATTTAACTGCTGTGGTACACACCAGTAGACCAAGAAATAGAAAATCGCATTAAAGGCAGAGCAAGCTTCTGCTCAAGCATTGCCAAGCGAAGGCATTGGGAGCAATAAGAAATTACAACATGTCTCCCTCTTGAAAGCCCAACACCAAGGGAAGAGGGTTTTCTAGAGTTCAGCCTCCCCTGATTGGCCCTTTATCCATCATGAGCTTTGGGCCACATCACATCACGCCACCTGACCACCGGAACCGAGAGTCAGTGCTTCATTCAGAAACTAAGCATGCTTCCCCCGGCTACAGACCGCAAGTCCAAGATCGCCACCCAGGATGCATAACAGCACAGACAAGAGGCTAACGTTCCTTCTTTGTTATTATGGCTCATCATAATTACTTGGAATAAAATAATAAATTTTAATTCAGCGATGCCTATGGCCGTTGGGCATCTTAACATAAAAGAACGAAAAATATAATTAACTAAACCAAGGCAATATGCCTATTTCCATCCCAGCTCATTAGTATTAATTGATTGGGTTAATTCTCTTTTGTGTTTAACAGTACCCCCTCAAAAATAATTAAAAAAAAAAAAAGGGACGGAGGGAGGAATGGAGGGAAGAAACAGAAATGGTGAGTAGACAAAAGTTCCGGATTTTTTGCTAATTAATAATAGATTCAGCTGAAGCTTTTATATCATGGTAACAAAATAATGTGCCATTTTTCAAAAAAAGTTCAAGAATCAGTACCTATAACCACATAAATAACAGTGAAAACATAGTCTTTGGGTGCCATTTCCCAGTTGCCTCAAAGAAATTTATAATCTTCTATAAGTTGTGCTGGTAAGAAAATAAATGTATATTCTATTTTATACATGGAAATGCAAGTAAGGCACAGAGAATTCAGAATTCTCAAGGGCCACGTGTATAAGTCTTAGTTTTCTAATGTAGGAGCCTGGTCCCTGGATAATATTTGGACTCTGGTTTCCGTGAATGGGAAAACAACAGAGAGGATGCACTATTTTTATAAAGTAGTTCTAAAGGTAGTTCTTAGGTGGTCCATGTTCACTTCTACTTAGCCATAATCCCTTCACAGTGTGTCCAGACCTCGTGTAGACTGCATTCTTTGTGATACCAGGGAAATGGTTGAGAAAGTAATGCCACTGTCATACGTTACAACTTGTTAAAATTTTTTGAAGAAATTACTTTTTGGCTGGAAATTTTTCAGGCTTTGTCTCAAACCAGAAATGGTCTCAAAACATAAAGAAAATGTCACACAGCTATTCTTCTAATACTATGAATGAGTACGAAAAAGATAAATGGCAATAGATGCTCAGAGACTGAATGGCTATTATTGATGATTATGACAATGATAATTCAATCCTATATTTGGATAGATTTTTATTATCCTTCAAGTATTTTCACGCACAGTATAGACCAAGAGAAGATGCTAGGGACTTACAGCCACGTCCTAGCAACCAGATATCTGAGAACTGGGGTTCTTCCCCAGCAAAGGCATCTTTCAAATGCCTTTTAGAAACAGAAAAATAACTTAGCAACAGATTTTATATTTCTAGGAGTTCCCTTCATGGCTCAGTGGTTAACAAATCTGACTAGGAACTATGAGGTTGCAGGTTCGATCCCTGGCCTTGCTCAGTGGGTTAAGGATCTGGGGTTGCCATGAGCTGTGGTGTAGGTTGCAGACGCGGCTCAGATCCTGCATTGCTGTGGCTGTGGCGAAGGCCGGCAGCTACAGCTCCTGTTAGACCCCTAGCCTGGGAACCTCCATATGCTGCAGGTGCGGCTCTGCATAAAGGCAAAAAGACAAAAAAAAAAAAAAAACAGATTTTATATTTCTAGCAACTCATAAAGATATACATTTATATGTAGTGTAGGAGTATGTACATACATGTGTATTATGTGAATATATGTAAATGTATGTATTTAAGGGTGTACATACATATAGAGATAGATAGCAGTGAAGGCAAATCAGTTGGGAAAAGTGATATTTAAGAGAGCAAGAGTTTAAAAATTACGCTCCCAAGTTTCACCTAGGACCTGAACTCTGCCCCATTTTACTTGTCCATCCATTCAGCAATCAACACGTTCTCTGAGCTGTCATCACGGATCAGGCCCTGTCCTAGACACCGGAGACAGCAGTAAATAAACTGATAGAAGTTCTTTGCCTTTTTGAGCTTATCCTAGCAGAGGAAATGAACTGCACGCAAACAAGTAAATTTAGAGTATGTCACGTGGTGGTTAGCGCTATGAAGAAAAATAAAGCAAAATAACAAGATAGTGTAACAGGATTGCTGTAATTTTAGAAAAGGTGGCCAATAAGCCCTCTCTAATGAGTTGACATTTTCTCAAAGGGACGATGAAATAAGTGAGCTGGCCACACGACTATCTGAAGGAAGAGCACTCCAGGCAAAGGACATTACGAGCCAAGGTCCTGAGGCAGGTCTGTCTTTGGTGCAGAGTCATAGAAGAGCTGCAGTAGAGTGAATGAGGAAGACAAGGTCATTGAAGGGGTCAGAAGATTATTAATGGTGTGGACTTTAGTCCTAGTGGGATGAGAAGTCACCGGGGAAGGGATGAAGTTGAGAAAAGAAGGGCTAAGATCTGACATATTTCAAAGGGCGTGGACAATAAACTAGGGGGGAGTTATCTTAGCACGTAGCATCAAAGTCAAACGCCAATGACCGTAACGCATGAAGACATGCTTTTCTATCACAAAGAGTAACATCAGAGGTGGGCAGCCAGGTGCCATGCCAGTAGAGCAACTCCAGAGTCAGCAGGGTCCCAGATTTCTTCCATTCTTCTGCTTCCCCATTCTCAACAGGTCACCCCACGGTCCAAGGTGGCAGCTGAAAATGTAGCTATAACATTTACATTCCAAGAGGCAGGGAAGAGGAGGAAGGGGGGACAAATAGGGCCTGCCTCCTCCTAAGTCAGCTTTACTTTGGGAAACATGATAGATGCCCTGCACCCAGGTCCCCTTACATCTCACTGACGAGCTCCTAGCCACAACCGATGTCCACCTACAAAGGAGACGAGGAAATACAGCTCAGTACACTGCTGCTCCCAATCAAAACTGGGGTTCGGCTACTGAAGAAGATACAACACTTAGAAACGTGGGAACCAATTAAGAAGTTCTTTGAAATGGTCCCGGCCAAAACTTATGTTGATGAGGACAAGGCTGGTACCAACAGGACACGTGTGGAAGACTCAGCCAGCAAAATTCACTGATGGATTGGTCCTCAGATGTAGGGAAAAGAGACACCTAGGATGCTGCCAAGATTTGGGGCCGTTAAGTGAGATGGAGAAGTTCCTCCTACTTTGATTCTGTGTGTGTGCTGACATCTATACAATCAAACCTCGTCTCAGGCACAAAGGACCTGGTCCTCACCTCCTCCCCACCATCCACCGTCTTTCCATCCTGGACACCCGGATTACTTCTGTCTCCATTGCACCTTACCTCCTACATTGCATGGTTTAGAGCTAAACATTTTGTCTTTCACATTTGCCTCCTAATTACTTTTTCCTTTTTTTTCTTTTTCCTCTTTTTTTTTTAATATATCTTTTTGGACTGCACCACCCACAGCACATGGAGGTTCCCAGGCCAGGGGTCAAATCAGAGGTGTAGCCGCCAACCGGCACCATAGCCACAGCAATGCAGGATCTGAACCGCATCTTTGACCTACATACACTGCAGCTTGCGGCAACGCTGGATCCTTAACCCACTGAGTGAGGCCAGGGATCAAACCCGCATCCTCACAGGCACTATGCCAGGTTCTCAACCTGCCGAGCCACAATGGGAACTCCTGTAATTTTCCTTTTTCGTTGCCAGCGCTTAGATAGACGGCTGTCAATAAGACAGCATTCCCTATACAAAAAACAGATAACTAACAAGAGCCTACTGTATAGCATTGGGAGGTCCACTCAACGTTCTATAATAACCTATATAGGAAAAAAGACAAATATAACTGATTCACTTGGCTATAAATCTGAGTCTAATTCAACACTGTAAATCAACTATACCCCAATAAAACTGATTTTTTAAAAAGTTGAACTATGGGAGTGGGGATTAAAAATTGGACAGTAGTTCCCATCATGGCTCAACAGGTTAAGAATCCTACTAGTATCCAAGAGAATGTGGGTTCAATCCTTGGTCTCGCTCAGTGGGTTAAAGGATCCGCCATTGCTGTGAGCTGTGGTGTAAGTCGCAGACATGGCTTGGATCTGGCGTTGCTGTGACTGTGGCATAGACCGGCAGCTGCAGCTCTGATTCTGATTGGACCCTTACCCTGGGAACTTCCATATGCTGAGGTGTGGCCCTAAAATGATTTAAAAAAAAAATGAACACATTAAAAAAAAAAAAAAAAAGCCTTCCTTATAGCCACTGGCCACACACACACACACACACACACACACCACAAAGACACATCAGGAGCCCAAGGTCACAGACTTTTTCCCTAAAGGGTACTAATTAATTGATTTGCCTGAATACTTCTCCTCACTTTGGGGGGTGGGGGCAGCTTGCAGTATATAGAATGCAAAACGCCTACTCAGAGAAAGCTGAGTCCACCCTTAAGAGAAAGGTAGTGACACTCCATCAGTTCATCCCCCACAAAATATTTTATTTTCCCTCATCTAGCCATGCTCTGACTTTAACAAGAACAAATGCTCCTGTAAATGTTAAATATACTTATAGTAAAGCCTGGTGGATTAGTGCAGGGTTTTATAGATCTCCAAAACTATCACATTTCCCAAGCAATTTTCATTTGCCAATGAACAAGTCACTTTGATAACCATTCCTTATTATCTGCCACTGGCACAGGCAATGATTTTTATTCTTATTTAACAGATAAGGGAACAAATGCACAAGAAGATGGAAAAAGAACTGACTTAGTCACTTGGCGACGGGGTGGAGGCATCAAAATTTGAATTCCCGGTGTCTCCCCATTTCCCCGGCCCTAGAGCTATGCGGCCAGTTTTGCAATAAGGAAGCCTATTTATATGACTTTCCATGGGACCAGGAAGTCAAAACCACAACAGGGGAAAAGCAGCAAGACATTGCTTTCTTGGCAGGGAGTTTCAAAGGCAGCAGCATGAACTGATTGCAGAGCATTTTGCTATATTGTGGGTGCTGCCAGGGACAAGCCTAACTACAAAGGACTTGAAGAAAGACGCATATTCTTGGGGAACAATGTTCACCCTCTTGTATATGAAAAATTAAAATAATCAAGCTCTGTGCTTTTAAAAGTCAAAAGAAAGGGCTTTCATTTTGAACCTCCTGACCCCTGCTTCCTTTCATAGTGAAATCTCAATTTGGTCCTGGAATGAATTGTCAACCAAGTGCTGGAACTTATCCCAAAAGTTCCCCTTCCTCCTGCTCCTTAGATGCTAGAATCATATATAATAAGGCCACCAGCCCCACCCTCACCCCCGCCCCAGCCCCAAACTCCCGCAAACCTTTCACGTGCAGGAAGTTGAGGATGCTGGTGTTGGCGTCCAAAAGGAGCAGCTGGTCCTTCTCCACCGTGACGTTGTCGCCCTCTTGTGGCGGTCTCCCGGAAAACCAGCTGTGAGCCCTGGACCACCTCCGGCAGAACTGAAAGGCAAAGTTGCCCTGCAAAACAGGTTTCGTTATTTTTCTATTGCTCTGTTTAAAAGCAAGTCTGGGTGATCGATCAAAACAGAAACTCCTTAAACTCAAATTAATTTAAATATAGTTTTAAACATCTCAATAGAATCAGTCACTCTCTCTTCCTCGTAAACTAACTTAAGAAGAGGAATATACAGAAGGGGCAAAGTCTTACGTGAAGGGCCTCTGTGTCTGTGCTCTGGAATTCTCCAACGACAAGCCGGTAATGTCTTCTTACATTTTTCCCAAGCACAGAGCCCCTTTCACCTAACAGATGAGGGTCGATTCCATTTTTTATGTTTGCAGACAGATATTGCGCCGTGGATGAAAAGTCATAAATAGCCGGGAAGAGAGAGAATTAGAGTGTTCTGCTTGATAGGTGGCATTTTGCTTTATGAAACTGGTGCCATTTTTCACCGGCTCTACTGGCAGGTGTCCCTGTTTTATAGCGACATTCCTCTCTCCACGTGTTCAGATCCATGCTTCCTACTCTGCCTCTTGTAATATTACTGTCGCCTTTCCCTCTGTGCTTGGTGCCAGAAAAGTTCATGCACGGGAGGAATATCAGCTGAGTTCAGGCTCTAGCCCTGAATGTTGACGGAGGGACCGGGGGTCGGGGGTGACTGCAAGGACCGAAGAGGGGGAAGCACCCCACCCCCCACCCCCTGCACTCTCCCGCTCAAAGCTTTTGGCTTCCGGTTAATTTATGGCCAAACTGAAGTCATGTGGGTCTCAAACCAAGGATGTCAAAAATCACAGAGAGCAGTTTCAGGCCCGTGCAAGAGGCAGAGAACAGGCCTCAGTCTCACGCGGCTGTGGAACCGTAAGTCTAATAAATATGATGAAATCTAATAGGAGAAGATGGTTACCTCAAGGTTCCACAGTGTACCCCTCTCTCCACATGCTGCTTCTCCCCACGCAGATTCCAAACTAGTGTGAAGCCCCAGTTCCTATAAAATAACTGCCTAGAAGGGGCTCCTGTGAGGCGTGAGGGCCGGATGAGAGAAGATGCTTAAAAAGGTGAGGTGCGTTTACAACACTAATAACCGCACCTCCACAGAGAACCGCGCCCCAGAGTATTTCCCTTTTTTTTTTTTTTTGTCTTTTTGCCTTTTATGTAGAGAAAGTGGAGAAATGTGTTGCCAGAAAAGCCACGAGATTTTTCAGGAGGATGCGCCGCCCCCTGAGTCGGATACTGAATTCCGTTACCGGCTAGGCGTGGGCATAAGGAAAAGCAGGATCTTGTCATTATCTGCATTGACAAAAGAGAAATAAAATCAGTGACTTGCCCCAGCGTAAGAGATGGAGGAGGAGTTCCTGTTGTGGCTCAGTGGATGAAGAATCCAACTAGTACTGAAGAAAAAAAAGCGGGGGCAGATTTCCCATTGTGGCTCAACGGAAGTGAATCTAACCAGAAACCATGAGGATGCAGGTTCGATCCCTGGCCTCGCTCACTGGGTTAAGGATCCAGCGTTGCCGTGAGCTGTGCTGTAGGTCATAGACGTGGCTCGGATCTGGCATTGCTGTGGCTGTGGTGTAAGCCGGCAAACAGCTTTGATTCAACCCCTAGCCTGGGAACCTCCATATGCCACAGATATGGCCCTAAAAAGATTAAAAAAAAAAAAAAAGAATCCAACCAGTATCCATTAGGGCTCTGGTTCAATCCCTGTCCTCGCTCAATGGGTAAAAAATCTGATGTTGTCACAAGCTGCAGTGTAGGTCGAAAATGGGGCTAGGATCTGGCATTGTTGTGGCTGTGGTGTAAGCCAGCAGCTGCAGCTCCAATTCGACCCCTAGCCTGGGAACCTCCTTATGCTGCAGGTGCAGCCATATAAAGAAAAACGAAAGAGGAAGAGAGAGAAGAGACAGCAGACATAGTGACAAGCCTTCCCGGCACCACAGAAAAAGGCGGTGTGGTGCCTGACCGGCTTTGGGAGCTGTACCGTGTCCGCAGGCTGAGCGTTCACAGCCGCGAAGGGCAGGAGGGAAGCCTAGCTCTCCGCTGACCTCACACTGAGGCTGGGTACACGGAGGCGAAACCGCAGACGGGGCTCCTTATAAGGCCACATGCCCTACATTCTTATAACCCTTTAATTCACTCCTGTAAGATCCACAAAGACCGGGGGGGGGGGCAAATAGGAGGGAACTGGAGTGAATAAAGAGCAGACGAGATGGAAAAGACCGAAAGATGCTAAAGATAACTCCAGAGAAAGGTGAATAGATTACCTGTAATGTCGGCCCTGAATCACTAACAACAGGACCTTAGAAAAAGTGTGGCTTTCTAGAGGGTCAGAGATACAAAGGACTCTAGACAAATTCCAAATCCTACCCCTTTACTTTAAAGATGATGTTTCATATTTTTTTAAATGAAAAACATGATGTTTGTATCTTTTTTTTTCTTTTTTCTTTTTTTTTAGGACCGCACCTGCGGCACATGGAAGTTCCCAGGCTAGGGGCTGAATTGGAGCTGCAGCCACTGGCCTACACCACAGCCACAGCAACATCAGATCTGCGTTGTGTCTGTGACCTACACCATAGCTCACAGCAACACCTGATCCTTAACCACTGAGCGGGGCCAGGGATTGAACCCACAACCTTGTCGATACTAGACAGGTATCCGAGCCACAATGGGAACTCCCTGTATCATTTTTTTAAATTCCAAATACAAGTGTGTATGGCTGAATCACTGCTATATAGCAGAAATCAACACAATGTGGTAACAACTATACTTCAATAAAATTAAAATTTAGAAAAAATTATGTTTTAGAGTTTCTCAGCCTAAAGCTCTCAAAGGTGCAGATTCCCTCAGTGTCACTGGGATGGAAACAAAAGCTCAGGAGGGATAAATAAGGAATTTAGAATTAACAGGCACTACTGTGTATAGAATAGAAAAACAACAAGGACCTACTGTTTAGCACAGGGAACTGTATTCAATATCTTATAATAACCTGTACTGGAAAAGAATCTGAAAAAGATACCTATATAATGGAGTCACTTGGCTATACACCTGAGACTAATGAAGAATTGTAAATCAGCTATACTTCAATTTAAAAAAAAAAAAGCTTAGGAGGTGGGACCAGGGATCTGGGGATCTGTCATTTTAATCATCTTCTGGATGGCACTTGTGCATCAAATCTGAGGACCAATTCCAGGCAAGGAAGCAGGAAGTTCCCTTCACACCAGCCCCTCAAGCTCAGGGAAGGCTGGCAAGGGTCTGCAGACGAGCCGTGAGGAGTATGAAGAACTCAACAGTGTGGGTCTTTCTGAGACCTGAGCCCGGTGTTCAGATCCACAGCCCAGCTACAGAACTGCACAGAAAACCTGGGCTCATGACCCCCGTGACAGAAAGATCTGGAACAACTAGACATGAATTAGGTAAAAGGATGTCAGAGAAGGACCATTCTATGGTGTCTTCCATTAATGAACCTGAGAATCTTTCAACACTCACAATTCACACCGACACCTGTTGTCCTGGCTCTGGGGGGACTTTAAAGGCTTGCTCACTTGGAAACAGCCGTGTGTGTAGTGAGCTGCCTTCCCTGTGTTTCCTCCACTTGGCCTGGCCTGTCAACCCTCGACGATGGCTACCCTCAGCCCCAACTAGGCAGGTGGGCAGCAGTACCGCTAAATCCACTCTACAGTTGAGGAAGCAAAGACTGCAAGAGTTTAAACATGTGCTGAAGACCCCGGAGGTGGAGAGAGTCTGGACACAGCTGGGCAGGCTCCCACCTCAGTCTCGTCACTCACGTGGCCTGTCCGGGGCTGCCCTCTGCCTGTACCAGCCACTCCTCACTTCCCCCAGGTCTCAGCTCAAGCTCCACGCCCTCCCTGTCTCCTTATTAAAATGCTATGTCCAATCACTCCTTCTCCCCAGTACCTCACCCTGGCATAAGACCATACATTCCTTGGGTATTTATCACCCATTCGGTTTACTCAGATGAAAAACAGACTTTGTTTTGGTCATTGCTATACCCCCCACCCCCTAAATAGTGTCTAACATACAGTAAGTGCACAGTAAAAACTGATGAAATGGTTTCCTTTTTTGTCTTCATTTTTCAGTTGAAGTGTAACTGATTTACAATGTTGTGTTAGTTATATTAGTTTCAAATGTACATCAGTGTGATCCAGTTATGCACACACACATGTGTGTATATATATAAATCTATTCTTTTTCAGATTCTTTTCCATTATAAAATATCGAATACAGTTCACTGTGCTATACAGTAGGTCCTTGTTGTTACCTGTTTTATGTACACATTACTGTACATAAAACAGACGAGATGATTTCTTAAGTGAACCTTCCTCCTGCTAATCCCACATGTATTTGTAGATGTCACACACACTCGTGCATACACACACAAAACTGCACACACAGGTGTACGTGCCTTCTTGATACAATAAGTGGGCATATTCGTGATAAAACCCAAAATACTTTAAAATGCTTCATTGCCTAGGTCTCCTAATCCATTGAGTTTGCCTCACACCTTTTCCCACTCCGTTCTGTGTTTTCAAACTCTCTCAACTTAACCCAAGCAACAGCGAGGACTGCCTTTGGAATGGATGAGCAGTGAGATCCTGCCGTACAGCACTGGGAACTGTATCTAATCACTTAGGATGGAGCAACATAAGGTGAGAAAAAAGAATGTATACATGCATGGGTGACAGGGCCACCGTGCTGTACAGTAGCAAATTGACAAAACAATGCAAACCAGCTATAATGGAAAAAATAAAAATCATTATAGAAAAAATAAAACCCAAGATTCAATCTCTCTATGAAATCTTCCACTGATTTTTTTCTTTCACCTTAAATCTCTTCAATCAATGTGGTAGATTTCGGATGACTATAAATGTCAAGCATATCATTTCTTTTTTTTTTTTTTTGTCTTTTTGCCTTTATGTAGAGCCGCACCCACGGCATATGGAGGTTCCCAGGGTAGAGGTCTAACAGGAGCTGTAGCTGCCGGCTTACACCACAGCCACAGCGACGCGGGATCCGAGCCGCGTCTGCGACCTGCACCACAGCTCATGGCAACGCCGGATCCTTAACCCACTGAGCAAGGCCAGGGATCAAACCCGCAACCTCATCGTTCTTAGTCGGATTCGTTAACCACCGAGCCACGACGGGCACTCCCTAGCATATCATTTCAAAAGAGCTAAGCTTCCCTCTGCCCAAAACTTTTCCTTACCATAATAAAGGTATCTTGAGATATACGAAATTGTATTGATGATTCATGCTTATTACAAAACAATGACTAAATATTAAAAGCCCTAAAAAAATCAATGTGTCCTCAACTCTTTGACAGCAACCTGGGGAAGCGGAAGAGGCTTTTACTTCCATGACTGCAGATTGTCACTGAACCAATGATCACATGTACGCTGTCATAAGAATTTTTGCTCCACCTTTTCATAGTGGACACAATAATAGTACAGTTTCCTACACAGGACTCCTAGGGCAACAACGCCAGGAGCCAATGGATGTGGCTCACTTTTCGACATCTTTATCCTTTAATTCCCATCACTTTGATCTAATCGATCAAAAAAAAAAGGGTATGCTGATAGCATCACTAAAAAAGACACTGTTAATTTATTTGAAAGCCTCTCAGCTGATCCCAACGTGCTGTTTTTGGTGAAAGCCGTGCTGTGCGTCACCAACTCAACGCTTTGGTCAACGTGAGTTTCACTTGCACCAAACAGAAGCTCTTATCACTGTGGTCCTCAAGGTGTTCAACCTTTAACTCTAGTTTTCCTCTCCGGGATAAACAAGTCACTCATTCCCATTCTACAGATGAAGAAAATCATCTCCCTAAGGGCATGTGGGGGTGGGGTGAAAAACAGAGATTTGGGAACTATCCAGAACACGCCTTCATTTCCACCTCGGAAACTACGGCCCCAAATAAACCAAAGCAAAACCCTCCAAACGAAACCAAACACCAGCGAAGACTTTCCTGCCTCGGCTAGCAGCTTATGCAATTTGTTTTCTCCTTACAGCTTGTCAGCACTTCTCTGAACTTCGGGGATTGTGCAGCGTCTGCAAATCCTAAGTGTCACCTTAAATGTATTTGCAGCCCCACCAGAGTTATCTTGAAAGAAATCATCGATCAGCAAGTTGGAACATCGGGCAGAGCAAAGCCCTGTGTGCGAGCATGTGCGCTAAGCTGAGGGGGTGGAGGAGGTAAGATCTGGGGATCTTTCTAGTCACCGTGCCTCCTGGATGACAAAGACAAGGAGGAGCTGTTCTGACAACCTCCCCAGAATGCCTGTTTCAGCAGTCAAGCCCTGGAAATAGGAGAAGACAAGTCTCCGTCACTGACACTTTCTCCACCCTTTACAAAAGTCCTCTGTTTTCTCCAAAGGACTTAGGGTCACCGAAACATCATGTATGGTGTATATTTCAGTCAAGCCCCAATGGAATGTAAGCTTCAAAAGAGCTTCTCGGTTTTCCGCTGCAACCCCGGTACCTACGACAGTGCCTGGCACGTGGAAGGTAACCCCCGAGATATATTTGAATGAATAGTCAGCTCTCCTGTGGGCTCGTAATCACTAGGCCATAATTCAAAATACTGTTTGAATAACTAAAATAATTTTACGTGAAACTGCATTTTTTTTCTTTGTTCAGTGCTTTTTTACATAGAAGTGTTTTCAAACCAAAACTTTTTTTCTTTTGTAACATCCTCCATTCTTTTAGGCATAGGATACCCTTCTTCCATTCTGACACAAACAGCACTTATATGTTCTTCTCCATTTGTAGGGTTTTATATTTGCATGTTAGTCCTCAACTAACTTAGAATTCGTAACGATGGGGAGTTTCCCAATTTTTCTTATTTCTTATCTTTGCTTTTTTTTCCCCCAAATAGTTAACTTTCCTCACACCATTTACTAAATAACGTTTTCTCTCCCAACTGAAAGTCTTAGCTATTTTAATAACGGTGTTTTAATGCTGGAGGATATTTAGCTTGTTAGCCAATTAAAATCATAAAACATTTATATATGAGCTAAAGTTACAGTGGTTCTTTTACATGCATCTGACCTCATCCATGTTCTAAAGGTGTCCCTGATATCATTGAAAAAAAGACAAATAGCCAGATAACTGATTAAATGTGTGATTAATTCAATAATTAAAGGTACAACCAAGGTGCTCTGGCAGTTTAGAGGCTTAGGTGACCAACTGTGGTAAAGATCGCCTTACTGGTAAAATCCAGTGAATTATGTACCTTTCCTCGTCTCAATCTGGACTCTACAGATAAATTAACAGAGGCCAAGATTATTTCATGATTATGAAACCAAAACACGCTCATTGGAGGAAAAGCCAACCATCTACAAATCCAGGATTACGAATAGAGCCCCTGACCTATAATCTAATAACTGCTTAGGGAACAAAAAGGAAATTAAATTAGTTTGGCATAATTTGTTCTTACTGAGCTCATGCTGCCTCTAAGTGATCACTTTCTTTTCTCGGTGCTTATAAACCCTTCAGGATGATGACACAGCAGGAGAAAGTCTCTCCACCCTGTCCAGCACACTGACTCCTCGAATATCAACACCACCTTCTGCCAGCGACTGGAGCTCAATTCACATTTACACTTGGTCCCTGTTAGAAACCGGGGCAGTTAACCAGCTTCACTCTGCCTTCCGTGCACATCCTAAGCAGCACGATTTCTCTGAGAATACCGGTATTAGCTCAATACTTCATCCACGTGAGTTATTTGTGGACTCTTTAAGCTTAAGGACAGCCTGCAAATACAATACATTTGCAGAACCTTTATCTTCTCTTCCATCTTTAAAAAAATTTTTGTTAAAGAATAGTTGATGTGCAATGTTGTGGTCAATTTCCACTGTACAGCAAAGTGCCCCAGTTACATCTATATTCTTTTTTTTTTTGCCTTTTTTTGTCATTTTAGGGCCGCACCCACGGCATGTGGAGGTTCCCAGGCTAGGGGTCTCATCGGAGCTTTAGCCACTGGCCTACGCCGCAGCCACAGCAACGCAGGATCCGAGCTGCGTCTGCGACCTACACCACAGCTCACGGCTACGCCGGATCGTTAACCCACTGAGCAAGGCTAGAGATCGAACCCGCAATCTCATGGTTCCTAGTCGGATTTGTTAACCACTGCGCCACGACGGGAACTCCTATATTCTTTTTCTCATATTACCTCCCATCATGGTCTTATCCCGAGAGACTGGATATAGTTCCCTGTGCTGTAGAGTAGGACCATGTTCATTCATTCTAAATGTGATAGTTTGCATCTACTAAGCCCAAACTTCTCTTCCATTTGCATTTGCGAATCTCCTCAATGTCTCTTCTGAGTTACAAGCCGTTGTAATTACATTCCATCATCCAACACCGCCGAAATCCCAAGCACAGTGCTAGACACTTGACTTCTAGTATCGCTAAACCTCACCACTGGAAAATACATATTACTCTCTCCACTTGAATTTTTTTCAATGTTTAATTTTAAAAATTATTCATAGCATCCAGTAGTTCCTGGGCCAGAGATCAAACCCGAGCCACAGAAGTGATGCCAGATCCTTAACCCACTGCAGCACCAAGGAATTCCATCAATGTTCAATTTTAAAAATTATTCATAATGGCTAACATTTTGGAGCGCACTTAACAGGTAATATCGCACTCAAATCCTCAGAGTCTTCTCAGCCTCTTTGCCTGAAACTATGGAGCAGATGGACCTCTAGATTCAACAAATATTTATAGAGCATCCGCAAGGCACCGGGCTAGGCACAAAAGACAACAAATTCCTGATCTCGGGGAACTTGTATCTTAGAGTGATAAAGTTAGTGGAGAGTGAGCCAGAGGCACTCTGAGAAAGGAGCTGCTTGGTGTGCTGCAGACTCAGCAAGGAGCACAGAGAGGGCAGTGAGGCCTGAAGGCGGAAGACTGCACAGTTCAGCTGCCTTCCTGCTGAAGCAGGGGGCTGTTCATTCATTCATTTTTCCCACTACTTAAAGACCTCAAGTTCTCTGCTTGTCATAGAGAAACGAATCAAGTAAAATATGTCACAGAGAAAAGAATCAAGTCTACGACAGGGTCAGCCAACTGCAGCCCAAATCTGGCTCACTCACTCTACTAATAAATAAAGTTTTATTGGCACAGCGATTGGACCATTCACCTACATACTGTTTCTGGCTGCTTTCCATTTGTGGCGCAACTCTATGGCCCAGAAAAGCTAAAGTATTTACTGCCTAGCTCTATATAGAAAAAGTTTGCCTACTCCTGGCATATTCCAACTTATATGATTAATAAGAAATGATATTGTCCAGTTACCTATGACATACTTGGTACACCACATCTATATTCTATCAATACTGAAATATGTTCAAAACAGAACTTTTTATTAAAAATAAAGAATTATAACACAGCTACCTAAGAGTTTGGGCACTGGAAGCAAAAGGAAGTATTGAAATACTGGAAACTGGTTCAATTCTCTTCATTCTCCAGTAAGCAATAAGCCAGGTGTCTGAAAACTACATAAAGGCAAGTGGAAGTGAGGGCGTGTGTGCGTGTGTGCGTGTGACACTCGGCCTGCATACATGCACACATGCAGGCAAATCAGAAGATTGACAGATACATGCTAGCCTTTTCCGCAGAGCTGACACACTGCCATTTAACCAGTGAGCACGGAGCACATGTTTCTGTTCCCAGTCACCAGTAAGAGACAAGGTTAACATTTTAAGTGATGGACTACAGCGTGTTATTTCCCCATGCAATGGACCCGTGACTGCACCGCCTTGGAAAACACTTAATTTCAGTGATTGAATACACGGGAGCGCACTTTCCCTGCTATGAACCTTTGACAGCTCCTCAGTTTTATACACCAGGGGGACTTCTTTTTTTCCCCTCTTCTTCCCCCTCCCTGTAATACCTGAAGGGAAGCAAAATGAATATGTGGTGGCAGAGAGAAAAGGAGGAAGCCCAGAGAATGAAAACTGGTTTGTAAGCATTGGGTATTTTATAATAGACGTACTCACTGCCATCTGCTCTAATTACTTTTAATGTTTGGGCTACCATCTTCATACAATAGAAATAATGATCTCCTCAAGGGCAAAAAAAAAAATTTTTTTTTTTTTTTTACAGAAACAAACAAAAGTTGATTGCATTTCGCTCCCAGGCTAAAGAAAAATCAAGCTACTTTGCAGTGAGCAATCAATTAGGAAAGTGAGTACGCCTCTGATTAACACAGACAGCTCAGGTCTCCTTAGTGGGTCCTTCCCCCCGCCTCCTTTTCCCACCTCTTTGGAGGACTCGTGCCCACAGCTCATGGAGGGCAAGGAGGTGCCTAGGCATGTTTCTAGGTCTGAGAACACATCCCATAAATTCCTTACATTTGGATCAGAATCAGACCAAGCCAAATCTTCTACCGCTCTTCAATCTGGCAGCAGATATGCCCAGACTTGAGAAATGCTAAGTAGAGAGGTAGGTGTTCTACCAAGAGTACAGATCAGATCCTCTCCTGGGGTGAGCTCCCCAGAGGCCACCCCAAACCTGAACACCTCATCGGAAGCTAGAACTAACAGCCTATTAAAGTCTTCAGGAATGCAAATGATCCAGACACACACCCTCCCCCCCAGAATGGGTCTCTTCCTTGGCAACCCAGGAGAACCCAGGACTCAGTGAAATACGTGGAGTCCAGAAAGATAAGGAATAGATCACTGCAATGTCAGTGGAACCTTGACTCTCACAAAGGCCTTCTCAAACCCCAAGTTCGAGCATACTGCCATATTAACAATTCTGAGATGCCCCCCCACCCCAGGATTCCCTCCCCTGCTGTACATACCCTGTTCACTCCCGAACAGCGCTGAGAAATATAATGGGCTATCACTCCCATGATCAGGTCACGTCCTACAGCAATGGTGAAGGAGTTCTGCAGGTATAATTAACTTCAGAAATCAGTTGACTTTGGGTTAATCTAAAGGGGGATTTACATCTCTTATTTAGGTGAGCCCTTAAAAGAGAGATTCCCCCACTGACTTTGAAGGAGCAAACTGCCATGTTATAAAGAGGACCACATGACAGAACCCAAGAGCAACCTCTAGGAGCTGAAATGGTCCCCGTCCAATAGCCAACATGAAAACGAGACCCTCATCCCACAGCAGAAAGAAACTGACTTCTGCCAAGAATTTGAACGAGACTGAGGAAAGATGCTGAGTTCCAGATGAGGATATAGCCAGGCTGACACCTTAACTTTGGCCTTCTGAGATGCTGAGCTGAGACCCCCAGTTTCTGTCCCCAGACACCTGACCTGCAGAAACTTGGAGATAATAAATGGGCATCTGGCACAGAAAACCAGTACACCATCACAACGGCTTTCTTCTTTGGAGAGTAATATTCAGAGGACGCGACTGACTTTTTCTCCTTTCATGGAAGTCACTGCTCTAAAGGGTGGACACCAAGACCAAGTTAGGTGGGCAGAAGGCCAGGTGGTTCCCTCACTGCTTAAGTGACTCCCAGCACAAAGGACAGGCAACACAGATTTTGTCTTTTAATTTCTGGTGCCAAGAAGTTTAAACTAAGACCTGACAGAGAACTCATTTGCTCAGGAAGAGTTAAAACTGATAAAGATAAACAGCAAATGCCATAGGACCGCTATGTCTTCACAACTTTTCTCTACCTAGGCTGAAGAAATGCAAAACTTTCCAATCCTGAACAGGACCATGATGTGTATCCTCTGGGAGATACTAGGAATTTTTGAAAGCCCAGATTCTGACTTGACTTCTAAGTATGGTATTTGAATATAATTGACAGAAATAGCACTTCTTTTCTGCTTGCGTTGCTTCCGAAGGAGAGAGGAGAATCTGACTTTTGTCATTCTCTCACAGAAAGAAAGAAAGAAAGAAAGAGAGAGAGAGAGAGAGAGAGAGAAAGAAAGAAAGAAAGAAAGAAAGAAAGAAAGAAAGAAGAAAGGGCAATGCTTTGCAGAGGAAAGTCAAACTCAGAAACCAGAGAAATTCATCCCGTACCAGTACCTAGAATCTTCCTCAGTCTTGACTAAATCACTTTTCCCTCCTTCTCTAAGCTTCAGGGTAGAGATTAAGGTACCTTTTAGGAAGGATGAGAGAAATATTCATTTAGGGTTTTAGATCTCCGGATATCAAAGTAGCATCATGTTGTATCCGTAAGCATTCATGCATGTATTGTCTGGTATCTGATGAAGCAAAAGGCTAATACCACAAAATTATCAGTTCTGCTTGAGGAATGAGGAAGCCCCGAAAGATTAAATGATGGGTTTCAGAGTCAGGATGCAATCTCAAGAATCTAGAATTTAGGGAACCTGCCTGTCCATGGCAGTGCAAATGCCGTTCTCGTATACACAGGCTGTGTTGATTACAATCCCCTTTGTGAACCCTCAGTGGGCACACACTATGGTCCAGGCACTGCAAGACCCTCCCCTGGACCCACAAATGCATAACTGGATTTATAAGCTCTTAGAGCCCAGTTTCAAGTGCATTGTCCCCTTTACTCTAAATGCATCCGCCACACACTGTCCCTTTTCTGCCAAACCCTGTTTATTGGTTCCAGATGCAATGAATCATCTACTGACTTGAGCGACATTAGAGGTAAACACGAAGGTTCAAATGTAGAGATAATTAAATAACACCAACTACCAGTAACAGCAGTCCAGGCAAAGAAGGAAATAGACCCGGAGATTTCAGATAGGACAGTCTGATGGAAACCCTCCATGCTCAGGATCAGAACCACATGCTATTTTGACATAATGGAAAAATCTCTATGTTTTGATTTTTTCCAAATTTTCATATGCCAGTGATCAGAATGGGTAGGTGCCACAAGCAGGTGGTGACCCGATTTAAACATCCCCATGATTAAAAATAAAACATCCAAAAATCAACTAAACTGCCATCTATTTCATATCTCAAAGCAGTGTGCTTTAGACTGTGTGTGTGTGTATATATATATATGTGTATATATATATATATACACACACACAGCTTATTGCCTTGACCACTGATAAATAAAATTGATAAAATATATGCATTTTTCCAGTAAACTCTTCTTTAGGGAAAGCCCCACAAAGCAAAAATTTTCTAAAGCCCTTCCAAAAACTCATAAAGCTCAATATAATTTCCAGAGAGCACAATGCACTTTAATCACTTGCTTCACCTGGCTTTCATTGTATACAATGCACATAACGTATAAACACGAGTATGTGTATAACATATACACATACGTTTATACAAACACTTGAAAAACTTCCCTTATTGTGTCTTTAAAGGCAGAAAACTCAGAACCTTTGGCGAATACTAAACCACAGCCACAGCCACAATTACTACCCGAGAAGTCTGGAAGTTCCACAAGTCTGGAAGAGCCACAAAGACCCCCCATGAAATGAGCCTTAAAGCAGCAGTAATCAGCTCTTCAGGGGACCAAGGAGGGAGCAATTTAAAAAGCAATACTGGAGAGTGATCAGAGGTCTCCACATCTCACAGAACACAAGCAACGTGCCTTTCCGTGGAATTCTCCCAACTTTGGGGAATTACCCTCTTGCTGGAAATCAGGACTTCAACTGGCTGAGGATTAATTATTCATGTACTTCTGTTTTGCCTTAAGAAAACAGAAGCTTCTTCTTTCCCCCATTTTCCCAGTGGGAAGAAACGGAGCTCCCAAAAAGGCCCTGTATTAATTTCAGGGTTAATGAAACTTTGGTATGCATTCTAATACCTCATTTCTAAAATTGAAATTAAGTGATGCTACAAGATGACTTGGTGAACTAGAGCAGAGCTACAGTCAGAACAAAAGCCAAATCAAAGTGATATGTTTCTTCTACCAAAAGACATGGCCTTAATTTTAAACTACTGTAGCCTAAGGAGCGCTTCTAAAATTTTCTTGATCGACCAATCAGCATACGTTCTGATAGGTATGAGCCACATTAATGGATCCCATGAAAAAAGGCTGGCAAGCAGCGGGACAGCTTTCTGTTATTTCCCATTCGCTATTTGTGGAAAACTCATCTAGGTGAAGTCTCTTTGCCTGGGATCTCTCCAAAGGTGCCCTGATGTTTTAGAAAATTAAGAGGAAAAAGTCACTTCACCCCCTCATCAATCACATGAAGCAGAAAGAAATATCTTTTTCTCTGTTATTCCCTCTTCTTTTCCATTTACACTCAACTAACTAGGGCAGGAAGGTAGGTTTTAATCTATGAGTCTTTAAATTTTTCATATGGGCAGTCCAAAGCAAACCTAAACTCTAGTTTAAAACGTTTTTAAACCTTTTGAACATACTGAGAAACTTTATTGACAATGTAATGGACACAGATCATGAACACCTTCCCTAATTCTCTAAGCAACGAAGATGATAAAAAGGTACCCAACGAATGTTTAGAAAGTAGGAGGAAAAATCAGAAAATAAAGTTTAATTACTTTCTGCAGACTAAGCCAGAGATTTGGATTTTAAAGATAGAACTTAGGCCAACATAATTTATATAGAAGATGCTTTTTTGTATTTATGCAGGGGAAATCTTCGTGACATTGGATTTGGCAATGATTTCTTTGATATGACACCAAAAGCACAGCAACAGCAAAACAGATAAACTGGACTTCGTCAAATTAAAAACTTTTGTACATCAAAGGAACATAATCGAGAGAGTGAAAAAACAACCCGTGTAAAGGAAGAAAGTATTTGCAAATCATACAAAATATAAAGGATTAATATCCAGAGTATATAAAGAAATTTTGAATTTGTAACAACAGAAACAAACAACCCGATTACAAAATTGTCTGTCGACTTACATAAACATCCCTTCAAAAAAGATATATTAATAGCTAATAAACATACGAAAAGACGCTCCACATCACTAATCATTAGGAAAATGCAAATCAAAACCACAACAAGATGTCACTTTACAGCCACTAGGATGGCTATCAGTTAAAAGAAAAACAAAATAACAAGCATTAAAGAAAGTACGAAGAATTGGAACCCTCATGCATTGCTGGTAGGAATGTAAAATGACGTGGCTGCACTGGAAATGTTTGGCAGCTCCTCAGAACATTAAACACAGGAGAACCACGTGGTTCTGACCCTTCCACCTCGGGGTAAATACCCCAAAGAACTGAAAGCTGGAACTCAAAACAGATATTTTATATCCATGTTCACAGCAGCACTGTTTACAATAGCCTAAAAGTGCAAGGAAGTAGCCCATCACAGACGAACGGACAAACACAATGCTATATACACACGATGTATGTGGTACACCCAGACGATGGAATATTATCCATCCTTATAAAGGAAGGACATTCTGATACATGCTACACCATGGAAGAATACTCTGATAAGACCAATAATCCAGTCACAAAAGGGTAAATATGGCATGAGTCCATTTAGATGAAGTACCTACACTGTCAAAGTCGTGGAACGGTGGTTGCCAGGATCTGGAAGTCGGGAGAACAGGCAGTGTTTCGTGAGTGTGGAGTTTCAGTTTGTAAAGATGGAAGCGTCCTGGAGACAGATGGTGGTCATGGCTGTGAATGCATTTAATGCTACTGACCTGTACACTTAAAATAGAGTTAAAATGGTGACTTTTTTTTTTTGTCTTTTTAAGGCTGCACCTGCGGCATGTGGAGGTTCCCAGGCTAGGGATCTAATAAGAGCTATAGCTGCCAGCCTACACCACAGCCATGGCAACATGGGATCTGAGCCACATCTGCGACCTACACCATAGTTCACGGCAATGCCAGACCCTTAGCCCACTGAGCAAGGCCAGGGATGGAACCAGCGTCCTCACAGATACTAGTTGGATTCGTTAACCCTGAGCCACAAGGGGAACTCCAAAAATGGTGCCTTTTATGTTATGCATATTGTACCACAGCAGCAGAGGAAGAAGAGGGGACTGGTTTGAGAGCAAGCTGCGTGTCACGGATGGAGAAATAAAGGTGACTGTGGGTCCCAACAAAGAGAACAGATCAGGGGTGATAAAAAGTAATTTATCCAAGAAGCAGACTGAATTATTGGGCAGAGCAAAGTTCCCCACCCTACAAAAGCCTGCCAGAGGGAGTTCAGGGCCAAGGACCTCAGCTGGAAGATTTCCAGTGAACTCACTGAAAAACCCATGAGAAAGCTATGACGGTACCTCTCCCACCCACAGTGCACTTGTTGCCTTGCTGCTGCACCTGCCGCATCTGGTATTTACCATGTTTACCCTGATCCCCCCTCCCCCTGGGTCACCTCTTAGGAGAAGGAGGGAAGGAGATGGAGAGAAGAGAGAAATAACCATTCCCCAACCACAAGCTTCCAAGCCATCTGGGGTGGGAAAGTCAGCTTCTAAATTGAATACAAAAAAGACAAAAAAAATAAAAATAAAAAATAAAAAAACTCCTGTTAGATCCCTAGCCTGGGAACCTCCATATGCCGCGGGTACGGCTCTAGATAAGGCAAAAAGACTAAATTAATTAATTAATTAATTAAATACAAGTTTGAGGCTTTGAAATTATACTGGACTGAACTGGAGTGAGATGATTACCAGAGCCTAATTAAGATTAATGCCTTCAAAAGCAGGTCAGAAGATAAGGACGTAGTTATAGGAGACCTTGGCCAGGGTGTTTCAGGGCCGAGGGGCTGTCAAAGCTGAGAAGCTTGAGAAGAAGGATGGAGCTTGGGGTGGGGAAACTGGAAACAGCCAATGGCAGTACCCTTTCTACAGCTGTGCCAATGAAGGGAAAGAGAGAACTCAAGCGCTTTGTGGAAGGGGCCAGAGGTTCCAAGGAAGATTAGCGCAAGGTTGAAGTTCTTCGTTTAAGAGTAAAAAGTTTATATACTGAGAAAAGTGAGCTAACAGAACAAGAGAAAAGAAAGGGGATTGAGGGTGACATCCAACGCTGCCAAGAAGGGAGAGGAAGTGGCCTAGAACACGTGGGCGGAGATCAGCCTCTTCTCTGCTAATGCCACAAACACTGGCAGTCCCCAAGGGTCCAAGCCCTTCTCGCTCATTGGCACATCCTTCCCGGAATCTGCCACCACCTCCCTTAGCCTCTGTTATAATCTACCTTATGACAACTCTCAAATCTGTGTTTCAAACCCTGAACTCTGCCCTAAACTCTAAATAGCTAGACATCTTCCCCTGCGAGTTACACGGAGCACTCAACCACAGCCGGTGTAAAACTGCATCCCTTATCTGCCCCTTCCTACAAACTCACTCACCCAGTCATTGACACTTGGTGGCACACCATCCACCCAGTTTACAGCGCCCCCAACTCCCCCACCCCTCCCTCCTCATCTTTACCTCCATCTTTTCTCAGAAGGGCAAAGTCTGGACGCTTACAAGAAAAGGTAGAGAAGATAAAAGCTGAAAGAACATTTTTAGAAATACTTCCCAGACTACGACCCTACTTACAGAAAATATAATTACTCGGCTTTTAAAAAGAAATCATGCAAACCTTTAACACTCTGAACAACACAACTTGCTCAACATGATCTCATGTTATTAAAACCTCTATCTGTGAACCAAATATCATATAAAAATTTTGGAGTTCCTGTTGTGGCTCAGTGGTAACGAATCCAACCAGTTTCCACGAGGACGCAGGTTCGATCCCTGGCCCTGCTCAGTGGGTTAAGGATCCGGCATTGCCAATAAGTCACCAAAATGTGTCTGTTCACCTCATAAGTGCCTCTTGGCTCAAGCTTTTCTTTTCTGCACTCAGGGCAACAGAAGGTGCTCGTCAGGTACCTAGATCTTTTTGACTAAAGGCTCCACGAGGGCAGGGAGCAAGTCTGTTTGTGCAGCTAGCTTTTAGCTCAGTACTCGGGCCACAGCAGGTGTGTAATGAATACTTACTAACTGAATAAATAGCCACCACTGGGACAGCTGCGCTGGTCTCGCTTCGTCTCTGCTCACAGCCTCCCCCCCACCCCCCGTCCACTGCTGAGACTGCCAATATTCAATATCCTCTTCCTTCAAAGAAATGTAAGACCGGAGTTCCCTTTGTGGCTCAGTGGTTAACAAATCCAACTAAGAACCATGAGGTTGCGGGTTCCATCCCTGGCCTTGCTCAGTGGGTTAAGGATCCGGCATTGCCGTGAGCTGTGGTGTAGGTTGCAGACGTGGCTCGGATCCCGCATTGCTGTGGCTGTGGCGAAGGCTGGCAGCTACAGCTCCTGTTAGACCCCTAGCCTGGGAACCTCCACATGCCGCAGGTGTGGCTCTACATAAAAGGCAAAAAAACAACAAAAAAAAAGAAATATAAGACCCCTCACCCTAGAACTGGCCTCCCCAGCCTCATCTTCCACTCCTTCCCACACCTCCAATGGGACACGCACCATCCTCAAGCTGTACCAAAAGCCACACCGTCTTCTAAACACGCCCTGACCGTGGTGATTCGCATGTGCCTTCTGTCCTGGGCAACACGGCCATCCCTCAGGGTTTGGCTCCACTTTAAATTTCCCTGTGATGACTTCCACAGACTCTTGAGAAACCGTTCTTTCCTCGTTGCCTGGCCTGCATTCCGCTCTTCCTACTTCTGTGGCGCATATTTACCCCGATGTCAGCCCTGCTGGAATGTGAGTTGCCTTGTAATCACCCACGTACCACGCAAGTCACCAGCCCGGTACCTGGAACGCAGGGGGCACTTATCAAGTCAATGAGACCAAATTCATGAACAAGACCTGCTGTGTGAATCAGGCATCCAGCACACAGAGGACTGTGATGACGCAAAAAAACCTTTCTCTCTTACCTGAAGTTTTACAATTGTTTTGTCCTCTGTTAAAAATGATTTCGTGTCTTTTAAGAAATTGGCCAGTATATTCCTCAAGGGAGAAACCAAACTGCTGGTACCGTGTCTGCCAGCAAAGTGCCACCAAACCTGCTTCAATAAACCGATAGCACTTGCTTGTAATTTGCAGCTGCCATTTGCATGCAAATAATTAATGTGCTCGAGTCCACAAAATTGATTTTTCTCTTAAGTATTCCACCTACCACCTTGTTAGTGTATCAATCAATGAGGTTTTACTATATTCAACCCATAGACATTTATTGAGCCAGGTACTATGGGAGGCTCCAAGGATAAAATGATAAATAATGTAATTCCCAGCTCTCAGGAAGTTCACTGACTAGAAGAAACCAACATATAAGCCAACCTTTATAACAACACACAGGCTCACTTATTTTCTCAGAAGGGCAAATTTTGGATGCTTGCAAGAGAGGGCAGAGAAGATAAAAGCTAAAAGAACATTCTTAGAAATACTTCCCCGACTATGACCCTACTTACAGAAAATATAACTCCTTGGTTTTTAAAAAGAAATCATGCAAACTCTGAACAACACAACTTGCTCAACATGATATCAAGTTATTAAAAAATTTATCTGTGAACCAAATATCGTATAAAAATTGTGGAGTTCCCACTGTGACTCAGCAGTAACGAATCCGACTAGTATCATGAAGATGCAGGTTCGATCCCCAGCTCTGCTCAGTGGGTTAAGGCTCTGGCATTGCTGTGGGCTATAGTGTAGGTTGCAGACACGGCTCAGATCTAGAATTGCTGTGGCTGAGGCGAAGGCTGGCAGCTGCAGCTCTGATTAGACTCCTAGCCTGGGAACCTCCATATGCAATAAGGTGTGGCCTTAAAAAGCAAAAAAAAACAAAAAATTATAAACAACAACTAGACACTCATCCATTTAAAGAAGGTAACTAACTTCTTTTTTGTTTCAGGATGGTGGACTGTGCAGAAGTTCCCTGGTGGTGCAGCAAGTTAAGGATCTGGCATTATTACTGCAGTGGCTCAGGTCACTACTGTGGTTTAGGTTCGATCCCTGGCCTGGGAACTTCTGCATGCCGTGGGCAGAGCCAAAAAATGACAGTAAACTGTTCACCGCTAATGACCTTTGTTCAGCAGAGCAACATTTGTCCAAATCAATCAGCTCCTTTAAAAAATCTAAACAAACTGTTAAGAAAAAAAAAATGTAAAATTCCCTTACTCTGACAGAAAATAGTAAAAGCCACAGGGCTCATAAACCTCTGATTGGCACCCATGCTTGTCCCCAAGAGGCAATGCCATAAATCCTCAGAAGAAACCCCTGATTCAACACCGTCCCATAAAAGACACTCACCCCGCATCCTCTTCCACCTGCACTCCACTTCCCCTTTGACTGGAGTCACACAAAAACCTCAATGCAACCCAAGCTCAAATTCCCCAAGACAACTGCGGTCACGGAATCCAGTAAGAGAAGCTTCAAGAAATCCACATCCAGACCACCTTTGAGGCATTTGCCCTGGGTCCTTAGGCCTCCTGCACCAAGGCTGAAATTCGGCCATTGCTCACAGGGAGCCCAAGGAAGCCTTGGCAAGATTCAGGAAGGGAGCACAGTAAAGCCTGCTGTCAGCAAAACCCAGAATCATTTTTCTTTTTTTTTTTTTTTTTTTTTTTTGTCTTTTTGCCTTTATCTAGGGCCGCGCCCGCGGCATGTGGAGGTTCCCAGGCTAGGGGTCTAACAGGAGCTGTAGCTGCCGGCCTTCGCCACAGCCACAGCAACGCGGGATCCGAGCCGCGTCTGCAACCTACACCACAGCTCACGGCAATGCCGGATCCTTAACCCACTGAGCAAGGCCGGGGATCGAACCCACAACCTTATGGATCTTAGTTGGATTCGTTAACCACTGAGCCACGAAGGGAACTCCAGCAAAACCCAGAATCAAAAGAAAGGCCAAGTTAACATCATATGTGTAACTGGTAACTCAATTATGCATCCGTTTTTCTTAGACTTTGACACAGCAGGCCAGCCCACAATCACAAATGCACAAGTGAATTTGACCAAGTTAAAAAAAAAAAAAAATTCTTCGTTTCTCACTTAGTCTTCCAGGTAACCACAGTAGACAACTGGCCGGACCGCAAATAATGGGGGTGCTGCTGGTGTTAATATTTTAATCTGAACCACGGTGATCGCATAAACGGGATCTCCCTTCACATTTGTATTCAGACAAGGCTGGCGACGGCATCTGAGCACATAATCACATCCCAGTGTGTTTCTCTCGCTCAAAAGCTGAACCTTCTGCTTTAACACGTTCACAGACTCCTCCAGGCCCGCTTCAAACAGACAAAACACTCCTCCTAAAACTCAAAGAAACATCGCAACACCTTTGTAATAGGCCTGTTTCCCAAGGGAGGGATGAAAGGACAAGGCAAATTAAGGGAAACGTGGAATATAAACTTGAAAACTACTGTCAATAAAACCCAAAACAAACTCGAAGCGGAGGTGAAGAAAACAGGGGGAGGAAAAGCAATGTTAAATGGTCATCTTTCCTCTTTTATTTGAGGAAGTTAAGTCTGCACAGCTCCTTACAAGCTGTCTTTGGCTAAAATCACTATTAATGAGCTTTGACATTTGAAATTTAACTGAGCATGAGCCAACAGCTGCCAGCACTGCGCCACCCATGAAGTCAACTGGAAATATTTCGCTCGGGCCTAACGGTGTGTTTATTGACAAGACACAGCTTTCAAGAGAAAGTGTTTATAGCAGCCACTTTACCTGGGATCCTTGCCCTGTGATGTCTGTTTGGTTTCAGAGGGTTTTTTTTTTTTTGGGGGGGGGGGGCTCTTTAACTTGCCCTGGTCCCGGCTCTAATTGTTTTCAAGTCTAGCAGGAAAACATTAATGAAACTCTCTGCTCTCCAGCGACCTGGATTGTCAGGACAGGTCTGAGAATGCGGAGTTATGACAAAGGAGCAGGCCACAGGGAAAAAAAGAAGTAAGCGCTTTCGAAAGGCCAGATGAAAATACTTGTTACGGCAATGCCTTTACCACAAGAGAGCACTGGATGGCAAGATGGCCTGGGTTCTTCTTAGCTAGAATTATGGCTCATGGAATGGAAGCAAATCCATCACTGACCAAGTCATTTCCCCGAGAGAAAGGCCTAGAAGGAAGCTATTCCCTTTACTCCTCGCCAAAGCAGGCTTTGCAACCAAGTCAACGCTGACTTGTTGAAGAAGGGAGAGTGAGGCTGAAGGGGATGAACTTGACCCAGAAGGATGCTCACGCACACGCCCCTCCTGCACGAAGCCTCCACCTCCACGAAGTGCGTCCTCCTGAATCTCATGCCAACGTCCTGCGAGCACTGTTCCGGGTTCACTGACCCTGTACTGATTCTTGACCTTAAGCACGCCTGGGTGCCAACATCAGTGCGAAATTCAGAACCTCCACCCCTTCCCTGCAGCCAGTGTTAAGCTAGAGAATTGAGGGGTTGCCTTTGCCCAAGGCATTCCTGGACCCAGCAGAGAGGTAAGAGCAGAAATTGTAACCCAGGCTGGAACACCTTGGAGGAATGCAGGCAGAATCCCAGTTACAAAGAAAAGGAAGTTCGGAACCTCTGGCCGAGAAGTCGCATGCAACGTGAGGTCCCGTTTACCCAACAAGCTGGGCCCCAGCTACAACACTAAAAAGGGGAGGGCTCCAGGGTGACACCAAATCACGCAGGTAATTCAGAGGTTACAACCGGAGGAAGACGAAGTGGAAAAGGTAGGTCCTCTGTCCCAAACTATTTTTTCATTACTACATTTTTTTCCATAGAAAAACCTGATATTATCAGACTGAAATTTCTTTTAAAACGAATTTTTATATGTTCCCTTCTTCTCAGAGCTAACATGACTTCCACATTGTTTCTAAAAGTTATGCAATGGGCAGAATTTTTTAAATAATTTCTAATAATCATTAATGCACCAGGGTGTGCTTTTGATACTTCTGATGACTTAAGAGACAGCACAAGACAACTGTCCATTGATTTTTCCTCTTAGCATATTTTCAGTTACCCATGCGGTAGAGTGACGTGAAAAACTCAATGATCAAGAAAATTAATTCCGTTTGGGGGATCTGTGTAACTATAATTATCGTGCATCTTAAGTTGTTTTCTTTTTTTTAATAAACAGAAGTGACATACAGCACTTGGCTCCCATATTATAGGATCACCAGATTAGGTCTTGATGACAGAAGGTGCATGCCTGGTCTCCCACAATCTCAATCCAAAAAATACTTAATAAGAAAGGCGGCAGGGGGGCATCACAAAAATTTTATCTTGCCAGACAGATAAGAGAATAGAAGACTAGAAGCGCAGACTAGATGGAAGTGGACACTGCTGCCAGCAGCCCATCTGACAGACACCTGCAGTCTGACAGCAAAGGAAGGGCAGGAAGCATCAGGACGGTCACGGCCATCCGGCGAGGAGCTTACACTTTCCTGCTGTTTCAACGCCAACTCAGGTTAGCACTGAGAATGGATAAGCAATGAGACCCTACTGTACAGGAAACTGTGTCCAGTCTCTTGGGATTGAACATGATGGAAGATAATATCAGAAAAAGAATGTATAGGAGTTCCCTGTGTGGCTCAGCAGGTTAAGAACCCGACATAGTTTCTGTGAGGATGTGGGTTCAATCTCTGCCCTTGCTCAGTGGGTTAAGGATCCGGTGTTGCTGCAAGCTACGGCATAGGTCACAGACGTGGCTTGTTGCTGTGGCTGTGGTATAGGCCGGCAGCTGCAGCTCTGATTCGACCCCTAGCCTGGGAACTCTCACATGCCATGCGTGAGGCCATAAAAAGAAAAAAAAAATCCCAACTTCACCGCTTTCTCACTTTGTGACCTTGGCCGTCACCAGTTCTCATGAAGTCTCCATAAAATGAAGATTATAGAAGGGCCATTATAATTGGATAATATATAGATAATATATATGAAGACCAACTCTGTGCCTGACACATGCTTACTTTCTGCTTTTCTCATACTTTTCCTTAAACAAAAGCAAGGAGAAGACAGATTTCTGAAGATTCAGTTGTTGCATCATCATTTATGGTAAAAAAAAAAAAAATCAAAATAAAATCAACCTTCTCAGTTGATGAAAATGTTCTATACCTTGATTTTGAGTGTGGGCTTCTTAGCATACACATATATCAAGGAAGGATACACTTCAGATCTGGGCGTTTTGTCCTATGTAATTTATACCTCAATAAAAGATAAGTTCTTGGAAGTTCCCTGGTGGCACAGCGGGTTAAGGATCTAGCGTTGCTACTGCTGGGGCTCAGGTCACTGCCATGGCATGAGTTCAATCCCTGGGCTAGGAAATTCCGTATGCCGCTGGTGTGGCCATAAAAAAGACAAATTCTTGACAAACTATAATTTTAAACTTAGCATCTCAAATATATTAACTTTATCAACAAGTCAAATTATGCAGCATATATTTTATGGTGACAAACTAGAAAGTTTTAAAAGCCAAAAAAAATACATACAGTATGTTTTGCAGCTAGCCCTAAAATTTCATTCTTCCACTCCATCCCTACTTCAGATAATCCTGTGGAAACTTCTAGGAACCACTATTTCATCGCTGTATTCTGCAAGCACCATGTTCCAGCAAAGCACCACCCCTAATGCCAGAGGTATCCACACGGATACAGGAGCTGGAGGTGCTGAATGGCACTTAAGTGCTTTCCGAGGGTTTCCACATCTGTAAACTGAGTTGAATTTCAGCACCTTTGCAGGAAGATACCGTGAAGCACTAATTCCATCATGTATCTGAGGAAAACGGTGGCTCCGAGGAATGGAGCCACAGGTCTCAGGAAGATAGCCTTGGCGGACACGCTAGAATCTGTGTCTTCCGGCATCAAGGCTCATGCTCCTTCCACTCCACCGATGCCTCTGACAGAAGCAGGGATGGCCACAGAAGCCCTCCAACCTATGCCAGCTAAAGACGCCCTTGCCCAGCACCGGCTGGTGAGAACCAACGTCGTAAGCTGAGGAAGTAGCACCCTTAAAGTCCTCCAGCCTTAGAAAGGGATGGATTCTGCCTGCAGTATATCTCTCTACTCTTTCCAGAGTTGTTTTGGGGGACGAATACTTTTTTAGGGCCACGGGTGTGGTATACGGACTTTCCCAGACTAGGGGTCAAAACGGAGCTACAGCTGTTAGCCTACACCACGGCCACTGCAACACCAGATCTGAGCCTTGTCTGCACCACAGCTCGTGGCAATGCCGGATCCTTAACCCACTGATCAGGGCCAGGGATCGAACTCACATCCTCATGGATACCAGCCAGGTTCGTGTCCACCGAGCCACAATGGGATCTCCTAATAGTTTTATAGCCAACATGATTCTTCTCAAAGGAGAGTATTAATGCCACGATCCAGCCCAGCCTTTAAGCCTCTTGCCCCAGAACCATCTTACCTTCTACAAACACTACACGAGGGGGAAAGAAACTAAATTTTTCCAGGTCAAATAAAGAGAAAAAAATTGATAATTAAAGCCATGGTCTTTTAGACCAAAAACCTCAGTTCTCCCTTCTTTCCCTTTCCCCCTGCCAAACTTGTTTCAAGACCAAAAAAGCCAATTAAAGATTCTACTATCATGAAGTAGAATTCTACGGATGTAGCAGTACTGAGCAAAAGCAATTCTATTCCTGTGTCTCCAAAAATATGTACATAGGTGCTTGTGAAAAAATTATGCATGCGGACATGCCTACAGGTAGGGGGTGTGTGTGTGTGTGTGTGTGTGTGTGTGTGTGTGTGTGTGTGTGTGTGTGTGTGAGTGTCTGTGTGTGTGTCTGTGTGTGTGTAGGAAGGCAAGAGAACCGAATTACAGAATTGAATTCACATATCCACCACAAATCAATTAATACCATGTTATAAAGACATTTTCCATTATCCAGAGGAATTTCATTTTATTTGTTTCATATCTTTTACTCTTGAATTGTCATTATTTTAGGGTGGGGGGTGCTAATTCAGGCCTTTAACTTCACTTCTCCTAGAGAGTTTTTAAAAAGGTCTGACAATCCCAATCAGACTATTAGAAAATTTCGACGGAAAAACAAAGAATCTATGGCTGCATCTGCTAAATTCTCCTGAACAGCCCAAGAGGGAGACGGAAGAGCGAGACAGGAAGAAAGAAAATAAAGAGAGAGAGAAAGAGAGCAAGAAAAAGAGGGGGGATGGAGGGAGAGAAGGAGGAAGAAGGGAAAAAAAGAGACAGGGAGAGATGGAAGGAAGGAAGGAAGGAAGGAAGGAAGGAAAGGAAGGAAGGAAGGAAAAGGGAACGCACAACCTCACTTACGCATTCATGCACCTCGCAGCCGCTGTTATTGTTATTTATTTATTTCCTCCCCTTCCGAGTCAGATCCTTTTTTTCTCACTTAGCCCGGCAGAGACTGTCCTCCTGCAGTGACCTTTTATTCTTTCCCTTTCCTTCCCCCTCCGGGCTATTGCCCTCGTGCCAGTAACTAGATAACACACTCTATCAAAGATTTTTTTAAAAAATCATTGGGAAGGCACTAGGGCTGATAGTGGCATCAATCGTGGGCTGACACGGGCCGGGGTCAACCATTTATCTCCTCGCATCGCCTGTGGTTACCCGGGCAGCCATCTTGACTGGCTCTGTCTTAACAGCCGCCAGCAGCCGGAGCCTCTCCTGCCCGATAACATCTGCTCCCCGTGGCCCTGGCTTCCCCTGTTGGGCCTGTTTCTTTGTTTTCTTCCGGGGGACCTCTTTTCATACAAAACCGGGTAGGAATGAGCAAAGGCCCTCCCTTTCTTTCACAGCCTTTCCAGATTCCAGGGCCGGGGA
>PVHT021183523.1:13245676-13259830 GCA_004024745.2 Catagonus wagneri | reverse complement strand
TGGGTGAAACAGTAAACTCTAATAAGGGATTCCCAGCTTAAACCTGACCTTCATCCTTAAAATTCCCACAAGCAGATTCCCCTTTCAAAGGTAACTCATAGAAAATAGTCTTCAATGCAAACTTAAAAACTACAAAAGGAAGCTGATGGCTATTCAAGGTGGGACGGGTACATGAAGTTTAGTATGTCATCCCGCCCCCTTAGTATCTTTGAAATTGCCTATTAAAAAGTCAAAGAAAAGGAGTTCCTGTTGTGACTCGGCAGGTTAAGAACCTGATTCGTATCCATGAGGATGGGGGTTCGATCCCTGGCCTTGCTCAGTGGGTTAAGGATACAGCATTGCCACAAGCTGCGGTGTAGGTTGCAGACGCAGCTCAGATCTGGCATTGTCATGGCTGTGGCCATTCAGGTTACAGCTCTGATTCAACCCCTAGCCTGAGAACTTCCATATACCACACATGCAGCCCTAAAAAGAAAAAAAGAATAAGAAATAAAAATTAAAAAGTCAAAGATACTAGGCCCCAATAAATGTTACCTTAAACAGGCCAATTGTACCATCAAAGTGTGTGATACGCAGTAAAGACCACGGTCAATTTTTCATGATGCTGATGCTGAAAGGGATGGTGTCTTCGGCTGGAACAGAAACGTCTTAAAAATTGCCTTTATGATGTATGTTATGGAGAGGGAAATCATCATAAACATAAATATACACCCCCACTCCATGCATTGCCAACCCGGAACTTACGACCCTTCCAAATGTATTCATCCAACACACAGAGAATGTCTTTTAATTACTTCACCACATGACCATATCTCTACACTCAATGCCTGTAGACACTGAAATCAGAAGGGGCCGTCTCTAAACTCTCCAGCTCGAAGATTACCGGATGAAAAAGCCAGAGAAGCCTAATGGCTCATGACATCATTAGCCAACATTCCCTTGGCCAGGATCAAAGCATCTGGATGCTGAAATTATAGAGGATCCCTTTTTTTTTTTTTTTTCCTTTCCGTGACTGGTATTTGCTCAGGCACAGCAACACCAAATCCAAGCCACGTCTGCAACCTACACTGAAGCTCATAGCAATGCCAGATCTTAAACCCGCTTAGCGGAGCCAGGGATTGAACCCAAGTCCTCAAAGATACTAGTCGGGTTTGTTACTGCTGAGCCACAATGGGAATCCCTAGAGGATCTTTTTTGTCTCTTTCATTATCTCTTCTTAAATTTTCATTTTTGCAATAAGGTGAAAAAAATGTTTTGAATTGTTTCATTTTGATTACCGAGGCACTTTAATGGAGAGGCCAAACAGTAAAAAGAGAGAAGCTGGAATTATGGGGCAATACAATATTGGCAAGCACTAAAAAATTATGACACGTGTCTGCCACACCAGCACCCCGTCACAGAAAATTTAAAAAGGAAAATCGAACTGAACATTCTGGAACAACAGATCTGGTCTCCTATTACTTCACGAAAATAACACAGCAAAGGAAATTCCAGGTTCTCTCTATACTGAAAAAACAAGTAACTTCTACTAAATATTGCTCACCTTATCAAGACTTAATGAAACAGGAGTTCCCGTTGTGGCTCAGTGGGTTAAGGACCTGATGTTGTCTCTGTGAGTATTCAAGTTCTATCCTTGGCCTCATTCAGTGACAGGACATGATGGAAGATAATATATGAAAGGGAAAATAGAGAGAGAGAGAGAGAGCATGTGCGTGCACGTGCGCGAGTGAGCTGGGTCACTTTGCAGAAAAAAAAAAAATCTGACCCAACATTGCCACAAGCTGTGGCACAGGTCGCAGCTGCCATTCTGATTCAACACCTGGCCCAGGAACTTCCACATCCTGTGGGTGCATTCATAAAATAAATAAATAAAAAATAAATAAATTTTAAAAAAGAGGCGTAATGAAACAGTTCAGAAAGAGACCATGAAAATCACCTATGTCAAGCAGATATCTATTGCCATAAACCTCAGGAAAATCCCACTAGCAAATGGCAAGACTATTAGGATCTTGGAAGCAAAGTAAAATTGAAAGGCCTGAGTAAAGTCACCCCTTGTGTAATTTACTTCTTTGGTAAGAGTACGATGCTTCTGTATTCCCCAATGTCTACAGTTCTCAATAACAGTTTCTAAAAGTTTCACAAAGACAGTCTTGCGATCTGATTTCCATCTGGTGACCGTCAACTTTAATTCACTCATGTATTCATTCAACAAACCTTTATTCCTACAGTAGTTAGAAAATACAGCTAGCAAGCCCCACACACTGCACACTGCCACCCCATCAGCATAAACGAGCACACATCCACACACAGGCACGTGCACTGAAATCACTGTCAGAGAAGCATAAAGGAAGCAGAAAATCTCGCCAGAAGGGTGGAGAACACAAGTGGGAGGAGGCCAATGCCCACGAGAAGGCGGAGGCTGTGGTGGGTGAGGAGGCTGTGGTGGGTGGGTGCCGAGCCAGACCCATGTTCCCAACTGAGGTTGAAGCTCAGAAAGTAAATTTTCATATACTTGTACTTTCTCCACCACCCATAGACCTGCCTCCACAAATCGACATTGTAATTTCACTTATTTGGGGAACTGCTTATAACAGAGAACAGGTTTCCTTTCTTCTTTTCTAAAATATTTTTCCCAAAGAAAATTATTAATTTACTAATATTACTAAATGACTACTATATTGTTGCTATAATTATTATTTAGGTAACAGCACAGGCTCTGGAATTCTTCTGTCTTTGAGTCCCTGCTCTGCCACTCACCAGCTATGGGTCCTAAAACAAGCTACTGAAGCTCTCTGAGCCATTATGAATCTACAAATTGGAGACAGTATCATCCCTTCTGAGGAGTTCCCAGGTGGAGCAGTGGGTAAAGGATCTGGCATTGTCACTGCTGTTAGCTCTGGTTACTGCCATGGTGCAGGTTTGACCCCTGGCCCAGGAACTTCTGCATACCTCCGGTGGGGCCAAAAAATAAATCACATAGGAGCTTTATTCTGAGAATTTAAAAGAAGTAAAGGGATTCCCTGAATCCCTGCCAGGAGTCAGTGTTCGGTCAATGTTACCTCCTGCCCTTAGTAACAGCAGTGTTTCTTTCCAGGAAAATACAGAAGAGATTTCCTTGGATGGCATCACAGCAATTATGGAAATACCCTATTACGTTTTACCTTCCGTTTTTCTCAGTCTTCCCAAAACAGCAATTATATACTTGGTGGTTTCACTTTAATATTTGTAAACTACCCATTTGTCCAGATGAAGTGATGTATTCTGTGAGCAGAAGGGATTCAGCGAAGGAACAAAGAATCACTTTCTGAGACTGCGGCCCCTGCACCACATGGGGTCCAGCGGGAAGATGCGCTTAAATGCCAGAAGGGCTCTCCAAGAGAGCTCACGCAATCCGCTTTCCAAGAAGCTACCAGTACAGGAAAGTTTTAGAACAATTTCACTGAGACAAGGAACTGGGAATTGTTCCCCATGCATTTTCAAAGCCCCCCACTCTGGCTAGAGGACTCAAACTGTACCCAAATTTCATGCCACACGGCAGAGGGAGGCTTTCTTCCGGGAACATTGCATTGCCACTATGTAAGAAACCTTAATGCATTTCCATCCTTAATGTGCAGAAACCTGGCACAAAGAGAGAAGCAAGCCTGTCCCCTGTCTTCACTGTTCCAGCTGTGGGTTAGTTAAGAAGGGACAACTTTCAGGGCGGCTGGTACAAGGGTCCCAGTTCAAACCTGTAGTCCCTGCCCCCATTACAATTTAAAACCAGATTCAACCCATCACGGAGTGGCACCAGAGGATTGCAATTTCATCCAGAATGATTTTTATTAGCCCTGCAATTTCTTAATGGGCTCCCCTGAGGGCTGGCTGGTAGAAAGAATCCTGCACTACCCATCCGGCTTTGCTACAGGCAGCTTAATAAACACGGCATCTGCCCCGTGACAACTGTCATCACACCCGGCCAGGGTGCAGAAAGCAGAGCTAAAGTTTAACAAAACCACTGCCTAGGTGGCAGGGACGCGGCTGGGAAGGATGCTGGAAATTGTCATCTGAAGAGAAAGGCTGCTCTCTGGGTCCTCAGTTCCTCTAGCCCGGCCAGAGTTCCCAGAAGCCAAGAAGGCAGCTCGCCGCCTCCTGCAATCAGCATGTTTTACACGTCTCATCAGTGTCACCGCTCCTGACATCTCATTATGCACCAGAGGTGCAAGTGGACAGGTATGGAACACCCGAACTTTCCCTTTTCTTATTATTCCTGCAGCGCACCATGAAGCTGGGAGTTAATTAAGTCCTGTGGGACAATCAGTGTCTTTTTTGCTTGGTTAAATTACATTATATACAGATGCAAAAAGAGAGAAAGAAAGAGAGAGAAGAAAAAAATAATCCCCCAGCTCTTTCCTGGTTAATAGAGTGCGTTAGAAATATGATGGGTCCAAACTGGGAGGTGCAGTTTAAGGCGCCTTAGCATACAGCGTTCCTAATGAAGTCATATGACAAACACCAGGGATCTCCTTCTCCAGGATCTCAAAGTGCTTTTAAAAACACTCATAAAGAACTTCCTGCCTCTACTCTCAGAGAAAGCTGATGGTGTCCAGGGCAGGGGGCTGGTCCATCCTCTACTATAGGTAGGAAAACTCCTTCGACCGAACTGAGGAAGAAAACTTCCTCTGATTTGTAAAATCCTAGGCTCAGAATAAACCTTCAGGGGTAACAGAGGATCAGAGAATGTGAGGATGGGACCTCTTCCTTACAACGATCTAGTCCCAAAATGCTCCACAGGCACAGAAGGAAAAAAATGCATCACTGGACTTCATGGAGCCTGGAGTGGAATTGAGTGTGCAGCATTTCCCAAATTTTTTGGACCACAGATCCTTTTTCTGTAATGAGCCATTCTTCATGACTAATTGTCCACAGAACTCATATTGGAAAATGCTGACTTGGTCCCATTAATCATTGCACATGAGGAAAGTGAGGTTTTTCCTAAGGACTTGCCTAGAATCGCAGGACCCAGATCAGTGGCTCTCAGACTGGCCACTGTACCATGCTGCCTCTCTGTAAGTCGCAGGAATCCAAACACCAAAGAGGAGTTCCTATCGTGGCTCAACTGAAACAAACCTGACTAGCATCCATGAGGACGCAGGTTCAATCCCTGGCCTCACTCAGTGGGTTAAGGATCCATAACTATGGTGTAGGTCGCAGACACGGCTCTGATCTGGCATTGCTGTGGCTTTGGTGTAGGCTAGCGGCTACAGCTCCAATTAGACCCCTAGCCTAGGAACCTCCATATGCCACATGTGCAGCCCTAAAATGACCAAAAAAAAAAAACCAACACACACCAAGAAGAGTCACCCACCCTTTCCTGTGCCTCCGTGAGGCATGGGTTGCTATTCCTTCAGAATAGCCACGCTCAGCCCCCTCTCAACGGCAGCTCCTCGTTGCCTCATTTCCCAGGCCCCCACCTAGCACTGCCCTGGTTCTCCTTATATCTGATCCACAAGAGAACAGCAACTATGCGTGTCAGGACTCAACTAGCATCAGGTCACACTTCAGCCAGCAGGTCTGACTCCGATAGGCGCTCTCAGGGATATTTCATGAGACAAAGTGGCAGCTATGAAATTTACAAAGCCTCCCACAGCCCTACACTTCCTCCTGCAAGAAACGCACTCGCCTTGGTCTGACACTCAAGGCGGCTCACGTTTCCCAACCTTTGTTTCCAGGGATTCCGTTCCCCACCACTTCCCTTCTAACATTACACTCCAGCCAAACATAATTACTTCTAAATCATGTTTGGAGGTGGGGAGGGAGTGGGATGGACTGGGATATTGTGTTAGTAGATGCAAACTATTACATTTAGAATGAATAAGCGGAGTTACCATTGTGGCAAAGTGGAAACAAATCTGACTAGTATCCGCGAGGATGCAGGTTCGATCCCTGGTCTTGCTCAGTTGGGAAGGGATACCACGTTGCTGTGGCTGTGGTGTAGGCTGGTAGCTCCGATTCGACCCCTAGCATGGGAACTTCCATATGCCACAGGTGTGGCCCTAAAAAAAGGCAAAAAAAATAGAATGGATAGGCAACGAGGTCCTGCTCCAGTTTCTTGGTATAGTCCGTCATGAAGATGGTATAAGAAAGTAAATATATCTATATATATGCATATATATATATATAACTATATATATGACTTAACAGTCTGACTGTACAGCAGAAATTGGCACAACATTGTAAATCAGCTACATATACTTCAATTAAAAAAAAAAAAGATTTTAAAAAAACATGTTTTCCCACCCCTGGGATTCTGTGACCCTCATCTCTTTGCTGATATACTCTTTCTCTTTATTTTTCCTCATCCTTCAGACCCTCATAAATGTAGACCCAGATATAATGACACACCCTCCAGGGAATTTTTAGATGATGAGTCTTTTTTCCTTCCAGAAGATTTCTTGTCCTTCACTGATTTTCCACAGTAAAATACAAATACCCTTATTATCGCATTTATTACACTTTGCTTGTAGTACCATTATTGGGTTTTTATATCTCCCTTACTGAAGAGAATATTCCCCAAGGAAGGGGTTGTCTCTCATTCATCTGGAGCATTAACCCAACCCTTTCCAAGTTGACCGCATTTTTTTTTAATCCAAGCCCTTTATAGTTTTAAAGTCTTCTGTCATCTTTCACAGTAACCATCTGACAATCTTGTACGGGCTAATACAATGGCTGGCATCTTGTGGGTGATCTGTAAATAATATCTGAGAAGCACTGAGGACAATAATCTCATTTTCCCCTAGCAAGAGCACCTTGCCCTCCCTGCTGGCCACGCCGCTGCCTTTGTTCCCTGTCTCAGTAAAGTCATCCTGCGGTGTCCTTCAAACGCATACTCACCGGTGCCAAGCAGAAACAGAACAAAACAGATTTTCTTCTGTTTGGCAGTGCATCCTTTTCCCCTCTGGGAAGAAGAAGAAACTTAAACGGCAGTGCTTTCAGGGGACTGGTATTGGAGCCCAAGAGTCCAAGCTTTTGCTTCTGATATTAATTCATGGAGGGGCCTTGATCGGTTGACTCTGGCTCCTCCGCCCCATGTGTATGGAGGTATTCATGATGCAGGGACATTGGGAGGGTTAATTAATATTTGCCATGTGTTTGGGAAGCCCCGTTAAGAGAAACACACACCATCCCATACTATTTCTTCTCCTAGATTGCTCTTTATTATCAGAGGCGGTCAGGACTGTATGACAAGCCATCCCCTTTGGGAGCTGGTACATCATGAAAACAACTCCTGTCGTTTTGAGGCAGGAAAATGCACATCACAAAAGAAACACCTAACTGGTTTTGAGGTCCTGCAGGCTACTGAAGGTATGTGTGTTATACGTAGTCATTATGCTTTCTCAGCCGCTTGTTCACTTGTTTGTTAAAAGCAAACATGATACAGAATTCTAAGGGGAGGGGGGAGTTGATCAAACTCTGCTTTTTGTTAAGCCAAATCCCTGTTTGGTACCTGGTTCTCACCCCTCTCAAAATTCCATGCAACAGCAATGCCTTAGATTGTCCCAAAGGACCAATCAGAGGAAGAGGCCTTAGTTTACAGCCATAAAGAAAAAAGTGAGATCACTGTGGTCAAGTACTAGCTGACCCTTTAATGTCCATTCTCCAGTTTCCCTTCATCAAACAGCCCCAAGATTTTCCTTCCAGGCATCACTGCTCTCGCATTCTCAGGTGCTGAGGGTGGGACTGGCTCTATTCTAAGGTCCATGATGGATGATAATTGGCCAAAAACAACCAGCAAAGCCCATTGAGCTGAGCAAAGTAACTCAGCGTAGACAGTGAGTCAGTCGTGAGAGATACCTGTGGAGAGCTTCTGAAAGGGAACACCCTCTTTCTGAGGCCATGCCCCTGAAAGATCTTTCATTCTTACGCAACGTAGATACAGGAGCAAGCAGCCTGGGCGCTCCTGGCAACCATCTGTGCCACAGAGAAGGCAGCCTTAGGTTGAATCTGACCCTACAGACAGCAGGGCCAACAACAGGCACATGAAAAGATGCACATCATCACTAAACATCAGGGAAATGCAAATTAAAACCATCTCACACCTGTCAGAATGTCTATCGTCAAAAAGTCTACAAGTAGCGAATGCTGGTGAGGATGAGGAGAAAAAGAATCTTTGTACACTGTTGATGGGAATGTAAATTGGTACAGCCACTCTGAACAACAGTACGGAAGTTTCTCAAATTAAAAATAGAACCGTATGACCCAACAATTCCACTCCTGGTTATATATCCAAAAAAAAAAAAAAAACCCAAAAGCACTAATTCGAAAAAAAAAAAAATACACACACGCCTATGTTCACAGCAGCATTATTTACAACAGCCAAGACATGGAAACAACCTAAATGACCATCTACAGATGAATGGATAAAGAAGTATATACATCGCGTGTGTTTGAGTGTGTGTGTGTGTGTGCGTGTATACTCAGCCCATAAAAAAAAATGAAATTTTCCCATTTGAAGCAACATGGATGGACTTGGAGGGCATTGTGCTAAGTGAAGTAAGTCAGAAGAAGAAAGATAAACACTTGTATGATATCACTTATACATGGAATCTAAAAAATACAACAAACTAGTGAATGTAACGTAAAAGAAACAGACTCACAGATACAGAGAACAAACTAGTGGCTACCAGTGGGGAGGGAAGAGGGGCACTATGGGGGTGGGGGAACTGGAGGTACAAACTACTGGGTGTATTATAAACTCAATGATATACTGTACCACATGGGGGATTATAGCTAATACTCTGTAGTAACTGTAGATGGAAAGTGGAGAATCATGTGAGAAAAAGAAGGTGTGTGTGTGTGTATATATATATATATCTGGGTCACTATGCTGTACAGCAGAAATTGATTGAACATTGCAAATCAACTATAATAAAAAATAAAAGCAAAAAAATAAATGAAAATAAAACTAGAAAGAAGCAGAAGAAGAAAGAGGAGGAGGAGGGAGAGAGGAGGAGGAAAGGAAGGAGGAGGGAGGGAGGAAAAGGAGGAGGAGGAGGGAGGAGAGGAAAGGGGGCGGAGAAGGAGCAGGATCGTGTGAAAGCTCTTCTGTAGTCGCTGAAAGAAAGAATGGGGTGAGAGACGTGCAGTCGCTGAAAGAAAGAATGGGGTGAGAGACGTGCAGAGACTTGGTCTTGTCGAATCAAGTAACACACTCGATGACCCCAGCTTTGATCAGAGATAGCACTTTTAACCTAAGAAACCATCCCTAGCACCAATGATAGTGTGGATGCGAAGGAGGAAGGGGCTGTTCACCCACAACGCAAATCTGTATCCCTCCTTTCCCCTACCTGTGATCTGTACCAGCTGCCTGCATTTCCTCACCGCTCACTCACTCCTTAACCCCACAAAGCCTGGTTTTCCTCCCCACCAGTACTGTCCTGCAGCCTGAAGTGTCACTAAGGATCTCCCAATCAGCACTTTCCTGCCTCATCACCCCTGCCTTCAACCTCTCCCCTCTCCTGGATCCCACAACACTGCACCAACAGTTATCAAACATACTTTTAGCAACAGAACCCTTTTTTCAAAGGAGACCTTGCCTCGAACACCCGTTGACTACCATAGCTTTAGAGCAGACTGGAAATCAGGCAGTGTTAAGTCATCAAAGCTCGTACTTCTTTTTGAAGGTAGTTTTGGCTATGTGTCATATTGCCATAGAAATTTTTCATCAGCCTGGATGTTGCTACCAAAAAATAAGTTGGGTTGTTCTATTGGAATTGCATTGACTCTAAATATTTACTTAGAACTGTTATCTTAACATTAGAATGTTAACATCTTAACATTATCGGACACTCCAAAAGCAGCTCTCTTAATGTTTCCTCTGATTTGGACGCATTAAGCTTTTGGGAGTCCCCACTGTGGCCCAGCAGGATCTGCATTGTCTCTCGAGCACCGAGTCGCAGGTTCAGTCCCTGGCCCAGGACAGTGGGTTAAGGATCTGGTGTTGCCACAGCTGTGGCGTAGGTCACAACTGTGGCTCAGATCTAATCCCTGGCCCAAGAATTCCATATGCTAGGGGCATCCGGAAGAGAATACATACATACATACATACATACACACACACACACACACACATACGTATTTTAGAGCAATTTTTAAAAAAGGTTTGGGGATCTATGGGATTGTATTTTCCATCAAATTTGGGGGAATTCTGGCCACGATCTCATTAAATAGTTTTCTATCCCTCCCACTTCTACCTCCTTTTCCATACCGCCTGTCTACATCGTGGCCCTCAACTCCAGCCACCCATGGCTCCCCCAGGGAGAACGCTTCTCTCTGCCTAGGTTTTCTTCCCCTGACCTGTGCCTGGAATAGTGCTCCCAGCCAGAAAGTTCCTCTCCTTGCCTGTTTCTCTTCTCTCACCCTTGTACCATCTGTTTTCTGAAGCCTGGCGTATATTCTGACTAGTTTCATAGTAATCAGCAGGAGGGTAGGTCTAACACTCATCGCTCTCATGGCCAAAACCAGAAGTCTGTCCGTTACATTTAAGAGCAGTGTGTTAAAAATCTAAGTGGACCATCTGCCTAAGAGGGACGTCGTGAGGCTTCCACATGTCAAAAACCCATGGGTCTCTATTCTCGCTCCAGAAGAGTGTCTTCCCGTCTCCTTTCTGGAAAGAACAGGACTTGAAGTGCCAGGATGCTGGAGCCGGGCAGAGGAAAGGATCTGGTGGGGAGGCGGGGGAGGTTGACCTCTCTTTGAAGATCCTCCAGCCATCCTTCAGATTCCCGTTGCATCTCCATCCTCCCTTCCCTGTGCCTGATATCCAGCTCCTAATTAATGTCTCACTAATTATGCCTCTGCTTCCTGGAGGATGGAGTAGAAATAGATTCTGATTGGGCCCAGCAACGGTGATATCCTGGGGCTCTAGCCACCGTACAGAGGATCTCAAACAACCTCTTCCTGCCTCACGCCAATTCCTGGTACCTCAGTTTCTCTAGGGTCCAGTGGGGCAAACAGTCTTACTTTTTAACCTAAACATCCCTTTGCAGGAAATTAATTATGACTCTCCTCCTCCCCCTGAAGTCATCTCCCGCCTCCCATATACTGTCCATCTTCACATAATGTTTCTGCTGTTACACATATTTCATTTTTATCAGAAGAGGGGTTTATGCCTCTGTTTCTTGCTCTCCTCTTATTATATGTACTTGAAACAGGAGGTTCCTGCCTCTGCTTGGTTAAGAACCCATTCTTAACCGGAGAAGGCTTTACAGCCATATTTTCAACACTTTTTACTCTAGTTCTTGCCATTTTCCTGTTTTTCTGTTGTTCATTCCTCTTTGTTTCTCATATCATCTTCATTCTCAGATTCACTTTATGAGTTGCCAGAGTGCGTTATTTTTCAGAGAGTGCACACGGGTGATAAACCTCCTGAATTTTCTATCGCGTCTGTGTCTTTGTTTTCTTCCCACTCCGAACCGTATTAGACAGGATATAGGATTCTGGGTTTTCAAATATCTCCCACATAACTTTAACAGCACCGTTTCCGACTTCTTTTTCCACTGATATGGCAGATCAGATGTTCAGAGAAACCTCTTCAGGTTATCACAACGGCAGCTGTTGGGTAAACATCTGGACGAGCGGAGTGAAAAGTCGAGGGATTCCTTGGAGGCAGAAATGAGACGGCTGCTTCTCCGCCCCTGCTTCCTTCCTTTCCTGAGTCCGTCCTGGAGTTCCTTAGTCTCCTTGGGCTTGGCCGAGTTTAACAGAGACCGTAATGCCTACAAAGGACCAAACCCGCCTCCTGTCCCCAAGCAAATAATCCCTCTCTGCTGCGTGAGCCGCTCTTAAGGCATCATCTTGAGAACCACCGATCCGTGTCCACAGGAACAAAGCAAAAGAGAGAGGAGAAGGAGGCAAAATAGCCCTACCATTTCCTCCAAGCAGTCCTTTCATTAGTCACCCTGACACCTGGCCGGTCTGATGCTCAAGCTTCAAACCTCTCCCACGGCTCCACTGAAAAGGCTAGCTGACTCTTTCCATCCATTTTCTCTAAACTGGCTTTGCATCGCGCTTACTCTGCTGCGATTTCTCTACCTCCCCAACCCAGTTTGCTCTTTGCACTTCAGAAATGCCTCAAAACCTGTTGGTCTAACAGCACCTCATTGTGTTTTCCAGCACTCTTTGAGATTTTTTTTCTTTTTTCTGATACCTTTTCTCATGGTGCGATGTACCACAGCAATACATAGTAGGTCTAATCAATGTCTTCTGAAGAAAGGAGAAATGTACCTGTGCTAAAATGGAAAGATGATGCATCCATTCACTTATAAATCCATTCATGTAGTTAGTAATTGTTAATGCGATCTTCTGCTATATTAGGCAAAATTCTAAGCTTTGGCAAACAGTACAAAGCTCTTTTCAAGGAGCTTATATCTGAGAGTGTCATTAGGTTTTATAAAAATATAAGTTGAAGAACAATATAAATGACACAATAACATCTTTGTGTGCAAATAAATGTAAGTATACCAGTACGTGTGTGTGTGTGTGTGTGTCTGTGTGCGTGCACGCGCACACACGTGTCCCTTTGGACAGAATCTTCAGGAGACAGGATTGGAGACACAACATGTGAGAAGGCTTCTTCTAACTGCCTTTTTTGTATTTCTATATTGTTCATTTGTACAATCAGCTCAGGCTCTGTTCTAAGCACTTGGGACATACCAGTGAACAAAGCAGGCAACATTTTTGCCTTCTTGAAAATCATATTCTAGCAAGAAATACCAGATCCCAAACAATAAAAGTAATAAACTAGTATTATACGAAACATGTTAGCAGGTGACAAGGGCAAAGGGGAAAATAGAACAGACTGAGGAAAATTACAAGTGTAATATATGGAGTGAGCAGCACTGGGGTACAATTTTAAATAGGGTGGGAAGGGTAGACTTCATTGAGGAAGTATAACATGCTAACAAAAAGTTCAAGCGGAGAATTGTCCTTGAAAAGGGAGGGGAAAAGATGTTCAACACTGCTAATTATTAGAGAAATGCAAATCAAAATGACAATGAAGTGTCACCTCACCCTGGTCAGAATGGCCATCAACAACAAAACTACAAATAATAAGTGCTAGAGAGGGTGAGGAGAAAAGCGAGCCCTCCTACACTGTTGGTGGGAATGTAAATTGGTGTCGCCACTATGGAAAACATAACAGAGGTTCCTTCAAAAACTATAAATAAGAGCCACTATATGATCCAGCAATCCCACTCTGGGTATTACCTGGAAAAGACCAAAACTCTCATTTGAAAAGATACATGCACCCCAATCTTTATAGCAGCACTACTTAAAATAGCCGAGACATGGAAGCAACCAAAGTGTCCACTAACAGATGAATGGATAAAGATGCAGTACATACATGTAATTGAATACTACTCAGCCAAGAAAAAGAACAAAATAAAGCCATTTTCAAACATCTGACAAGATCATTTTGGAAAGTTGGTGCATCTACCACATTTAACTTTCAATCTCTCTGAAGACATTGTCTAACACCAGTTAGCAAGTGTCGACTATTGCATGCGCCCCCACCTCTCCACTCCCTCTGCCACTCCAGTCCTTTGATTACCTCTCACCTGTCTTCCATTGTTCCCCAGGGCACCCCACACCCAGCCACCAGCCCAATGGGACTGCAGTACACCTGGGATCACGCAGTGACTCCTCAAAGACTACTGGTCACCTGATGAACTAAAGGACCAAATGCCTAACCAACCATCACAACCTGATCCCGGCCCATCTTTCCACACCAGCCACTCACTAGCAGTTCCATTACCTTCACACACAGCATGCTCTTTGCACTGTGCCTATGGGGGTCTGCTTCAGTGCCTTGGGCACACGGGGTTCTCCACCACAACTACCTTTCCTCTGCCCCCGACTGCCTAAACTCTGCCCATTCTACCTGGCATGATGCAAATGCTACTACTTACCTCAGCAGACTGCCCCGTCCAAAGAGAACCTTTCCCACCTCTGAACCTCCCCTCGAGGGTAGGCGGAAGAGTGTGGCATGGGCAACATTTCCCAAAACGAGGGCAGCAGGACAGACACCAGCCCCCAAAGAAATTCTGGGAATAACGAGCTCGGCAGACAAACGACTTCAGGCAGTACTCTACACCACAGCCCTCTCCTGGAAATTTACAT
>PVHT021183523.1:13185244-13245576 GCA_004024745.2 Catagonus wagneri | reverse complement strand
GGGGTCTAATCGGAGCTGTGGCCACTGGCCTGCGCCGCAGCCACAGCAACGCAGGATCCGAGCCGCGTCTGCAACCTACACCACAGCTCACGGCAACGCCGGATCGTTAACCCACTGAGCAAGGGCAGGGATCGAACCCGCAACCTCATGGTTCCTAGTTGGATTCGTTAACCACTGCGCCACGACGGGAACTCCTGAATTCTAGTTTTTGTTTTGTTTTTTTGTTTGTTTTTGTCTTTTTAGGCTGCACCTGCAGCATATGGAGGTTCCCAGGCTAGGGGTCAAATTGGAGCTGCAGCTGCCAGCCACAGCCACAGCCACAGCCACTCTGAATCCAAGCCTCATCTGTGACCTACATACATTACTGTTTATGGCAACACTGGCTCCTTAAGCCACTGAGCAGGGCCAGGGTTCAAACCAGCATCCTCATGGATACTAGTTGGGTTTGCTACTACTGAGCCACAATGGAACTCCATGAATTCTAGCCTTTTCTGAGCACCTATTAGTGCTGGTTCTCTCGAGGCCAGGCCTGGATAATGCAATTGTGTATCCGAAGGTCCCCAGACCGCCCGACGTCTATGGGATAACCAGACATCCCTTAACTGGGGTTTCCGAGGCACTGGCTTTTGCCTCGTAGGTTTTGGGACACAGCCCTCTGGTCCCTAGAGATGAAATGGCTTACTTTCTCCACGACAGCTTATGGCCGCATGGATTATGATGCCAAATGACAGCAGTGTGACCTTTATCGGGTCACCTCTCTTTATGGACCTCAATTAACTCACCTCTCAAAGGAAGTGGCTGGTGTTCAGCTGTGATGAACTGACCCCTCTACCTCTTTCCTCATTATTTTTTTTTTCTTTCTTTCCTGGTAGAGGACACTGAACGTTATTGGGACTCAATAAGTACATGCTGTATAAATATTAAAAGATGACAGACATTTAAAGCTCCAATACAACTCAGAATTAGTCTTTGAGATGATGGGGAAATTCCATGAAACCTAAGAAGTGATATGATCTGGTCAAAGTGGCAATTACTTTGGAGAAATGACTCTATCATTTTCTAGCACTGAGACCAACAAACGAACACAGCCAAGAAGAGCCAACTTTGGACGTGGACTGTGTGGAAGGTGCAGGTCACGGCTGCTCACACGTCAGAATCCTCACACCAGCCCTATCATTATCCCCACTTTACAGATGAGAAAAGTGACACACAGAAGGATTAAACGGCCTGGGGTCCCCCGCGTAGGAAGTGAAGTATTCCAGCCCCACTGGTCTAGCTCAAAGCCCCCCTCTAATCCCCATGTCACCTGTCTCTCCCCCTCTGTCACCAGCATTTGCCCAGGGAAGCACTGCAACAACCCCAGGATTTTTTTTTTCCTTTCTTTTCTTTTTGGCCGTACCCATAGCATGCGGAAGTTTCCAGGCCAGGGATCAAACCTGCATCACAACAGCAACCTAAGCCAGTGCAGTGATGATGCTGGATCCTTAACCCAATGAGCTACATGGAAATTCCACCCCCAGGTTTTTACACAGGCAGAAACTGAAGCCCAGAAAGACTGCAAGCTTGATCTCGGTCCCACCAGCCAATCTGCAGCACACAGCTCTCTTTCCAGAATCCAACATTAATTGGGCAGCTCACTGCCTACTGGAAACCTTGGAGAGACATCACTGCCCGCCAACTGTTGAGAAGGGCTCTGGTGTGAGCAAGAGGCTGGGATTAGGGGAGGGAGGGTGGAGCCGCCAGGGACAAATTAAAGCTGTAGACGTGTTGAAAGGAAGAGGGGCCTTGGGGCCCGGGGAAGAAAAGGAGATGGGAACCCAGTGAAGGAAGAAACAACAGCCCCCTGCAACCATCTGAAGGGACAGAAAAGAGGCATGAGAAACCCGGGAGGTGACAGGATGGACAGGGAGACCGTCGGGGCAGACAGACAGGGAACAGCTTAGAAAGGACCGAAGAAGCACGTGGTTTGTAACTGCACGCACTTTCAGCACAAATCCCAAAGTTAGAGAAAAACATGCACCGAGAACCCAGGAAGCACAGCTCGAGCTTCCCCGGAGTAACCTTTGCCAGAGAATCTTAGATAAAGTGTAGCACTTAACAGGCGCTCAACAAACGTTTGTTCCAATAAAAGAGACAAAAGAGGAAGATCTGAGGCTGGCTTTCATAAGGAGAAAGACAGCTAAGGGAGGAGATGCTCAATAAATATTATTTTTTATCCTGGGTACTGTGAGAAGCCTGGAGAATTGTAAAAGATTATCTGATACGCTTCCAAGGGGCCCTTTGCCTCTGATTTCAGTTCTCGAAAATTCCCTGCGAGGCTATGGAATCTCTCACTGGGGACTTTTAAGAACAATTCTGAGAAGAGCCACTTGGAGGGGGTGACAGACGATTTATGATGGGTAGAAAGGCAGACCTTTTCTCTCTTCAGTCCTCATTTCCACGTCATCCCCTTGGAAGCGGAAGCTTCCAGGCTGCTTTGCAAAACTCAGGGGTGAACAGGTTGGGCCGGCAGGGACAGCCATCCCACCAACCAAGGATGGCTGGCTGATTTGGAAACCTTCCAGAAGGGCCTGGGTTAAATTACAGGCCATTTACTTCATGGAGAAATAAACCACAGAGAGCTTCTTTCAAATGTGCTCACAGAAAGCAGGACAAAATACTGAGATTATCTGCTCAGAATTTGCTTTAAAAGAGCCCAGGCAGCACACGTATATTTTTTGAGAAAATATATGATTAACCATAGTTAACTACGAATTCAGATGCTGTGCATTAGACCAGCTCCTCAAAGTCGGAGAGCATTTAATATTATATATCGCTGCCATTTGGGCTAAATTGTTTTTTTAATGTACACAATATTACAAATTTAATTTGAGCTGTTTGAATCAGTCTGTAAAAGAGATTTGATTATACCTGAGTGTTCTGGCCCCAGCTTTTCTGTATCTCAGTAATCTTGGCGGTAATTGGCTGATTAGGCGTCTCACACTCCATCTTTGCCTCAGTTTCCATGGTAATGGTACAGGAGCTATTATAGATGAGAACTTCATCTCTTTCCACTTTAGGGCTGAAACGAGAGGGGAGGTTAAATGGGGTGTCATCAATCTTAATGAAATGCAATTATTTTTACTCTTATTAATCATTGCAAGCCATTAGCTTGTGGCAACTACAGGCCACCATTTGTCAAATTTTGCAAATTTCTGTAATTTTGTTTCCATTCTTTTATTGTTTATTTGTTTTCCCTTTATCTGCACACCCTGCAATGAAAATACACATGGTAAATATCTTTCACTGAGGCCTTTCTCTTTTCCAGATCTATCGGGAACATTAGCAAAAGCTTCTCCAAGCCCAACCGAACAAGCAATGCACAGATAATATTTCCAGTTCCAAAAATGGAACCAAGTGCTGGGAAAAAATATTTTTTCTCTTCCCCTTCTCTCTTCCTGTTCATACACTCAGTGTTGGGGTAGTGAATTGCCTGAATCCCCCCAGGGCAGATGGAGAAATTGGAAAACCCACACAACTGGCTAACTGGTCCCTAATTCCAACTGTGAAAAAATGAGCTCATTTAGGCTTTCAATTCCCTCTCCCCAGCTGATGGCAATGAGGCTCTGTTGCTAGCAGTGGAACATTAAGTTAGTAAATTAATTAAACTTACTTAACAGCCCAGACTAAGGAGATTCGATATATGTGCCAGTTATACTATCAGCCACTCACTTTAAAAGTCCTCTTGCTTTAAGGAGAGAAGCCAGACTGGATTGAAAATGAAAAACAGCAGTGTAGCCTCAGAAAGCCTAAAAATATGTGGTCCAGAAGGGATGAGAGCATGGAGTTTGCAGGGCCATGGCCCCCAACAGGTGTGATATTTATTCAAGAATAATCCTGGCCGCAGGCAGTGTTGCAACCATCTCAAAGATTACCGGTAATAATAATGCATGATGTTTTACACTTTTTAACACTTGCATATGTATGATCTCATTTCAGTCTGGAAACTACGTAGAGGCGTAAAAAAATGCAATCTGAAGAGATCAGGGGATTTGCATAAAGCAAAACACACAAAGTACAACAGCTCCAAAATGAGAATCCAGGGGTCCCGTCTCCTGGAACAGTACCCTCAAGTTTCAAGAAGCCGACGGAAAATCGCCACCAAGATGGCAGATCCCCTGGGGAGGCCAGGAAGGGTAGTGACAAGGGTCAAAGGTCAGTGCTTGAGAAACTATCCATCACATCAAACTGGACCATCCTTTTTCAAATCAACGTCAAAACAGTTGCTCCCACACTTTGCTAGAAACAATGAGCAGGAAAACTACCACGTCTCCTTAAATCTTCTGGTCTTTGTGCTAAAATAACCCCAGCTCCGTGTCCACCCGAGACATGACTGCTGTCTTCTAGATCTACTATAGATTGTCACTATTTTAACATCGGGCAGCGCAGTTGAACTGACCACTGGGGCGATAGTCTGACTTTATTTGAGCCCACCCCTACCCAGCACTAAGACCATGGTCATTTTGTAGCCCCCAAAATGGTGGTGAACGAAGAGTCTCGGAGCCGCAATTACCTGAGGATTTCCACCACAGCTGTATTCGTTCATCTGATTTTCTGAGAAGCCTTAGCACGCAAAGGTGAGGCCTGGAAGCCAACCGGCTAGATCTGAATCCCCGAGCAGAGACTGACTGTCTATCTGACACTGTAAAGACGTGACTTTCTAAACTTTGGTTTCCACGATTACAAAATGAAGTTACTAATCATCAAGTACCTGTTTTAAAGTGGTATTGGGGGTGGGGGGGCAGATAGAGCAAAATAAAGCCTACAAACAAAAGGATTTGGACAGAATCTGGCACCAGGAAGCACCTGATAAAGTCAGCTCTTGTTCTAGTTTTAGGAGATAATGATGCGGGTGGTAGTACTGTTGAAACGTCAATGTGGGAATTTACATCTGCTGTTGTTCCAGTCATCTCAGTGACGTGGACCCATTGCTCAAATGCATTTTGAACCTGAGCCTCTAACATAGCTACACATTCATTCCGCTGAGCCATCATGGGGGGTGGACAAAGCCACGGGAAAAATACAGCATGTGCTACTGGCATGTCGGTTGCGCTCAAAGATTCAGCAGGGAAAAGCAAAGCAATTTAACTTTTAAATTAAAAGGTAATGTAATATTTAAATAAATATGGAAATATTATGGAATCGAATGCAAAAGTCACATGAATGTTCCAAATAAAACACCTAACTTCAAAGCAACTTGATGCGCATGTCAGGGCACTTTGGACTTTGCAACTAGACTTTCTTTTGCCACAGGGGTAGGGTTAGAGAGTTCCTGGAACAGTTTAAGAGATCATAATCTCTTACAAAGCCACCAGAAAGGAAGTGAAGGTGGTTTCCCACACCATCTCATTTTTTGGGAATTGGTTCCCAGATGGCTGCTTCCATTTCTGAAGGCTCACAAATCATCTGATTAGGAATTCATTCTACAATTTTGTCAGGGATAACACAAACTTAGCTGTCTACATTTCCAGAATTCCCCTTTTCTGCTTTTCAGGCAAGTGAAAGAATCTCTGCCCATCACCCCTCTCTGTGGCACGCCCCCGTCTCAATTTGTAAGTTTTTTATACTCACTGTAGGATGATCTGGGATACAGACTTGAACTCAAAGAAAGGAACAACCGACTTCCTTTAACAACCTTTCCTGGTCTTGGGCTCCTACCTCCTGACAAGCCTTCTCCTGCCCCTTCTAGGCTCTTTGTCGGCAAAGGTTAGAGCAAAATGGGGGAAGTCACCACGCCCTCCTTTCAGCGGCCAATAGCAAGGCCCTCTAGCTCAGAGCGGGTTGTTCCACTTTGCTAATGATTCCAGAAACACAATATGAACCACCTGCTACCTAAAGGATGCTCTAGCGGACCGAGTCCCAGGGCAACTAAATAAAGCCTGTTCCTTCAGCAAGATCTCCAACAGCTGGTATCTCTCTAAACTGTAACGAGGTTCTCTGTGGCATTCCAGGCTGTTCCAGGAGAAGAAAGTCTGTTCCCCAGATTCGCAGCCCCAAGACAGAAGAAACAGATGTCACAGTGGGGCCCTTGACCTTCCCAGGAAAGACTAGTGACCAGGTGTGGCAGGGCCTACCTCCTCGCCCACCTCTCTGATGTCAAGCCTAGGCTCGGGGGCTGTGGCAGCCCTGACTTGGCCACCTGCAGTCCTGGGTCTCCCCAGGAGGCATCAGGCCACTTCCCAATGAAAGAAGACAGTGGGGAAAAAATCATGTTCTCCTTGCTCTGAAAGAGTTCAAATTCCTTTCTGGTAGCTGGGGCTTGTTGACAAACTTTAACTCGTATTTCTTCGAGCTTTTGTCCTTGATGATCTCACAAGCAATTTTTTTCATTAAAAAGTCATCATCAAGATGAGCGGAGACACCAGGATATCAAAAGTAGACTAACATTTGCAATATTTTGAAGTTTCTTAATAATTACTATGCCATGTTTTCCGCCACAATCATCTTACAAATTAAGGAATGCAGTTGGCTAAATTTAAATATAGACATACATGTACAGCTAGAGATGCACAGATACAGATGAGCTAGACAGGCATGCACACACACAAAAATATTTATTTTGATAAAATGTGGTAAAGATATTTGGTCCAAATGATAGCAAAGAAAGTTCTAGAACTTGAGTCCTACTCTGTTGCTCTTTCAGTGTGTCTGATCAGATCCAAAAACTAGCAGATAATCTCCTGTGTGCACTCTTTAGGATGGGTAATAAAAGCACAAGCATTCATTCTCTCTCCCTCGCTTAGCCTGTGTCTCCTATGTATCAAATCTCCTGGACCACCAAGTCCCAGCCAAGGCTCTTGTTGCTGATGCTGATGGCACAGCCTTGTGCTGAGGACCCTGTGAATTTCAGCCTGGGTTGCAGCCCTGACACCGCCCAGGCCTCACGGTGTGACTTTAGAAAGATACTTAATCTGCGCTTAGATTGTATTCTAAACACCTGACTATGGGCTTCAAGGCCTTGATACCTCCTGAGCTCATCTCGAGCTGCTCTCCTACCTTCCTACTCTCTTCCCAACCTTCTGGCCTCTGACAGTTCATGAAACTTGATGGGTCCTTTGCACTTGCTGCCCCCACTGCCTGACTCTCCAGAATGACACGTGCCCTTAGTTCAGCCTGAAATATGCTTCTTCAAGCCTCCTCCAAGCCAACCCAGCAATCCCGCTCCTGGACATCTATCCAGAGAAAACTAGTTCAAAAAGATACATGCACCCCAATCTTCACTGCAGTGCTCTTTGCAACAGCCAAGACGTGGAAGCAAACTAAATGTCCACTGACAGAGGAATGGATAAAGATGTGGTGTGTGCGTATGTGTGTGTGTGTGTGTGTGTGTGTGTGTATATATATATATATATATATATATATATGAAATCACAATATGTTATGAAATATTACTCAGTCATAAAAAAGAATGGAAGTCAACCCTTTGCAGCAACATAGATGGAACTAGAGATTATCATACAAAGTGAAGTAAGCCAGACAGAGAAAGACAAATATCATATGATATCACTTATTTGTGGAATCTAAAAAAATGACAAAAGAACTTATTTACAAAACAGAGATAGACTCACAAACATAGAAAACCAACACACGGTTATCAAAGGGAAAAGGGGGCCAGGGGAGGGATAAATTAGAGGTTCAGGATATTAATATATATATACACTATTACGTATAAAATAGATGAACAGCAAAGACATACTAAATAGCATGGGGAACTCTACTTAGTATCTTGTAATAATAAGGGAAAAGAATCTGAAAAATACACATATTACATATGCATATATATACACACGTATGTGTGTATATAAATGTATGTTTAATTGAATGTGTATATATATATGCATGTATATATGTGTGTGTGTGTGTGTATGTATAACTGAATCACTTAGCTGTATACCTGAAACAAATACATTGTAAATCAAATATAATTCAATTTTTAAATAATAACTAAATTAAAAACAAAAACAATCAAAAAAAAAGTAGTCTCTGTTGTTTTCTTTCACTTTATAGCCTTTATCACAACATGTTGTCATCTTGTTTATAGTCTGGCCTTCTCTACCCTTAAGGACAGTGACTTTGCATCTTATTCACCACTGATCGCCAGCTCCTGGCACAGTACCCAGAACATAGGACGCACTTGATAAATACTGGATGGATGAATGGATGGATGGTGTACAGATGGACGGACGGACAAACTGGGCATATTTCTGCTACAGATACGAATGTCTACCTTTGCCAAATGACATCGAATCCAGTGGTAAGTAGGTGGATAAAGGGTTTAATGGAAATGGGTTCCTTGCAAAGATCCTGGAAAGCAGTTCTCTGGGTTGACAAGCGTAAGATTAAGAGGAAAGGAACCAAGTAAGCCATTTAGCACATGATTTTCCTAATGCCCTTTGTATATTTTATGTGTTTTCTGGTTATTCAATTAATATAAGTTCACTAAAAATTACATAAACACTCAAGAACATAAATTACTCAAGAACATAAACACTGTCATCCCTCCAACCCTCTAGGGATAAGCACTACCAGCGGCATCAACTGTATCCTTCTAGTCTTTTTCCCAGTCACCCTTTGTATGTGAGCAGACGTGTACTACAAACACCATCAGGATTACACTGATGCGCTATTTCCTACTTACACCTTTCACGCCTCAATATGTTGTATGTCCCTCTTTGCTTAAATATTTTACATTGTGATTTTTCAAAGTTTCTTTGTATATCATCAGCTGGATACATTCTTCATTACTAAACGCTTGCTTCAACTTTTTTTGTTACTATACCTAAAATTTCACAGACTGGTCTTTCATATTACATGTTTCTAAGTGCTTTCTTAAAGTCCTGGAAGTGAAATTACTGATCAGAGCACGAGGAATTACGTTCTTAGCACATACTGTCATATGATCTTCATAGGCAAGAGCAAAAATCTCATTGGGTTCTGAGCTCAGCTGCTTCAGTCACCTCCTGAGTGAAGGGCATAGAAGAACTCCAAAGAACAGCTGGGGAACTGAGATAAAGTGGTCAAATTTTTGGGAGCCAGGAGTGGCTGACATATACTTACTGGTACCCAGTAACTGTGAGCTGAGAGCCAGGCTCCTCGGAGCACTTGTGAGCCTGGATCTCAGCTCACAGTTACTGGGGACCCATTTCCTATGAGACCTGAGCATGGTTCTCGCTCCTCCAGAGAACAACCCCAAAGGGCACGCTCTTCCTCTAACCAAACTCAAATCCCTGGTGGCGAATGCACACCAAACACCGGCTGTCTCGGGACCCCAAAAACCTGACTGCTGTGAAAAGGGCTGGTTCTCACTTTCACTCTGGGTGATCTATCTTGTTTTATGTTTTAATGGGGAGATGGGCCTTCCTTAAATAACCAGATGTCACCACTCTATCTAGATACGGAATAAAGACAGACACGGGGACACCTTCAGAATTGAACTATCACCCTTCACAGAAAAGGAAACACTTTCAGAAATGAAGGGCATGCAGAGGGACTGGCATGGCCACCCCGTTTTTAAAAATCTGTTTAAAAAAGGGGACTTTACCTGGTAAAGTGGTGTGTGTGTGTGTGTGTGTGTGTGTGTTAAGTTCAAGAAATCCTTATAAGCTTATGGCTTCTAAATCCTAGCTCTACAGTCATTCCACCATGCCTGCCCCCTTTTTTTGAATAAACATCGTACAATCTGCTGGATTTCTCCCTGACTTTTTTTTTTCTCATACTTGTGAATCTGTTTGGAAAGAAAAGAAAAAGGAAGGGGGGAAAGAGCCTTCTGTTTTTCATAATGTCTAATCTTTTTCCCCATTGGCATTCACCAGATGTTGCTTTGGATCGGAAGATAAATATTAAAATCTAAGCAAGAACAAAGCGGGCTGTTTACTGGGCAGATTTTTCAGATGTTCTCTTGAACACTTGAAAAGACAGGAGACGCTTTGATATGCAGGCTGGCTGGAATCCACAATGCAAGGGTCCCTTCGACAAGAGTCCTGGCCCCGGGGCTCTGTCCACCCAGCCTGGCATTTCTGATAATTCTATCAGTCCACCAGCCCTGCATCCGGGGGGAAGGTCAGGGAGGGAGAGAATGGTGTTACCTGATGAGAAGGCCTGAAAACGATGGAAAGACTGACTTTGTCCAATGATCTTGGGCAAAGAGGCATCTGGAACTCTCTTCGCAAATGTAGAAGTAAGGCCATGATTTGGGCAGCCTTTCTGTCCCCACAGCGACCATCAAATCACACTGCATGTAGCTGCTGCTGGAGGCATCACAGTCCTCCTCCTCCAGCCTCAGGCCACACAGGAAAGCCAAGGACACTGCAAGGAATGGTCACCACTGGGTTAGGTAATAACCACAGAAAGAACTGAAGACCTAACATGATTCCATAAGCCAAGTCCATGTGCCATCCCTTGACCAAGAGGAAAATAAAGTTATTCATCGACGCTTCTTGAAAAACCTGTTATGGGAGTTCCCATTGTGGCTCGGTGGTAAAGAACCCTAGTACCCATGAGGATGCAGGGTGGATCCCTTGCTCAGTGGGTTAACTATCTGGCATTGCCATGAGCTGTGGTATAGGCTGCATAGGCAGCTCAGATCCAGTGTTGCTGTGGCTACGGTGTAGGCCAGCAGCTACAGCTCCTATTAGACCTCTAGCCTGGGAAATTCCGTATGCCATGGGTACAGCTTTAAAAAAAAAAAAAAAAAAGGTATTATGTATTCATAATACATACGGAAGAACATGTCATGTTTTTATAAAATATGAATCATCAGGATCAGAAAGACTCATGTGAATGCAAGAGAAAGGTCAGCCAACATGAGGTCTGACACAGTTGAGATGTTCTTAAATCTGTGTTCTATTTGCTAAGTCTCCGCTCACCCTCCTCATTCTCAGACACAACCACTTGCATTTTTTACATAGTTTTCTCACATGGGTTTGTTATCCACATAGGAGCCTGTTGAGTTTTACTTTTTTTTGCACTTTATAAAATAGAATATATGGCATAATATTCTTAGACTTACTGTCTTCACTCAATATTACGTTTCTCTCTCTTATCACTCGTAACAGTTGTTCAAACATTTTGCGCTGCTCTTCCACACTGTATTGTGTGACAGTACTACAATATATTTACATATTTGGTCACCACTGGACCTTGGGGTACTTCTCAAGTTTTACTGCTGCAGAACACATATGTACAGGATTTTTCTCTAGGGTAAATGCCTCTAAGAAAATTGTTCAGAGGGGAGGTACAAGTTCAATGTTACAAGACAGTGCCATCTTGTTCCCTAAGTGGTTGCACCATTTTATTTTCCTACCAGCTATAATTACAAGTTCCCGATATTCAACATAATTGACAACACTTGGAATTATTAGACGCTTAATTTTAGCCTGTCCAGTGAGCACACAGTGGCATCTCACTGTGGCCTTAATTTGTATTTTCATCATTGCTTTTTAGATTGAACAACTTTTTGTATGTTTAGTAACAATTCATTTTTTCTATCCTATGAAATGCACATTTCTGTCACATGCCCCTTTATTCTATTGGAACATTTGTCTTTTTCTGATTGATTCGCACTCTTTTTATATTTTAGGTACTAATCCTACAAAGGCTATATGCCTACTCCTTCAGGTTTGTAGCTAGACTTTTAATTCTCTTAATGGGAATCCCCTTATTTTTATTTTTTTATTTTTTTGTCTTTTTAGGGCCACACCAAGGGCATATGGAGGTTCCCAGGCTAGGGATCATATTGAAGCTGCAGCCGCTGGTCTACACCACAGTCAACGCAACACCAGATCCGAGCAGCGTATGCGACCTACACCACAGCTCATGGCAACACCGGATCCTTGACCCACTGAGCAAGGCAAGGAATCGAAGCCACATCCTCATGGATGTTAGTCAGATTCGTTACCATCCAGCCACGATGGGAAATCCTATGGGACTCTCTTGATGAACAGAAGTTCTGATTCTCATATAGTTATGACTATTAACATTTTATAAAGAAGAAAAGTAAGGATTGGAAGCCCTTTGACCCCGAGGCCATTTTTTCCTGGGTCATGAGACACAACGTAAAAAGCATCAGCAGGGCAGACTGGCAAGAATCTTTAACGAGAAGATGAGCAGTCTCTACCTAGGTGAGACGGTTTGGGAGCAGCTCTGCCCGAAAACCCTAATAAAACAGAACAGAAAAATTTTCTCTAGCCTTCTACCTCTGCAGCTAGTCTGTTCATGTGGGTAAGGAGCACATGTTATCAAGGACTGTGGGCTTGAACCTAACGCCTGCCTGCATCCCGGGGCTGCTACAAGGAGTGAGTGAGAAAAGCATGTGAGAGGATTTCCATTATTCTGTCCCAAACAAATAGTATCGCTGTTGCTAGTACATCCCAAAGCACCTGCACACAGTAGGTTCTCTGTGACTGCATTCCTAAAGAATGACAGCAATTAAAATACCTGGCAAGTAAGACTCTCAAATGGACAGGGGTAACAGGAGAACTTTCCAGTTAGTAAGCCCTAGGGCAAATAAAAACAGGCTTAACACCTATAAAATAATGAACTCATTATGGGTGGTTAGATGGATGCAAATTGGCAAGGTGGATTATGAAAAGCGCCCAGCGCTGGGGATCAGAATCCATGCATTTTACTCAAGGTTCTGCCACGAAACAGCCATGTGACCTTAATCGCTTTAGCTTTTCATGCCTCGTGGAAAAGTCAAAGTTTCCATGAAGAAGTCATGTGGGATAATTCAAGAAATAAGTGCAGGAAACCAAAAGATCAAAGATCTTCCTGATTGTAAACAAAGTATTCATTTCACTGACAAGACGCTTTAGCAACTCATCATATGAAAAAATAAAATTCTTCTTTTTTTAGAAGTAGAGTTTGGGGGGAAAGCAAAACAAGAGACACCAAAGGCAGCAAAAGGACTTTTTTAGAGAGCCACCTTTTCCTAAATTTTATTGAAGTATAGTTAATTTCAACATGATATTAGTTTCAGGTGTATAGCACGTATTTTTACAGATTATACTCCAGAAGCTCAGAAAAATGCCAAAATGTTTATTTGTTGGAAAGTTTCTGACTCATTAGGTCCAAAGAATTTGCATTTCTAACAAATTCCCAGGGGCTGCTGCTATTACTATTCCAGTAATAATAATATTTTTTATAATTCTCAAGAATAATACTGAGAACCACTGGGTTGGAAGGACCAAAATTATTCGGTTTTCCCAAGGGCTGCCAGTTGATTAAAGCTGAAAAAAGTCGAGTGGGGAGTGTAATGAGCTAAAAGGAGAGATTTTTCTGAGAAGGGCATTTGTGAAACTTGCAGGGGTTGGAAAGCACCTGGTGAGAAATCTTTTAAAATATAACAGATTCTTAACTAAATCAGTTCTATGCAATCCTATCTGAAAGCAGGGGAATTATTAGAATTTTTTTCAAGGTCTGAGACACACCTCTTTGACAATCTTGTCCATTATAAATCTTCCTAGGAAATAAGTGCAGGAGTCCCTGCTGTGGTGCAGAATCCGACTGCAGCAGCTTGGGTCGCTTTGAAGGCATGGGTTTGATCCCCAACCCAACACAGTGGGTTAAAGGATCTGGTGTTGGCACAGCTATGGCACAGGTTGTGACTGTGGCTCAGATTCAGTCCCTGGGCCGGGAACTTCCATGTGCCATGGGTGTGGCCGTAAAATTTATTTTTAAAAAATGCACGATCATATACTCAAAAAAGTTTTATCCAATTTCAGGGGTTCAACTTCCATCCTGAATCTTGAGAAACCAGTGGAGCTGGATTTCACCGGTTCCTCTTCATCTTTAGACAGTGTACTTAGAAGCCTTTTAAAAGACTTGTTTTTCAATAAAAGAGGAAAATAAGTCAAATTATTCATTTCGTTAGAGTAAATGAGTGGCCCCCGCACAATCAATGAGTGTTTGCTGTCACCTAGTGGCAATGGTAAGATTTACAGCTTCCCACTCGTTTTCCTCTTTAAGACAAGGAACTTTGAAGAAGTCTTTTTCTAAATATAATCAAATCTTTAAAAAGATAATAATTTATATTATTCCTCTCCTATGAGTTATACAACTTCCAGTAACACAGTTTATCTGACTCTGAAACGTTATCGGTTTTTATTTTGTACTTCTGGTTTAAATGTCTTGAAATAATACCAAGAGGCCTTATAAGTTGATTGATTTAAGCAGTGTCCATGTGAAACCTTCCCCCCCTCCAAAAAAAGCTGTAGCGATATTTGTTAAATAGGACTTAGAAACGGAGAATCTTGACTTCATGTTTCCACCATTTCCCAATTCCCCTATTTACCCTCTCATCAAACACTAATTTTGCCCGTGCACTAAGCCAAGACAGCTCCATGCACAGAAGTTAGAACAGAAAATGAAACAGACGTCTTCAACGCAAATTTTCTACCATAGCCCAAGTTTCCTATTGTGGAATTTGAAGTGGAAAATGTTTCTATAATGTTGTGCTTCTACACATGATGATAATAGGAAACTTAATTTCTAGCATTTTGAACAAGGATTGTTTCCCCTCCCCCCGCGCCTCTTTCTGGTCTAGGACCATCCACTGTAAACTGCCATCACAACACTACTATCCGTCATGGAATTTTCATCCAGGCTCAGATGAAGTGCTACTTTGATCGCCGTAAATCTCTCACCCACATTCAAGTTGCAGACATAAACTGGGACTATAATTTAAAGCATTATACAGAAAATATGTGTGCAGATGGCTTTCACATGCACAGGTACAATATCTACGACTATACAAACCAGATAACCAACTGGCTTGGCCTGTCCTATCGTGATAATGGCAATTTCATGCCTGAGACTTTTTTTTTCTGAAGCTCAGTGGGTAAATATCACTTGTTGTGAGCCTCCTCTTGGAACTATCAGAGCTTTGCACCTTCCGTTCTAAAATCCTCCACCGCACAGAGACAGGGCTCCCCATGTCACAATTTACATGGTGGTTACAAAGCTCAAAGCAGTGAGAGATCCTGGCGTTTTACTGAGTAAGGGCTCGGGTAATTACCCGGACATTACAGAATCAGAGGATAATGTTAATGTTGGCCCTTTTTCCTATAACAACATTCAAGCTCTGAGCACGCTAAGCCAATAGGCAAGAGATATCAGCTTGATGACGGAGTCCCTCCACTAGTACTTCCAGAAAGCAATAGCTCCAGCAGCCTCATCTCAGAACAAGACCCAGAGACTATTTTCTCCATGACGCCTAAGCTATCATCGAAACTAGTATCCACAGCCCAGAACCCACTTTTTCCACTATCATGTGACCCCCATCAAGAACACAGGTGGTACCTTTTTCACAGCCGTTAATATGCCAAAAGCTTTTTGCAAAGCATTTCATAATAGGCGGTCCCCAAGTCTGACTACCATTTTAGATAGAGAGTGGGGAATGTTTTACTCCCCCCCGGCTCCAGGAACACAGAGGAAAATTAAGGATCAATACAGCATTAATTACCACCCCCATTCCCCCACAATGGAGTTAACCAAAGAATATCATTTTCATGAATATCATTTTCATATACACTCTTTAAAAAATGAATCCAGCATTTTTACTGACCATCCAGGGGCGGAACCAAGCAGCTGAAGGCAGACACTGTCGCGTTAGCCAAGACTTGGCAGGAAGCACCGCACAGGGCAGCTGAGATGTTCCCGGGGGAAAATCCTGCTCCGAACACATGCACAAGCCTTCCACCCAGACAGCCTATAAAGACAAAATGACAAGTTCATGACTCTAGAGGCAAATCTCTGTCTTTACTCAAAACACAAACCAATGCTCCTTTGCCGCCTATTATTTTTTTTTATACCCTCCAGAGTCCACACAGTTGGCCTTAGATCCCAGTTTCCTCAATTTCTTTTCACTAAGCTCTGAAACCTGGAGCCCCTGTTCTGTCAAATCCCAATCATATTCAACAACCTATAAAAATGTGGTAATTTGTATGCAGAAAAGTAAGACTTATTTATAGTTCCTTAAACGTTTTATCCAGAAGAGTATAAAATGAAAGTAAAACATTCCCTACTTATCTCACTTCCCAGAAGTAGCCACATATAGAGTTTCTTGTGACTCCTTCCAGAATTTTCAATCGTCCTATATATATTATTCTACAACTTTTTAAAGTTTTTTATTAAAGTATATTTGATTGGCAATGTTGTGCCAATTTCCTACAAATTTTTTATTTAGAAGTAGGGCATAACCATCATTCCAAGTCTGTACATACAGATCTAGCTCATCGTTTTAATTGCCACTTAGAATTCCATTATGTAATTTGCCATAATTCACTGAGCAATTTTTCTATTGATTAAAATTGCCATCACTTTTCCTCTTTTGCTATCATTAACGAGGCTGCAATGAACTAGTGGTTCATTATATGGGTACAACTGCGGCAGTTCCTTAGATGTGTGGAATTGTTGGGTCAAAGGGAAAGTAAATTTTCAGTTTAGATGAATAGTACAAATACCTATCCAAAATAATGCTGCCCCGATTTACGTGCCTACGTACCGTGTAGGAAAAGAGCCTGTGTGATGGGTGAAATTTTAACAATGCTTAACAGACAACATGTTTTGCTTCAGTCTGAGAACCAATAAAGGAAAAAACATTGGCTAAGATCTCAGATGTGCGGAGAACTCTGCTCCACAATGAGAGAGGTCCAGCTTCTCCTGCCTGCATGTCAAGTCCAGGTGGCACTTACACAGCCACCTGACACACTTTCTGCTTGGATGTATTTCATACCCCTGCTCTCTTACCACAAAAATCATGAAATCTGAAAGAGTAGAAAACCAAAACCTTTTAGCACATAAGGAAGCTGAGGCCTAAAAAAGCTCCCCAGCTTGGAGTTCCTGTTGTGGCTCAATGGAAACGAATCTGACTAGCATCCATGAGGACGCAGGTTAGATCCCTGGCCTCGCTCAGCGGGTTAAGGATCTGGCATTGCCATGACCTGTGGTGTAGGTCACAGACGTGGCTCGGATCCCACATTGCTGTGGCTGTGGTATAGGCCACTGGCTACAGCTCTAATTCGACTCCTAGCTTGGGAACCTCCATATGCCAAGGGTGTGGTCCTAAAAAGACAGGACAAAAATAATAACAATAATAATAATAATAGTAAAAAGTTCCCCAGGTGGAGGTCCCTGGTGGCTCAGGGGTTTAAAGACTCAGCATTGTCACTGCTCCAGCTCGGGTAGCTGTTGTGGCACAGGTTCGATCCCTGACCTGGGAACTTCTGCATTCTGTGGGCATGGCCACCAAAAAAAAAAAAAATCCCCCAGCTAAGATAGTGACAGACTCAGGACCAAACTCCAATGCCCACAGCATTCCACCCAGCTGAGGCCGGGCACATTTGTTCTAAGAAGTGGCTGGGTTCGTACTTCCTCAGTCTCAGATCCTGCTCCCAACATTTCCTCTAAACATTCTGCATCGCAACCACGTGTGAGCTTCTCAAGTGTAGTAAGACACTAAGGGGACAGAAACCCAAACTATCATCAGAAGAAAACACAAGGCACACGGTCATATATCTAAAAGGGCAGAAAGTTCAACCAATGCAATCGCACTGAGCAACTGGTCTGTTCTTGATGCAGTCTGAATTTGTCTGTGAAATAGTACAAAATGATAAAAATTAATCATATTTAATAAGTTTAAAATCATCCAAATTGGCATGTAGGTCTAAAAATAGATGAAGGCATTTATGTTCTACTTGATCAAATTATAAGCTCTTACAAATGGCCTTATTTCATTTAAAACGCAAATTAAAGCAGCTTAATGCATCAAATTAAAATACAATCAAACACTTGGAGAAGAGGCACAATCTCCCTGATGAAAAACAAAGCCTCTGAAATGGAGCAGGACAAAGTTTGAGGAAGAAGCTGGGGCTGTAAAAGGACAACCGACTTCTCTTGCCTTCTCTCCATTCAGGCTGACGTGGATTTCCTGCCCCTTAGGGTAGCAACAGTAGCTGTTAACCCACTGACAGTGAGAGCTCTCTCTGCCTTCCCTGCTTGACTTACCAAAGTTCTCGGTCACTGCGGTAACGGTCACTCTGGACATGAACACCAGGTCTGATGAGGCCCAGCCTCTGGAGCGGTCATAACCTCGAACTTGGTATGCCCCGGCGGGAAGGGGTGGGGCCAGGCACTGGACAACCGTATGGTTGCCAGAAACACCCACACAGGGGGACATCCCAACAAAAATGTCAACGTTCCAAGCTCCCGAGATCCGGGCCACCGACAAGGTCAAGGTATCATCAGTCTGAGATACAGAGAGCAGTTCGGGGGTGAAGGCGTGGCTGTAATGTATGACGCCCACCTGGTATGAAAGACCATCCACCCGCAGGTCCAGGGAAACGGAGCCGCTCCCTGCGGGAACAGAGCACTGGTGGCGCTCTGAGCTGACATTCACGGTCAGGCAGGCCTGCCGGCCAACAGAGACTGCGGTGGTGTTCTGTCCCCTCAGGGCTGTGCCCTCCATGGTCAAGAGGCCTCCACCATGCAGGCTGAAATTCTTGGGGAAATAATGAAACACTTGTGGCAAAATGTCGAAGTGTCTGGAAATGTTATGGGAGCAAGCATACCCATATCTCGCATGAAAAATGGACAGGGAGTGGGATCCTGGGGCCAAGTTGCTTATCTGGCAGGCTATGTGGCTTGTGTTAAAGAAAGTTGCAGTGCAAAGCAGGAGATTATCCACAAATACCATTGGTGCTTCGGCTGTGATGCCTAACCTCTGACCCCTCATCAGCACAGTGGTCAGAGACCCACTGACGTTCGCGGTCCAGGCATCCACGACAGGGGTTGTCTCTTCACACAGGCAAAGGGTGCAGTTCCCCAGACACTCGCTAGGCAGCCCGTTAACCAGGACGCTGACGTTCAGGGTGAAGGAGGCGCCGGGCAAGGGGTCATCTGACAGGGTGATCCGGCAGAGGACTGTCTGGTCCCCTAAACTCAAAATCGCACAGGTGTAAGGACCAGAAAGTTCAACCTGAACTGACCCCCTGCTGGAGCCGAAAGCTGAGCCGCTCACGGTGAGAACCGTGCCTCCACAAGCGGACCCGCGCGCTGGGGAAAGGGCTGTTATCCGAGGTGGCACCACAAATTTCTGGGACCCTGCAGGCAGGGCAGCAAACCCCATCCGCCTCTGCCGCACTTGGAGAGGATAGACGCCCGCCTCCAGGCTGCGAAGGGGGAAGGCGCACGCAAAGAGGCTGGCGTTGCCCGCGAGAGGCTGGGGCTCCAGATCACAGCTCGAGCCTCCCAGGAGAACCACGGAGTCGGAGAGGTTATGTCCCTCCACGTAGAGCCTCAGGCAGTGAGGCGTCATTTCCCCTCGTGTGGCAGTGACCACTGGTGTTGCCGCCTCTTCATACGTGAAGGCGAAGCCCTCCGCCCCCAGGCGAGGTGAAGGTGAAGGTCGGTGGGGGGCGGGCTCCCCGCCAGCCCAGACCGCCACGCGGGCTGCTGCTCCCGGCGGCAGGGGCGCCGGCGGGGTCTCACACCAGATGCTGGTCTCTGTAGAGTTCACCACGTCACAGGACCGGTTGCCCACGAGCACCTGAACCAGAGCCGAGTTCCGGCCGAACCCTCTTCCTGAGATGCTGAGGATGGTGCCACCTAAAGCATGAATGTTGAGAACAAAACCTGTAAGCTGTTATTTCAGAACTAAGAACTCACAGCACCCGTGTGAGCCCCAGCACGACCAATCGGAAGGGGCGGTGTTAGTGCAATTATCTCGCCTCGTCCCATCAGTGTTAACTGTGTGACTGTTTTGGCAGGAGTCAGATGGGCTGAAAATCACAGATAGCAAGACAATATAAATGGTCATAAAAGAAGAATTTTTATAGCATTTAAGACAAAATTTTCAAGTATGTGTACTTGAAAGATCCTAGAAACCACCACTTCCATAAATTTGGACACTAATGAAAAATCAGATTCCTTAAAATGTTGTCACCTGCTGTTATTACCTCATGTTAGTCTATATTATTCTATATATTATTATGTACAGTGAGTATATGTATATTCATCTATACATACATGCAACTTATATATTAATGAAAAATCAAATTCTTTAGTCTTCTTATCATCTGTTGTATTTCGTATCCTGTTATTCCATATTATTCTATAGCTTATTATGTAGTGTGTGCGGGTGCATATATATACATATATGTATGTATAGTCAGCCTACACTACACACTGTTGATGTCTTCTACTTAACTTCTATATTATTCAATATAGTATTACAATATTCCATATATTATGTAGTCATATGTGTTTTGTATGGGACATATCCAGAGCCACTGAAATATGGACACATGCTTATAACATTGCTGCTGTATTCACAGGTCTTGTCTCACTTTCTAGTTGAAAGACAATCAGATCCCACCTTCAGAACAGGGAAGGGAGCAACACACCCCCATCATTACTAAATCAGTGGTAGAGCCAAGCGGCTTTAAAGGATTACGCACAGGAAACTATGGCCAGTCACTTGTGATGGAACGTGATGGAGGATAACGTGAGAAAAAGAATATATGTATATGTATGTGTGCTTGTGTGTGTGTGTGTGTGTGTGTGTGTGTGTGTGTCTGGGTCACTTTGCTGTATAGTAGAAATTAACAGAACACTGTAAATCAACTATAATGCAAAAAATTTTTAAATTCTTTTAAGAAAAGGATTACACCATGCTCGAAAAGAATAATGTACTGTTTCATACACTATCACAATGATGATCGCATGGAAATACATAGCTTTCCTTTTTTTTTCTGAAAAACGGACATTTTTTCTAGATTTCTCCTTGTATCTGGTCCTTCTATCTCCCATATTGGCCTTTGCGTTTCTGGCTATGTCTGGTCTTTCATCTATATCCCCAGAGAGTGTGAGGACATCAAAGAACCATCCTTCTTCCCCTTGCACATGCAGTACTGAAAAGGCTGGCTCGAGAAGCTTTTCCCTGGCTTTCTACTTTTTTTTTTTAAAGTATAGTTGATCTACAAGACTGTGTTAGTTTTAGGTGTACAGCAAAGTGAGTCAGTTGTATATACTCAAAATATTCCACTTTTTAGATGTTTCAGCCTCCTTCCACTAGAAAAAAAGAAAAAGAAAACCAGGCACATATCCTTCTTATAAAAATTATTTCCTGGGTTAAGGAATCCTGAGTTTTCCCACCCTCCAAAGTACACTGCTCAGTTCCCAGGCCAGGGGAGAGCACCCATCCTTGCAGCCCCACCTCTGGGCTCACCAGTTAATTAATGCAGGCACAAGCTCAACATCCAGGGAGAAGACTTGCGGAATATACGCTACGAGTCACATCAGAGCCACTCACCCAGAAGGGACCCACAGCAAGGCTGGATGTTGAAGACTTCTGTGAGGTACTGGATGTGCAGGTCCACCCTGCAGAGAATGGGGAGGGGGTCCTGAAATAACTGAGATCAGAAAAAGAGACGAGAAGGCACAGGGAAGCATGTACTGAGGAGAGAAGAGAGAAGGGGGAGTGATGGAGAGCAGGCATGAAGGGCACTGCCAACCAGAGAAGAAGGGAAACGGTGGAGAAAAGTATTCTGTGGGACATTCTCCTGCACCAGTTATGCATGAAGACGTCAATATCATAGAGTTCAGCTACCTTCTGGATTGAAGCATAGGAACGTTCAGAGGAATACTGCGCAGGAGGGCTGCAGGGCAAAGAAGGCTGGGCACAGCTTATGCGGTAAAGGAAGCCTTTACTCACAGCTCAAGATACAATATTATGAGAGGGCTTAGTGGAGTCACAAACCCTTATTAAGCAGACGCTTCTCACGTAGAGATGCCCACTCCACGCTAACCCAGCCAAGAGGCATGACATCTCTGTTCCAGAAAGTTCTCCTTTCTCCAACTCATAAGTCAAAAACTTCCCCTAGACTGGTCTTGGGAGGCAACTGTCCTATAGGGTCCCTAAGACTTGTTCAACTGTTGTGATTCACACGTTTATCCCTTAACTTCAGAAGAGGAGGAAAATAGTAGAGAATCAAAGCAAAACTAGACTCGGTCGAATGAATCACTAGACCATCAAACAAACCCAGAATCAATAGCAGGAGTCCACCTCACCCCTGTGCGCCAATGCAAACCCCATTGATGGAGACTGAGATTCCATGGAGCCCAGCGGGCAGCGGGGGCAGCACGACCTCCAGGCCCCAAGCTGTCCATGTAAGAACGCGAGCCAGGGTATCCCCGATGTGGACTTCGGCATCCAGATCCAGGTAGTTCACTGGGAGCGCCATTCCAATGGAAAGGGTCTCGCCTCCTGTGTTGAGAAGAACCCATCAGCCCCTGTGAAGTGGATTTGTGGCCTCAACAGCCTCCTATTCAATTCTAAGACTGTCTTTGGGTATGAAACACCTGGTCAGCCCCGTCCAGAATATTCTAAATAAGAGTTTTAATGCCAACCTAATTTTTTCATGAAACTTCTCTTTTAATGGAGCTCTAGCCTATAACGTCAAAGGCATAGAAAGCAAAATTGGCAGGATGGTTGTATTCACCTCTGTGAAAAGGCAAACCAAGAAGTCTTTTAGAAGACAGATGTTGGGCTTCATAACCAGCAAGCAGCACTGTGTGTCCTCTGCTCTCAGCCTCCACATTTCTACAGAAAAAGCCTCACGCTCTGGGAGTTCCCATTGTGGTACAGCAGAAACGAATCCAACTAGGAACCATGAGGCTGCGGGTTCGATCCCTGGCCTCGCTCAGTTGGTAAAGGATCTATCGTTGCCGTGAGCTGTGGTATAGGTCGCAGACGTGGCTCGGATCCCACGTTGCTGTGGCTGTGGTGTAGGCCGGCAGCTACAGCTCCTGTTAGACCCCTAGCCTGGGAACCTCCGCATGCCGTGGGTGCTGCCTAAAAAAAAGAAAAACAAAAAGCCTAACGCTCTGTCTTCAGTGTGCACCAAGCCTCATATCAATTTTTTAAACAAGTGTTCAGTACAGAGACTTTCATTCACATTATCCCATTCAACCCTCACACTCTCCTGATAACATATGCAGGGCAGTTAGCCCGACTGGCATTTTGCTGTTAAGGAAACTCAGGCTCAGTGGCCCAGGTCTCAGACCTGATTAATGGAAAGGGGAAGGCCTGAGCCCAGTCTTGTATCTCAGTATCTTTTTAGTTGATTAGCAACTCTACTAAAATGTGTGTATACCACAGACACTTTAACTCAATTCATTTTACCTCAAATATTATATTAAGTATCAAGAGGATGATGCCACAAAGGACACAAAATAAGTTAAACACGAACCCTGCCCTCAAAGACCCCTGCAGCAATAGCAAAATAGGTGCCAAAAAAGACTCAGAACAAGACAAGCCATAAGGATGTAGAAATGAAGCAGTCTCAATATGGCACAACAGTCTCAATATCCAAAAAAGGCCCTGTGGGCAAGATGGTCCTTGAAATTCAATTTGAAGGATGAGCCCCAGGAGAAAGTGAGAGGGACCAGGGGATTTACAGGTTGATTCTAAAAACATCATCATTTTACCGAAAGCCTTGCCTCTTGTAGCAATTTCTCATTTCATCCCCCAATGGCTTGGAGAGAAGAGAAAAGATATTGGGTGACTTTCTGGAAGACCCAGTACATGTGGATCCAAGTAAAGATTCTTTGGGACTAGGCCAAGTTGAAGGTGGTTCACCTGAAGATGAAGAAACCCAGTCCCAAGGAGTCTCTGCTTAATTCAATGGAGGGAGATAGTAGAGAACTAAAGCAAAGACGAGGAAGAGGTGGAGACCTCCAAAGATTACTAAGCAAGGAAAGGATATGCCTCAAGCTATTCTTCCAGACTGTAAGATCAACTCCTGAGTGCCAGAAATCAAATCTGCAACAGCAGGAGTCGAAATAAATAGACTTACTTTTCCTGTGTCTCAATCTGTCCATAAAGACACAGCTTGGACTAAAGCATCTCCACAGCTCCTTTAGTCAAACAGTGTTGAGAACTACAACAGAGCTGGCATCTCTAGGATGGCACAGCCAATTAGAGGACGAGGAGAAAGAGGTGGCTTGGAAAATAAAAGTCAAAGAGGGATTGCGGCACACTGAGAAGACTGTGACTCTACATTCAAGCCCTTGCTCTGCTATATAACTACCTCGTGAACTTGGGGCAACTTGTTCTAGGCTCTCAAAGCCATGGATGCTTCATCAGTCAGAAGGGAGCAACGCCCACCCCATGTGGTTTGTGATAAGGATAAGCTTAGAGGTCCTAGGACAGCCTCTGGTATAGTACTGCCCTCAAAGGCCTCAAAGAACTTCATTTTCTTCTTTGTCCCACATCTTCCTTACTTCTTCCTCTCTTCCCAACCTCCTTTCTACTGTAAAGTCTGAAGCCTCAGTAAAGTATGAAGATTTCAGGGTTGACCAAGGCAGAGAGATGGCCACAAGGTGGCCTTAGCCCAGAATGAACTTTACATGGGTGGTGGTTTGTCGATGGGTGGGGAGATCCTCCGGAGGCATCAATCTGAGACCACCACCCAGAAGAGGAGGAAAGCAAGGGAACTCCTAGGGGAGGGGGAGACCAGAGAGGGATCTTATGCATCCTCACATAATGAGTCATTCAGCATCCCAGTGAGTAGTTTCTGCGTCACAGGGTGGCAGTGGCTTTGAGTCTTTTATAGCCCCCAGGTTGGTCTTACCTGTAGCTATCAGGTGTTAAATGCAGTTTTGCAGGGTATGCAAAGCAAACAGGCTATAAAGGTTAAACATCTGCTTATTTGTGCTCTATGTAAAACAACTGGGTGTGTAAGAATTTGAATTTGTCATTGGCAGACTTTTCAGTGAATAGATTCCAGCATGCCAAAAAGAAAGAAACAACATGGGGCCAGTGTACAGAGGTCATCTTTGACTCACTGACAGAACACTCAGGATCTGGCTGAATGATGGATTTCACTTCAACAAAGCCTTTATTGAGTGCTTGCTCTGTGTTAGTTCCTGGGCTAGGCACTTTTACCTACTTTATCTTCATTTTTCCTAATCACCTTGAGAGGATTGTTTCTACATAACAAGTGATGAAACTAAAGTTGAAGGAAGTTAAGTATCTTGCCCAAGGAGAGGCTGAGTTGAGAGTTTTTCACATCTGGTGCTGAGAGCCAAAGCCACACTAAAGGTCCCGCACATTAAATTCTTCCTCCTCCTTCCTCTGCCCCCTTCCTCTTTCTTTGATTTCATCTTGGCCTTGTTGTCATCATCAGCATCAGCATCTCCTGGATCAAGATATGTAGCCCTCCAAGTTTCAAAAGAGACTTTCCCAGTAGGGCTCCACTCATTGCGGATTTTATAACGTGTTCTTTTTATTCTGCCTGTAGAAAGATCTCAATGCAAGTGTAAATTCTGCAAGTAATGTATCGTGTTGTATACATCAATAACATGAGCTCCTTGGGCTCTTGGTCAATTGTCAAGCTAATCCTAGATGCCTTTGAGGCACTCATGCAATGTATTTATTCTTTTCATTATAGGTAGGAAATTTTATTAAAAGCCAAAATCACTGAAATCTGAATAGAACAAGGCACTCCCCCCTCCCTTTTCTACTTCGTTGGGAAGAATCTATACCACTAAGGAATTTTACACACTTTGGTCGCCTCAGGCAGCAAATTCTTCTTCTGCACTATCTGAGCTGAATAATATTGAGAAGCTAAAGGACACCTCCCTTTATTTATGTACTCCTGAGCAATGGAAAATGAAAATAGTACCAGAAAAATTGAGTCCAGGGTGTTTCTTTGGGAAATTTAATGGTCTTATATAATAAACTCTTGGATATGGCTGCCATAAACTCTGTCATCTGGCATCTAATTAACCAGAACAGAGTGCTACCTGCTACTTTTCCGAATCTATATGAGGTGACATGATAATAAATTGCCATAATTCCATCCTGTCATATCACCCAAATCATCAAAGAAAGATTAAATCATTTCATGCAGTTGGATGCTGAAGAATTCATTCTATTTATATATGTCTCCAAGAATAAGACTCCCTAGTTTATAAAAGCATCTTATTCTCTTAATGATATCAAATAACAGCTACAATACAATCTGCTGCCCAAAACACTATTTTATAGTAAACTATGAGTGGTTAAGTGTTTAGAATCTGCATCCAGACTGCTTGAGTTCAAATTCCCACTCTGGTACTTACTACAGGTAACGTCTTAGACAAGTTACTTCTTCTCTCTGTTCCTTAGCTTCCTAACTTGTAAACTGAGGCTAATAATTCTATAACTTAATGACAAGGATTATATTACATGTCCTGCTGTTACTGGCACATAGTAGGAACACAATAAATACTTACTGAATCGTTACCTCTGAATTCCTATATCTATTTTCATGATAGAAATGATCCCAATTTTACAGAGAGAAAAATAGAGGTAAGGAGATTTAGTCAATTATGGCAAAGATGAGAAAATCAGTAACCAGGTTTTCAAAAAAATAACTTCCATCCAAAATATAAGACTATCTTTGATGACATTAACAGGCCATTGTTTGTCTTTTTATAGGGTCAATGATCTAAAATAAAAAGACCTTGCAGTATTATGCATTTTACCTGCTATGTTGCTCCTGTTTCTACTCAGAGACACGATTACTGGATTTAAAGAGGAGACATATGTAAATGCCATGGGAAGAACCACAGAATGGTCCCCTCTGATCACAGTCACATTCACAATAGGTCCATCTTTCCCCTGAAAATTTAATGTTTAAAATAAAAACTCAGTAAATGAGACTGAATTGAGCAGAGTCCATATAGAATTAGTCTTAAAAAAATTTTCTTAAAGAGTACATTTGCTACTTTCTCTCTCTCTCTCGCTCGCTCTCTCTCTCTCTCTCTCACACACACACACACACACACACACACACACACACACACACATAGTAACAGAGCTTAGAACAGGCAAGTGAAGCATCCAACAGATTAAAGAGTAAATAAGAATGATTTGCAATTAACATACCAGTTGGTTTTGCAAAAGTATGGCAAATTCAAATAAACATTTATATCTAGCTAAACTAACCATCAAGAGTGAGGGTGCTTTCAGACACTGAGGGACTCTGAAAACTTCCCTCCCACATTTTCTTCCTTGAAATATTTCTTAAGGCCATGTCTCATAAAATAAACAATAACAAAAAAAGAGAAAGAAAGTCCAAGAAAGAGTGAATCTACTCAAGACAGTAAGCAAGAGAAACAGTAAGATGAAACCTGTAGAATAAACCTAGAAAATACCAAATTAGAATGAAGTGGGAGAATAGAGAGCTTGGGGGGGGGCAACTGATATAATGAAATTTTTATTATAAGAAAGACATATTAATAAAAATTAGAAACTCTAAGAAAAAAACAAACTATAAAAAATATTTATTGCCTTTATATATCTGTACTATTATTATTGGCCCATAGTAAGTGTGTGGTAAATATAAGAACTAGGAAATTTTGGAAATTATCTCAATTCCAATAATAGGAAATAAACAAATTACAACACAAACATATATTAGAACTGTATGCAGTTTATACATAAAAGCTAACATTTCATAATACTTGAATAACTGGATGAGATAAAAATATGGAATCAGAGGTCAAAGACTGTTATGAACACTTTCTTCTTCCAGAGATCTTAATTGTTCAGCAGACAGCCTTCTTTGGGGGTTGAGAATGTGCTAGGAATGTTGATGGCTCTGAAGTGAACATCAAATGGGAAGTTCAAGCTCAGCTGTGGCACGGCTCTCACCCACAGCACTGGGGAGGGGCCTGGACCCAAACCTGTCATGCCACCTATGAGACAGCACCAATGGAAGAGGGATGGGAAAGTCAAAGGACTGGTTTCTAAGGGAAAGGGGAAGCGGTAGGGACTAACTAGGAAGCTATTTCATAAGGAACAGACATTTGAGAAGATTCCAAGTTCCACAAGGCCCTTCCATGCCAGAAAACAAAATCACTAATGAAAACTAAGTTATTTGTTTGCTTGAGAAAGAAGTGAGATTATACATTTTGCAAACCAACACTCGGAATGTGCATTAGATAAATGTATTTTTTCTGTGGCATGACTGCTCATTAGGAGTGTAGACTGGCACTGCTTGGTCATCTTCTTTTAAAAGAACTTTTAGCTGATACAAATTACAAGCCCCACTGGTGGAGTCAGTTTCCCAGTTTGTGGCAGAAATGCTTCCATGTAAGCAAGCCCTCATGATGAAAAGGTCATGTAAGTTAACTTAGTTCTAAGAAATGATTTATTGAGAACCTTACCTTACATGTTACTAATGGTCACAGACCCAGACAGAAGGAGATGCCAAAGGATTCCACTTACCCGGGATGGAATCTTGCATTGAATTCTTTGTGAATTGCTTGCAGTGACATTGATGGTACAAGACTGGGATCCAAATAACACCAGGCTAACATTTTCCAAACTAGATCCTTGGATGGTAGCCCAGAGCCCTCCTGTAAAAAAACAGCATTTTCAGAAGGGACACACAGCCATACAGGCAGACAAAAATGAATTATCCCACAAGAGAGATAAAATGAGATAAAAACATGAAATTCCTTAGTCAAAACATAAGACATATTTGCAGCAACATGATTACCAGACTAACGGAGAGATTATCATACTAAATGAAATGAGTCAGAAAAAGAAAGACAAATACCATATGATATCACTTATACGTGGAATCTAAAATACAGCACAAATCAACATAACTATGAAACAAAAACAGGCTCACAAACATAGAGAACAAACTTGTGGTTACCAAAGGGGCAGGGAGCTGGGAGAGGGAAGGATTGCAGGTTTGGGATTAGCAAATGCAAACTATTATACATAGAATGAATAATCAACAAGCTCCTATTGCACAGCACAGTATCCTGTGCTATACACATTTCCTGTGATAACAATATCCTGTGATAAATTGTAACAGAAAAGAATACGCGAAAGAACGTATATATGTGTGTATACACATATACATATAACTGAGTCACTTTGCTATATATCAGAAATTAACAGAGCATTCTGAATCAACTACAATAAAATTTTAAAAAACATTTAAGAACCACAAGCTATGCTCAAACTGCAGGAAAAGACTGAAATTAAGTATATAAACTACAAAATAAGATGGGAGATAGAGTGACTAGAAGGCAGAGAGAGAGTATCCTGGAGATATTTAAGAATAAAATATACAGCTATACCACTGCCATGAAACAGGGTAGTGAAGTAGATGGAATCTGAAAACTTTCTCTGCTCTAGACTTTTAAATATCATTCCTACTAATTCTATAGAACTTAATTTTTCCCAAGAAGCCAGCATGAGAGAGCAAGCATAAGATGGTAGAAAGAGCAGGGGACCAAGAATCAGGGTCATAGTTTGCTCTGCCACTTAGAGCAGACCGTTTGCTTTATAGTCCCTGAGATCACAGGTCCTCATCTCCCTCATCTTTAAGTAACAGCCTTAGCTCTTGCAGCTCTGTGATTTGATACCACACAGACCAGATCATGGGCACCATGATGATATAGAAGTGATGGACAGCATCACCCAGTGCCTTCAGGATTTCTCTACTGACCACTGAGAGGCAACCACAGAAACCCCCATCTTCTCACTGCAGACAACAGTAAGGGGAGTGAGAGGTGGTACCCATCACACAGATATCATGGCACACATCCCATTTGGAAGAGAAGTCCTCCATCCAGCTGATGGACAGGAAGCCCCATTCTTGCTGATGAGGACCATGATTCTGGTCTGCCATCTCTCCAGAAGGGGATATAAGAGAGGCAATAAGGCCACTGGAGACACACACCCTTTGAGAGTGGGGAGAGTGTGTAGAAGCAAGGTTATCATCCCCAAATGCATCATGGTGAGAAAGGAACATGTGCAACCTAATGAAAACCATTCAGGAGCATGTGACTGAATGAAAAATTACCCTGAAGTTAAATAGATAAACATGCCCTGAAGATTCAAGGCAAGACTACAACAGACCTCAAAGGTAAAGAGTAACAACGAAAAGGAGTCAACTTACAATAGCAACATAAAAGATACAATAGCTGGAAACATCTCAACAAGAAAAATCAAGAATATGAAGAACTTTGAGGAAAGATTTTAAATGCTGCTTATGAACCTAAGAGATGGATTAAACTTAAGAAAAAACTAAAGTAAAATGTACAGAAAGAGTGAAAATCGTAAGGTGGCATACCTTTCTAAGTTAAACCAAAATATCAATTATTTTTTGTTTAAATTAGGCAAGCTGGTTTTAAAATTCAATGAAACACAAATGATAATGGCCAGAAAACAAAATTTTAAAAATTAAAGGGTTCTTCTACAAAACATTGAAGTATCTTATACAACAACTGTTAACTGGGGAGATCAGGATGACGGAGTAGACGGATGCAAGCTCTCCCCCGACCCATGAAGACATCAAAAGCACAAAAATACATGCACAGGGAGCAACTCTTGCTGCAAACAACCTGGAAGCTGGCAGAAAAGGCTCTTCTACAATTAAAGCCATAAGAAAGATCCGCATGAAGTTGGGCAGGAAGGGAGGAGAAGCAATCAGGTCAGGACCTGCACCCCCAGCAGGGGACACAGAAGAAAAGGGGGATATCACAGGGTCGGAACCCTCCCTGGGGAGTGTGGGATTCAAGCTACATATTGGGCACCCAGGTCTTGGGTTTGACACCAGGAGGATGAGTCCCCTGAACTGGTTTGAAAACCACTGGGACTTACAGGAAGGCTGTACAAAAGCAAGACTCCACTTGTGCCGAGGGCATGCACACTCTTGTTTTCTCTCAAGAACAAAGTGGAGGCAGCAGATTGAAAACTGCCTGATGGCCCCAGCGCCCACCCCAGGCAACACAGGGCCCCCACTGGAACAAGCTGAATTCCTTCTGACTTCAGACTTTACCATCTGATATCCCCTCTGCCTAGAATCCCCTCCAGTGAGAGTTGCTCAGGACTCATCCCTTCACTTCATCTATACCTCCCTCCTCCAGTGCCATTCACATCTTTTCTCCAAGGCCAGTGACCATCCAATCACAACCATCACCCAAGCTGACATTCTACCCCTACTAGAATTTTCTTGTACACACTTACCATCACCTCCATGAGAGCGGGGAATTTGTTTCAATTTACTGTATCAACATTCACAGTGACTGGCACATAGTAAGAGCTAAATAAATTACTGCCATTATTGTTTTTTGTCTTTTTGCCTTTATGTAGAGCCGCACCCACGGCACGTGGAGGTTCCCAGGCTAGGGGTCTAACAGGAGCTGTAGCCGCCGGCCTTCGCCACAGCCACAGCAACGCGGGATCCGAGCCGCGTCTGCAACCTACACCACAGCTCACGGCAACGCCGGATCCTTAACCCACTGAGCGATGTCAGGGATTGAACCTGCAACCTCATGGTTCCTAGTTGGATTCGTTAACCACTGAGCCACGAACTGAACTCCCTGAGATTCTGCATTTCTTATAAGCTCCCAGATGATGCAGACACTGCCAGTCCAGAACCACACTTTGAGAACCATTGTCTTCAGCAACTGGCTTTCCACAGGTGGCTCAGTCAGTATTGAATGATAGATGGATGGATGGATGGATGGACGGATGGATGGATGGATGGACAGAAGAATGGATAGATGGATGGACTGACACTAGTTGATACTAAGTAGGCAGCAGGGTGGAGGGAGGGTTCATAGGGAAAATGTAAACCCTATAATAAGGAAAGTAACAGCTAGAGTGTCTCTCTCTCTCCCTCCCTTCCCCCTCAGTCTTACTAGAGGTTAATTTGGACCCACCTGACATAATTCCTTCTCTAAGTTTTCCATCTTTTACTAAAATACAGAAGGGTGATGTACCATTCTCCTAGACAAACCTTTCACCATGTTTTGTAGGTACAGTGCACCCTGGCAGGGGGACCGGCTCATCTCAGTTTGCCTGGGACTTTCCAAGTTTTAGCACTTTGAGTTCCACATCCCAATTTTATAACTGAAAGTCTTGCATCCTGGAAAACCAAGAAAAACCAAGAAAGTTGGCCAGTCTGCCTGTGAAAGTCACTATGTGTAAAGGACAAACCTGACTGAGTCACCTATGTGTCCTGCAGGTGCCCACAGTCTGGTGGAGGAGCTGGGAAGGATGCTGTGGCCTGAACCGCAAAGGTAACTTTGCAAGATCAAAGCTACTTATAAATCTAGTGGGAAGGCTCTGGTGTGCCCTAAACTCAAAGTAGCAGTCATTGGGTTAATATAGAATATGATCTTTTGCTCTGAGCATCATCTTCTACACAGCTACCTCCCGAAAGCACTGAGAAATAAGGGCAAGCTCATTCTGTTTTACGTGCAGAGAAGAGGCAGAACGGGCCTCTTGATTTATTCTCTTAGGCCAAGTCAAGTCAGAAATGAACTGTTCCTTTGAACAATGACGTTGTAGCCAGGAAACACTACTTTAATGCATTCTAAACTATGGATCTTTGGCCAACAGAATAAACAATGACAAAAATCCAAGGCCTTAAGGAAAGGACTTTTATGCTCTAAAAGTCATACATTAACACATAAAGCAAGAGTGTCTCTGAGCTTTCTGCAGTCTAGCTGGGCTGTTTTAAACTGTCTGTGTCCTAGAGAGTGCACCGGGAGGTCTTTGGTTGCTATGGCAATAAGACACAGCCCACGGGGTTGATGCTGACGAGCCCTGCTGCCCTCTCTACACTCCACCACTCAAAGGGTAGTTGGCTTTGCCTGCCAGCCAGGTGTCCAAGTGCATGTCATTTTACAAACATCTATGAAACATCTCCTAAGTTCCTAATTGTCCAGGCCTATACTTTACATTTGCAATTTTTTTTTCTCATTTTCAAGTGGCTTTCCTACCTCATGGCTCATTTGAATACCACGCAAATCCAGGAGACCTACAAGTCAAGTATTGTTGGGCCCACTGATTGGTCAAGACAGCATGGCAGGACAACAGGAGCAGGAAACTTGGTATCCTTCCATCCTGGTTTGCATCCTAATTCCACCCCTTTCCACTGGGAAGCCCTGGGCAAGTCACCCTTCTCTTCAAACCACTATTATCTCATCTGACAACTGCGGATAATAATTCCATCTTTCAGGCAGCTGTAAGCATGTAGGATGTGTGATTACCTAGAAGAGGTACTCAATAAATGATACTGTGCCCATCCTCATCATTATTAGCAAACTAAGTCTCATAGAAGTACCTAGAACTTCCAAGGTTACACCTCTGACTCTGGCAGGCAAAACCCAAGCATATGTCCTAACTCCCCACCTAGCGTTACTTCCACCTGATCAGACTGTCCCAATGATTCACTGATTGACCCAATCATGCCTGACACTATCAGCCAGACTATGATCCTTTACGTGGCAAGTGAGTTCATTTAAAGGCTGAAAGGTCAGAGTTCCCATCTTAGCTCAGAGGAAACGAATCTGACTACTATCCATGAGGACGCAGGTTCGATCCCTGGCCTCACTCAGCGGGTTAAGGATCTGGTGGTGCAGGTCACAGATGAGGCTCAGATCATGTGGTGTAGGCCAGCTGCTATAGCTCCAGAGCATGTGGTGTAGGCCAGCTGCTATAGCTCCAATTCAACCCCTAGGCTAGGAACCTCCAGGACAAAAAAATGAAGAAAAAAAAAAGGAAGGCTCAAAAGTCTATTGCTCATGAGAAGAAAGGCTGAAGGCAGAAAACAAAAAGCTGTGAATCACAGTGGGTGCAGAATGTATTACACGGCAGGACTAGAATCCTGCCTATCAGCAAGAAGGCCAGCTTCAGAGGGTCAGGTGCAATGCGGGTGTCCCTGGATTACCAATGTCTGCAGCTCTGGAAGGCTCCACGGCGTCTAGTCTGGGCTCCACGTTCAGGAAGAGGCCTCCTCCCCTGGCATAGACGGCAAGACCAGAGGGTCTCACCAGCACTGTGACACGATGCTTTCCAATGGGCAGCAGGCCCATCCGACACACCACATTCGTTTGGTTGGAGAAAATAACTTTGCAACTCGTTTTGTCCACTCTAACTTGCAAGGCCTCAGGGTCACCAGAGAATCTCGTGCCGGTAATATGAACCAGTAGGTCAGTGTCATCTTAAAAGGAGAAAGAAATTAAAAGAAAGAAATCATCTCTCAGGGATATCAGTCCATTTACGAGAACTCTGTCAAACACTCATTCTCTCTCCCTCCTCTCCCAAAATTCAAGGAGTTGAATGCTGTCTCACACATTGGAATATTTATTATTACAGCATAGTATAGCCTTCACCTTAAACTTTTTCGGAGTTCCTGCTGTGGCGCAGTGGGTTCATGATCTGGGATTGTCTCTGTGCAGGCGCTGGTTCCACCCCTGGCCTGGCGCCGTGGGTTAAGGATCCAGCGTTGCTGCAGCTGTGACACAGGCTGCAACACCGGCTCACATTCCATATGGAGCCAGAACTTCCATGTGCCGCGGGGGCAGCCATAAAAGAAAAAAACAAACAAAAGGAAAACAAAAAAATTTGCTCAAACTAGCAGTGAGAGATCACCAGTCAATAAAAAATGAAGAATATTTCAAAACAACAGACAGAATAAAACATTTTAAGCAATCAAAAATCCACCTTGACAAATCATGACCATGCCCTTCAGATTGGCTGCAAAATGCACCTTCTGCTGTATCACTCAACATCTGCTCCGTGAACTGGGGAGCCTTCTGCCCACCCATCGCCAGGTACGTGGCCTCCGACAAATCACTCTGAGTGTGAAGTTCATGCCCATCTCAAGGCCAAGTGCAAATCATACCGTGGGCATACCACACGGCGTGGACACGGGGAGTTGACCCTTCGAGGTACCGGAAGGAACAGGAACCCAAACAATGAGCTGGTATGTCATTCACTCTCACAACCACCTAGAAAAAAGCAAATGCATTAAAGCAAATGTATGAATTTCGTTCAAGGGTATTCATAAACTACTTGGGAAGTTTTCCCAAATTAAAATAGGTTAATGATTTACCTACTCTTTTTTTTCCTTCTATTTTCTAGTTATAGATCCTAAATTGTCATGCATGACTCAAAGCATGTTAGGTGGGTTGTTTTGTTTAGATTTGTTTTGTTTTTTGCTTTTTAGGGCCATACCCTCAGAGCTGCAGCTGCCAGCCTACACCACAGCCACAGCAATGCGGGATCTGAGCTGCTTCTGCAACCTATACCACAACTCATGGCAATGCTAGATCCTTAATCCCCTAAGCGAGGCCAGGGATTGAACCCACATCCTCATGGATACTAGTCGGGTTTGTTAACCGCTGAGACACGAAGGGAAATCGTAGGCTTTTTTTTAATGATGATAAGTATGTGGAAACAATATTTTTGCAATTTAATATGCTCAGTCTGGAGCAAATGCCCTCTTTGTCACGTAGAAGTAGCTTCACACTGCACGAGGACTTTTTATCACTATATTTTCAACTGAGTACATACCACTTTCTTTGCTGATAAATGCCAATGAAGTAGGCATCTTGCTTTCACTATCACTGTACAGATGTATAGCGAAGATTAGAGTATGGTTGGATATTTGGTCTGGGGTCTTTTTTGTCCTAGAATGGCAAGTCCCCCAAAATAAAGTATATGTCCTTCCCTCTCATTGGAACCAAGGTTAATCTAATAGAACTACAATACTGCGAAATAAGAAAAGTGAAAAAGATGCGACTCTGATTTTCTATATATAAGATAAGAATTAAAAGCACACACTATTTTTATGATAGTGTTTGCTTATGCAAGGAAAGGCTGTTGGGAGAGCAGGAAGGCAGAGGTGATAACGAACACCTCAATTCCATCTGCCATGTTTTATTTTATTCATAAAGATAAAATAAAATAAAATAAAATGGCTATAGTTCATCCTCGTTTGGGTACCCAGGTGTTGGTTCTATTATTCTTTATAGTTTTGCATTTTAAAATTGTCTCAAATTAAAAGAAAATGACTTACAGAGTTCCTGTTGTGGCGAAGCAGAAACAAATCCGACTAGTATCGATGAGGATGCGAGTTCTATCCCTGGCCTCACTCAGTTAAGCATCGGCATCAGCGTTGCCATGAGCTGTGGTGTAGGTAGCAGACATGGCTCAGATCTGACATTGCTGTGGCTGTGGTATAGGCTGGCAGCTGTAGCTCCGATTCCACCACTAGCCTGGGACCTTCCATATGCCACAGGTGTGGCCCTAAAAAAAAGCAAAAAAAAAAGAAAACGTGGATGACTTAGAACAGAGTATGGGCCAATGAAAAAGAGCAAGGGACATTTTAAAGAAAAGAGGAGGAGCTCCCACCATGGCGCAGTGGAAACAAATCCAACTAGGAACCATGATGTTGCAGGTTCAATCCCTGGCCTCGCTCAGTGGCTTAAGGATCTGGCATTGCCATGAGCTGTGGTGTAGGTCACAGACACAGCTCAGATCACAAGCTTAGGCTGGCAGCTGTAGCTCTTATTCAGCCCCTAGCCTGGGAACCTCCATATGCCATAGGTATGGCCCTAAAGAAGGCCAAAAAAATAAATTAAAAAAAAAAATAAAGAGAAAAGGTTATTTGCCTTTCAGTGCCACGTGTGGAGGGATAAATCATATGTACCCTTGAGGTTCTGTATTTTTGGTACCAGAACAGCATCAATAATTGTAATAATGGGAGGTCGTATTTGCAAAGCGCTTCTGCCTTCAGCGTCCTCTCCATACCTTGCAGAAGTAGAAAGGGCACAGCTGTGACTGTCTCTGTCTCATGGGTTAGAAAACCGACCCTTGGGATTGGTCCATAGTACAAACTGGGAGGGGCTGCTTGGCCCATCTGCTCTCACCTGGGTGTACCTGTTGGGTGTGACCAACATGTCTCCAAATATAGGTCCAAGAAAGACTCCACCATCATACACGACACGGGCAGTCACGGTTGGGTTCACACCCCTTAGGTTTTCATCAGAGACCTGAGATGGTTACAATTCTGGTGAGTTCTACCGTGGAACAGAAGTCTACTCTTGCTTAAAACAAGCGACAATGGATGCTACCAACATTCTGTCTAGGATAACCAGAAAGCTCGAAAGTGAAAATGGAGCGATAGAAACCTAAAGGAGGCATCAGTAATGTCTAACAAAACCCCCAGTAGACAAGAGGAATATTTATTTGCAAGTTGTGCCAAAAAGGCACAATATACCAATCTTCTAAGTCTCTAAGTCCTGAGATATTTTGTTTCCATGTGCTTTTCTAGTTCACAGGTTGGCGATCCAAAGAATTACAGGTAAAGAAACAAGTGGCATCAGATGACTCCCATTCTTCCTCCCTCTCCACCCAAGGTTTTTGCTTGAAAACCGGATAACCCACGACACCAAATAACAAGAACAAAATTTCATCTCAGCTTCACTTTATAAAACCAAATGCTAGATGATCATTAGATTATTTTTTAAAACCCTAAATGTGCAAGAGCATCTGGTTTTGTCATTATCCAAAGACAGCAAATCCTTTCCTAAACTTCCTTCTGCTGTGCCGTCTGCCTCCACGATAATCTAAGTCAATCACATCTGCTTAAATTATCCGATAACAGATGTAGAATTATCTGGTGGACACTGACCAACAACGCCTCTACCCACATGGAGTTTGGAAAGGAGCTATTGGGTTTAAATTGCTTCATCAGGACTTTGATATATAAACTATGCCTTGAAAACTTTCAGAAGGATCATTGAAGCCCCCTTACTTGACTATCCAGACAAAATTAACAAATCACGACAGTTCTCATTCATATAGTTCAGCTTTGTTTCGTTTTTCCACAAAATTGCTCCAGAGCACCAAATCCGCAAAACCAAAAGGGATGTCACACATACCCTGATGAAGTTAGGCAAGTCCCCAACCTGGCTGGACCAGGAGAGGGTCCACACGTGTTCGTAGCAAGACTTAAGAGCTTCTGTCACAGAGAAGTCACTGACGTTGAGGTACCTGGATGTGAAATCATCAGCATTGTTCTGCAAGAGCTTTTGCAGGTGACTGGCTGAGATGTTCACAGGGACGCCTGTGGGAGAAGGGGTTTTCATTTGCTTGTTTTTCTTTTTTAGGGGGCCACATCTGCAGCATATGACCAAGTTGGGGTTAAATGGGAGTCACAGCGGCCAGCCACAGCCACTGCAACACCAGATCCGAGCTGTGTCTGCGACCTATGCCCCAGCTCACGGCAACGCCCAAATCCTTAACCCACTGAGCGAGGCCAGGGATTGAACACGCATCCTCATGGATACTAGCTGGGTTCTTAACCTGTTGAACCACAACAGGAGAAGGGAGAAGGTTTTGATATAGAAAATACAGGACACTAAAAACTCCACTCACAGAGGCTCACATCAAGAGAATACATGTCAGGATGCCTACGACCTACGCTGAACGCCCTCAAGTTCAAAACATTGCTTTACGAGAATCCTCAGCCCAGGTATTCCATTTTTAAGGCAAACATAAGTAGATGCTCACTTTTTTTATTATGACACCTTTAATCAGCACCCCATCTCTCCAGAGAGAAAACAGCCACATCAGACAAAACCATCTCAACTTTCGACTCCAAATGTAAATTCCAGACACCCTGGTAATGCCTGAAAGTCTAATTAACTATTGGGTTTTCCCCAGAAAAATGTAGCTGGCCCTGGGAACAGGGAAAAGTTGGCCACTTTGCACAGAGCAGCTGACACCTATAAAAACCTAGCCAATCCAGCTGAGGGATGTTGGCACTGAACTTCGGTCTCACCGTTAGAATTTCCTTTAGGCCCAACCACATGCTTCCCCATTCCACATCCCCGCAGGAAAACAGCCAGCCTCCACACTCTACCAAGAATTTCCATTTCATTCGCTACTCCCAACAGCCCCGTGAGTGGGGTCATATGGATAGTCTAACGCCTACTTGAGAGACAAAGAAAAGGAAACCCAGTGCGGTTCAGAAGCTTGCTAACCAAGTGAGACAGGTTCAGATTAAAGCTCAGCTTGCCTTCTATCTACTCAAGAGCCTCCCTCCTGGATCCTGTACTGCCCTGAAGTTCATGAAATCCCACTGTGTTTCCAAAATGCAAACAAAATCCTCATCTTTTTTTAAAAAGACTGCTCTCTGCTTGGGAGGGGGTAGAGAGTGGGATGGACTGGGAGTTTAAGGTTAATTGATGCAAACTATTGCATTTAGAATGGATACGCAATGAGGGCCTACTGTACAGCACAGCGAACTATATCCAATCATTTGTGATAGAACATGATGGAAGATAATATGAGAAAAAGAGTACGTGTGTGTGTGTGTACATGTATATGCATATATATAGGACCGGGTTACTTTGCTGTACAGCAGAAATTGACAGAATATTGTAAATCAACTATAATAAAATTTAAAAAAATTAAAGATTTTTCTACATGAAGACATAAAATGAGGGCCATCACCACAGGTCACGACTGGCTTTCCCCCCACCCCCCACAGCCCCCAACCCCCCACCCGCGGTGGTTCCACAGGCAGCGACGTGGGGGCATCAGCAATAGAACGTGATGCAGGAAAAGTCTCTCTACAGACCGGCTGCGGTTCTCATTTGTGAGAGAAGCAGCAGCACAGGAATGGTCTTCACAGAGGCAGGTCTCTGATGCACTTATTTGCCCGTTTATCAGACTTCAGTAGCCCAGGGGCCATCGGCTTTTCCTAAGTTGCCCCCTTTGAGTAAAAACACTCCGCTCCTCTACCCACGAAGATTCTGTGCAAGCCCAGCCTCTCTCTGCTCGAGAGCACAGAAGACTTTGGGACCACGTGTCAGTGTCATCCAGCCACTCTCAGGTTCTCCCGAGCCTCCTTCCTAACTTCCCCTACGTTTTTACCAAATAACATGTCAGCATCCCTTCTCATCCTGTCCTCTGAGATGCGTACATGCTTGAAGACTGAGGAATTGTTCTACCCTCTTGGCAGCTGAAAGCTCTTTCTAAAGTTGTTATGATCCCCAAATCCTCAGTCGCGTCACTGTGGGGTTTACTGTGGAGGAGCCGTGGCTACCACAGATCTTGGCCTAGGAGACTCTAGAGAGAAGAGGACTGATCAAGAGTTCCCGCTGTGGTGCAATGGGATTGGCAGCATCTCTACAGCACCAGGACCCAGGTTCAATCCCCAGCACAGTGGATCAAAGAATCTGGCGTTGCCGCCGCTGTGGTGAACGTTATAACTGTCGCTCGATCTGATCCCTAGCTAGCCCAGGAACTCTATGCCACTGGGTAATGAAAGAAAGAAAGGAACAAAGGAAGAAAGAAAAAAAAGAAAGGAAGGCAGAGGGAGAGACAGAGAGAGAGAGAGAGAGAGAGAGAGAGAAAGAAAGAAAGAAAGAAAGAAAGAAAGAAAGAAAGAAAGAAAGAAAGAAAGAAAGAAGAAAAGAAAAGAAAGGGAAAAAAAGGAGTGATCTGAGAATCAAAGATTCATGTTCATACATGGACTGTGCCATCAACTACTTGTATGAGCTCCAGGCAAGCCTGAGTACAGTAAGCTCAATAACTGTCTACAGAAAGATAGGTCAGGGTTCTAACCCCCAGAAACTATGAATATTACCTAATATAGTAAAAGATGTGGTTAAGGGTCTTGAGAAGATGGGTCCATCCTGGATTATCCAGGTGGTCCCCCTATGCAATCATGTCTTAATAAGGGAGAAGAGAGGGAGTTTGGAGACAGAAGAGGAAGAGACAATGAGATGATGGAGGCAGGGGTTGGAGTGAGGCACCTGCAGCCAAGGGATGCTGGCAGCCACCAGAAGCTGGAAGAGGCAAGAAACGGATCCACCCCTAGAGCCTCCTGCCAACAATTTTATTTTGGACTCTGGCCTCCAAAACAGGAAGAGAATAAATTTCTGCAGTTTTAAGCCACCAAGGTTGCAGCAATTTGTTATGACAGCCCAGAAAGCTAATCCACTCAGTATCCACATCTATAAAACTAAAAGTTTGGGATCATATGAACAATGATATGCTGTTATTAGTATTCAGATCTTTAATTTTACGAAGGTCATTCTTGGACATTGGAAGATTAAAAAAAGGAGAGTAGCTTTAAGACTGCCACCTGCCTGGTGGTCCTACAGGATGTTGTTCCCCTGGGGATTCGCTCAAAATATCAATGAGAAATGCCACACACGCACCCCCCAGTGGCCCCTTTACCAGGAATCTCTGCGTTAGAGAGGAGGATGCGGAAATGTCCTCCTAAAGGCGGACTTGTCCTCTGCAGTCTCTGTGTTGTCACCTGAACCAACCCGGATCCTTCTTCTGCCCCTTCAGGGGGCACAGAGCTGTGACACATCAGAAACAAAGCATTAACCACTGTGGCCCTCCGGCCGCTGCTCCAGACGGAACACAGCTCCATCTCGGAGACCCTGCAGTCTCCAGCCTTCTCAGACTCTAAGTCCGAGCTCCCAAATACTGGGTGCTCCTCTCCCATCACAGCAGAGAAGATGTAGAGTGAACACCAGGGCTCCTTACGGGTGCCCCGCCCGCCCCCTCCACTGACTCTGAGAGCACAGGGACCCAGAGGGAAGAGTGACGATGGCCTCTGCCGCTCCGGCCCCGATGATGAGAGGATAGAGATCCAGATGTTCTCTGACCGCATCTGCACACAGGCAAAGCCAGGGCCCTGGTCCACAGACACCTTCCCACTCGGTATCCCCAGCAGCAACGGGCCACTCCATCTAGCCAACTCCCTACCCAGTGCCTGCGTGCAAACACACTGCCGCCTAAACCTGCTTTTAATACAACAAATGGGTCAGATGAATCGGGACACACCATGAGATGGAATACGGTTCAGCCATTAAAAACCGTATTTTGGAAGTGTGCCTAATGATATGGGGAAATATTCTATTTAGAATATTAGGTGAAAGGGGCATGTTGCAAATATAGTGTGTTATGTGTGGTCTCAATTTGAGGTTTAAAAAGAAAACATAAACCTGAGTTCCCTGGTGACCTAGCAGGTAAATGCTCTGGCGTTGTCACTGCTGTGGTCGGAGTTTGATCCCTGGCCCAGGAACTTCCACATGTCACAGATGCAGGCAAAAAAAGGAAAATATAAAAATATATGATGTGTATATGTGTGTGTGTATATATATATATACATATATATATATGTGAAATGTATATACATATACAAATATACACATATACAAAAGATATATGTAGTATACATATAGGACTATATATATTTGTATATATTGGATATACACTGTACTATATATTATACTATATATAATATATAGTGACATATATATTTGTGTGTGTGTGTGTGTGTGTGTGTGTATATATATATATGTATACAAAATACATATATGTGTACAAAAACTGCTCAGGGAAAGGTTGTCAAAACATGGATCTAGTGTGTTAATAGAAATTATCTCTGAGCAGAAAGAGTATGAGTGCTTTGTACCTTTTTCTAAGTCAGTTTCTGTATTTTCTAAATTTTCAACACTGTATATGATTTCTATCAATAATATGAAGTTCTACACATTGAGATGTAAGCATACATCATACAGAAACCAGCAACGTGACACTCTCTGTGTTGGGGGAATGAATCTAGGAGAGACCACTTGGATGGTTGTCCTGACCTGCTTAAGCTGGAGGCTTCCAGAAGGAGCTAAAGGACTTGAGGAAAACTCAGAAAGGGAGGTCTGTGAGGACCACTCTCCATGCGGACCTGCTCCGAGTAACCTAAATTATACTCCCTAATTTCAGGGTTAATAACTTTGGCGTTCAGAGCACAGGACCACAGGCTGATGTAACGGCTCCCTCTCTACCACAGAAGCTCTTTGACTCCTTCATACCATTGATTTTTGCATCTTTCTGCCCAGTGGAGCATGAAAGTTAAGGAAAGTGGAGCACAGATTCAAGCTTTCTGTGCCCGTTTTTCATACACCATCCCAAGCATGGTACAAGTATGGGATCTCATTTTGGAACATGTTAGAAAGAAGTGAGGGGAAAAAAAAACTGTTTAAGACAAAGCATTCACATGCACCTCAATGTTCGTTGCAGCACTATTTACAAGAGCCAGGGCATGAAGCAACCTAAATGTCCATCAACAGAAGACTGGATAAAGGAGATGTGATACATGTATACAATGGAATATTACTTGGCCATAAAAAAGGGCAAACTATTGCCACGTGCATGGACCTAGAAATGATCCTACTAAGTGAAATATGTCAAACAAAGAAAGACCAATATCGCATGAGATCACTAATACGTGGAATCTAATAAAAATGATACAATAGAACTACAAAACAGAAATCAACTCAAATATTTCAAAACCAAACTTATGTCTGCCAAATGTGGAGTGCAGGGAGCTACTAGAGGGTTGGGACTGATACACACACACTACTATATATCAAGTAGATGGGTAACAAGGACACACTGTACAGAACTGGGAAATTTACTCAATACTATGTAATAACCTGAATCTGAAAAGGAATGGATATATGCATATGTATAACTGATTTATTTTGGTAAATGCCTGAAATTAACACAACTTCGTCAATTATATTCTAATAATTTTTTTTAAAAAGATGGGGCATCTCAATTCTTCCTATTCTGCTGGGATTTTAGTGAAAAATTAAAAGAACAAATTAGAGCACATGTGTTCCAGGAGCTTGGGGGAGCCTGATTCTTAGTTACTGCTTTGTAAACTGTGGTTGGAGAGGTTTGAGTAGCAAAGCAGCAAAGCATATGGGGCTCTAGTGCCATCTGGTGGTGAACTCTGAGAACTAGCCGGCTTTCTTACTTGGACTATTTCATTTCGCCTCAAAAGATACCAGTAAGAGAGCAGGGATGGAAGCAGAGGAGCAAAATGAAAACAGTGGTAATGCGAATCTCTGAAAAGCAACAAAATACAACTACTTATAAACTAGTTCTTAAAGGGTAGTCCCCAGATCAGTAGAATGAGCCTTGCCTGGGAACTTATTAGAAATGCAAATTACCAGGCCCTGTCCCAAACCTACTGAATTAGAGGTGGTGTGGTTAGAGCCCAGCAATTTTTGTTTTAACCTCCAGGCCAGCAGCATTCTTAAGACTGAGAATTATTGCTTTAAGCAACTTGGCAGTTAGCTTTTTCTGATTATTAAAAAAAAAAAAAGTTCCACCTCTGTGTCTTCCAAGGCCCGTTAGCAATTTTAAGGAGGGTAAGCAAAAACGGTTCCTTACCTTGCACTGATGAGTGGGAGCTCTGGGCCACACCCCACCAACCAGGAGGTCACATTGTAGACGGGAGGGGATCCCACCACCGAGAGTAATTCCACCAGGTTCCCGCCAGGCCGAGCGGTTCCAGAGTCAGCCTGAGACACTGGAGACCAATGATCCAGTCACTGTCAAGTACCTCAAGGTGGCAGCTCTGCTGTGCCGAAGGCGCCAGCTGGAGAGGCTGTGTTACTCATGCGCCAGCACGCACTTAAAGCAGAGATTCCTACCTACCTGCTGCCACGAAGAGAGAAGGAAGAGGAGGCGGTTTAGTTCCAAAAGGAAAACGCAAGGTCACAGTATAAGGAAACAATGACTAATTCACAGTAAAGTTCAATAAGCCCCAAGCAGCCAAGCGTCACTGCCTGTGACATTGGAGACCACCCCTCCCACACACACACACACACACAGTTCACCTGCTGCGGTGCAGACGGCCTCCTTTCCCCCTTCCCTTCACCAAGCAGCTCCAGGAACGCAAGGCGATCCCTCCCAGGAACCCTGAACACACGGGACACACACTGAAGTTTCACCCACGGTTTGGAGTCAACGTGTGTGCAGAGAGAGCGCAAGCTTTAAGACAGACCACTGTTCAAATCCTGATTTTCCACTTCTATCAGGTTACCACTTGGTTCATCGACATAACCTAAGACTCCATTTTCTCATTTATAAAGTGGAACTCATGACAGAATCGGTCTGCCGAGCAGGGAGAGTTTAGTGAGGGGGCAGGTTTAAATGACCAGCACGGCAGTTTAATATCGCCTTTCTCTCCTAGGAAGTGCCATGTGAGAGGCGGCTTCTCTTCCAAATCTGTGCAATCTAGACAGCAAACGGTTTAAAGGCAGCATCTTTGCAGGCTCAGCGCCGAGCACGACACAGGTACAGAGTCAGTGCTTGATAAAAGCTGATTGCTCAGCTGAGTACGGAGTCATTGAAGGTTTGGTTCTGGTGTCAAGGATCTCTGGGTTCCAATCTCCCCCACGTCCCCGCTGATCTGGGACTAGACACTCAGCCAACCCCCGCCCTTTAGCTTTAGTTTCTTCATCTAGAGAATGGGGGTGGTAGGACTGACTCATAGGGTTCTGAGAACTAAATGAGAAATATTGGGTAGTTACCACTAGATTAAAAGAACATTCACAGAGGACATTAGAATATAATGTTAAGTTGTTCGGATGAATGTCAGGTAATTAACTAGGACTCGAGACCAACTGTGTGGAGATTATGAGGAAGGAAGGAAGGAAGGGAAGAAGAAAAGAGAGAGAGAGAAAGAAAAGCAAGCCTCTCCAGCAAAGTCTGAGGACCACGTTAGATGGCCAGGTCCATGGGGGAGAGTGCCTTCGATGATCACCTGTTAGGTTAGTGTCTGCAATGAAAATCTCATCCACAGAGAACGTGCCCGTCTCTGGAGTCAAAGGGAGGAGGTCAAGCTGATGAACCAGCACTGAGGAGTGCACCGGAGGCGGCCGGAGGGGCAAGGAGCGCTGCACACACAGCCTCCAGAGGTCAGTGCAGGTGAACTGCCAGCTGAAAACAAGCACAGAGCAGAAAGGGGCCTCCCGTGAGCTGCAGCTCTCAGCCCGGGGCTGAGGCCCGTGCAGCCGGGAGACCCCACCAGCCCTGCGAGCCGCGGTAGCGCGCGCCCACGTGGGGCTCAGCGAGGTGGGGAGGCGGCACCAGCGAGGCGCGCGTTAGTCCGCCATCCGTCCCGCCGCTCGATGGCAGCGGTGCGTTCGAACGACAGCGTAACTGTGTCTTCAGCAGCTCACACGTTAGGCTCTGACCGCTGAGAAGATGCATGCCCGTGGACAGAACCTGACTCGTTTAGGTTTAAAACCAATTACAAAACCCGCAGAGATGTGGAAAGAGCACTGAATCAGGGGATCAAGAAGCCTGAATTTTATGCCAGCATCTTTGTTCACTCACAGGATGAGTTTTGGCGAATCAGCAGTTCTCTGGGCCCCCGTTTTTCTCATCTGTAATGTCAAGGAATGTTCCCTAAAACCTGTCACAAAGATGATGATCTGTGATTCTATCCCTATGAGAAATGTCTGACTCTTCCTAGGGAGTGTTAGATATGTTAACAATGGACTGCTCTTTCCCTTTTTGTTTTTTTTTTCTTTTTAGGGCCGCATGTGCGGCAAAGCGAAAGTTCCCACACCAGGGCTCAAATCGGAGCTGCAGCTGCCAGCCTACACCACAGCCACAGCAAGGCTGGATCCTGAACACACCGAGCAAGGCCAGGAGTTGAACCTGAATGCTCACGGACACTATGTTAGGCTCTTCATCTGCTGAGCCACAAAGGGGACTCCACTAACTACTCTTAAATCAAATTTCTTCATCAAATCAAATGTGTTCAGAGCTGAAGTGGGCATCCGAGACCCCAGTATCAGAGAACGTTACCACCTCCCATGCGCCACTGTCCCCAGGACAGCTAATCATCCCAGCTGGCAAAATCCCACCACACCTGCCCGAGGATGAGTGGCTACCTGCTGGGACTGGTCCCCACGAGGCTCCAGTCACAGGTGACGTTCTTCTTAACGGTGTTTTGAAAGCCGATCGTGAAGGACACGGTCACTCTCAGAATCGTGTTCACGTGGCCCTTGTATGCCAGGCACAACTAAAGACACCAAACAAGTCCTTCAGATCCGTCACTAAGAGGCAGCCATTCCAGCACCACGTGGCTAGCACGGTCTGCTCCCTAGAACCTGCCTCCAACACTGAAAGGCAGCCAGCCCGTCCCTGCCCTCCTGGAGCTTACAGTCTAGCTGGAGAGACAAGTTTAGAGTAAATTGTTATGTAACCACCAGAGAGTTATTCAGTGCCGAGCACTGCGGCATCTCAATTAGACCCAGATACCTGTGCAGCCTTGAGGGGGTCACTGAGCCTCTCTGAGCCTCTTTCCTTAGCCCTAACTCCCCGGCATCCTTGGCTTCTAATTCTGAGTTCGGTAAAATTGTTTGGCACGAGAAGGCTTTTGAGCAGGATTTTTTAACTATGGCACTACTGACATTTGGCTAGTGACTTTCGGGGTGGGAGCGGGGCTACCCTGTGCCTTGTAGGATCTTTACAATATTCCTAGAACCTACCCATTGGATACCAGTAACACTTCCCCAGTTGGAAAAGACCCAAAATGCAAACTCTCCCCTGGGGGGGGCATACTCTGCTTGCCCCCACTGGGATCCCCTGCTGTGGAGGAAAGGCCGAGACAGGCGGTGGCCCATCCTGAACCATTTAGTCCCAGCTCCCCCTGCCCTTCAACTAGGAAGGACTTGAAAGCACTGCCATGAGTCAGCCACCCGAGGAGGGCTCACTCCGGCGCCCAAGGGCAGAGCTACTGATGCAAAGGATATGAGAGATATTGAAGGGACGTGTCCGTCCACCCATCAATAATAATAATAACTGTAATAAATAATAACGACTAGCCTGAAAGCAGTCCTAACCCCTGCCCGAGCACTTTACTAGGTGATCTCACACACTCTTCATCAAAAACCTGAGAGGCAGACCCCACTGTCACCCACTTCACCCACAAATACCCACGAATAAAGTAAGACACAGAGAGCATGTGGGGTATAGAGTCAATTCAAAACCAGAGAGTCTGACTCGAGAGTCTGCTCAGTACCTGAAGAGCCAAGAAAATACTAGCGCAGATCAAAACTCCCTCAGGTCTCAGCTCATTCAAAGGCATGTCTGCAGAAACGAGCTAAGGGAGGACCAGAGGTGTGTATTCACACCTGACGCCTGACACCCTGGCCTGAAACGCCCTGGGGAGTCCCCAGTCTCTCCATTATGCCTCTGCTTCTTCAGTCTCAACCCCGGAGAAGAATTCCAATCCCCACCCACCCACCTGGCCTGCAGGCCTGAGGGCTGTGCTTACGTGTGTGTACTGAGCTAGCCGGTAGCCCTTCTGGGCGGCAGGCGGTGTCAGGACAAGGTGATGAGGCCGATGGAGGCTGAACCTCCCACAGAAGGGCTCTGTCCCACTGGTGATGTGCCCATCGGAGCTGGAACCTTCTGGGCCTGAAGGCAGTTTGGGAAAAATAAGGAGACAGGTGTCAGTCATCAACACAGTGTGGTCCTGGTACCAAAACAGACACACAGACAAAAGGAACAGAATAGAGAACCCAGAAGTAAACCCAGACACTTACTGTCAATTAATCTTTGACAAAGGAGGCAAGAATATAAAATGGGAAAAAGACAGTCTTTTCAGCAAGTAGTGCTGGGAAAACTGGACAGCTGCATGTAAATCAATGACACTGGAATAAACCCTCACACCATACACAAAAATAAACTTGAAATGTCTTAAAGATTTAAAAATAAGGAGTTCCCGTCATGGCGCAGTGGTTAACACATCCGACTAGGGACCATGAGGTTGCAGGTTCGATCCCAGGCCTAGTTCAGTGGGTTAAGGATCCAACATTGCCGTGAGCTGTGGTATCAGTCACAGACATGGCTCGGAGCCTGCGTTGCTGTGGCTGTGGTGTAGGCTGGCAGCTGTAGCTCTGATTCAGCTCCTAGCCCAGAAACTTCCACATACCTTGGGTGCAGCCCTAAAAACATATATTTAAAGATAAGACAAAACACCATCAAACTCCTAGAAGAGAACATAGGCAAAACATTCTCTGACATCAATGTTACAAATGTTTTCTCAGGTCAGTCTCCTAAGGCAACAGAAATAAAAGCAAAAATAAACAAATGGGACCTAATCAAACTGACAAGCTTTTGCACAGTGAGGAAACCAGAAAGAAAACAAAAAGACAGCTTACAGAATGGGAGAAAATAGTTTCAAACAATGCAACTGACAAGGGCTTAATCTCTAAAATATGCAAACATATACAACTCAAGAGCAAAAAAAGTCAACAGCCCAGTGGAAAAATGGGCAAAAGATCTGAATAGACATTTCTCCAAAGAAGATATACAGATGGCTAACAAGCACACGAAAAAATGCTCAACATCACTGATTATTAGAGAAATGCAAATCAAAACTACTATGAGGTACCACCTCACACCAGTCAGAATGGCCATCGTTAACAAGGCCACAAACAAGAAATGCTGGAGAAGATGCAGAGAAAAGGGAACCCTCCTGCACTGTTGGTGGGAATGTAAATTGGTACAACCACTATGGAAGATGGTATGGAGCTACCTTAGAAAACTATACATAAAACTACCATATGACCCAGCAATCCCACTCTTGAGCATATATCCAGACAAAACTTTCCTTGAAAAAGACTCACACACCTGTATGTTCACTGCAGCACTATTCACAACAGCCAAGACATGGAAACAACCTAAATGTCCATCGACAGGGGAGTTCCCGTCGTGGCGCAGTGGTTAACGAATCCGACTAGGAACCATGAGGTTGCGGGTTCGATCCCTGCCCTTGCTCAGTGGGTTAATGATCCGGCGTTGCCGTGAGCTGTGGTGTAGGTTGCAGACGCGGCTCGGATCCTGCGTTGCTGTGGCTGCGGTGCAGGCCAGTGGCCACAGCTCCAATTAGACCCCTAGCCTGGGAACCTCCACATGCCGCGGGTGCGGCCATAAAAACCCGCAGCCATAAAATGACAAAAGGCAAAAAAAAAAAAAAAATGTCCATCGACAGATGAATAGACTAAGAAGATGTGGTATATATACACAATGGAATACTACTCAGCCATAAAAAAGAACAAAATAATGCCATTTGCAGCAACATGGATGGAACTAGAGACTCTCATAATAGTGAAGTCAGTCAGAAAGAGAAAGACAGATACCACATGATATAACTTATATCTGGAATCTAATATATGACACAAATGAACCTTTCCACAGAAAAGAAAGTCATGGACTTGGAGAACGGACTTGTGGTTGCTAAGGGGGAGGGGGGAGGAGTGGGATGGACTGGGAATCTGGGGTTAATAGATGTGAACTACTGCCTTTGGGATGGATAAGCAATGAGATCCTGCTGTATAGCACTGGGAACTGTCTAGTCACTCACGATACAGGATAATGTGAGAAAAAGAATGCATACATGTATGTGTGACTGGGTCACCTTGCTACATAGTAGAAAACTGACAGAACACTGTAAACCAGCTATAATGGAAAAAATAAAAATCATTGTAAAAAGAAAACAGGTGTAAATGTTAAATGGAGCTTCCCAGCGTGTCTGCAGGGGATAGGTTATGGATTTGCCATAGCATTGGCCCCTCTGTCTTTGGGAGAGCTGGGTAGGGCTTCGGGGAGTCAGCACTCTCCCCGCCCGCCCCCGTCCCCAGTGTGAAGGCTCCAGCCATGAGAAAGCCTTCGCCATGGCATCAAAAATCTATTACCATTTTCTATGTGTATCAGGACACACAAAAAAGGTACGGCATGCTGACTGCAACTTAGTTCACCTTAGTAGTTTTATTATTTTTTGGGGGGGCCACACCTGCGGCATATGGAAGTTCCCCAGGCTAGGGGTCCAACTGGAGCTACAGCTGAGGCCTATGCCACAGCCACAGCAATGCCAGATCTGAGCCAAGTCTGTGACCTACAAAACAGCTCAGGGCAACGCCAGATCCTTAACCCACTGAGTGATGCCAGGGATCGAACCTGCATCCTCACAGAGACTACATTGGGTCCTTAAGCTGCCGAGCCGCAAGAGGCACTCCCACCTTAGTATTTTTAAAACCTACCCTCACATGTTTAGAATTTGTTAGACTACTGTCTTATGTAATAATTCCTTTATTTGAGATGCAATGTGACTTAAAGGAGATTTGCGCTGTTCTGCTGGTTCCTTCCTCTACCCGCGGCCCTTCCCTCACTCCCTGGCGTGAGACACAGTTCCCCACTCCACCTCCCCCGCAGCCCTGGTTTCTAACTCTGCTCCACCTGGCAGCTCAGAAGGGACGCCTTTTTTTTCTCCGATTACCTCACCAAGCAGCTCCCTCCCCAGCACGCAGCTGCTTTCTTGGACGCTCAGTGTCAGAATCCAGTCTCCATGTCTTCATTTGACACAGTCCCCTCGGACAGCAAATGAAGACTGTTCCCATTTCACAGGGGGGAAAAGGGCGGGGGGGACACAGATGAAGAAGAGGGTCGGGATTTGTCGAACCAGGAATGGTACCTTGTTCGAATCCCAGCCGGAGCAGGATGTTCGCCGAAAGGGGTTCCAGTTTGCATTTGACTGCAAGCAACTCCTCAATGGCTGTTTGAATCTGTTTTTAAAAAAATCAACCGGGAGTTCACACCGTGGGTGTAAAGACCACCTCCGGTTCCCCCACCTCTCCTTATGTAAAGAAGGTGCCCACCTGATGGGCCGTGGCATTTGCTGGGATCGGCTGGCTAGAGACATTGTCCCAGGTAAGGAAGAAGTTCCCTGTGCCAGATACAGTCAGCATCTACAAGGTCAAGAGTGACTGGAGTAAGTAATGGGCATCGACTGAACCAGAAACACAAGCTAGGAACAGAGGACATACCTCCCTGGCTTGCCATTACGATTCCATTTTTTTTAATTCACTCTCATCCAGAACTATCTGGAGAACAAGTGTCATCACCTAAAGAAAACGTTTCTTGGAAGAATAGACACATTTGGAGTTCCCTTTGTGGTGCAGCGAATCCGACTAGTACCCATGAGGATGCAGGTTCAATCCCTGCGCTCACTCAGTGGGCCAGGGATCCAGCGTTGCCATGAGCTGTGGTGTAGGTCACAGACGTGGCTTGGATCTTGTGTTGCTGTGGCTGTGGTGTAGGCCGGCAGCTGTAGCTCTGACCTGACCCCTAGCCTGGGAACCTCCAGATGCCACAAGTGAGGCCCTAAAATAGTGGAAAAGAAAAAGAAAAGAACTACACGTCTACCTCCCCACTGATGCAGGACCCCCTCCTTCTCTTTAGAGTGTGACAACTTAACTGTGGCCATTGAAGGCCCCACTTTCAGCCCTTCTCTCCCGGTTCTCTCCCAGGGGTAGCCCGGGAAGCAGAAGCAGCCCCAGGCAGGTCACACCCTCTCAGAGGCCCGTTCAGTCTCTACGTTGCTTCTGCGACATTCCCTTGCCCAGCACGTCACAGTTCTGCAACCAGAATAAGACTGTTGCATCTTTTATCACTTGCTGTTTTCTGCTTTGTCCTGTGGTTTCTTGTGTGCGTGTTTGTTTGTTTGTTTGTTTATGCTTAGGGCCTCACCCATGGCATATGGAAATTCCCAGGCTAGGGGTCTTATCAGAGCTGCAGCTGCTGGCCTGCACTCCAGCCACAGCAACGCCAGATCCAAGCCACATCTGAGACCTACACTGCGGCTCAAGTAAACGCCGGGTCCTTAACCCACTGATCCGGGACAGGGATCAAACCCACACCCTCACGGATACTAGTTGGGTTCGTTTCCTCTGAGCCACAACAAGAACTCCATGTGTGCATGTTTCATGATTAGACTATAAGCTTTAGGAGGCACAGTCCATACTGAGTCATTCTTGCTCGACAAAAGGTACTCCAAACACAACACTGTAAATCAACTGCACTTCAATTTTTAAAAAGTACACCAAACTTATTCAGCCCAAATCTGGGGCACATCGAGAACCCCAAAGGCCTTGATCTTTACAAAACAGACTTAGAAAACACAGCCTTTCGGGAAATAGAACCTGAATCTGTTGAAAAGCTATGGAATCTGGTGTGTGCACATTTAACACGTGTGCAAACATGAGTGTGGGTGTTAGGAGGACCTTAGAGCCATACTGGGGAATACGTTTCCAAAGGAAGATTTACCAAGAATTTAAATTCCTATGACTAAGTCCATAAGTAAGGAATAAGAACATCCCATTAATATAGCTTGCTTTTTTTTTTTTTTTTTTTTTTTTTGCTTTTTAGGACTGCTCCCGCAGCCTATGGAGGTTCCCAGGCTAGGGGTCGAATCAGAGCTACAGTTGCCAGCCTACACCACAGACACAGCAATGCAGGATCCAAGCCGCGTCTGCAATCTACACCACCGCTCAGGGGAACGCCAGGTCCTTAACCCACTGAACGAGGCCAGGGATCAAACCCACAACCTCATGGTTCCTAGTCGGATTCGTTAACCACTGGGCCACGACAGGAACTCCATGCATTTTTTTTTAATAAAAAGTCCTCACAACCCTATTGGATCGATAGCCTGTCTCTTTGGGAGCAGAGTCATCATCACAGCTCAAGTCTCCCGGCCCCCAGCCAGCCATCCTTCCACTACACAGCTATATTCCTTGCAGAGTTCAGCCCCTGAACCCAGCCCCAGGAAACAGGCAAGGACACACAGACCTGGATTTCTGGAAGTCTCTGTGCATGGGCTCGGACCTGATGCTTCTCCCGGAGGTACGTGTTGACCACCTCAGGATTCAGCCAGGTGTTGTGCATCTGGACACCGATCCTCACCCCGCTGCTGGGGGCCCTCCCCTGATGCTCCGCCTCCAGGTAGTATCTGGCTCCTCCGAGCAGCTCCAGCTGCGGGGTCTTCTGGGCCCAGGTCTCTTCGCCCCCATTCTGCTCCCAGGAGTCAAACCAGCTGGCAGTGCCCACCCTGATGGAGGCCACTTTTACCTGCACCCCAATCAACACATCAAGACCAGCACTGTGAAGCTTCTGGGCTTCTCTTTCTCAAACAGCAAGTGTCCAGACAGCTATTAATGAGGGATTTGGGGGTTGATCTGCCTTTTCCAACAAATTGGCCCCATCACACTAGGACCACTGCTTCTCCAGCTGTTCTCTCTCTCTCTTTCTCAGTTAAACAGTATTAAGATGAGGCTGGTTGGGCCATGTTTAGAGCTGGAACAGCCAACCTGAAACCTAAGTGTACATGATGCTGTGGATAATGTCATATGAAGCCCTTTGAGAGACCTAGAATGACTCGGCCGCTTGAAAATCTGTGATGTTTTTCTAGCCAATTAGGAAAGCAATTTCATAGAAGCATATTCATCATTTGAGGGAAAATGTGGTGGTTTTTTGTCAACGGCGCTAGCTCATCCTGGCTGTTTGCTAAAACACATTTTCTTATCTTTCGAAGTGGATCAGAAAATTCCTGCATAGGAGTTCCCATTGTGGCTCAGCGGAAACAAATCCACCTAGTAACCACAAGGTTGCAGGTTCGATTCCTGGCCTCGCTCAGTGGGTTAAGGATCCGGTGTTGCCATGAGCTGTTGTGCAGGTCAGAGACAAGGCTCGGATCATGCAGTGCTGTGGCTGTGGCACAGACCGGCACCTGTAGCTCCGACTGGACCGCTAATCTGGGAACCTCCATATACCTTGGGTGCGGCCCTAAAAAGAAAGAAAAATAAAAAAGAAAATTCCTGCATAAAACAGACTACATCCCTACCCAAAATCAGTAGGAAAGGCACAAGCTTTGGAGTCAGACAAATCTGAGTTCTAGATATGCCTCTTATTTTCCCAGGGGGCCCAGATCAGCCATACAATCTGTCTAAGCCTCAATGTCCTTATCTGGAAAATTTAAATAAATAGACACAGCTCACAAGATGCTATGAAGATGAGAGATAAGGTATAAAACAGTTGTAGCATAATGCTCAGCTTACAGTAAGTGCTCAATAAACAGGCCAACACATTCAGCCAAGCTCTTTTTCAACAAATAAAGCCATGTCAATTATACCTTTTTTTTTTTTTTCCTTAGGGCCGCGCTTGAGGCATATGGAAATTCCTGGGCTAGGGGTTGAATCGGAGTTACAGCTTCTGGCCACAGCCACAGCCATAGCAACACCGCATCCTTAACCCACTGAGCAAGGCCAGGGATCAAACCCACATTCTCACTGATACTAAGTTGGGTTCTTAACCCTCTTAGCCACAATAGGAATTTATATATATAATTTTTTTAATGTAATGAAATTTTTTGAATTTAATGAAAAAAAATTAAAACCCCTAATTGTTTAATGGCATGTTACAACTATCAATAAACAGGAGAGCACTCATTTTGTCTTTCTGGGTTTTTTTTAGGAGTGAAGCTCTGGGGACAAGAGGAAGGAGAAGGAAAGGATGATCATACCTTGGACTTCGGATCCTCTGAATGACTGAAATACAGGGATGCCTGGTTGTCAGCCTGGATCCAGAAAGTGTAATTATTTGTCTCTGGGGCCACAAAGAACCCACTGAGCCGTGCCCTGAAAAGGAGAGGAACACAGAGAGAGAAGCAGGAGCAACCAAGCCTGGAATCACCAGCCCAATACATGGTGCCCTGGGACTTTGTCTGTCTTTATTATGGTAATGAGGAGGAGTGGCTGACTCTGTGCCACGTGATTGGCCAGAGGCCTCTGGATGCAGCTACCCCTGCGGTGCTTGCCTGGCTCCCTACTCAGCCCATTTCTCTGCACTTACAACTCCCCAGGAAGTCCCAACGTCTCAGGAAAGGTGGAGCCACAGCGTAGTAGGGTCACCTACAGGCTTAGCTGAGATCACTCACCTCCACAGCCAGGGCAGGGCCTGGCATATGGCAGGAACTCAGTCTATAGTAAATCTTATTCTCATCATTAGAACTAAACAGAGATCGCCAGTCAGAGTTTGCTGTGACCTGTTCTAGGACCCTGTTCCTCGTCTCTTCCTTCAAACCACTCATACTTCACGAGGTATTAATTAGATCACCCCTCTGGCCAATGTCAGACATTAACCATTTTATACTTAGCATGTTAATAATTATCAGCATATGCGGATAATTATAAATTAACAAAGATCTTTCTGCCAAAGCATCCCGCTTGCCTTCTGAACAACGGTTCTGCAGTTCTTTATGAAGGGAGTAAAAAGACAGACATGAAATGGCCCCAAATGATATTGAGAGAGGCCACTTGCTCTTTTCTCCCTCTCACGGCGGATGTTAACTTTGTAGGAAACAGGAGTGTGCCTGTGTGGGATTTCACGTTATCAGAGTGTCCTCTTTAAAGTACTATATTCCTGGCAAGGGATAAACCGGGAGCGGGGGATTAAAAGATGCTCACTGCCATATCAGAATAGGTAAACAACAAGGTCCTACTGTAATAGCACAGGTTACTATATTCAGTAGCTTGTAATGGAATAGAATTGGAAAAAAAGAATAAGGATATACTCATATATATGTATAACTGAACCACTTTGCTATGCACCTGAAACTAAAACAATATTGGAAATTAAGGACATATTCTTTTTTTGTTTTTTTGTCTTTTTGTCTTTTTAGGGCCACATCTGAACCATATGGAGGTTCCCAAGTTAGGGGTCGAATCAGAGCTAGAGCTGCCGGCCTATACCACAGCCACAGCAACGCCAGACCCAAGCCATATATACGACCCACACCAAAGCTCACAGCAACTCTGGATCCTTAACCCACTGAGCGAAGCCAGGGACTGAACCCACGTCTTCGTGGATACTAGTCAGGTTCCTTAACCACTGAGCCACAATGGGAACTCCCAACTATATTTCAATTTAAAAAAAATTCCTAAGAATAAAGGACTGCGCCATCACGTGGTGTAGGTAGACATATGCAGAAATCACAAGACTTGAAATCAGCGAAATTCAGAGCTTCATTCTGCCACTTGATAACTGCATGTTATTGAAAAGGCTGCTTTACCTCTCGAAGAGTACAGCTCAGCTGCAAACTAGACCCATAATTTTTTCCTCAGTTGTTGTGGCTCATGAACTCATTTATCTTAAAAGCCCTGAACATAGTAATAAGTCAATCTCTATGAGTTGAACTGAACAAGACACACTGAGGAATTTCTGTACATGCTGCCTTGCCTGCCTCTGTAGCTGTACATGCACACGACAAGGCCAGTCATTCCCAAAGATAATGACCTTGCTCTAGACCTTCTGACTCTCTCAATGCTGAATGCAATGATGTGTTTAACATAAATGATCGGCAAATAGTTTTTCATTGCTGGAGGTTTACTAATTAAATGATATTTTCCCAAAAAAAAAAAAAAAGCATTTGAGCTTACCAAGGACCTCGATGCCTATAGAGAGTATTTTTCCAATTAAAAATATTCTGGTCCACAGAGAAATGTCAATGGAAAGTATCAACAATTTCAAATTAAAAGACATAATCTGCAACTTTGAAAAAGATTGCAGACAATTTTATGAAATATTTGTCAAATAAGACATTTTTAATGTTTAAGATAAATCCGAATGACCTAGCATTTTTTTATTATAGTTGATTTACAATGTTGTGCCAATTTCTGCTGTACAGCAAAGTGACCAGTCATGACATATGTATACATATACATTCTTTTTCTTGTATTATTTTCCATCATGTTCTATCACAAGTCATTGGATAAAGTTCCCCGTGCTGTACAGCAGGACCTCATTGCTTATCCACTCCAAATGCAATAGTTCGCATCTACTAACCTCAAACTCCCAGTCCAGCCCACTCCTCCCCCTCCCCTTCCCCCTCCGCAGCCACAAGTCTGTTCCCCGTGTCTGTGACTCTGCTTTGGGCTCTGTACTAATGGCCTAATATTTAAGATAGATATAACTAAAAAAAAATAATTAAACTATCTCAATAAATACCAAGAATATTTTTTGAAAATAGTTTTGAAAATAACTATGTAAAGATCCATCATTATCATAATTTAATCAATCAGTAAATATTGCAGGTTTTTTATTTAGATTTTTTTGAACTTTATGGCAGTAAGGCAGAAAGAATAAAAAGAGTTACTGTCTGGTTTGTGGCTCCTCAAAATGGCAGTGCGAGGGACACGCTATACAGGTCACACCAGATGGTCAAATGTCCTTTTGTCTTTTGAGGTGGCCTTCCTCCTAAATGCTCTTGCACACACTGAACACGGCTGAAAGGTTTTCCTTCTAACATTGTTGATGGTCCTCAAAAACTATGATAAAGATGCTATACTAGGTGCCACCCAAAAAAATCCCACAAATTATGGTCACTTTAAAACCTACGTACTGGTGGTTAGACATCTAATTAGTAAGGTTTCCAAAGCCACAGAAACTCTACTCTGTTCACAGATTTCCTTCCCTACCTGGCTCCTTTGATGTCCGAATTCCCTGAACAGGGAACAAAGCCTTCCACTCTACAACTGAAGTGACGTTTAAAATGGCCAAATCCTAGAAAGAGGTCACAGACTGGCTGGAATTCGCACACAGGAGTCCTGACCAACCTCTTTGAGTCGCATGTTAAAAGAAAAAGGATCTGGAGCTCCCGTGGTGGCGCAGCAGAAATGAATCCAACCAGGAACCATGAGGTTGCGGGTTCGATCCCTGGCCTCACTCAGTGGGTTAAGGATCCAGCGTTGCTGTAAGCTGTGGTGTAGGTTGCAGATGCGGCTCGGATCCCGCGTTGCTGTGGCTGTGGCGAAGGCCGGCGGCTACAGCTCCTGTTAGACCCCTCGCCTGGGAACCTCCATATGCCGCAGGTGCAGCCCTAAAAAGACAAAAGACAAAAAAAAAAAAAAAGGAAAAGAGATCCACCCCACAGTCAAGGAGCCAGCCGACCGTAACTACACTGAGAGCTCACTGTGTCCCAACAATTCTCTAACTTTTCATGTGTTTAAGCCCGTATTAGGATATGAGACATTTGGGGCACATCCTTGAAGGAATGAAAAAGACAAAACTAAAGAGGAAAACCGTTACCACACTGCAGTCACTACTAAAGAAAACACTGTCTCCAGAGCCCCTGGGAATTTCCCCTGCTGTGCAACCAGCCATCTGGTTGACCCTGGGCACTCACTGGCTGTTTCACCAGAACAGTTGGCTGCCTGACCTCGGCTCCTTCATATGCCCAAGGGGTAAGCATTTTGTGTCTTCCTTTAGCACCGTCCAGGTATCACTTTCACCCCTTAACCATGTTCCTGCAGCAAGTTTGGCCCTGCCTCTTTACCAAGCTTCCTGGGCTATCCAGCTCAATGAACAGTCATCTGCAAAGCAGACGTCAAGCTAGCCTGCAGAAAATATAAATTTTACCTATTGATCAACACGTAGCATGCACCCATAAAAGGCCTGTGGTTCACCAGCATAACCAACATGGGCTGAGAACCGTGGTCCAGCTTAGTTGTTGATGAACGGGTGGGTGATTTTCAGGTTTCCTCTGGAAATCTCATCCCGTATTTACCTGTCTCCCAGCCTTACGCAGGCCAATAAAAACAGGTGTGACCTAGACTCCTGCTTTTCCTACAACATACCTGAAAGGTTGCCCTTCCTTTGACCAAAATCCAAATGGGGCGCTGGCATTAGGGACAATCTGCCATCTGTACCCAGGGGTGGCTTCAGTCAGGTCCGAGCCCTCGAGAGCATCCCCAACTTCAAAAAGAAGTCCTCGATTGCCTGTAAGACAGGTTTGCCTCGTAAACCTCAGAGGCTGTTTCTCCTCCAAACAGGGGAACTGCTTCACTGCAGATTCCAGGGCAAAGATGGTCCAGGGATGATCTAGAAGGTGAGTCAGCTGAGACCCGGACGGAGGAGCCCTGTTAGACCTTCTCTAGGTAATATGAATTTCTGGAAAGTGGAAAGTGGAAAGTACTGCTTGGTGCAGGAGGCAGCCTCTTGGAAAGATAGACTTGACAAGGAACAGTCAGCGGGAATATTCTCAGAGGACCAAAGATAATGGAGCCCCTTTTAATGGGAGAGAAAATGTGAAAGAGCAAATGGAGGCTCGTCAAGCCAGGAGTGGACTTCGGGATTTTTTTTTTTTTTTTTTTTGAAATGACAACTCCCACAGCCTATGGAAGTTCCCAGGCCAGGGACTGAATCTAAGCTGCAGCTTTGACCTATACCACAGCTGCAGCAACACCAGATCCTTTAACCCATTGTGTGAGCCAGGGATAAAACACGAGCCTCAGCAGGGATCCAAGCCGCTGCAGTGAGATTCTTAATCTCCTGTGCCACAGTGGGAACTCCTTCAGGATCTTTCACATCCGGTTCAGCCTGGAAATTCTATTCCCTAAAACCTCTTGGTCCCAGAAATTGGGCAATCCTTAAATTTTTCACATGTCAATTTGTGGACATGGAGCAAGTCATGCAGCATGCTGCCATGATGTAACATTTTAAGTGAGGTACTTACTCATTTGTTTTAGCTTAAATAAAACCCGAGACCAAAGTTACAGATGCAATCAGTACTGGATACTGGAAGTTCCCACTGTGGCTCAGCGATAACAAATCTGACTAGTAACCATGAGGATGTGGGTTTGATCCCTGGCCTCACTCCATGGGTTGGGTATCAGGCATTGCCGTGAGCTGTGGTGTAGATTGCAGATGCAGCTCGGATCCTGTGTTGCTGTGGCTGTGGTGAAGACCAGCACCTGCA